>CM053785.1:626121009-626753509 GCA_028749045.1 Cupressus sempervirens
AAAGTACAGATTCAAACTTAAGGGTCACAATCTCATATTCACATCACTTTGACAAATTTAGAAGGGTGAATAATTCAAATACTTGTCCTATATTCTAGGACAATTGCCTTTAGGTTAGGATTTGGACTCAAGAACTATCTCCCCTCTTTACCACTGAGATATTGTGATAGGGCATGCTCATCCTAACAATTCAAGGAAATCAATGCTTGGTACCTACAATCTACATAAAATTCAAACATGTACATATGTATATATATCTAAACTAAATAGGCAATGGTAGGGAGTGGTGCATCATGTAGATCCTAACTAGAAAGTGACTACGAGTCCCTCCCTCAACCACATTAGAAACTTCAAACATAAAGTAAATCATGCATGTACACCATACACATGCAAGTATGGGGTAAGTAACCATAAAAAACCATATATAAATCATCCATCTAAAAATCACTATGAAATAACTAAAATCACTATATGAACATATGAAGCATCATTATCAAAAGAACAAACATGAACACATGAAATAATTGAGTATCAAGTAGCTCATCAAATATATAAATCAAGTATGAAATAACATCCAATCAAATTAGGCAACTGAGTACCACTAAATCATAAAACATAACCATAAAGTTGGCCTAAAAGAATTTGGCAATATAACATGAAAATTAAACTAGGGGTAGGCACTACATGTTGGTATATATATATATATATATATATATATATATATATATAATGTTAATGGCAAGTTAAAATTGACTTTTATTTTACAAAGATATAACATGATTGCATGATGGATAGTATGACAATTTATTTTTACTATGCATAACATGATTGTGTTTTGTTAAACATAAAAGTGTGATCATTTTTAGGCTTGGTAATAGGCCCATTAAAATACCCAAAGGCTTGGGTTGATGTTTTCCCTCCATCTTTGTTGCTTTAGAAAAAATTTCATCTTCTAAGATCAATTATTGTCTTTCACTTCATCAGGTTTGTAAATGGTGAAGTGGGTATCTCCAAAATTACCACCATAATCTGACATGTTTTCTTATCTTTGTAACCATATAATTTTTTATTTTAAGAAAATAATAGTATTATGAATTTAATTTTTCTATATCAGTGTCTTGACATTTCTGTCAAATATATGGTTATGCATAGGATCATGATCAACCAAACTATGCCTTAAGTGGCAATGAAAAACTAACAAATCAGGGTTATGTCGACTTGACCAATACTTCTTAAATAGTTGTGGAATTTATATCAAAAAGTTGTAATAAAAGAATTTGTAAGAAATTAAATATAGTTTCTAAACTACTAGGCCTTACCTAAAGAAGGAAAAAAATTGATTGGTCAAAAAATTGGATTTTAATGTAGTAGTACAAAGATTTTAGGTAAAAAATAAGTAGGTGTGTGTCTAACCACCTTAATCAAAATGAGATGATAATAATCTTTAATAAGATTCTAGATATAATAAGTGCACTTATGTCTAGATGTGACACATATTTTGAGTATTTTTATTCCAAACAAATAATCAATTATGAATTTCTACTATAACATTTTCAAAGTAAAAAAAACTCTTGTGTCTAACTACCTTAACTAATTCAAATAAAATTGATTTTTTTTTTCCTTGTAGTAGTTGAAGCATAGAATGTGACGCATCTTTTATATTTCACAAATCTTATATCATTTGAAAGTTATAACTATTTTTAAATTAGTATGTCAATCAACACTTTGTAGCTAACTCCACTAGAAAATAAGCAATAATTACTTACTAAACATATAATTTGACATACATTATATCGATGGAAATATGAAAATGTTCTCAAGAAACCCTTTTTATTTCATTAAATTTAGATCAAAAAAATTCATTAGCTACATGGTTTGGGACATTTTTTGGTGTTTACCATGAAGGGTTGGTATCCACACCAATGCTAGGCCTAATTGGGTACCCAATCATAGTGGTTACCCATTCCCAAATTGGATGCCCGTTCCTAAATCAGATACCTAATTTTCCCAAAAAAAAATTATTTAAAAAATAATAATAAATTCATTAACTTTTTTTAAAAAAATTTAAATTATACTTTTTTTATAATATTGTGACCCCTTTTTAGGATCCTTGGTGTGCTTTTTTAAAGGCTTTAGGACCCTTAACCATACAATTAATTATTCCAAAGGATCAAAAGGGGTCATAGGGTACCCTTTAACACTCTTTGACCCATTCACTCACAATATGTGTGCTTATGGGTCCTAGAACCCCTAACCACATAAATGATGTGATCTAATGGCTCAAAAGGGCTCCTAGAATACCCTATCACCCCTTTTGACCCATTCGATGATATTAAGTGTTCTTAGGGGTCATAGGGTGCTCTATGGCCCCTTTCAACTCATTCAAACACATGATATATGTTCTTAGGGATCCTAGGACCCCTAGGAATGTACATTCTCATTTAATTGGTCAAAAGGGGTCATAGAGTTCATTTATATCCCTAAGAACCCTAGGAACATATGTTATCATATAATGGGTCAAAAGGGATCATAAGTTACTCTATGATAACTTTTGACTCATTCAAACACATGATATATTTTGAATATATGTTCTCATTAAATGGGTCAAAAGGGGTCATAGGGCACTCTATGACCCCATTCAACCCATTTAAACACATGATATGTTTCACTAGGGGTCCTAGTACCCCTAGGAACATATGTTGACATATAATGCATTGAAAGAGGTCATAGGGTACTTTATGACCCCTTTCAACTCATTTGAACACATGATATATGTTCCCACATAGGGAACATATATTATCATTTCATGGACCAAAAGAGATCATAGAGAACCCTATGACCACATTCGACCCATTTAAACACATGATGTATGTCCCTAGAACATATATTGTCATATAATGGGTCAAGTGGGGTCATAACATACCCTATGACACCTTTCAATCCATTCAAACACATAATGTGTGTCCCTAGGTGTCCTAGTACCCATAGCAACATATGTTGTCATATAATGGGTTGAAAAGGGTCATATGGTACCTTATAACGCCTTTGAATCCATTCAAACACATGATGTATGATTCTAGGGTTTCTAGTACACCTAAGAACATATGTTGTCATATAATGGGTTGAAAGGGGTCATAGGGTACTCTCTAACCCCTTTCGACTCATTCAAACAAATGATATATGTTCCTTAGGGTCCCAAGACCCCTAGAAACATATTTTATCATTTAATGGGTCAAAAGAAGTCATAAGATATCATATGACCCCTTTAAATCCATTCAAAAACATGATGTAAGTCCCAAGGGGTTCTAGAACTCCTAAGAACATATGTTGTTATATGATGGTTTGAAATAGATTATAGGGTACTCTATGACCCCTTTCAACTCATTCAAACACATGATATATGTTCCTAGGG
Source organism: Cupressus sempervirens (assembly GCA_028749045.1). Taxonomy (NCBI): domain Eukaryota; kingdom Viridiplantae; phylum Streptophyta; class Pinopsida; order Cupressales; family Cupressaceae; genus Cupressus; species Cupressus sempervirens. The sequence goes on from CM053785.1 coordinate 626,124,422, forward strand.
GTCCAAGGATCCCCAAGATGCATATGTTTTCATTTAATGGGTGAAAAAGAATCATAGGGCACCCTATGATCCAGTTCAACCTATTCAAACACATGATGTATGTCCCTAGGGTTCCTAGGACCCCTAGGAACATATGTTGTCATATAATGGGTTGAGAGGGGTCATAACATAGCCTATGACCCCTTTTGATCCATTCAAACACATAATGTATGTCCCTAGGGGTCCTAGTACCCCTAAGAACATATATTTTCATATAATGGGTTGAAAGGGGTTCTAGGGTACTCTATGACTCCTTTCGCTTCATTGGAACTTATGATATATGTTCCCAAGCCCACACTTAGCTACTAGCTTTGTTCAAACTTTTCTCCTCTCAGCTACTCATCTTCTCCATGTCAGATGATTGAATGCATCAAGACTCCACAAGACCCTTTTCTTATACTAAACCAATACATATGTTGACCTAGCCAATAATATTAATTAAATACATCCCCATTAAATATACCCATCAAGCAAGAAATCAACTTGACTACAAGCATTAAATACATAACAAAAATTAAATACTTAGGAGATGCCCCAAGTTTATAATGTATAAATAACTCATAGGATCACATAAGCATATGTTCACTTAGACATAGGTCCATGTACCAACCATCCAAATCCAAGAACACACATGCCAACTCCCTCAGATTGAAGCTCACAAATACAATCTCTAAAGTTCTTCCAGTAAATAGGAACACATTACTAACAACTACTAAAATGGATCTAACTCCAAGACAATGACTCCAAACATTACGTGCACTTAAGGAAAGGTTTCCCAATGTGTCTCAAAGAGATCTCGAACCATGGGAATCATAAATCCACAAACTTGAGTACAAAGCCCTTGCATACAGGATTGATGACTTCCCTAGAATTCTCCTACATCAGCCACCCTAAGTGAGAATAAAAGATGTTCTTAATAGCTAGAAGAACATCTTTCAGGGTTCAACACATAAACCCAAACTAGTTCTTCACATACATTTCCTCCACCATATCAACTTGTACACTCTTGCCTTTGTTCTACTTTTGCAACTGTCATCTTCACATCTATCTTTGGTGTACAATAGGTTTTCTTTCTGTGCTAATCTCTAACCCTTTCAAAATCTCCCAACTCAACTCAGCTACTAGTACTCAAGTTCCTCCTACTAAGTTCTTCATTTTGCAAAAGAATTATGGAATGCTTCCTACCATCCTTCTCAATAGTAAAAACATTCTTGACACAATCATGCACAGCCTTGTAATCATACTACCAAGGTCTACTAAGTAATATGTGACAACTACTCATGTCCACAATATCACACAACACTTGATCTTTATACTACCCAATCTACAAATCAACAAGACTTTGCTCCCTCACTTCCAAAGTATGTTCATCTTGTAACCAACCAATCCTATAAGGACAAGAATGTCTTACCCTTTCAAACCAAGTTTCTGAACCATCCCCTCAGCAACTAGATTGTCAGTACTACCACCATCCATGATCACATTATAGATTTTACCTCTAGACTTACAATGAGTCCTGAATAATTCTTCCTTTGACAAGGTTCTAACATCCCCTTTCCAAGAAACACTCTCTGAATCAGTAAGTAATCCCCATCTTACTCAAGATCATTCACCAAGTTTTGACCTGTTGCACTGCAATAGTTCTTTTGTCACCAATCTTAGGACATTTAAAAGATTGGTGACCTTCATTATTACATCTTTAGTAAGTACCCTTAAATGCACCTTTGTTTGTTCTCTTCCTCTATTCAACAGATTGCAGTTCATCTCCAATAATTTGTTTTTTCTTTACCAAGTGATCTTGTTTCTCCTTCCCTCAAGGATTATATGATGTCTTCCCTTCAACTTCTCTTCTTCTCTCAAAACATATTGATAAGAATCCTTAACCAAAGCAATATTAAGCATACTAATCTCATCCTAAATATTGAATCTCAAACCATTAATATATATAGCCATCTTTTCTTTAGACAATTCTCTACGTCTAGACTAAATAGTTAGCTTGTGAAACTCCTCTGTATAATATTTCATAGTCATATCTTTCTACTTAAGATTATACAAATTCTTAAACAACTCAAGTACATAATAAAAAAGAATGAACTTAGCCTTTAGTTTAGTCACCATCAATCTCCATCTAGTGATCTTCATTTCACCTTCCTCTTTTCTATATATTTACAATTCGTTATACCAAAGAACAACATGTCCCTTTAGCTTAGTCTATTCCAACCTCACTCTAAGTGGATCTCCAATATCCTCAATCTCAAAGCAGTCTTCCAATTCACCAATCCAATTAATCAGGTCTTCAGGATTCAACGTACTTGATGTTGGAAATAATAATGAGAAAGTAAGTTCTAAGATAGTGGGATGAATCAGCACTTAAAAAAATTCCTCTATAACATATCACCAGCATCCATCTCATAACTTAAACATATAAACTGAAGTAACTTATCATGCATCACATCCATAGCATAAAGTAAATAACACATAACACAATAAATTGGTTACCTAGAAACCCTCCAATGAGAAGGTAAAAATGGGGTGGAGATGACACCCATAAATCTTCACTATTGTAGTTGTAAAGTGTGGCCAATTATGGCTACAAAGTGTTTGATCATAATCTACCTGTGAGGGGTCTACCCTATTAAAGGCTTACAAAGACTGTTAGGTCTTACCTTGCTAAAGGATTTCAACTCATAACTAAGTAAGCACTTGGTTAAGATATTTATAACTGCTTGTTAGGACTACTCGGTTAAGAGATTTACTCTGCATCACCTATTAGAATGATTCAACACTTGATCTTCAATTAGCACCTTTTTTCCTAATATTAGATCTCCTCTTTACTAATTGTATGTTGATCCTTCTAATCAAATATATCCTTTATAATCCTCTCACTACTTGTCTTTATTTCTCTTAGACTAATTATGCTTTGCATAACTCTATCATAGCCACCATGAATGCTCTCTCAACACTTAGCATTCATTTACTCTCACAATGATAAACTTCTTAGGGTTTACATTGCTTAAATAAACATAGGTGGAGATGGATTAGGTTAGAATCAACTGTTGTGGTTGATCCTTATTGCCACCTAATGTTTCCCATAATTTGATTGGTTGCATGTATTGTATAGGAATTCATAATATGACTCCATACTTATCTCTTATAATCATAAATTCATAATTATATCAACCAAAAATGGTTTACATGGGAGTTTGTGCCATAACAAAAAACTATGCCTAAAATTGTTCACTTGACATCCAAAGGATATGATGCTCAGCCTTCACTATGCTCTAAATTTTGTAACTCAACTTCTATATAACTTGGCGCTAATTGTTACTCAGCACTTGAGTGACTTGTCACACAATATCTACTCTAAACATACTAGTTCTCAACACTATCTAGTCATATTACTTGGTTATACTTTCTAGAAACTTATGCTCGGCATGCTTTGATCATTGGGCTCGTACTGATTGCCCAGCTTGGTATGATCAATTGACATGCACTATGCACTATAATTCTGCTAGATAATGACTAAGTGTGCTGTTACTACCTTGTGATGCAGGAGCATCCAGTGGTGTAAGGGCAATCCTATATCACCTAAAAATATGCTTAGAGATAGTTTCTATTTAATATTTTTTCATTTTTGGATACCCATTTGGGTCAAATAAAGGTTCCAACTATCACCTAAAAATATGCTTAGAGATAGTTTCTATTTAATATTTTTTCATTTTTGGATACCCATTTGGGTCAAATAAAGGTTCCAACTCTCATAGTTCCACTATTAATTCTTTGGGTTAGAGTTTTATTAGTTTTTAAGCACCTTGGGATACATGTAAATGCAAAAAATGAGTTATTTTCTAATTGTGCCAAAATTATGATGAGTTAGAGGGTGTAAGTTGGAGGGATTATTATATTTGTAATTTAAAGTGCTCTAGAAAAAGAATTAGGTCAACAAGCTCTACAATTAGAAAGTTATTGCAATTTTAATTTTCCTGGAGACCTCCCAAGAGTGCTTCAATGTCATATTCAGGGAACTAAATGGCCTCTTATGGGGACAAAAAATGGGGGATGAGTGAAGTTGGTCCATAGGGCTATAGAGCACTTTGAGAGCTTTTCAGAAATGTAAATGGTTTGTCAATCGGAGTTACAGTTCAAAATTTATGCCTCTCGAAAGTTGAACTACCATTTCTGGATTCTTCTAATTTTACACTAACTTCTAACGTGACTTCTTGAACCTTCTATTTTGGCGATGGATGCCAACTAGCATATTCTAGAATGTATTCCTAACCCTAAACCATTTGGGGCTTATTTAAGAACATTTCTGGCATTATAAAGGTAGTTCTTAGAGGAGTTAAAGAGAAGGTACTATGTGGAGGATTTCTTTCTCCAGAATCATACTGTTGTAAGCCCATAAGGAATTTTCATTGATAATAAGATTTTCCTTTTCCTGTGTGTTCATTTTGGTCTTTAGTTGTGTCTCTATCACCTTGTCAAAAACCAAAATGAGATCAACAATCTCCCCCTTTAACATGAGAGGCAAAAACACTTTCCCATGGCATATACATCCTTATTTTGTGCATAAGTCAGAAAATGTATATACGATGCTCGGCTTCTATACAAAACTTTCAAAATTTACAAAATTTGTATTTGTAGAAAAAATATTGTCTATCTTACATACCTTATTACTCTACCTAAGTAAGTACTTCATTTTTATGTTTTCTTCAATTCTCTCATTGAGTAGATATTTACCTTGAGAAACATTTTAATCCAAAATTTTATAATCCCACATTTTTGACACTTATGTCAATTGGGTTGTACACTGACAATGTGTTTATCCAAAAATTGTTTGTGTAGCTCTATTATTATCGTCAATGTTGCATCCCACTTTCTTATTGTTGCATCTAGGGATTAATATTGAATGCCTAGCTAGGTAGCAAGGTCAACTAAGCCTTCATGTGTAGAAAGATGGGAATCTATCTTCAATACTAACTCCACATAAGATAGTTCCTTGTGTAATACTTTCATGTGAGGTGTCAACATGGATTGGATATTGATTAGAGTAGACCAAATATTTGCATCATGTGCTTGCAACTCAACAAGCCTACTCCAAGATGAAAGTAACCTTTGAAAATATAACTAACTATTACCTAGATATTGTTGTAGTGTGGTACCTATGAATTTAAAATATCCCTATAGCTGGTCAATAGCCCGTTGAGTATCCTTAGTAAATATCTCAACATTGCATAATTTTGTGTATAGAGATAAAATGTTTTCTAACACCATCTTTACCTTTTTTATTTTGGTTACTAGATCAACCTGTTTGAGTGCAATAGCACTAGATATCTTCTCCAAAAACTTGGTATGAAACTTCCTTTTAGACCATTGTAATAATCTAACATTTTTTTCTAGGTCTTCATACTTAATCTTGTCCACAATGCTTACAAGTTTCTCTATAATAGGCTTATCTTCAGTTTTATCTAGGAGGCTGAAAGCATCAATGAATATGTCTTTGATTTCATGAAAAACTTTCTTTTTCTTATGCTCCCTCTTTAATATTTCTTGCCACTTCTTCCTTTGTAGAGCATCTTGAAGAATTCTCATTTCTTCGATTATGATTTTGTTCAAATAAAACTATGATAGCTCAATCACCTCATCTAATCTTACATCCTCAAATGATGTAACTTCAACACTCTTGGATGTGTTGGAACTCAACCTTGATATTTGTAAAGGAATTTCATGTGTACTTGGCCTCTAAAGAGCTTGACTGTTGATAGGAGATGTAGAGACTAGAAAAGTAACCAATATCTATATGGAAATTTTCTCCTCATATGCAGTAGTCAGCTTATCCTCTTCAGCATTTTCTCCTTCTTGTTGAACTTCACCTTGAGATGGTAGAATAAGTACATGACTTGCTTCCTTACCCTTGTTCTCTTATGTTCCATCCTTGTCAACAATCACTATGGTTGGTAAACTTAACTATGTAGGCTTAGCAATGATGTAGTTGTTGGTTGTGCCTCTTCCTCTTTCATTTGAATGACAATTTTTGGCATTGCAGATGGTTTCTTTGGTGTACACTTTAATCTGTATGTAGATCCCATTATTCCTTTTCCTTTACCTCTATAATTTGTGGGAGTATATTTGATGTGTTTTGTGGTTCCTCCCCTGTAGATGCAACTTCTTCATTTTTTGAATCTCATCCACTTGCACCAATATTGGATTACTGCATAAAAGTGTTGCATTGGTAGAGTCTTGTAGTATTTTTTACATATCATCTTTAGTTAAAGGATTAACATTCTATGATGTAGTATCAAGAACATCCTTGATGTTCACTAATGTTTTAAATATATTGATACAAGTATGAGAATGTATTTTAATCATTTTTTTGTCACTAATGTCAAACTTTCTACTTGTTGGTAAGACAACTGCTTAGATTATTTGAGTACTATCATTTGTTTGATTGATGAGGAGGTTTTGATCAAATTAGATAACAATAGCATGTAGAGGAAAGGTTGAGTTATGATATGAAAAAGGAGCAAGGATCAATTAAGATAGTGATGTTATAGTGCATTGATTATATACTTAAGGTTTCAAAGGATGGATACACTAACAAAGTCTAGAAAAACAAGTAAGAAGAATTGAGTCTGCCAAGCTTGATTGAGTGAATAGTAGGTGCAAAGAAAAGTTAGTGTAAGTCGAGCAAAAAATCAGTTGGAGCCAAGAAAAGCCAAAATTTAGTGTATGTCAAGTGATACAGTGTAAGCCGAGTAAATTTTAGTTGACGTTGAGTACCAATAAACTTTACTTCATTTCGAGTGATTTGATAGTGGATGTTGAGCAACGTAGTATGTGTCAAGCATCAAAAGAAAGTTAATGCTAAGTGTCAACATTATGAGAAAGATCATGAATTCAATGAATCTAAGCCAACAAGTTTGATTTCTTGAATTGTGTGAATCATGTGGAAGATAAGCTTGATGCGATGGTGGCACAAAATTCATGGTAAACCATTTTGAGGAGAATTCAAAGAGGATTGAAGGAGAAGTCTCTAGAATGGAATAAAATGAAAATATGGGTAGATTCATCCTACCTAATCCTAATTAACCCTAAAATAGATGATAGAGGTTGAACCAAAAAATATCTTGATTTTCTATTTATAGTGATGGCTGGTCAGAAGCAATGGTTGTCAAGTGCGAGAACCAAAGGTAGACAAGGAGTCTAGGGTATTGCTTCATTTAGTGACCAAATAGAAGAGATTGCTATTGGAAATAAAAGAAAGAATGCTTAAGGGTATGGATGCTTGAAGGGTAAACAAGCTAATAGAGCTAAAGTGTGTGAAAGCCAAGTAGAATGGAGGACTAAAACATAGATATTCTTGTTAATTTCTAATCAATGTACCAGTCTAGGGTAAATCTTTTGGATTAGGGTTGACCTAACAGTTATTTATAAATCCTTTAAGCAAGTGACATTCCAAGTGAATGATCTAAATTCCTCTAGCAAGGCTCACTCCTAATAGGTTTATTGAAATCCTCTAACCATGTCACCTTTTTAACAGTATGCATTGTAACCTTTAACAAGGTTGGCCTTTCACAGGGCATCACTTCATAAGAGTGAGAATGAGTAGCATGTTATTAGTGGTTTTTCCCAAATTGCGTTTCCACATAAAATAATTATGTTAAATGTGTTATTGAATATGTTATGTTTTATGCTTACATTTCTACAAAGTTGATTTGATAGTAACCTACAAGTTTAAGTGATTGTATGACCTAATGGATGCATGCACGATGAATATGTTTTATGGATATGAGTTCACTAAGTTGTGAAAAGTTTTATTTGTACATCTATACCTTGGATAACTTATTCACCCCCTCCCATTCATTCTAAAGAATTCCAAAAATTGGTATCAGAGTCATCATCTTAAGAGGACTAGTTTGAAGGTACTACAAGAAAAATATCAAGATGTCAAAAAGAGAGGTACCCAAGCTTAATAGAGATAATTTTCTTTCATGGTAAATTTTGATGAAGCTACACCTAGGAGGTCTTGGATATTATGCACAATCCACCATTGCTATTGATCATGTCAATCCTATTGGAGCCCTAACTATTGAAGATCTAAAAAAGAAGAAAGAACACAACCAAGAAATGTTGGAGATTGTCTCTGCCCTAAGCTATACCAAGTTCAATTATATCAAGGGTTGTGAGAATGAAAATAAAATGTGGGATGCTCTTCACACCATCTATAGAGGTGATACAAATGTTTTGAGAGCCAAATCTAAAAGTCTTAGAGGTAATTTTGATGATATGAGAATGCAAGAAGGTGAGAATGTTTCTCAATGTTTCTCTAGGATAAAAGATGTTATTAATGCAACAAAAGGATCTACTAGTAAGATAGATGATGGGACTATTTTAAGAAAAATTTTGAGAACACTTATTCCCATTTATTCTATTAGAGTTTCTACAATACAAGAACTGAGATGTATACTAGGTTCTAATCCGACTCTTGAAGGTTTGGTAGGTGGGCTCACTGCTTTTGAGCTATCCAATTTTGATAAGATCAAATCTGACAATGTTGAATCTACTTTCAAAGCTAAGTTGTCATTAAAGTAACCTAATGAGAAGAAGAAGAAGAAAAAGGTAAAATATGTTTCCACTAACAATGATATAGATGAGGAAAATCTAGAATAACTTGAAGCATTACTAGCAAGGAGATTTCATAGAGGTAAAGTAAAATTCAAAGTTAAGTTACCTATCATGTGTTTTAATTGCAATGAGGTTGTTCATATTGCTACTAGATGTCTAGAGAAGAAGAGCTACAGATGTGGAGATGAGTATAAAAGTAGAAGAGATGAAGATAGAAAAGATTACAAAGACATAGGTAAGAAGTCTTGCTACATTGCAGAAGAGGAAACTAAAGATGGATCTGACAATCATGATGATGAAGTGATGTATGTTGCAATGAAAGATGAATCTAATGAGGATGAGGAAACTACACTAGTTTCTTGTGTGAACAAGAATGACATATGGATCATTGATAATGGGTGTTCACATCACATGACTGGAGATAAAAGTAAGTTTATTACCTTGAATTATTATGATGGAAATAGTGTAAAGTTTGGTAATGATGCAACCTATCTAATCAAAGGAAAAGGTTCTATCAAACTCACAGAAAAGATTTTATGTGAAAATTCTTATTATGTTGAGGACTTAACTATAATTTGTTGAGTGTGTCACAATTGAATAGTTCAAGTTGCAAGGTTGAGTTTGAGAATAAGATTGCTACGATATATTAAACTGATGGAAAACTAATGGGGAAATGTGAACAAACTAGAGGTGATATATTCTACCTTGATATGGATGATGCTACTATTGGAATTACAATAGGAAAGGTAAACTTCTAGGGGGTGAATTAGTAGTTTAAATTTGAACCCATAAAACTTTCACCACACATTCATCTCATGCATTTAATGTGTAAACTAAAATAACATGTCAAGCATGTACATCTAAAATATGTAATCAAGTAAACATTCACACATGTATGACACCAGATATGATTACCCAAAAACCCTCCAAGTGAGAAGGTAAAAATAGGGTGGGGATGACACCAACAAATCTTCACTACTCCAATAATAAAGTGTATCCAATGAAGGTTACAATGTTTTGATCATGAGACATGATCTATCTCATGAAAGGTTTGCTCTATTTAAGGCTTATAGAGATTGGTAGGTCTCACCCTGCTAAAGGATTTCAATACCCTCTTAGAAGTGCGCCTTGGTAAAGGACTTTATCTCACAATTAAGTAAGCACCCTATTAAAGGATTTCAATACAGCCTATTAAGACTACTCTATTAAGAGATTTGTCTGATTCAGTAATGATCCTATGGTTAGCACTTGATTTCTTGATGATAGATCACCTCTAAACTGATGTCTTCTTGATTAGATGTCTCTATGTTGTACACTCTTTCCTTCCTCTATTCTCCTTTAACAGATTCTACAATGCAATCTCAGATCATAACTCTTTAGTCACCATGAATGATCTATTTTCACATGCAAACTTCTCTATACTCTCATCCAAAAACCTTACACACACACTTGAGAGTTTAGGGTTTGTCCTCCTTAAGAAGGTTTTGGTGAGTTAGGGTTAGGTATAAATCAATGGTTGTGATTCATCCATTTTGCTACATAAACCTTCCCTTTTTTTGATTGGCTACATATAATTGCATTGGAAATCCAACTTAAGGTTTGTCTTTATCTCTAAAATATAATAATTCATCCTTAAGTCAGCTCAAAAATGGTTTACATAGTTGTTTGTGCCTTTACAAACAACTATATCAAAACTATCTCACTCAGCATCTGAAGTCTCTAATGCTTGGCATATATTATTTGTTATACTAAGACTTATCATCTGTATCACTTAGCATTCACTTCTTACTCGACTTCTAAATCACTCGGCATACACTGTCTACTTGGCACTTGAGTGGCTTCAAACTCACTATTGACTCAACATGCCCTATAATATACATGTTGTGCTTGGCATGTACTACTTGTTTGGCATAAACTAAGTAAATAACTTAAGCATGTGGATACTGTCAAAACCAATTTGAGATCAATAGCCACTTGTCTAGTTGTAGAATTTGATGATGTGTGGTTATGGCACAAGAGGTTATGACATGTTAATTTTGCTAACTTGGTTAGTATCAGTAAAATTAGAAGAGTCAGATGTTTGCCTAAGTTGAAGAAACTTGACAATATCAAGCAAATAATGTCAATTAGGCAAAATGACAAAGTCAAGTTTTAAGAGTAAGACTCATACCTCTAAAGGAACATTAGAGATTGTTCATACTAACTTGCATGGACCAATTGATGTGCAAAGCTACAAAGGTGATAAGTACATTATGTTATTTATTGATGATTATTATAGGATGATGACAATTATGTTTATGAAATAGAAATTTGATGTTTTCCAAATGTTTAACTAGTAATTAGCAAGAGTTGAGAAGGAAATGGATAAAATTCTAAAATGTTTGAGATCTAATAGAGGAGGAGAATTTACATCAAATGAGTTCGATATGTTTTGTAATGATAGAGGAATCAAAAGATAGACATCTACCCCTAGAACCCCTCCACAAAATGGAATTATTGAAAAGAGAAATAGATCTGTAATGGGTTGTGCTAAGACACTCATGATGGAGAAAAATGTTGCTTTGAAATATTTGAGAGAGGTTATAAGTACATCTATCTATACCTTTAACTGTGTGCAAGTCAAGAAAGGTACTCACTCAACACCTTTTGAATTATGGTACAAATACTCACCTAATGTAAAATATTTAAAGGTATTTGGAAGCGAGTGTTATATTCTCAAGGATTTCATGAATGGTAAATTAGATGCAAAAAGTGTTAAAGGTATATTCCTTGGCTATTCCACAATAAGTAAAGCTTATAAGTGTTTAAATACTAACACTAACAAAGTTGTGGAAAGTGTAGACGTGAAATTTAATGAATATACAGAAGTACATGAGGCTAAATCTATGAAGGAACTATAGGAATATAAATTATTTGTATACTTTTATGAAGGTATGCCTACTGATGAATATGTTGTAAATCAACATGCAAATCAACAACAAGTTTCAATGACTATTGAGTCACATACTATGAATGTCGAGTTGCATTCAGGAACCGAGCTATAATTAGGTATCAAGTTATAGAATGAAGTTGAGACACATTCTAATTTTGAGATTAGTGTACATGAAAGAGATCTTGAATTACATGATAGTGAAGTACATAGTGATTCAGAAGTTCAGAGACTAAATGAAGAAAATAGATCAGAACCTAGATTATCAAAGTATGTCAAGAGACATAACCTTGTTGCACAAATTATTGGAGATAAAGATGCAAGACCAATGGCAAGGAACAAGATGAGAAATGGTACATGTTTTCTTAGCATGCATGAACCTAAAATAGTGAAAGATGCCTTAGAATATGTGGAGTGGAATAAATCCATGAAAGAAGAGATTCAATAGATTGAGAAAAATAAGATATGGACTCTAGTTCTTAGACTAGAAGATAAAAATTTGATTAACATCAAGTAAGTGTACAAAAATAAGTTAGATGAAAATGGTGAAGTCACAAGGAATAAAGAAAGATCAGTTTACAAGGGGTATACATAAGAAGAAGGGATAGATTATGGAGAAACATTCGCTCATGTTGCAAGATTGGGAGTAAGAACTCTACTTTCTTACTCTACATACAAAGGTTTCAAAGTTTATCAGATGGATGTTAAATCTGCATTTTTGAATGGCATATTTGAAGAAGAATTTTATATAGAACATCTAGAAGGATTTGTTGATGCTACTAACAAAAATATGGTATGTAGCCTGCATAAATCTTTATATGGTTTGAAACAAGCACCAAGAGCATGGTATGAAAGGCTTCACAATTTTCTTGTGAAAATTGGATTTGAGAGGACTGATGATAATACAATGTGTATTTGAAGACAAAGAAAGGAAAAGGTATTTTACTATTTGGATTTTTTTTTATGATATCATATTTGGAAGTCAAGATACTTTATATAAAACTTTTTCAAATTAAATGAAGAAAGAATTTGAGATGTATATCTTTGGAGAGATCAAGTTCTTTGTGGGTTTACAAGTACATTAGATAAAATAGGGTATATATATCACTTAGTCAAAGTATGTAAATGAGATACTAAAAAATTTTGTATTGGAAGATTCCAAGCTAGTAAGTACACCTATGGTGATAGGACAAAAATTGTCAAAGAATGATGATTTAGCTAAGGTGAATCAAACATTGTACAATTGGAAAATTATAATATGTAGTACATAACAGACCCGATATTGCATTATCTATTGGGATAGTTGCAAGATTTTCTACTAATCCCAAGGAGAATCATTTGATGGTTGTTAAGAGAATAATGAGATATCTAAAAGGAACACAAGTCTATGGTCTATATTACAAGAAAAATAAGAAATTTGAATTGAGAGTCAACACTGATGCTGATTGGGCTGAAAATATTGATGATAGAAAGAGCAATAGTGCAAGAAAATTTTTCTTAGGAAAAAGGTTGGTTACATGGACTAGTAAGAAACAAAATTGCATATCTCAATCTACTATTGAAGTTGAATATGTTGATGTTGTAGTAAATTGTAGAAACATTGTATGGATTAAACAGTTACTCAAAGGTATGAAGGAGGAAATCACTGAACCTATGATACTTTATTATGATAGTACAAGTTCTATAAATATATCAAAGAATCCTATAATGTACACATAGAATAAACACATTGCAATCAAGTATCATTACTGGAGAGAGTTAATTCAACATAAAGAGGTGAAGATGGAATATGTGAATACAAAAGAGCAAATAGTTGATATCTTCACAAAAGCATTACCTAAGGATGCTCATGAGTATCTAAGAGGTAAACTAGGGTTGATACCCCTATCCAAGGCTATTTAAGAAGCATGATAAGTTTTATGCATCAACTGATATGATTGACATATGTTACACATTAATATAGTGGATCTTACTTTAGGAGCTACCTAAAGTAATCAAAGAGCTAGAACTAAAAATCAGTCACAAGCTAGGTGACAGAAGAAGAAACTAAAAATGTTCATATCTTCATATTAAGATGATAAGTATTTGGCATTTTTGTCAAGGAGGGAGATATTAGAGGAGATATTGGTGGAAATATTATACAAATAGAAGGAATATGGAATATATACTAAGAGGGAGATAGTGTACCTATTGATTACTACAGAGAAAGAAATGATTACATCTACCTAGTAAGAGGGAGATAGTGCTGAGGGAGATATAAGAAGTGATTAAGAGGAATTCATAAGGATGAATTGCTTCTCTGTTGATCAGAATGTAATTTTTTAACCTATATAGAAAATGAAAGTTGTTGATAGAGGGAGAGATTTCATTACAAGGAATTATTTTCTTTTTGGTATTATTGTTGGTTGTATTAGTTGAACTGGTTTTCCATCAATTCCAAAGAGGGATATTGTTGAAAACATATTGATGCAAGTATAAGAATGTGTTTTAATCATTATTTTGTTACTAATGTCAAATTTTCTACTTACTAGTAAGACAATTGTTTAAATGATTTGAGAACTATCATTTGTTTAATTGATGAGGAGGTTTTGATCAAATCAAATAACAATAGCACCTAGAGGAAAGGTTGAGTTATGGTATGAAAAAGGAGTACAAGGATCAATTAAGACAGTGATGTTATAGTGCATTGATTATATACTTAAGGTTGTAAGGGATGGATACACTGACGAAGTCTAGAAGAACAAGTAAGAAGAATTGAGTCTGCCAAGCTTGACCAAGTGGATAGTAGGTGCCAAGAAAAGTTAGTGCAAGTCAAGCAGAAAATTAGTTGGAGCTAAGAAAATTCAAATTTTAGTGTATATCAAGTGATACAGTGTAATCTGAGTAAAGTTTAGTTGATGTCAAGCACCAGTAAACTTTAGTTCATGTCAAGTGATTTGATAGTGGATGTTGAGCAACATAGTATGTGTCAAGTATTAGAAGAAATTTGATGTCGAGTGTCAACATTATGAGAAAGATTGAGAATTTGATGAATTTGAGCCGACATGTTTGATTTCTTGAATTGTGTGAACCATGTGGAAGATGAGCTTGATAAGCTGGTGGCATAGAATTCATGGTAAACTATTTTGAGATGAATACAAAGAGGATTGAAGGAAAAGTTTCTATAAGGGAATAAAATGAAAAGATGGGTAGATTCATTGAATCCTACCTAATCCTACCTAACCCTAAAATGGAGGATAGAGGTTGAACAACAAAAGATCTTAATTTTTGATTTATAGAGATGGATGGTCAAAAGAAAAGGTTGTCAAGTGTGAGAACCTTAGGAAGACAAGGAGTCTAGGGTATTGCTTCATTTAGTGACCAAATAGAAGAGACTATTATTGAAAATCAAAGCAAGAAGGCTTAAGGGTATGGATTCTTGAAGGGTGAACAAGCTATTAGAGCTGAAGTGTGTGAAAGCCAAGTAGGAGGACTAAAACAAAAATCTATAATCTACAAAGTTATTTACAAGTTGTTATCAAATCAAGCCTTACTGTTGCTATCTAATCATTGTACCAATCTAGGGTAAATCCTTTAGACTAAGTTTGACCTGATAGTCATTTGTAAATCCTTTAATCAGGTGACATTCCAAGTGAATTATCTAAAGTCCTCTTACAAGGATCACTCCTAGCAAGGTGATTGAAATCCTTTAACCAAGTCATATTTAACAATGTGCATTGTAATCTTTAACAAGGTTGGCCTTTCATAGGGAATCACTTCAGAAGAGTGAGAATGAGTAGCATATTACCAGTGGTTTTTCCCAAATAAAATTTCCATGTAAAATCATTTTGTTAAATGTTTTATTGAATATGTTATGTTTCATGCTTACATTTATGCAAAGTTGATTTGACAATGACCTACAAGTTTAAGTGATTGTATGACCTAATGGATGCATGCATGATGAATATGTTTTATGGATATGGGTTCATAAGTTGTGAAAAATTTTATTTTTACATCTAGACCTTGGATAATTGATTCACCCCCCTCTTAGTTATTGTAAAGAATTCCAACAACTAATTCATGTTGAATCTAGGGGACTAGCACTCAACACCTGTACATCTTGTACATCTTATTGTTCTTCTCCAGTTGTGGCTTCCTCTATTGTTTGTTCAGTTCCCTCCACAGTACCTTCCTTAATTGAGTTCTCTTTTTCAGTATCTATAACTACTTTCTCACCTTTATCATTTATTTCTTTATTGGACAACCCATAAATAGATTTCAAAATTTATGTACTCTTGGTTACCACATCTTTTATTTGCTTCTTTAAAATATGGAACGCTTGGTATTTGGGAAAAATTTGTACTTTGTGATTCTCAATTTCCTTAGAAATTATTTTCTTATCAAATTTAGACATCACTTGGGCTAATGTGGTTTCCCTAATTTGTCTTTCAATACTTAAACTGAATTGCCACTTTTTCTCACCTCTATCATATAAACTCTTTGGAAATGAGTTGGAAATATCTAGAGGAGTGCTCTTAAAAGTTACCATCATGTCATATATGGCCTTCTATATATTATTTTTATCTAAACTTCCTAGATTATCAAAATCAACATGTGTGAAACCTAACAAATCTGCATTGGTCTTAATATTTTCACATAAGTTATCAATGTCAGAAGAGGGATTGTGGCTTACCAATTTGAAATGACTCAAGTCATTAGACTTTGTCATCTCCTCATCTAAATCTTCTTGTGGCTTATACTTCTTTCTCAATCTCTTGAAAGTCTTTTGAGTAGGCTAGTTCTACTCTTTTGTGACATTTTCTCTTTTCCCTTTAGGCTTTGCAACTTCTTTATCCTATATAGTGGTTTCCCTAGTCCTTGACCTACTTAAAGGTATAGCTGGCTTTTGTGGATTCTTCTTCATAGTCTTCTTGGGTTTCTCCACTTCCTATTTCTTTTCTTTCCTCTTCTTCTCATAAACCTTAGGTGCTTCCTTAGCTTGTTCTCCCTCAGCACCTTCTACATCAGCATCTTTATCCAAACCTTGTGTAAGTTCCAATGGTTCATGACCTTATGCTTCTTCTTCTACATCTTCTTCTTCTAGTTCCTCACCACCTTCGCCAAAATTCTTTTTAAGATTCTTTACTATCTTGTTCTTCTTTCTAATTATTGAGCCATTTTGTAAATTTATTCTTATTCTTCATTTAGCCTCATCATAGTTTCCAAAGGATGTAGCATTCTTATCAATTTCCTTGGCTAGTAGAGTTGTGATTGTTGCAAAGGCTTCATCCACACTGATTTCATATGGCAAGGATTTTAACTATCTAACCCTAGGTATTGCTTCTTTCACATATATGTGATCTGCATCAACTAGGAAACACACATCATTGTAATGTTGTTCCACTAATGATACAGGTATCCTCAATCTTTGCTTCATGGATTTCTTGAAATCCTCAAATTAACTAGTCATTACTGACTCAAAATTATCTCCAAATTGCTTGATGAGCTCTATTATTTTTTTTGTTACTGGCCTATTTTTCTTCCAAGAAACTTTACCAAAAGTGGGGAATGTATTTTGCACATAGAAAAATATGCAAAGAATCAAAGATCCAAACTTACAATATGCACTTTTGGCCTTCCTAGTGGCTTCCCAATTTTGTGACGATTGCTGAAGTTGCAATTTAGCTAGGTCATATGAATGGTCTCTCTTTACAATCTTATAACTGAGATAAAATGCCATGCAAGAAACACTATTTAGTCAACTTGACTAAAAGAATTTGTGAGCTATCACTCTAGTTGCCAAGACTACTAAGGGGTCTAAAATTGTATCAATTTTCATCCCTCTCTTGTTCCATACAGCACCTATTTTCTTCTCAATAACCTCCTTTGCATCACTCTACATGCTCTTTGGTCTATCTAGGGTAGGGTACCCTGATACTCTATGCATAATCCTTTTTGTAATCCTAATTTGTCCATTCTCTAGCAAAATTTTATTGTCATGTATATAGCTCAACACAATTTTGATCCATTCAATTTTAAAACATTTAGGAAATTCTAGGGCACGTGTTAACCCTTTTTGCTCATCAATCTTATTTTCCTCCTTCAAAACTCCATTGTCACATAACTTCTGATAGGTTTCTCTAATCTCCATGGCTCCAACTTCTCCAATCTTTCTAGTGTATAAACATCTCACATCCTAAACCATTAAGACCTTTGGTGGTATCATGGATAATGCACTAGATGGATCTCTCTTATATGCAATCTCAGGAATAGCTCAAAATGGGGGTTGTCTCACATCATTACTAATTAACTAAATATTGAAAACTTCCTTCCCCTCTTTCCTAACTATTGTCGAAGAGCTAGCTACCATTTTGACATCCTAGGGTTTATGAAAAGACAAAATAGTGTGACTCAGCACAAGGTAAATGCCTCTCAAACCTAATGAATGATGTTGAGTAGCAGTTGAATCTATTTTTCCAACACTTGAAACTCCTTTTGAAATTCACCTTCATTCTCTATGTGCTCTTCAAACTTTGGTAGGTGCAAATAAGTTGAAAATTGACTATATAACCCTCCAAATTAGACATTAATTGCTTAGTTCTTACATAGTTGTAAACTTAGTTATCATAGGATTTTCAACATGCTTGGCTAACATAGGGAGCTTGGCTTACACTAAATATCTATATTACTCAAGAACAACTACAATTCCTTTCATGCTCGGTAGCAACATATAAAATAAAAAAATGATAGATTTTGTCTTGGTTCTAATCACTTCATTGCATCTTAATTCATGATAATATGATCTTTTTCAGATCTTAGATATTTTGAACTGATGCATAATATTAATTTTCAGATGTCAGTTCCACACATACCTTTGATTGCCTAGTTGGGGGTGATGTGATCACCTAATCTATTGGATGAATTGAAATCATCTGCATTTGATGTATTGCAATATTCTTTCTTTTTCCATGACTTTTTTTTTTTGTATCTTCACATTTTCAACATCAACCTTTCCTTTTCCTTTATTTCCTTCATTGAATAGTGCAGGTGACTGAGTTAGACAATTTATGCTAACATGACTAGTCTTAACACAACTAAAGCATACAATCTCATTCAACCATTTGTTGTAATTACCTTTGAAATTTGTTCTTATGCAATTTTCAAGAATGTAACCATATTCTCGGCAATAGTGACAATTGTACCTTGTGTTGTAATCCTAATCATAACAGTTTCTATTGTCGTGTACCTTTGTCTATTTGTTTGATGTCCACTTAGATTTGGATCTGCATTCATATGCCTTATGTCCATAGTTTTGACAGTCATAACAATAACCTTCAAATCTCTGAGTATTGGTGCTCTTGGTCCTACATTCATGTGCTTGATGTCCTTACTTCTTATAGTTTTGAATGTGTCCCTTGAATTTCTTCTTAGGGTTCTAATTTATAGAGTTGCTTCTACAAACATTTTTTGTATGGCCCAATTTTCCACTATGATGACAAGTAGGCTTGATTTTCTTTCCCTTATTATTCCTTTTTTCACCACTCCTAGATGATTCTCCTTGTTCAATAGTAGAATATCCCAAACCAGCAATGTCATTCTTTGGTCTTAGTGCTTCCCTCAGTTTTTCAAAGTACTTGATGGATTCACTAGGTTTGTTAAGATTTTCCTTCTTAGCCTTCAATTCATTTTTTAGTAGGGTATTTTGCATTTCCAAATTTTTAATCTCAATGTCTTTCCTATTCAGTTCTTGATTTACAATCATCATCTAATTTATTATATCCAATTGCATGTTCACAAGCTTTTGTATATTTGTTGTCTTCTCTTCAAGTCGGTTAGCTTGTAGTCTTTTGTATTCTTCAATCATGGCTCGATCTTCTTTAGCTTTCTTCTTAAGTTCAGTTGTCTCACACAACAATATTGATTGAACTTCTTGTTTTATTTTTAGGTTCTTAACTTCTTCACTTAGGGCATTGTTCCTTTCCATTAGATCTACAATTATTCCATCAAAATATTCTTAGTTTCCATCTTTAAATAATCAAGTAGTGTCTACTTCTTGATATTGAGTGTCATCTTGTTGAATAGCTATCTCTTTCCTTTTCTTTAATGAATTCTTTCATTCATCTTTTTCCTCCTTGATTTGATGTAGGGCAAGCTATGTTTCAATCTTCTAGTTCTCAATCACCTTTCAAACTTGTAGACTTCCATCTTCAAGATCTTACCTCTAAAGTTGTACAAAATTCCTTTCCAAAGAAGATGGCTTTTATACTGATTGTTGGAAATAACAATGGGAAAGTAAGTTCTGAGAGGGAGGTTTCTGAGAGGGGGGTCAATCAGCACTTAAAACTTTTGCCTCTATAAAATATCACTAGCATCCATCTCATAATTTAACATATAAACTAAAAGAACTTATCATGCATCACATCCATAGCATAAAGTAAATAACACATAACACAATAAATTGCTTACCCAGAAACCCTGCAATGAGAAGGTAAAATTGGGATGGGATGACACCCACAAATCTTCACTACTAAAATTATAAAGTGTGGCTTATTATGGCTCCAAAGTGTTTGATCATAAGCTATGATTTGCCTTGTGAGGGGTCTACTCTGTTAAAGGATTACAAAGACTCTTATATCTCACCTTGCTAAAGGATTTTAACTCACAATTAAGTAAGCACTCAGTTAAGAGATTTACAATAGTTTGTTAGGAGTAGTCAATTAAGAGATTTACTCTGCATCACCTATTAGAATGATTCAACACCTAATATTTGGTTAGCACCTTTCTACTTGATATTAGATCTCCTCTTTCCTAATTGTATCATGATCCTTCTAATCATATCTATCCTTTATAATCCTCTTATTATTTGTCTTTGTTTCTCTTAGATTGATTCGACTTTGAATAACTCTTTCATTGCCACCATAGCCACCATGAATGCTCTATCAACACTTGGCATTCGTCTACTTTTGCAATGATAAACTTCTTAGGGTTTATCTTTCTTAAATAAATATAGGTGGAGATGGATTAGGCTAGAAATAATAGCTATGGTTAATCCTTATTGCCATCTGATGTTTCCCTTAATCTGATTGGTTGCATGTATTGCATAGGGATTCATAATATGACTCCATATTTATTTCTTATAATCATAAATTCATGATTATACTGGCCAAAAATGGTTTACCTAGGAGTGTGTGCTATAAAAAACAACTATGCCAAAAAAATTTCACTTGGCATCCAAAGGCTCTAATGCTTGGCCTTCATTGTGCTCTGAATGTTGTAACTTGGATTTTGTAGAACTCAGCACTAACTGTTACACGACACCTAAATCACTCAACATGTATAAACTACTCAACACTTGAGTCACTTGGCACATACTAATGCTCAGCACTAACTAGTCATATTACTTAGTTGTAATATCTAGAAACTTATGCTTGACATGCTTTGATCACTTGGCTCATATTGATTTCTTGGCTTGCTCTGATCACTCAGCATGCACTATGCACTATAATTCTACTAGATAATGACTAAGTGTTTTGTCATTACCCTATCAAAAACCAAAATGAGATCAAAAGCTAAATATTTAGAAACCTCCATCTTATGCTTTAGCTTCAACTAAGATCCAAATCTATCAAACTGACTATCCCTATTTCCCATAGGTCTCCCAACTTGATCAGTTCTATCTTCACCACTCAATTTAGAAACCTCAAAGTCTTTAGGTACTTCCTCATAAAAATCTTCAGTACCCATATGTCGAGGTACACCACCTATAGCACTTATGATCATATCACTCTTCATAGAGTCACCTCAAATCTAAATTTGGCTTTAGTCTTCTCTTAGATCCTTGCTTCTATAGCATCACATAGATCTTTAATTTCCCTAGGGTCCAATTATCTCAAAGGCATCTTTCAAGATCTTTGCAAACCCTTTGTAGTAAATCCATAAATCAACCAGCTCCAACCATTGCTCTAATACCACCTGATGCAGTGCAAGGCAAGAGAATCCCCAAAGGAGATGTCCTAGCCCCTAGCAAATAATCATATATTGGAAACACAACAACAATGTAAGATCTGATACCAAATCACAACTCTTTATTCATAAAATAACTAATTACATGTGATGTGCTCGGTTGTAAGGCCTTTCAGGTTATGAGAAAATACATTAGCAATTACAATAATAGTCTAACAAGATCTTGCAAGATCCAAACCCTAGCTAGCCTAGATATACAACTTGGTAGAGAACTCTAAGAAGAACCTAAACGTGTTCTTGCAAGCCACTAAGAAACCTTCTTGTTTCCCAAGCCCACACTTAACTCCTAGCTCTACGCAAACTCCAGTCCTCTCAACTACTCATCTTCTCCACGTCTAATGACTAAATGACTCTAGACTCCATAAGACCCTCTACTTATACTAAACCAAACCATAGGTTAACCTAGATAATTACATTAATTAAATACATCCACATTAAATATAACCATCAAGACACAAGTCAGCTTGGCTACAAACATTAAGGACATAACATAAATTAAATACTTAGGATAGGCCCCAAGTTTACAATGCATAACTAGCTCATAATACCACACAAGAATACACACACTTAGACATAGGTCCACATCCCAACCAACTATCCAAATTCAAGTTCACACATGCCAACTCTCTCGGATTCAAGCTCACAAATATAATCTCCAAAGCTCTACCAATAAATAGGAGCACATTACCAATAACCACTAAAATGACTCTAACTCCAAAACGATGACTTCAAACATCATGTGCACTTAAGAAAAGGTTCCACATTGTGCCTAGAATATATCCTTAATTGCATGAATCATAACTCCAAAAAATTAGACATGAAGCCCCTGTATATAGGATTTTTGATTTCCCTAAGATGCTCCTACATCAAAAGGGATCATAGGGGGCCCTATGACCCCATTCAACCCATTCAAACACATGATGTATGTCCCTAGGGTAACATATTTTTCTATATAGTGGGTTGAGAAGCATCATAGCATACCCTATGACCCATTTCGTGTTAGGATTAACCTCAAATAGAAATAACAGTTACATGTGCAAATATAACCAATATTATAAAATAATAGATCACACAAAAGAGAACACAAAATACAAAGATTTAATGTGGTTCACCCAATCCCTGGGCTATGTCCACCAATACCAAGTCCAATATTACTATTATCTAGTGATTATAATCTGCAATCCCTTATATCTCAATATCGTTGCAAGAAACTACAATATCACCATACATTATGAAATCCCTAACCCTAAGCCTTTTTTATACAAGCTTTTTCCACTTACAAAATTAGGGCTATAATATGTCATCCAATAGAAAAAATAACAATTGATGCCTTTTAAAATATAAGGTCATTTTTGGCTTCAAGGGCACTACCTACGAAAACCCCCACAAGAGCATTACCCCTCAACCCCACCATGTACTACGATAGGGAGCACACCTAGGGTACTTTGCTAGGACCCTATAGGGGCACTGCCCCCAAACTCCCATATAAATAATCTTGAAGGAAACAACATTGAATAAATCTTTGAGTCTAATTAGGCTCCACATCACAACAATCTCCCACTTAAAGACTTATCAAACTCCACAACAATAATCTCCCACTTGGAGACAAAGCATAACATTGCTAAACCTATAGCTCCCACTAGAATATCAAACCACCTTGGACTCAACTATTCTATTATTTTGTTTAGTCTAAAAGACCAACCGAAGTTGAAGAGGATTTTAGTGTCTCCCTTGTTATTGACTTCGTAAACATATCTGTTGGATTATCATATGTATGTATTCTATCCAACTTTAATTGTTCATCCTCCAAAAATGACCAAATGAAATGGTAATGCAACTGTATGTGTGTTGTCTTTGAATGCAAAGTAGAATTCTTCACAAGATGAATGGAACTCTAGCTATCTATGAATAAATAATTATCCATTTATGGGTGTCCCAATTCTTCCATGAAGAAATGAAGCCATATCATCTCCTTAGATGCCTCTATAGTAGCAACATACTCTGCCTCTATAGTGGATAAAGCATTAACCTTCTTTAACTGAGAAACTCAGCTCACTATTGCCCCACCAATAGTAAATACATAACCTATAGTACACTCCACCTGATATCAACATCCCCTACCAAATTTGAGTCAATATAGCCCTATAAATTAGTAGTATATCCCACAAATGTAAACACTTACTAGATGTTCCTCTCAAATATCTAAGAATTCATTTAACTTCATTCCATTGCTCAATTCCTAGATGACTCGTTTACTTGCTAACAACTCTCATTGCATGTGCAGTATCTAGCCTAGTAAATACCATAGCATACATTAAGCTTCCTATAGCTGAAGGATAAGGTACCTAGGTCATCTTAGCCTTCCCTTCTTGTATCTTTCGACACATCTCCTTAGCCAATTTCAAATGATCAGGTAAAGGTGTGCTAATAGCTTTAGTATTCTCCATAGAGAAACATTGCAATGCCTCCACAATATAACCAACTTGAGATAATGTCAATTTTTTTCCTATCTCTCTAAATATTCATACCAAGGATTTTTTTTACTGCCCTCAAATCCTTCATAGTAAATGAATGTGCTAATTGTTCCTTTAATCCCTTAATGTGATCCATCTTAGACTTAGGTACAAGAATATCATCAACATATAAACATAAAATAACATAGCTATCATCATCTAACCTCTTATAATAAACACAATGATATGAATGACACCTACTATATCCATGTTCATGCATAAAACTATCAAACTTTAGATACCATTGTCGACGTGCTTGCTTTAAGCCATATAAACTTTTCTACAATTTGCACACTAAGTTCTCCTTAACTTTGACCTCAAATCCCTATGGTTGTGCCATATATATCTCTTCATCCAAATCACCATAAAGAAAGGTTATTTTAACATCAAGATATTCCAAATGAAAATCTTTAGTAGCCACAATACATAAAACAGTATGAATAGAAGTCATTTTAACAAAAGGAGAAAATATCTCATCAAAATCAATGCCCTTTTTCTATTCAAATCGTTTTACAACTAACCTAGCTTTAAATATTTTCTTACCTCCATCCTCTTCTTTCAACTTGTAAACCCATTTATTTTGTACACCCCTTTTACTTGTACGAAACTTGCATAAATCACATGTCTTATTTTTCAACAAAGAGTCCATTTTTTCTTTCATTGTAGACTCCCACTACATCTTTGTATCCACTTACGCAACTTCATCATAATATTTAGGTTCACCAACATCAGTAAGTAAAATAGAATACAAAGAAGGAGAAAATATTTCTAAATGCCTACTTAGCCTTGTTGATTGTCTAACATTCACTAGGGTGTGTGACATTTGTTGTTGTGGTTGTTGCAGATCATGAGGAACTATTGGAACATCATCTTTTGGAGTATCATCCAATGCTACATAATCATTTTCTTTCTTCTCATGTTGCTGCAACAAATCTTTGTACAACACTTTCTCATTGAATACAACATCCCTACTTACGATTTTATGATTTTCAAAATCCCAAAGCCTATAACTAAATTCATTGATGCCCTATTCAAAAAATACACATTTCTTTTGACTTAGCTTCCAACTTGGTTCTATTTTTCTAAATCTATATGTGCAAATGCCTCACAACTAAAGGTTTTGAGAAAAGAATAACTCACCTTCTTACCAGTCCATGCTTCCTCTAAAATACCATACCCAAAAGGAGTAGAGGGACCTCTATTAATTAAATATATAGTAGTATTGATAGCCTCTTCCCACATGTTTGAGAGAAACCTAGCATGCAACCTCATGCTCCTTGCACACTCCATTATTGTCATTTTCATGCTTTCAGCTATTGAATTTTTCTATAGAGTCCTTGGAATAGTTCTCTATCTGTGAATACCATCAAAGGAGCAATAATATTCAAATTCTTTTCTATGATACTCACCACCATTATTAGATCTGAGATATTTTAACTTTTTACCAGTCTCATTCTCAACCAAGCATTTCCATTTCTTAAAAATTTCAAATATATCATATTTCTATCTAAGGAAATAATCCCATACTTTTCTTTCATCATCAATAAATGTAATATAACAATAAGAGCCACCAAGGGAAGATTTTGAAGTTGGTCCCCATACATGTGTATGCACAAGCTCTAATTTCTCATTCTTCTTTTCCATCCCACTCTTCATAAACTCACTCGCTTTTGTTTTCCATACACAACTTCCATAGAAATCCATATTAACACATTTTAGACCTAGTAAAAAATTCATTGAATGAAATAATTTTATACCTTTCTCACTCATGTGCCCAAGTCTGTAGTGCCATAACGTTGTATCAGAATTTACAACAGTTGTTTGTTCTCCCTGCTCAACTGCAACAATTGTTCCCAAACATTCATTTTTCTCTTAAACAATCAAAGTAGAAGGATCAGTATGATCTATACAAAGATATAAGGTGCCTACTTTCACACATTTTTCTACTACAAGGGAACCTTTTGAAACCTTCTAATTTTTATCATTAAAAGTAACTACACAACCCTCATCACCAAGTTGCCCTGCTAAAATTAAATTCCTACTTAGCCTTGGAACATGTCTTACCTCATGTAGTAGCCAGTGATCCTCATTCTACAACTTAATCCCTTTCCAACAATCTAATAGGGTTCATTATCCCCCAAATAAACAAGCCCAAAATCCCCTTGGACATAATCAACAAAATAACCTCTATGGGTGTAGCATGAAATGAAGCACTAGAATCTAAAACCCATGAATCATCAACACTTTCTAAAAAAAGAAGCAAAGAATCCTCTTCAGATTTATTACTTACCACATTTTCCTCCTTGTTCCCTTCTAGTTTATCTCCTCCATTGTTCTTTTGAGTCCAACAATATTTCTTCTTATGCCTTGGTTCACGACAATACCAACAATATTTTGGTCCTTTGGATTGAGACATCTTCCCTTTTGAATTTCCCATGATTTCCATAATTATTTCCTCTCTCATTCATTCTATCTCTAGTTTGTGTGTTCAAAGAACTTGATGTAGATCCATCTAAGGTTTTCCTACAATTTTCCTCACTTGGAATAGCACCAATCACATCATCAAATTTTAGGGAATTAGACCTAGAAACAAAATTACTCACATCCATTACCAAGTCATTCCATCTTTCAAGAAAAGAACAAAAAATCAAGATAGGCCTAATTTCTTCATCAAAATTGACATTCATATAAGATAACTAACTAGTAATAGTATTAAACTCATTTAAATGAACTGCAACAAATCCACCTTCTGACATCTTCATATTAAATAAATGCTTCATGAGAAAAACCTTGTTTGAAGTGAAGGGATTTTCATATAGTTTTGCTAGCATTTGCATCAATTCTTCCATCACCTTCACTTTTGTAAGTTAAATGTCACTGATGGTGCCAAGCATAATTGAATGCTTCCAAGGGCCTTTCTATCTAAAATCTCCCAATCCTCATCTGTCATAGTTTCCTATTTTTTGGTTTTTTCTTCTAATGGCTTCCATAAATCCTTCTAATAAAGATGTTCCTCCATTTTCATTTTCCATAACTAAAAGTTTTGCCCATTAAAATTCTCAACCTTTAGGTTACCCTCATCTTTCATCACTCTCACTCAACTGTGAGACCTTCCTAAAGAGGATAGCTATATAAATAATGATGATAGTTTGGCTAAAAAAATGACAATCATCTAGCTTTGATACCACTTGTTAGGATTAACCTCAAACAAAAGTAATAGTTATATGCAAATATAATCAATATCAAAAAATAATAAATCACGCAAAAGAGAACACAAGGCAGAAAGATTTAACATGGTTCACCCAATCCTTGGGCTATGTCCACCAACAACAAGTCCAATATTATTATCCAATAATTAGAATTTGTAATCCCCTTAATACTCAATACTATTGCAAGAAACTTCAATATCACCATAAATTATGAAATCCATAACCCTAAGCCTTTTTATACAAGTTTTTCCACTTACAAAATTAGAGCTAGAATAAGTTGTTCAATAGCAAAAAATAGCAGCTGACTCCTTTCACAATATAAGGTCATTTTTGGTACTCAAATCTCCACTGGTATGTATTTCCCTACACCTTCTCCTACAAGAAAAAGGATTTTGTTTTTTGGATGATAGGTTTGCCTTGGTCAAACCCCAGTTTGGAATCAACCTTGAAATTAAAATTGCAATATAGATAAATAAAGTAAATGGAACTATTCACCTTGCTTATGTTGTAATCCTTGTGGAGGATTTGAATCCTTGAATCCACAAGTATGGATGCTCTAGATGAATTTATAATTTAATGTGGGATGTCTTAAATCAATTGCATTAGATCTTCAACACCAATCTTGAATGGATCGTGGAGTAGAAAGAAACTTAAATAAATGTGGATGTTGGAATCTTCAACAAGAGGCTCCAAAGAGATTGAATCCTTCAATAGCTATCAATGGATCTCCTTGATGAATTGAATGCTTGATCATGAAAGTGTATTATAGAAAAAATTGGATCATAGAAAAACTTCATCCTCTTCTCCAAATGAGAGAGGAAGGCTTCCTTTTATACTAGTCTTGAACACAAACTTTTAGAGAGCTCGACATAGGAGAATCCAATTCAAATTAAGCCTTAACCCCTAGAAATGGACCTAAATTAAATACAATCTAAGATTTTACCATTCCAAAATCCAAAACAGCCAACTCAAAAGTAGGAAATAAAACTTTCCAAAGCCTAATATCCTGAAACCTCAGGAATCTAAAATTTGGACCTAGGGTTAGGGTTGAGGTTGACTCTGACTATGTCAAGGTTGAGGTCATCCTTTATCTAGGTCAAGTTTGAGGTCAACCTTGACCTAGAAGGTTGTCCTTGACCTAAAAATTCAAAAATCTCAAATCTTTAGAAAAGGCTATTAAAAAGGAGCTAGAAATATGGGAGAGAGTAGCAGAACATGGGGAAAAAGCCAGATCCATTCAAATACCCACTCAAGGTGCCTGACATGACCCCAGACCAACTATGCAAAGGGATAACCCAATCCTAAATGTAAGTGCTTCCATTTTCTAACAATATGTTTAGCCCCCACTTTAGCAAGAGTATGGACTCGATGCAAACTCTTGGTAAAGGAGATTGTAATGAAAAGACAATCTTATTAAATCAAAGGGACAAAGAAACTATCAAGCCCCCAAGACCCAAGCCTTCATCAACTCCAAGATCATAATAAGAGATAAATCTCTAAGATGGAGGGAGGGAGAGAGAGGGAGAGAGAGAGAGAGAGAGAGAGAGAGAGAGATTATCTCACCCAATGAGAACCCATGTCCCATTGTAAACCACACAAGGAAACAACACAATTGGAAAGATGGAATTGAACTACCTAGTGAATGTGGCTACTTACTAGTCAACCCATCAGAGGTTCACCCTTAGGAATATTCTATTCCATAAGAGTATAACCAAAAGTAAAAGAGATCCAACCTTAAGGACACCTTTGACCTTAAGGGATCAAAGAATTTTGAAACTGGAGGAATCAAGTGATCCTATAAAAATAAGAATTGATTCTTTAAGGATTAGTTACTAATCCATAAAGGGATAGAAGTACCTTATATATATATTGAAAGTTCATGTGTACAATAAGTGAGCAGAGTGTATGCCCCCACATTAAATTCATTACTAACACTTTAACAAGAGCAATGGCTTGAACAAAAACATAAACAACTCCACTTATTATATTTCCACTATGAGATGCCCATAAACAAAAACAAATCAAGGGAAATACCATATTAACACATAGAAAACACATAAGGGATCTATCTTCCACAGGGCCAATATGATCATAAGATTATATATGATATTATTGCAAGTGAATTGACATAATTCCCCAAAGAAAGTAGAACTACAATCACAATGGAGGAAATAACATGGAAGAGTTACAAAGAAGAATCTTTTCAGACCATGACATGGAGACCAAAAATAATCAATGCTACCAAGTCTCAAATCCAAGTAGATTTCACAAGGAAACTATTACAAACAAAAGCATAGGTATAGAATAACAGGAAACAACATATAGAATAAAAATAGATACATATGGAGGAGTAGCACAACAAGTTTGATTCCTTTATCACCTTGCACCAACATAGAAATAAGGATTGTAAAGAATCTAACAAACATTTAGCAAACACATTATGGGAGAAGCATAGTACAATAGAAAAACACACAAAAGGCTATCATGAAGGGCTAGCCAATCAAGCTCACTGCCTACTCTCCCCATCTTGTTCTATGTCATTTAGGGAAAGTGGGTAACTCTCAAGAGGGACTATATCCAACAAGGATCCTTTTGAGAATCACCATGTTCAATACTAGGTGTAATTATCAATTATGATGAAATCATATTAGGTAAATAAATGTCATTATCAATAGTCTCATATTCAACATTAACATCATCAAGAGTATCTTCTTCATCCAAATTAATCAAAATAGGATCTTAAATATGAATAGAATCACCATAATCTTGCATCTTAACCTCATTATTAGCATTAACTTTGTCTAACATATCATGCATAGATTGATCAAAAGAAGGTAAAGAACTTTGAATAACAGAAGTGCGGGCCTTAGCTTGAGCACAAGGCTTCTTACGATGTTCATTAGTAGATTGATTACATTTTATCTTGTTTAAAATATGTTAAGAACTAGGAGGAACAACTACCAGATCCTTCATAGATTCTACAGGAAGATTAATAGGATTCTCAGGAAACTAACAAGAAACATTAGGAGCTTGATGAATAGGACCAAAAGTCATAGATAGAGCAAATATGGAAGCTATAGGAAAAAAAACCACAATTAAGATCCATCAGAGGCATGCTTAACTTGAGAATCTTGCGAT
Organism: Cupressus sempervirens; assembly: GCA_028749045.1. NCBI lineage: Eukaryota > Viridiplantae > Streptophyta > Pinopsida > Cupressales > Cupressaceae > Cupressus > Cupressus sempervirens. The sequence continues at coordinate 626,154,877 of CM053785.1, forward strand.
GCTTATAGGCTTGATATGAGAAAAAAAGATTATCAGGTTGAGAAGGACATGAATTAGGTATTGAAGGCCAAAAGAAGTCAAGTGTAGCACAATCCCTAGGCCTACAAGGTTGATATAAATTGTGGTTAAACATCTTCACTTCTTCATCATGAAAAAATTTAAGATACTTATGGATAGGAGAAGCAATGGCATGCATGAAATTCAACCAAGGAAAACCAAACTTAACTTGAAATTGATCGGAACTAGGAACAACAAAAAAAGTAGTGTCTACAATTTTACCACAAAGTTCAACCAAAAAATCAATAGAATCAAATGATGGATATAGAAAACCATTACAAGTTTGAATCCACACATCAGATGAATCATAAGAATCACATTGCATGATTTTCATAAAAAGATTTTCTTCAATAATAACATTGACTAATGATGTAGAATCAACTAGACAACCACGTGTAGGTATCTTAGCGATCTTAGCATAAATGTAAAGGGGACCATCAGGAGATTTAATAATCTTAGAATCATCAAAAGTAATCAAGAGTTCCCGAGGTCTTTTATTCTTATATTGTTTTCAAATTTTGGGATGAGTTTTGAGTTTAAGCTAAGGTTTATGTGTATTTGGAGGTTGAATTTGAGATTGAGTTTGAGGTTGCAGTGGAGATACAAATTGTGACAAAAACAACATGCTCCACATGGCTGACAACATGATTAAGATCATCCATCTTTGAAACATAAAAAATATCCATAGAAGATGATTGAGCAATGACATTAGTATCATGTGTAGGTAAAGGATTCATATAGATTTGAAGATTTTGATTAGGAGGAGAGACATACTTTTCCTCACTACCATCAAAATTATCCACAGATAAAGCATCAGAATCAATCAATTCTTGAACCTTATGTTTTAAAGAATAACACTTCTCAATATCATGGCCATTTTGACGATGGTATTAACAAAAATCTTTAGGATCAAAAGATTTAGATACAATTGTAGCATGTAAAAGAGGTCAAATAGGAGGTAAAGTAATCATATTAGTAATTAACAACCTATTCATAATATAATGTAAATATTCAAAGAGAGAATTAAATGTATGATTCAAACAAAAAGTAGTGGATGCAAAAGTAACATTGTGAGATGCAATAGAAACTTGATCAACAACTATATTCTCTTGTTTTTTTTATCTTGGCATAATTTTTAGGCTTTTGAAATTTGTTTGGATTAAGAGCAACATCACTTTTATCATCTTGAATAGGAGCCATTGAAGTGTTTCTCTAAAATTGACTCACTTGTAATTGATAATAATGAAGCATTGCACAAAGTATTTGAAAAGAGGTAAGTTCAATAAGAAGAATCTTATCTCTAATATCCTTTTGCAAACTTTAAATAAACATATGTTGAATATCAATATTAGGAACAAGTTAAGAAATTTGAGCATGTAAATGCTTAAATCTACCAATGAATTCAGTCAATTTTTCCTTTGTATTTTGTTTACAATGCATTAAATCAATTAAGGACACTTGTGAACCAATGTTGTTTTGAAATTTTTGAATAAAGTCATTGGCAAGTTGTGGAAAAGAGTCAATAGAATAAGAAGGCAAGGAACAAAACCATTGCAAAGCCTTATCATGAAAAGTTCTAGCAAAAAACTTGGCTAAAATCCTATGGTCATGAGCATAGTCACTACAAAGGATTTGAAATGTTTTAACATGAGTAACAAGATCTCCTTTTCCATTGTAATTCTCAAGATGAGGCATATCAACTTTCTGAGGAATAAGAGTATGAATGATGTCTAAGGATAGAGGACTTCCCATGTCACATGTAGGAAAATTTGCTAAATTTTTTTTGAGCTAAGGAAGCAAGTTTTTTTTGTAAAGATGACATAGTTTGAGCTAAACTAATAATTATGAAATCATTAGAAGAAATAGTAGGCACAGCAATGTTAGAAACGCTAGGTAAAGAGTAAGGAATGATAGGAATGGAAGACACAACTAGAGGAACACTTGGAACCATAGATGGAAGAGGATTGGAATAAGTAAAAGGAACATTATGGTAAGAAGGTTGTGATGTAGGTAGGGATACAAGATGAAGACTCATAGAAAGAGAGGGAACCATTGTAGTCATCAAAGGAGGGATATAAGTAGGAAGGCTAGGTAAAGGAACTGAAGAAGGTTCAATAATATCATACGGAGGAATAAATCCTAAATCTTGAGCTTCTTGAACTAAAGGATTAACATTTGAATGCACAAGGTGAGTGATACCACACAAAAGATTAACACCTTGATCATTATCATGAAGGAATTTCTTAAGAGCCTCTATAGCTTGAATAGAATCTTGATTATGGTTTTATTGAATAAGCCAATTACCTATGTTATCGAATTTAGTAGAAAGCTTTTGGACTTGTTTAGGAGGAACTCTTAAAGCATTCTCCTCATCATCAAATGAGTGATAAGATTTTTTTCTCCATAATAGGGTTAGAATCATGAATAATCAAATTATCATCTGGGATCCTAAGGAAAGGAGAGGAAGAGTTAGGTTCAAAGGCACCCATAAGTTTATGACTTCTTCTAACTAGAATATCATAAATAGAAATAAAGGTAGTAAAGCTCATATACCAATGCAATGTGTATTTTTATTTTATATGAGATGCAAACACATAATAGAAAATCAATAAATAGAAGATATAACACCATAAAAGAAAGAGTTGTTTATTGTGGGTTCATCAATATGTATGATCCACAACGAGTGCTCACCAAAATGTATGATGAAAAAAAATTGTGTATAAAAATGTAGAGGGATGAAAGAAATGTAAGATCTGCCTCTAAATCCAAATTCCCAAAGGAGAGATCCAAATTGATCAACCAAAAAGGTTAGTCGCACAAAAGAATCAATCTATGGAGAATATGAATAAAGGAGAAAAATTTATATTTTTTTATAGAAAATATGTATTGAAATCTTGATTGAATTGAAAACAAATACTAACCTTGAATTAGGGTAAATCAAGAAAATGTCATTTTCTAATGTCTATGTATAGTTTTAGGAAATCCTACAACCAAATCTGGACTAGAAATGTAGAAACAAAGAAAACCCAAAAACCTTTTGTCTTTTTGAAGAAGGTAAACCTTGACCCAAAGTCAAGGTAAGATCTTACCCCTTTATTTCCAACCTTGACCTACATTGCTCCAATAGAAATTATGTTCACGAATCCTAAAAGTTTGCCAAAAAGGGTACTCAAATCTGCATTGATATTCAATGTCCTGAACCTACTCCTACAAGAAAAATGATTTTGTTTGTTAGGTGAGGGGTTTGCCTTGTTCAAATCCTAGTTTGGAATCAACCTTGAAATTGAAAGTGTAATACAGATAAACAAAGTAAATTGAACTATTCACCTTTCTTATGTCCCAATCCTTGTGGAGGATTCAAATCCTTGAATCCATAAGTATAAATGCTCCAAATTAATGTAGAATTGAATGTAGGATGTCTTAAATAAATTGTATTAGATCTTCAAAACCAATCTTGAATGGATCTTGCAATAGAAAGAAGCTTTAATGAATGTGGATGTTGGAATCTTCAAAAAGAGGGCTCCAAAGAGATTGCATCCTTCAATAGCTATCAATGGATCTCCTTGATGAATTGAATGCTTGAATGTTTGGATGCTTGATCATGAAAGTGTATTGTAGAAAAAATAAATCATAGAAAAACTTCCTCCTCCTCTCCAAATGACAGAGGAAGGCTTCCTTTTATACAAGTCTAGGACACAAACTTCTAGAGAGGCCGAAATAGGAGAATTGAATTCCAATTAAGCCTTAACCATAGAAATGGACCTAAATTAAATACAATTTAAGAGTTTATTGTTCCAAAATCCAAAAAAAATGACCCGAAAGTAGGAAATAAAACTTTCCAAAGCCCAATATCCCGAAACCTCTGAAATCTAAAATTTGGACCTAGGATCACGGTCAAGGTCATCCTTGACCTAGGTCAAAGTCAAGGTCAACCTTGACCTAGGTGGTCATCCTTCACCTAGAAAGTCAAAATATCAAATCATCATAAAAGGTTGTTAGGAAAGAGTTGGAAACAAGGGAGAGAGAAGCAAAACAAGAGAAAGAGCCAAATCCAATCAAATACCCACTCAAGGTGTTTGACATGACCCCAAACCACTTACTCAAAGGGCTAAACCAGTCCTAAATGGAAGTGCTTCCATTTTTTGATTATACACAAACAAATGAAATATGTTCATAGGAAATATATTGTCATGCAATGTGTCAAAAGGGGTCATAGGTTATCCTATGACCCCTTTCAACAAATTCAAACAAAAAAAAAGGTCCCTTGGGGTCCTAGGGCTCCTAGGGACATATGTTATCATAAAATGTATTAAAAGGGGTCATAGGTTATCCTACAATCCCTTTCGACCTATTTGAACAAATCAAATAGGTCCCTAGGGATCCTAGGACCCCTATGGACATATGTTGTCATGAAATTTTTCAAAAGGGGTCATAGGTTATCCCATGTTCCCTTTTAACCCAATCGAACAAATAAAATAGGTCCCTAAGGGTCTTAGGACCCCTAGGGACATATCAAAAGACCCCTTAAACCCATTCAAACAAATGAATTAGGTTCCTAGGGGTCCTACGACCCATAGGGACATGTTGTCATGAAATGTGTCAAAAGTTAGCATAGGTTAGCTTATGACCCCTTTCGACCCATATGAACAATTATAATATGTCCTTAAGGGTCTTAGGACCCCTAGGGACATATGTTGTCATGAAATGTGTTGAAATAGGTCATAAGTTATTCTATGGCCCCTTTTGACCCATTTAAACAAATGAAATAGTTCCCTAAGGGTCCTAGGACCCCTATAGTCATATATTGTCATGAAATGCAGCAAAAGGGGTCATAGATTATTCTATGACCCCTTTCGACCAATTCAAACCAATAAAATATATCCCTAGGGGTCCTAGGGCCCCTACAAACATATGTTGTCATATAATGTGTTGAGATGGGTCATAGCATACCCTATGATCCCTTTTCACCCATTTGAACAAATTAAATAGGTCCCTAGCGGTCCTAGAACCCCTAGGGACATGTTGTCATGAAATGCATCAAAAGGGTTCATTGGTTATTCTATGACCCCTTTCGACCCATTTGAATAAATGAATTAGGTCCGTAGTGGTCCTATGACCCTTAGGGACATTTTTTGTCATGAAATTTGTTGAAAGTGGTCATGGGTTATCCTATGACTCCTTTCTACATATATGAACAATTATAATATGTCCATAGCGATCTTGGGACACCTAAGAACATATATTCTCATAATATGTGTCAAAAAGGGTCATAAATCCCTTTTGACCCATTCAAACAAATCAAATAGATCTCTAGGGGTCCTATGCCCCTAGAGACGTATGTTATCATAAAATATGTTGAAAGGGATCATAGACTATCTTATGGCCTCTTTCGACCCATTCAAACAAATGAATATATTGTCATAAAAAATTTTGAAAATAGTCATAGGTTATCATATGACCCCTTTCGACCCATATAAATAATTATAATATGTCCTTATGGGTCTTAGGACCCCTAGGGACATATTTTGTTATGAAATGTATCAAAAGGGGTCATAGGTTATCATGTGACCCCTTTCAACACATATGAACACTTAGAATATGTCTCTAAGGGTCCTAGGACCCCTAGGGGCATATGTTCTCATGAAATATTTTAAAATCTTAGTCATAGGTTATCCTATGGGACATATGTCTTTATGAAATGCATCAAAAGGGGTCATAATTTATCCTATGATCCCTTTGAACCCAATCAAACAAATAAAATAGGACCCTAGTGGTTATAGGACCTCTAGGGACATATGTTACCATGAAATACATTGAAAATGGTCATAGGTTATCTTATGACCCCTTTTGACCCATTCAAACAAATGAAATAGGCCCCCCTAAGGACATATGTTGTCATGAAATGTCTCAAAAGGGGTCATAAGATACTCTATGACCCCTATGACCCCTTTTGGTTCATTCAATCACATGATATATGTTTGTAAGGCTCATAGGACCCTTAGGAACATATGTTGTCATTTAATGGCTCAAAAGGGGTCATAGGCTACCCTATAACCCCTTTCAACCCATTCAAACACATGATTAATGTCTCTAGGGGTCCTAGGACCCCTAGGAACATACATTGTTATAGAATGGGTCGAAAGGGGTTATAAGGTACTCTATGACCCCTTTCAACTCATGTAAACACATGATATGTGTTCTTAGTGGTTCTAGGACCCCTATGATCTTATGTTACCATTTCTCTTTTGACCCTTTAAAATACATAATGTATATCCCTATGGTCCTAGGACTCCTAGGGACATGCATGTTGTGGTCTAATGGGTCAAAAGGGGTCATATGATACCCTATAACCCCTTTCAACCCATTACATGACAACGTATGTTTCTAGGTGTCCTAAGACTTCTCGGGACATGTATGTTGTATTTGAATGGGTAGAAAGGGGTCATAGGGTATCCCGTGACACCTTTTGACTCATTACATGAAAATATATCCATAGGGGTCCTATGACCCCTAGGGACATACATGTTGTGTTCTAATGGGTCTAATGGGATTAAAGGATATATTGTGACTCCTTTGGATCCATTACATGACAAAATATGTTTCTATGGGTCATAGGACCCTTAGGGACAAGCATGTTGTGTTCAAATGGTTTAAAAAGATAACCTATGACCTTTTCAATCAAATACATGACAACATATGTTCTAGGACCCATAGGGACATACATGTTAAGTTCTTATAGGTGGAAAGGGGTCCTAGGATATCCTATGACCCCTTTGGACCCATTGCATGACAATATATGTGCCTAGGGTTCATAGGACCCCTAGGGACATACCTCTTTTATTTTAATGGGTAGAAAGGGTTCATAGGGTATCATACAACCCCTTTCAACCTATTACATGACAACATATGTTTTTAGGGGTCCTAGGACACTTATGGTCATACATGTTGTGTTCTAATGCATCAAGAGAATATGACCCATTACACAACAACATATGTTCTTAAGGGTCTTAAGACCCTTAGGGTCATACATGTTGTGTTCCAATGGGTCAAAAGGAGTCATTGAATACATTATGATCCATTTCAACCTGGTGCATGAAAACATATGTTCCTAGGGGTCTATGACCCTTGGGAACATATGTTGTCATACAATGGGTTAAAGGGGTCATAGGATACTTTATGATCCCTTTTGACCCACCTGAACACAACATTTATGTTTGTAGGGGTCCTAGGACCCCTAAGAACATATTTTATCATGTAATGGGTCAAAAGATGTCATAGGATACTCTATGACCCATTTCTTCTCATATAAACACAATATGTATGTCCCTAGGGATCCTAGGACCCCTAGGAACATATGTTGTCATATAATGGGTCGAAAGGGGTCATACGATATCCCATGACCCCTTTCAAACCATTGGAACACATGTATGTCCATAGGGGGACCCCTAGGAACATACATCGTCATATAGTTTATTAACTTAGGTTACTAATATATATATATATATATATATATATATATATAATTATGATATTTATTTATTTATTTAATATATAATAAATACTAATTATATATACAATAATTATACAATAATCAATAATTATAATAGTTTAATACTATATAATATATTTTAGTAACTATATATGATAACTCCCCCTTCTCCCATTATACTATAGCTATATTATACTAGGACTATATAACTTAAAAATTGGTCCTCCCCTTTGAATTTGGCAAAAAAAATTCAATATTTAATTTAAAAATTGGTCCTCAGTCCCTTTACATTTGAATCTAGCACCATAATTTGGGCACATAGATCGGGTACTTGTATTGAAATCAAGTAACCATTCTCAAATCAGGTACCTGATAAGGTAAGGTATTACTTTTTGGTTTGGTACTAGGATGGGTGGGAAAAAAGTCAAAGTGGGTTTTGAAACACTTCATACATTTCAAAACTACATATTTTTCATATCGCCACTTTTTGGCACACGATGATCCTACACATACCCATATGTCTACCATTTGTTTTATCTACTTAACCAAATAAATAATAAATTACATATTATTGTTAGACACTTGATTCTATATACTTTTTTTAAAAGAACATTGATTTTAGATTATTTTGATGCAAGTTATGTCCAGTACATGAAAAGGTGTAAAATTTCAGGATGGTGTCGCTTCAAAAATTTATAGAAATAAAACTATTTGTCAAAAAATTATGAAAAAATAAACAACTTCTAGATCTCACTCTTACCTCTCATCCTACTAAAGGGTTTTAAACAATACTAAATATAAAGTTGTTTTTTATGCTTTTTCAACAAGAAATAAGAACATTTTTCCTTGCGCGCGAGGTTTGACCATCTTAATCTTATCTATTTTTTAAAAGACTTGCAACACTGCTACAATTTTTGTGTTTTACACATTTTTATTTTGAGCGCATGACCCTCAAATGACTCTTTCAAGATTAGGTTTACTTGATTTTCAAAAAAAGTGGCCACTTATACTCTCTTTTTTCACATCATCATGGTGTGCTTACCCATGGATTGGGATTTTGCCATGAGTTGAACTTAATGTAATAACATGATACTTATGATCTTGTTATTATATAAAGACCAATTAATGAAATGAACATAAAATACAATTGCAAACAACATAACAATAGAATGTTTTACCTCTACAAATATAAATATTATATATTAGTAGTTTTTCTTTTTAATAAGATATTCAATTAACCTAGAAATAAAATTTAGATGTTTCCAACCTTAAACTTGTCATATTTGATTTTAAGACTAAGATATTAAAAATATGCAATACATTGGTGACATTACAATATGATTAATATATTACATGATTTGATGAGATTAAATTATTTTCAAATAGATTATTTATTAAGTTTAAAGTTATTTTTATTCAAATATATTTTTAAAATAATTAAAATTATAAATAATTAAAATAATTAATAGTAAATAAATGGATATCTTAATCACCACACATAAATCAAATAATATGGATCGCACTAAACATAGATTTATATTTTAAATAATATTTGATCTATATATGTAATTTTTATTTTATTCATTATTTTGTTGTCTAAATAGAAAGCCAAAAAGTCTCATATATTGTAATTTAGTCAAATATAATCATTGACAACAAACCTGTCTTAATAAAATTTTACCCCTCTTTTTGCCAAACCAACCAATCCTTTACCAAAATTCACAACAATAATATGAATCTCACCAAATTACATTACCTTGGATTTTTTAGTTGATACACACATTTTATACTTTATTTTATCCTTCAAATAAACAGTTAAAAATATTTTAATAAGACATCATAAGGGAGATGAGGTCGGGATCGTGCCCAAATTTGACAGCGTGGATGCTCCTTAGTCCTTGACTCTTAGCCGAAGAGATTTCAAGTGGAATACCTAAAACTTATTTGTGGATGACCTCCATAAAATAAAAAAAATAAAAATAAAAAATAAAAAATACTTTAATAGATAATGGTTCACAACCAATTAAATATACTTAGTAATATACATTCTACCAAGTTGTAGAATTTTAAATTATTTAATTGCTATAAATATAATTTTAAACATTAATGAATTAATATGCACATGAAAGATTTCATATGTAAAAATATTCAATAAAAAAGTAGATTGGATTAGAAAGCTTCAATCACACTACAATTGAGGACCTCGTTTGTGTCCTCTTTATCACAAAAGAAAATGAAAATAACCATCTTCGTTTCCAAAGTTTTATTCACAACACAAGTGCAATTTTTCAGTTTCATATTGCACTGGTCGCAGGTGCCAAGAGGCACATGAATAGAAAGTAAAAGTGTGAAAATGGCTGACTAAGATTGAGCCAAAGCAGCAAGGCAGCCAACGAGAGGAGCATTTATGCAAGTAGTGGGTTCTGAGTGTGCGTAGTCATTTCTATCATCTTTGAACTGGTCATTGAAGTCGGGACCTCCCACAACTGCCCCAACTAGAACATTTGGGTCAGGGCCCCCATTCTTCAGTCCTTCACTAAACCCATCATTGCACCCTATCTTGCCTGGTTGCTTTGATTCTGAAGGCAAAGAAGCCCCCCTATGATGAATATGCTGTGGAAACTTTTTGCCATAACCCACCATGTATGACATTCCAAGTGGGTTCTCTCCCAATATGTAGTCAACCTGAATAAGTAGTTTAATGATGTAAAGATATACATTTTAGAACAATTAAAACTAATGTTTTTTCTTTCTTTTTCTATTAATGTCATCTTATTGGTGATCTATTGGCATAATAGTAGAGAGTTAGAAGAATATGATCTAAAATGTTAATACTAAACACGTTTTTGACAGTTGATTAAAAACTATATAACATGTCATGTTATAATAATAGAGAGTTATTTATTGTCGTAATAGTAAAAAGTTAGAAGATTATGATCTAAAATGTTAATGCTAAATAAGTTTTACAGTATAATTGAATCAAAAACTATATATCATGAAATACCTGTTTCTTTGCAAGACTTCTAATGGAATCTGCTGTGAATTGGTTGTTTCCACACTTTGCCACCTGGTTGGAAGTGCTCAGGTATTTGGCATAAGTGAAGAGGAGGAAAGTAGTGGTAGTAACGTATTGCATGTTGCTTTGATCATTGTCACCATGAAAAAGACCACCTGCAACATGCACAGACACATCAATCTCTAGAACAACTAAAAAAAGAAAGGAGGCAGTAGAATTAAATTATCAAGACTGCAAATAAGAAAAAGAAATAGAAAAAAAACTTGTGTAACCTGGCGTGAATTTTGCTGACTGAATAGAGCAAACGACATTGTCACCCAGATATCTGAATTGCTTCAAGGAATTCACCTTGTTTGAGAGTGCTCACTGTTTACACGAATGAAGTCAAACATACTGCTGTTTTGATTTGTTATATTGAGCTATCAGTTTTATTATTCTATATTTATTAACTAATGTTCAAAAATATTTTATCAAAACAATTAATAGTGAAATATAATAGTGTCAATATATTAATATTATAACTCTTATTTTATTTTAAATCTTATAATGATTAAATTCATTTAAGACATTTGTCATTTAACATTTGTTTAGATATACGTATATAACATATTTATATGTCTAAAACTTATTAGATAAACGTATTTCAAATATATATATTAATGGCTACGGATAACTATATATATTAATGGCTACGGATAACTTACACTAGCTAAGAGAAGTCTGGCTCCGCCGTGCTTTTCATCCCAACTAAGAACATTGTCTGAATTGGAGAGGCCAAGAGACTGGGCATTTGATACTATATAATTGGCATATGAACCATCCTCTGTAGCTCTTTGCAACCAGCTTGCTCCCCACAATAACTCGTCCTGAATACATCAATTATATTCCATTCCATTTCATTGTTTCTCTACACATCCAAACACCACAATCTTAAAAGAATCAAGTTGCAAGTTTTCTACTTACTTGGTACCCTGAATATGAGCAATAAAATGGACAAACGGCTGAAGAGAGGGAATCACTGTATGAACCTTTATACTTGTTTGCAAAATCAAACACCTACAACAACAATAATACAAAATCTTTAAATTTTGATTAATTTTAATTACTATTTATATGTCAAAATATTTAAGATATCTATACTAATTTTTCTTAATCTCTTTGTTAAGTTTCCCTGATATATTTGACCTGCTTTGCCCTTGTCAAAAGAGTCTGAGAATAAGAAGCATCTGTAGTCTTAAAGACCACGGAGGCAGCTGCAAGAGCTGCAGCAGTTTCAGCAGCAACATCTGAACCAGGGTGTTCACTGTCGATTTTGTATACATTACGAGGTGTGTCCATGTCCTCTGGTCTCTCCCAACAGCTGTGATCACCGTTTGGCTCTCCCACCTGCAATCATATAGGGAAAATAAACATAATATTTTAGCATTCTTAAACATTACACATTAAGAAAAAACTTTGACTATTTAACACTTTTAATCTAAAAATCAAACTTTAATAAATGATGTTTAAACCATCACATATCAAAAAAGCTCAAACAGAAAACTTGCCCAACACAATAAAACCATAACTTCAAGAGTATCCATATTTCTAGGTATTTTCTCATTATTCACCTGTACATATATAACTCCTGGTGTACTAGTGGCCTTAAGCAAATAATCAGTACCCCACCGAATGGCCTCATGTGCATGCTTAAGGTCATCACCCATCGAGTCCCCAAACTCCACAACACTCCGTGATAACATGGTGATGGTGAATGCCATTGGCAGCCCAAATTTCACATTGTCTCCTGCATCATAATATCCTCCACTCAAATCCACCTGAAAAATAAGTCAAAATTTAGTTTATGATGTTTAAAACTAACTTAATAAATTATGTCGACTTAAAAATGTATTTACATTTGCATCAGATCCATCTGAAAGAGCAGAAGCACCCCTCCATGCCATTCTCTGGTTGGAAGGAAGTTTTCCAGATCTTTGGCCTTCAAAAAAGAGAATGGATTTGGTGAGAGCATTTTTATAGTCAAGCTCAACTGCCTCTACTCTCTTTCCTTTTCCTCCACGCCAACATACTACTAATATTAAGCTAAGAACCATCAGAGTTTTCTTGCCACCATTTTCCATGTTCATTCTCTCTCTTGTTTCTCTTTCTCTCCTCCTCAACTTTTTGCTTGTTGTTCGTCTACTTTCACTCCTTTACCTTCCCAATATTTATAGCATTCCAATCTCCTTAAATAGAAAAAAAACATGCTATTAATTGGGCATTCCATTCTCCATCACATAATAAAGAATTTGGAGGCTGAGGATGCGGGCACTCTCACCGCCATTTATTTCTCAATTTAGTTGCAACTATTGGCCAGTTATAGTCCACCAATGCAGCTATGTTCATCATTCATTAATATAAGCCTTCAAATAGCATTCAGAATATATTTGGTGTGAGGTAGGAGATTTTAAAAGAAGGAATGCTCTCAATGTTAAACTGAACGTGGTCTATTAGTACGGGCTGAATTTTTGGCTTTTTTATTATCCAAAAACAAATTTGGATTTGAGACAAAGTCTTTTGATTATCTAAATTTCACCAATATAAGTGTATTATTTTGATGATGGTTATATTTACTTTGTTGTTTTCTTAGTAGTACATTTCCTCTCTAATAGATATGTGATAGCATTTTTCTTTTATGTGAGAGTATGTTTTTTCCATTTAATTTATACTTGCATTTAAGATAGATGATAGTATTTTCCTTTCATTCTATAAGTAATAACATTACATCATTTATGGATTTTTTTTTTAATGATTTAGGATTATTCTTTCATTTCATTCAATAGTAGAATATAATGTATTAGGTACTTCACATTTGATGTGTATTTGTGTTTTTAAATGTCTAAACAAAATGAATAATTGACTAGTTTCTATGTTTCAAATGAGTAGTTCTTTTAGATATTGTGGCCATGTGTGCAAGTGGAGTTATATGCTCTAGAATAGTTTTTTCTTCATCTTAACTTCACTCTTTAATTAGTTTTTGTTGGGTTTGTGTATGTTGACTATTCTAACTCCTTTGGTATCTTTTCTCGGTGTTTAGTACTTAATATCTCGAACACCACAATCTCTATGAATGGTATTTGTAATATAAGAAAAGGGAAGAAATGTAAAGGGGTAGATTACTTCTCCTTTTCAAATTGTACATTGAAAGGAAAATGCCCCAATAAGCTTAGGTAGAACCTAAGATTGAAGGGGTTAATGATCCTTCTTGAATAATACAATATAAAAATGGGAAGAGGGATAAGATATAAATCTACTTTGGGAATATAGACTGATAGAGAATAAATCATGGGTGTCAAGGCAATCTTGAATTGCCCAAAAAAATTTCTATATATTTTGTCTTTTTCAATAAGGGCTTTATCTCAATGCATGGTTTCTATTTCTAGAAGATTACTATTTTTAGTAAGTTGGTCATTCAAGCTCTCAAAAAATTTTGATTGCTTCCTTGGAGATTTGTTCTCGATATATAAGTCTCCTAGTGAAGTTTCACTGCAAGAACGATTCTATTTGTGACATTATTAAAACTTTTTAGTATTGTTAGCACGATATAAAAACTTTGAACTTAGTTTTGAAGGATTTAGATGCTCAAAAAAGGGATCAAACCTCAATTTAATGAAGATTGTGCTAGTCAAACACTATAAAACACTTCGTTTCATTTCTAAAAGAGGATCATAATAGCCAATCAAAGAAACTAGTGATGAGTTAAGGTATTTATAAGTTGTGCTACTTGAAATCAAAGAAAATAAAATTCCTTCTAATAAAATATGAATAATAATATCTTAGGGTTGGTCGACCTTAAATTTTAGGGCTAAAAATTCTAGAAATTTCTTAGGGGGTGGAAAAAATCCCTCTATAAAGAAGGCTCATAGGGTTGTCTAGGAGAATCCTGGAGATGATATGGTGTCTCCAGCCTACAGAATATTGTATGGAAATACACATCTAGCTTTGCATGTTCTATTTATGGATATTGTAAGTGCATTTTATTGGCTCAGATAATAAGAATCTCATTTTTTATTCTTGCGAATTGATGTTATTTCTCTATTTTGTCATGCATGTTTGTGTTAATAAGGGGAGTATCTTTCACCAAGTGGTATTAGGGAAGGATTTCCTGAGTTTGTAGACAAATCACTGAATGTGAGCTAGTTTACACTAGGATCATGATTTTGGGTTTGAGAAATAACCACAAAAATGCCTCTACAAAGGAAATGTAGTGGAAAAGGCAAAGGGTGTGATGAAAGAGGGTTTTAGAGCCCTATATAGACAAGTTGAGGCATTGCAAGAGAAAATTCATAGGGGAATAAATATTGAAGAATGAGATGAAAGTGGGGAGGAATTTGAAAAATAAGGGCATATAGAGAAAGAAGCACCTAAAGTAAATTTAGTAGAAGCTAGGATTTTGAAGACCATTTTGAGGATTGGAAAGAGACCTAGGATTGAAATCCCCACATTTTTGGGAAATCTTAACCAAGAAGAACTTATCCACTAGATCAATGATCTGGAAGAATAAAAGTTTGAGTATGAAGATATTGAAGATCTTGAGAAGGTCAAATTTGTGAAGGCCAGATTGAAGGGTCATGCAAAAAATTAGTAGTATAAGATTTTATTGGAGAGAAATTATAGAAGAGGAAAGGAGAAAATCACACAATGGTATCAAATGGTGGAGAAATTCAAAAGACAATTTATTCTTGTTGATTATGAGCTTAATTTTCTAAGTAAAATGGAAGCAATGAAGAAAGTAGGAAGATTATTTAGGAGTTTATAGAAGTGTTCTATCAAGTTCTCATCAAAAAAGGTAATGTAAAAGCTAAAAAGAAGATTCAAGTTGTTTTTTACCTTCATGGGTTGAGGCCAAGTATTTAGGAGAAGTTCAATCTGATTAGAATGACTAATATTGAAGAGGTGTACCAGTATGCCTTAAGAGTGGAAAAGAAATTGAACAAAGAGGTTGAAAGAAAGAAAGGTGGAAGAGGCCATGGTGGTAGATCTAGTGGAAGATTAGAATAATATGGATCAAAGAAGAAATGAAAGATGGAAAGGCCAAGGAAGAGGAGGTTTTTGTAGAACATATTTCCATTATGAAGAAGATGGGCATAGCAACATTAAGGGAGAACCAATAGAAGAGTGGAAATAAATGCATGAGTTTCACATGTAGTTGAAGATGCTAAGTCATCACATTTTAAAGATGATAAAAGAGTAGAATTCCTAGTAGCCAAAAGAGTCTTTCCAAATAATAATCTAATGAACCTGAATGAAGTAAGAACTTGTTTCACACCAAGTGCAAGTGTAGTGGTAAAGTATGTAATGTTATTATTTAATAGTGGTAGTACATATAATCTTGTCTATGGGTAAACGGTTAAGAAGTTAAAGTTAGAAAGAAAGAAGCATTTGAATCCTTACCAGATTGCTTGGTTTCAAAAGGATCATAAGGCTTTGGTCAATCAATAGTGTCTAGTAAGTTCAAGCTTGGAAACTGCCATGATGAGGTGTTGTGCGATATTATACCTATGGATGTTTGTCATTTTCTATTAGAAAGACCTTGGCATTTTTATTGTCGTACATTTCATGATGGGTATGTAAATAGTTATTCATTGACAAAGGATTGAGTTCAACACAAGATGAAGCCATTAGAGGAAACTAAGGAGAAGATATCTAACAATGCTAGAATTTTTTTAGTTGACAATTTAAGAAAGATTATATAAGGTATAATCAGCATATGTGTTTTTCTTTAGTTCCAAATTCTAGTAAAGAGGAAGTCAAAGATACACCTATAGAAGCTACAAATTTTTTAGATGATTTTAACAATTTGTATTTAATAATGTGTCTAATGGGTTACAACTTATAAGAAAGATAGGTCATTAGTTGGATTTGATTCTAGGAGCTAATTATTCAAATAAGGCAACTCACAAATTGACTCAAGTAAAAAGTAAATAATTAAAAAGATAAGTACAAAAATTATTGCGAAAGGGGTTGATTCGAGAGATTTTGAGTCCATGTGTTGTACCAAGAATATAAGAACCAAAGATAAATAGAGAATGGAGGATATGTACATATTTTCAATCTATCAACAAAATCACTATCAAGTACATATTTCCCTTGCCAAGAATACATGATATTATGGATTGTTTGAGCTAATTTGTATATTCTATCAAGATAGATCTAAAGAGTGGATACCACCAAATCTAAATTAGAGAAGGATATGAATGGAATAAAACCTTCATGAGAAATTAGGGCTTGTATGCATGGTTAGTCATGCCTTTTGGGCTAACCAATACAACAAGCGCAATTATTTGATTTGTGAATTTAAGCTTTTGAAATAATTTCTACGTAGATTTGTCATTATTTATTTGGATATGATATTTTTATATTCAACAAGGCCTTGGAGGAGCATATAATAAATATTCCTAGGGTGTTCGAAAAGTTAATGGAAGAGAAATTGTTTATTAATTTGAAGAAGTACATCTTTGTAAAGAAGGGGTTTGTATATCTAGGATTTCCAATTTTAGCAGAAGTCCTAATAGTGGACCCAATGTAATGTCCCCATTTTAGCAGTTGACCAAGTGTGTGTGCATTAGCCTTGTTCTACATGGTCCCGAGGGCTAACGAAGGGTTTAATGGGATCTTGGAGTGTTTTGGCCTAGTCATTTCCAGTTTGGGCCAAAACGAAGTTGATTTACTCAGTTTCAGGCATACTTACTATTTTTAGTAAGTCGGCAGGACACAATGCAGGTCGAATTTGGTGATTGGATTCGATACTCCTCGGTGAGAGCTTTCCGATGAGCTATCACTTGCATTATTCGGAGTCCGATTGCTAAAGTTTTATTAAAGTAACGTCTAATTTAATTGTAAAATATTAAAGTGTTACTTTAATATTTATTTTATGGTGATGTGTAGCCAAGGGAGACATAAGGGGTATTTTAATATATGTTTTATATTACACATCTTTATCCCACATTGCCCATATGAGTTGAGCGGACCCGTGGGAATAGAATAAAAGGAAGCATTTGTAGCTTCATTAGACAGGTTGAATATGAGAAGAAATTGGTGTGTGAGTTGCAGCTTTGTTCTTGGCATTTGAAGATGTCTATCCTCTCTTGTAACATTCTAGACGTCATTCCCTTGGGGTTTGGCCTTTGGAATTCTTTGTTATTAGCTTCATTATCAGGCAGTTTAGTTGCATTTCCAGCTACAGGCAGATTTGGTATTTTGCTCATATCTTCTTCACTACTTGTCCGACACTTATGCCCCTTGGAGGGAATGGTATTATGAAGGTAGTGGACTGATTGAAGGACAAAGTATTGTAGCAGCAAGTCCGTAAGCATGGGCTGGAGTATTATGTCAATACTGCTGAAGTAATTAGTGAGTTGATAAATCTGCTATGTATTTCGTTTTATGAATTCTGAAAATAACATTTTATTAGCAGCAGTTCATTTCCACTTTGCATATCATTGTAGTTTCTTTCTTGTTTGTGTTGTATGATACCAATTCCATGCACGGAACAAAACAAACAATAAATGTTTGATTTCTAGAGTTATAAGGGGTTTAAAACATTAAACGGAGAAATAAGAGGTTGCATGCAAACTGTTTGACAAAATCTCTTTCAGCAAATTGGTTTAGTTTTTTGGACATCCAGGGGTGCCCATTACAGTGGTATTAGAGCTATAAGTCCTGCCATCCTGTGGAGGTCTTATAGGGAATTTGGAACAGCCGGATAGAGGGAAAAAGTAAGTAAAAAACACAGGCTAAGAATTTATGTTTGAGCATGCGACAGGGGTCTTATAATTTTCACGATACTAGAGCAAGACAAAATAGGATTTCAGACTTGCAAAGCAAACAGTCTAGTACATTCGTGTAGGGGGACATTGAATTCAACCATACAGAAACAGAGGAGATATTCTGTGATCAGGACAATAATATGGGTGATCGAGATGACAGGAATACAGGATTAGGCAGAGGCAGAAATGCTGGTCCAGATCAGGGGGAGGTACTATTCTGACAGTTACTGGATACATTAGAGCAGGGGTAGCATATGCAGCAGGAGCAGAATAGGCGAATGGACATGATGTTGCAGCTCATGGCTAGACAGATGGGTGTCAATATTAATCCAAGTGATGCCAACAACAGAAACAATAACAACGAGAGAAACAATAACAACGGGGGAAACAATAACCATGAAGGCCAAGGCAACAACAATGGTCCTGAGAATAACATTAATGGTAATAATGGACACGACAACAATGGGAATGAGGCTGATAACTTTAGACACGTTGCACGCCCAGCACGGACTGCGAGCTCGAGACCTCTTCTACCCACTTTTCCACCCAGAGATCCGGTTCAACTAGTAAACGAACCGTAGATTACCGAGTTATAGGATCAGTTCAGGAGGGACTGGGAGGCTAGTGGACCAGAGTTTCAGACGAATATTTCTCTTAGAGATTATATGGACTTGAGGATGAGACACATGCCCAAAGCAGGAGGGAGGAATCAAAACTTTGAGCTGAGGAAGAAAGTTGGAAAATTTTCTTTACCTTATTATGATGCTTCAGGGAAGATGACTGCACGAGCTTGGTGCAGAAGGTAGATACATACTTGCAACTAAATCCTATGCCTGAGGAGGAGGCTATCAAGTATGCGGCTATGCACTTGGATGGCGTTGCACATGAATGGTGGCATCATGGCATGGTGACTTTGGGGCATAATCAGATTACATCCTATGAGGAATTCATCGAAACATTGATTGGGAGATTTGACACTAAGGATCCGGAGTTACATTTCAAGGAGCTAGCACAGTTAAAACAGTCAGGTTCTGTGGATGCTTACATTGCCGAGTTTCAACGCTTGTCTGTACTTGTTACTGATATCTCTCCTAGGAGATTGGTGGTGTTATTTTGTGATGGTCTTGCTGATCCATTACGAGGTTGGGTGAAGGGACATGATCCACTCACTTTAGCTGAAGCAACTAAAAAGGCACGAGATTTAGCCCCTTCGGTATACAAAGGAAAAAACCATTCAACAGATTCTTCCTACTGCAAGGACAAAGACAAAAAATCATTTCAGAAAGAGTATAGCAAACCCAAAGAAGGATCAAAAGAACTAGACAATGAAACCTTGAATGAACTTCGAAAGAAGAAGCTGTGCTTCCATTGTAGAGAGCCTTGGGACTTATCTCATAAATGTTCTCTCAAGGCTAAGGCAAATCAAATGGAGTATTTTTCAGCAAAAGAGTCAGAGTCAGAAGGGGAGGATCAGCACTCCGATTCAGATGAGGGTAACACTATAGAGGAGAGCAACATTCCTAAGGATGATAGATCGTTGGCACGCTTGACAGGGGCCCAAAAGGAAATCACATTTAAGGTCAGGGATACTATCCAAGGGCAGAAAGTGATATCTCTTATTGACACTGGGGCTACACATAACTTCATAGATGTACAATTGGTAGTCAGGAGAGGGTTACAGACAGAGGAGCATGATGGGTTTAGAGTCATGGTGGCTAACGATGATAAGTTATTATGCACTCGGAAGATATCTAATCTTCGCATCAGGTTTGGAGATGGCTACGAGTTGGAGGATGAGTTCTATGTTGTGGACATGGGAGATTATGATGTCATCCTCGGCATGACATGGATGGCTTCACTAGTTGAGTTCACACTCAATCTAGCAAAATTGGAGATGAGATTCCAGCATGAGGGCAAAACTGTGGTAGTTAGAGGGCTTTCAGATGGAGGTTGCAGAGTAGTGTCCTTGAGGAGAATGTAGAGACTTTTTCGTCATGATGACATAGAGTGGGCGAAAGAGTGCCACATTATGCCAACTTCACCAAAGCCACAAGAAAAGAGTCATCCACTAGATGTCCAGAAGATACTTGATAGACACGCTAAAGTATTTAGCGATATTCCTCATGGGGTTCCTCCTGACAGAGGGATGGAACATGTTATTGAGCTCGAGGAGGGAGCCAAACCAGTTATGATTACTCCCTATCGTCATCCTAAGAAACACAAGGATGAGATAGAGAAGGCGATTAAGGATTTTTTGGAGATGGGGCATATCAGGCCCAATAAGAGCCCTTTTGCTTCAGTAGTAGTATTGGTAAAGAAGAAGGATGGGACGATGCGCATGTGCATCGATTACAGGGCATTGAATAAGAAAACAATTAAAAACAGGTATCCCATTCCTAGGATTGATGAGCTGATTGATGAGTTGCATGGGGCATGCTTCTTCACCAAAATTGATTTGCGATCCGGATACCATCAGATCAGGATGAGAGCAAAGGACATTGAGAAAACAGCCTTCCGATGTCACTATGGCCACTTTGAGTTCATGGTTATGCCATTTGGTCTAACCAATGCACCTGCTACATTTCAAAGTTGTATGAACCAGGTATTCAGGAAGCAGCTGAAGAGATTTGTCTTGATCTTCTTTGATGACATCTTGGTCTTCAGTAAGACCTGGGAGGAGCACTTACATCATCTAGAGGAGGTGTTATCTATTCTGGAGAGAGAGTCGTTGTATGCCAAGGAATCTAAATGTGAGTTTGGCATGACTGACCTCCTTTACCTGGGGCATATCATTAGTGCAGATGGCGTTCAGGTTGATCCTGAAAAGATTAGAGCTATTGTAGAATGGCCTCCTCCCACAAACCTTACATAGCTTAAGGGATTCTTTGGTTTATGTGGTTTTTATAGGAGTTTTGTTAAGGGATTCTCATAGATTGCTACACCCTTGACAAATATTACCAGGAAAGGAGCCTTTGTGTGGACAGGGGCAGCACAGAGGTGTTTTGAGCATTTCAAGCAAGTAATGTCTTCATGTCCAGTTCTAGCTCTACCAGATTTCACGAAGCCTTTTGAGCTTCATTGTGATGCATCAGGTGATGGGATTGGAGCAGTATTGATGCAGGAGAAGCATCCCATTGCATTCGAGAGTAGGAAGCTCCGAGGAGTTGAGAAAAGTTATTCTGTCTGTGACTGGGAGATGTTGGCCATAATGCATGCATTGGCCAAATTTCGATCATATTTGGTAGGTGGACGTTTTGTGATCAAGACTGATCACAACAGTATTAAATACTTCATGAGCCAGCATGATCTTAATGACCGGCAACAAAAATGGGTGACTAAATTGCAGGCTTATGACTTTGACATAGAGTTTGTCAAAGGTAAGAAAAATGTGGTGGCTGATGCCTTATCTCGGAGACCTCACTAATGTGCTCTGGCAGAGATTTCAGGAGATTGGAGAGATCGGATTATAGCAGAGTATGTCAGAGATGCTTGGGCTTCTGGATTGATTTCAGGTACCATACAAGATGATCGCTATGAGGTGATAGATGGATTGATCAGAGTTCAGGACAGGGTTTATTTGATTCTGTCATCACATTTGAGAGAGGCGATACTGAAGGCATTTCATGATGCACCCACAGCTGGACATCCGAGGGTCTTCAAGACTTACAGGCAGATTCGAGAGTGGTTTTAAGGGCTCAAGGATGATGTTCAAAGGTATGTCAGGGAGTGTGTGGTTTGTCAACAGAATAAGGGAGAACACACATTTCCTGCAGGTTTATTACAGCCCTTGCCCATTCCTGATAGGAAATAGGAAAGTATTTCGATGGACTTCATCACTGGTTTACCACGAGTGCAGGGAAGGGATTGCATCTATGTGGTGGTGGACCGCTTGATGAAGTTTTCTCACTTCATTGCTATTCCGTCCACTTACACAGCAGCACAGGTGGCAGATCTTTTCTTTAAAGAGATATTCAGGTTACATGGGTTGCCCAGATTCATTGTCAGCGATCGGGATAGTAAGTTTATGAGTGTTTTTTGGCAAGAGTTGTTTAGGTTGTGTGGTACAGATCTTACACCTAGCACTAGTTATCATTCGCAAATAGATGGGCAAACAAAGATTGTGAATAAATGGGCAGAAGGATATTTGAGAAACTATCTAACTACACAACAAAAGGCTTGGATCAGATGGTTGCATATGGAAGAGCATTGTTATAACACCACTTATCATATGTCCATCAAGATGACTCCTTTCATGGCACTCTATGGTTATGAAGCACCTAGCTTCATGGATTTAGTTTTGGGGGACAGTAGAGTGCCCAAAGACAAAAACTTATTGCAGGATAGTCAGGACATCCTGAAAGTGCTCAAAGAGAATATACAACAGGCCCAGAATCAACAAAAATTGTATGCTGATCAGCACCGAATAGAGCACAGTTTCGAGGTAGGGGATATGGT
The DNA here is from genome assembly GCA_028749045.1 of Cupressus sempervirens. Classification (NCBI taxonomy): domain Eukaryota; kingdom Viridiplantae; phylum Streptophyta; class Pinopsida; order Cupressales; family Cupressaceae; genus Cupressus; species Cupressus sempervirens. Next base: position 626,177,702 of record CM053785.1, read on the forward strand.
TTACTTGAGGCTACAACCATATAGACAGTCATCGCTCAAGAAGAGCGGAGCTGAAAAGTTAAAACCTAGATTTTATGGTCCCTACAAGGTGATTCGCAAAGTGGGCAAATTCGCCTATGAGCTTGAGCTTCCAGAGGGCAATTGAGTGCACAATGTGTTTCATGTGTCTAGGCTTAAGAAAGCCATTGGTCAGAGTGTAGTGCCTTCTGCAGATTTACCCCCTTTGGATGAGGAGGGGAAGCTTGTGTTAGTACTTGAGGCTATTCTGGATGCCAGAGAGAGGAAGCTTAGAAATAGGATAGTGAAGGAGTATTTGGTCAGGTGGAAAGATCTGCCAAAGGAAGATTCTACATGGGAGAGTGAGCAGGTTATTCAGCAGGCTGGACTGAGATTGCTTGAGGACAAGCAATTTCAAGGGGGGCGGACTGTAATGTCCCCATTTTAGCAGTTGACCAAGTGTGTGTGCGTTAGCCTTGTTCTACATGGTCTCGAGGGCTAACGAAGGGTTTAATGGGATCTTGGATTGTTTTGGCCTAGGCATTTCCAGTTTGGGCCAAAACGAAGTTGATTTACTCAGTTTCAGGCATACTTACTATTTTTAGTAAGTTGGCAAGACACAGTGCAAGTCAATTTTGGTGATTGGATTCGATACTCCTCGGTGAGAGCTTTCCGATGAGCTATCACTCGCATTATTCAGAGTCCGATTGCTAAAGTTTTATTAAAGTAATGTCTAATTTAATTGTAAAATATTAAAGTGTTACTTTAATATTTATTTTATGGTGATGTGTACCCAAGGGAGACATAAGGGGTATTTTAATATATGTTTTATATTACACATCTTTATCCCACATTGCCCATATGAGTTGAGCAGACCCGTGAGAATAGAATAAAAGGAAGCATTTGTAGCTTCATTAGACAAGTTGAATATGAGAAGAAATTGGTGTGTGAATTGCAGCTTTGTTCTTGGAATTTGAGGACGTCTATCCTCTCTTGTAACATTCTAGACGTCATTCCCTTGGGGTTTGGCCTTTGGAATTCTTTGTTATTAGCTTCATTATCAGGTAGTTTAGTTGCATTTCCGGCTACAGGCAGATTTGGTATTTTGCTCATATCTTCTTCACTACTTGTCCGACGCTTATGCCCCTTGGAGGGAATGGTATTATGAAGGTAGTGGACTGATTGAAGGACAAAGTATTGTAGCAGAAAGTCTGTAAGCATGGGCTGGAGTATTATGTCAATACTGCTGAAGTAATTAGTGAGTTGATAAATCTGCTATGTATTTCGTTTTATGAATTCTGAAAATAACATTTTATTAGCAGCAGTTCATTTCCACTTTGCATATCATTGTAGTTTCTTTCTTGTTTATGTTGTATGATACCAATTCCATGCATGGAACACAACAAACAATAAATGTTTGATTTCCAGAGTTATAAGGGGTTTAAAACATTAAACGGAGAAATAAGAGGTTGCATGCAAACTGTTTGACAAAATCTCTTTCAGCAAATTGGTTTAGTTTTTTTGGACATCCAGGGGTGCCCATTACACCCAAAGAAGGTGAGGCTATCACTGAGTGACCCACTCTAAGAAGTGTGAGTGGGGTAAGATCTTTCCATGGTTTAACTATCTTTTAAATAAATTTCATTAGGAGTTGTATAAGTGTCTATGGGTAAAAGCACAAACCTTTGTCACACTTTCACAAAGGAAAAGGCTAACAAAAGTATAACTATTTATTCTCAATGGCATAAAACTAGTATTATTATTTAGGATTTGAAAATGAAGTAAGCTAATGAAATCTATAGAAATGGACAAAGTTTAAGTTTATTATTTTTAGTGATTATTTGGAATAAGAATTGATATATTTTCCTAATTTTTAAGGATGATTTTTTAGTTGTTGAAAAATGTTTAAAATGAGGGGTCTAGTTCCCAGCACAAAACAATATGAAAATAAACCTTTTTCCCTTTGTTCTCAGATTATGTTATAGATGACATATATCGATAGATCAATCAAACATAAAAATTAGCTTTTGACCTATAGTTTTCTCTGTTATAACAATTCAAAATTTAAACTCACCTAAAATTGATAGATTTAATCTCCCAATACATTTTTCAAAACAAATCTATTCTAACCAAAAGAAAAATTATATATTTTGAAAGAGGACTCTCTCCTCTAGAACATCATATGTTTTTTCAATTTATTTGATAAGATTTAATATATTTTTCTTTCTCAAAATCAACATCTTCTCGAGTGTTAAAATGTTTACTTGTAGTATTTTTAATTATAATATACTAGATATCTAAGTAAAGCACTATAAACTCTATAAGAGAATACTCCTAACTTTGAGTTTTATAAAATGGTGTTTATATGTTATTTAAAAATATCATTAATGGACATTTCCAATTGGAAAAGTATGAGAACATATATAACTTAGATAGAATGAATTTATCTAGATCATATGTTTGAACAAAATTTACTTTTAGATAGAAATACTCAAATTTAGTCGTTCTAATAAGTCAGCCTGAAAGATGACACAACTTTGTACTTTTTCCCTTATGGACGCTTGATTGAAACAATGAGAAGGGATAGAAAAAAATTTAAGTGTGCTACAAGAGCAAACAAAAGTTTTGAATTCTTAAAATAAAAATTTAAAGAACCTATTTTATCGCTTCCAGATTTTGATAAGGCATTTCAGATAGTTTACTATGTTAGTGGTAATGCAATTGAAGTTTTTTTGATTAAATAAGGTAGAGGATGTGATTATTTCAATGAGTAGTTAATTGATTCCAAAAGAAAATAATTTGTTTATGATTTGGAGTTTTATGCTATAGTTTAGGCATTGAAGAAGTGGAGACATAATCTCTTGCCTAAGGAGTTTGTTTTATATACCAAGCATCAACCTTTGCAATATTTGAATATAGTCAAGGAAAATTGAATCAAAGGAATTTAATTTAATTTTTATAGAGTTGCACTTTTTTTTGAAACACATAGGAGTGAGAAGTTTAGCAGGGTTGCATATACTCTTAGTGGGAGATAGATTTTACTAATAGAGATGCCAGTTGAGGTTGTTGGGTTCAAGTAACTTAAGAATTTGTATCTAGGGGATCCTAGTTTTGGGGAAGCTTGGAAATCTTGTATAGAACCTATTACCCTAGGTATAACTAGGTGGTTAGATTTCATCACTCAGAATGGTATGTTATTCAAAGGTAGTTTATTATGCATTCCAAGGATTTCTATGAGGGAGAATCTCATCGAGGGCAAGTGTAGTGGAGAGTTAACTGAATATTTTGGTTATGATAAGACCATTTTACTATGTTTAGTAATAATTATTATTCGCCATAGTTGTAGCAAGATGTTAAGAAATTTGTAAATAGTTGCATAGTATCTCAAATAAGCCATGGGAGGATATAAGTATGGACTTTGTTCTTTATGTAACCCAAACCTTCCAAACAATAAATCAAAAAAATAACAGAATACAAAAGTTTCAAAATGCCATAATTCTTCATTAAACTTTCCCAACTCTACTCCACCTCTACAATAAAAGAAAACAACTACTTATTATAGTTTTGAAAATTACCATATTTGGCATATTTTTAGAAAAAAATGGATTTTTCCATTTTTGGTTTTGAATTTATTACAAAAAAAACTTTCTAAAAAAATTGGAAAAAATACAAAAAGCCAATTTCAAAGGCCAAGATGATATTTCAAGCTCCTGAAAAAATGTCAAAACTCCCATCAATCAAGTAGAACTCAATCGACAATCCAAATAACTCCTCCTTATGCAACTGCCTATAAAATTTCAGCCAAAACCCAAATTCGAGTCAAAAGTTATGACCCCCAAAAGTAAATCTCAACCAAAAGACACATCTAAGTCAACAGCCTTGACCCTTGGATGCCCCTGCATTAGTTCTTGGCTTACTAAAGACTCAAAGAGGGCATGATTCTATTTTTGTGGTGGTTGATAGGGTTTCAAAGATGACACATTTTATTTCTTGCAATAAGACTAATGATTTTTTTCATGTGGTAATTTTTTTCCATAGAAGTAGTGAGAATACATGGTCTACCAAAGAGCATATTTTTAGATCGGGACACCAATTCTATTGGGTAATTTTGGAGAACATTGTGAAATAATTTAAAGACACATTTAAAATTTAGCTCAACACATCATCCAAAAACTGATGGATAAACATTAGTGATAAATAGGAACTTGGGAAACATGTTGAGATATTTGGTTGGAGATAAACCAAATGAATGAGATTTTATTCTACAGTAGGAAACATTTTCATAAAATAATTCTATCTAGATAGAAGTACTAGTAAATCACCACTCTAGATAGTATAGGGAATTATTCCTACAAATGCTTCTAAATTAAGGAAGTTAGACAAAGATGAGACTAGTGCCAAAGCTAAATACTTTGAAAAATAGTTGAAGAAATTGCATGAGAAAGTGAGGAAACACATTACTAAAATTAATACATAGTACAAAGATAAGGTGGACAATAAATGGAGGCATAAGGAGTTTCAAATTGGAGATGAAGTCATGGTTCATTTGATAAATGAGTGGTTTCCAGTGGATAAATATAATAAGATAAAGTTAAAGAAGTTTAGATTGTGCATAATACTAAAGAAGTATTATTCAAGAAATTTTAATGAAGTAGAAATACCCGCTGAACTAAATATTTCACTAGTGCTTAACATTTATATGAAAATGATGCTAAAAAGATAAATCAATTATTAAATCAACCAATTTATATGTAAAATAAATTGAAGATATTTTGGACAATCATGTTGGCAAAAGCACAAGAAATGTTGCGTACATGAAGAATATATGGTCAAATAGAAAGAAAGACCTATTGAAGAATCATCATGGTTGAAAAGGGAGGGAGGAGGAGGGAATCAATTTTGGTATACATATGAAAATTCCTAAGTGTAGAGGAGGATACAAGATACAGTTGGATAGTTTTGGTTAGTAACTACAAAAAAGTTATTAAATATGACTATAACTTTTGCATAATGATATATATAATGTAATATGATCTCATGATTTAATAATATTCCTATAATATGTTTGATAATGTGAAGTGTGAAAGGTTCATGATAAAAGAGTTACAAGATAATTTATGAGATTGGGCGATTCAGTGTAGCTAAGTGAATTGTCTTGATAGTTCAATTGCTTGACAATGGAGGGACTACATTCAAGGACTTAACTCTTGGATATAATTTTCCTATTTCATATTTATATATTTGTGGGGAAATGTTTGGTGAAGTGTTATATAAACTGATAGAATAAATTATTCTCATGGGTATAAGGGAAAGACTTTTTTGGAATGCCAGAATGGGATATATGACATGTGATGTATGTGATATATGATGTGATATCCTTGAAACTCAATTAGATGTGAGCTTCATTGCGAATGATAAAACATTTTGATGTCATGTACAAATCTTTTTTGTTGTAACACTTTCTTTGTAATGGGACAGCGAGTCGAGAAGGTGGATTTAATCTTCACTCTCAAGTAAGTGTTCTCTCTTTTATTCGAAACTCCTAACAAGATTGAAAACCTCTAACGGGGTTGTATCCTTCAATAGGAGCCAATGTATTGAAATCATTGTAATTACTCTTAAAAAGGTTAGATCTCCTAATAGAGATATTTTCATATTAGTCCATCATCTTGTCAATTCAATTCTCATAGACATTTACTCTTGGCTAGGGTTTCCTCAACCAAAAAATCACAGTGTTATGAGTTATCTTTCAATGTATGCTTATTTTATGAATTATGGTTTGTGGAAGTTTATGATTAAGTTGTCAAGTGTTGAATTGGTTTAAAAGTGTTGCAACACTAATTTACCCCTACCTCCCTTGTAGTGTTTCTTGATCCTAACATTAAGCTCTTAATTATTTTTTGTTTATATCCATGATTAAGATACCATTTGCATAGTCTTATTATTTCATTCATTCATGGGTTTATTTATGTTAAATAAAGGATTTTATGTGTCATTACTAGTTGGGCTTGTTTCTTCAACATGCATAAGTTTCTATTTATAGATTCTTTAAATCCTAGTTCTATGTGGATAAAAGCACAACCCTGTGTCACCCTTTTGTAAAGGAAAAGGCTAACAAAAGTATAACAGTTCACCTTCAATGACATAAAAATAGTATTATTATTTTGAATTTGAAAATGAAGTAAACTAATGAAATGTGTAGATATGGATGAAATTTGGGATAATAATTTTTACTAATTAATTGGAATAATAATTGATATACTTTCCTAATTTTTATAGATAATTTTTTAGCTGTTGAAAAACACTAAAAATTAGGGGTCTAGTTACCACCACAAAACTATATGGAAATAAACTTATTTCCCTTTGATCTAAGACTATATTATAGATAACATATATAGCTAAAAAAATCAAAAATCAAAATTGGCTTAAGACCTATATTTTCTCTTTTATAATAATTCAAATTTCAACTCACCTAAAATTGATAGTTTTCATCTCCCACCACATTTTTCTAAAAAAATCTATTCTAACCAGAAGAAAAATTATACATTCTAGAAGAGGACTCTCTCCTCTAGAACGTCATATAATTATTATTTTTAAATTATATGATTTAATATTTTTTCGTTCTCAAAATTGACATCTTTTTTAGTGTTAAAATGCATGTTTGTAGAATTTTTTAATTACAATTTACTATATAATAATTAAAACATTATAAACTCTATATGTGAATATTCTTGACTTTGAACACTATAAAATGGTGTTTATATGTTATTAAAAAAATCCTAAAAAATAGTAAGAATTATTGGAACACCACTTTTTTGAAATAAATTTATTTCTTTAGTAATTGGATAAAAACTAGTATAAAACATGCATTTAATTGAAATTTCCAATTGGAAATGTGTGAAACCATATATAACTTAGCTAGAATTAATTTATCTAGATCATATATTTGAACAAAATTGATTTTTAGATAGAAATACTCAAATTTGGCCATTCTAATAAGTCAGTCTGAAAGGTGACACAACTTTGTACTTTTACCCATGTATCATTTTTTTAAGATATATACGGTAGGGCATACATGATTTCTCTATGATTATTATATTATTACATAATATGATCTTTCTTGAGTGATAAATGTCATGTTAAAAATATCAAAAACCTATATATACCTCATCTATTGGATTTGTCGTCATAAATTATAGGATTGCTTATTTCTACATAGTAAGTTACCAATATAACTCAACTAGTGGGTTCACATTGTTAGCTTGTGGGTTTGTATTTTTATACTCTAATGTTGCTCGATTGTCAAAAATTCATATTTACACTATAATCCTATGGATTAACTTCAATCTAACTAGTCCTTTCATCTACTACAAGTTTCCAAAATAATCATTATCCTACCCTCACTTGCATTTTCCAAATTAGCATCATCATTATAGCCCAATCCAATCTAAACCTTTGCATTCTCAAATCATTTCCCCATTTTCATAATTCAAAATTATTTCATTACTATGGTAAAATATTGTGTCTAAAACCACTTCATTGCCAAGTCAAACAATTCACCTCTCTTATTCACATCATCACTATAGTCTCCAATAATACATCTCCATTTTCAAGTAGTATATCTATATTATCCTAATATCTTAACTGTCAACACTCACTCACTATCATCATCATCACCATTCCTAAAGTCAAGGATTACCCAAACATTAGTCGTATTAATAAAACTAACCAACCAATCCAAATCAATTAAATTATGTGTCAAATAACAAAATCAAACATCAAGCCAAAATCAAAATGAGATTTTTAATACCTATTACATGTAATTATATATGTAGTACAATTACATATAAAATCTTCATACTCATCATATGCATTTCAAGAATTTTTACACCAATCTCATATTTCCTAAAAACCCAATCAAGCCCAATTTTCTCATTTGAAGTTGAAAATACAAATGCAATTGGAGATTTTTTCATGATTGTAAGTTTAAAGTTACACATGCAATCTTAAATGCAATTGTATCCAAAAGCCTGACTTCAATTGAACTTTCTTGTTTTTCCCTTGTAATAGGAACTTCTTCTTTCAATTAAATATAATATAATAAGTTGAACTACACTTGCACCACCACCTGTCATGTACTCCAAAATTCACAAATTGCAACTATGGCTCATTGTAACATGAAAATATGTGGTATATAATTGTATTGTTGATTTGTCAAATCTTTCATGCGTAATAAAAAGAGAAAGAGGGATATTTAAGCATAAACTTCAAGAGGACCCAAATTATATTATTGAGTATAAGGGTTCTAATTCTAGATCCAATCCCTTTCAAATGTGTATGCTCAAGACTCTTCTTTCAATGGTTATTCTTTCTCTTTATTTTATAGTTGTAGATTGATTAAGGCCAAGTTAGATTAAGTGATCTAATAAAGTAGATTGACTCAATAGGAGCATGTATGATAATCAAGAAAATGTAAAGATCATATTTGATATATTGAACAAAGTAAGTGAATTTAAAAGATAGAAGAAGATATTCAACTCAACTTGATGATTTGAATAAGAAATCAATTTAAATCTAGAAATTAATTGTCAAAAAAAAAGGAATCTAGAACAGAGCTAGATCTGGGATCAGAAAGCCTATGCCTATAAACCCAAGAAATGTGAGGGATATAAGAAATAGTGGAGATGGAGGGTCAAGGTTGAGATGAAGGGTCAAAATTAAGATGTAGAGGTTGAGGAAGACTTGTACCTTGACTATTCAAAATTTCAAGATGTGAAGCTTTGATCATGACATTAAACCTTAAGTTTGTATCCTTATATTCCTCACTCTAAATATCTATAAATTCACTCCTACACAAAAGAAAAATGGTGGAGAATGGGATTTCCTTGGTCAATCCCCTATTTAAAAAATAACCTTGGAATGATAAATTATGTAAAAGTAAGATAGATTCAAATATTCACCTTACTTGCCAAACCTCTATGGATGGATTTGGATACAATATCCCCAAAGATGTATGAATGATTGTGATGTAAATATAGGATGTAGGATGTTTCCACAAATGTAATAGAACTAAGAATTCTAAATCATAGGTCCATGAATTTAGGTATGATTAAGTTCTTGATAGGTTGAATTATTGAATGATTATACAATGATGAATATAAGTCTGCTTCATTGATAGCCAACTCCACTATCTCCTTGAATTAATAAGCTAAATCTATAGAATGAAACACATGATTGATGAAAAAAATGAGGGTCTCTAATGAATCATCGCTTATCTTTCTTGAACTTGAATGAACCTTAAAAATATTTTTTGCAAAATGGACTTGATGAAATGCTTATGACCCACATATATAAAATTGATAGATGTAATTGATGATCAAATGAGGTGAGTGGACTTCCTTTTATACTAATTTTTCTCTATGAAAATTAAAAAGTTTCCAATTCTTAATTTGGATCAAAAGAGATAGAAAATCAAAATGGGTCTAGAACCTCAAGATAAAACATCTCGGGTATAGGTTGATCTCAACCTATACCCATGAGGTATCTTGCATTGGAATGTCCTCCAGGATCTCAAGGATAGAAAAGAAATAGTAAAAAATAAACAAAAGTTCAAGGAAAAAGAGGTAATTCAAGCACAAATAGATCCAAATAGAGGTAATTTGGATCAAAAGAGATAGAAAATCAAAATGGGTCTAGAACCTCAAGATAAAACATCTCGGGTATAGGTTGATCTCAACCTATACCCATGAGGTATCTTGCATTGGAATGTCCTCCAGGATCTCAAGGATAGAAAAGAAATAGTAAAAAATAAACAAAAGTTCAAGGAAAAAGAGGTAATTCAAGCACAAATAGATCCAAATAGATCCCTAAAATGGGGCCTAAAAAGGTCTTAGAGCTCTAAATTAATGGGGAGTTGACTTTTAAGATGGTAAACAAACTAAAAGAAACTTTTTTCATGTCAACCTTGTTTAAAGCCTTGTTTGTACACATGATCTACCAAGTTTTACAATCAAAATATGAACTTCATGGACAATGATATGAAACCAACATCAACACATTATGATGTTATACCATTTTGGTCTTTTTATTTTTGTGCTAGAATTTTTCATCCAATAATAGTAGTGTCAACAATGATATATAGTTGCCCAACCCAAGTTGTGCTTGTTCGTTCAATCCCATATCCCCCTGCATCCCAACCAATTCGAGATTTTGATGAACTGATTGTCTTGCAGAGTGAACCCAACTTGCAATTCAAATCCTACCATGGCCCTTCCCCTTTGCCACCCTTTCAAATATAGTGGGGGGGTAGGGGGTGATGTGGTTGAATGTTTGCATCCATATTCCATAAGGATTCAATGGAAAAAGGAGATAGATGGCCTTTAAAATAGTAGTACCTAAGAAAAAGATGAATCTCAACTTTCATAATTAATAGATTTCATTCAAGATTGATTGCAAGTAGGTGATAGCAAGTCAAAAATAAGGAACATAAATATTTTTCAGTCACTAGTTAGAATGAAAATTGGTGATTTGTTGATGTCATCAAATGAAAAGGTCAAAGATTTATTTTTGCAAATGTTCGCATCCATGTACAAATTTAATATTTCAAGCACTAGCAATCTAGTGATAGGAAGACCTCCCTAAGACAGGATGACATAATAATTGTCATGCCTTGTTAGATGCTTAGTTTACTTTTCATTATGCATTTTTTTTTCTACCAAGTTACATGTAAAGCTTAAAATCTCAATTGCATATATAATGTCACATGTAAATAAAATTTTCAATTGCACTTAGTATGATTACATATAATCATATTACACATGACTATAATTTTGAATAAGTCACCATTAAAAGTAGTTATTTTTTCATCTTTTTGTCATAGTCTCTTTTCTATAAATAAAAGAGGGCTCATTTTAATTAAGGATCTTTATGCATTGAAAATCAAATCTATGGGAATTGTGCAAAATACAAACTTTTCTTTTATTAGTACAAATTGATTTCAAAGTTGGTAAAAGCAAAAGTCTTTTCAATCTTTGAGTTTGAGGAACTTGTTATATTTTTGGTATGTTTGTTTGTCACAATACTTATATTGTCTAAAATTTATTGAGAATGTGCATGTGATTTTTTTTGTGTTGTTATAAGGTAAATTTTAAATCTAATTTAGTACAAACTATGTTGTAGTTTTCAATTTGAGAACTTATGTATCTTATTGAATACATAGTCTTTGAGTTGTGATCTTTTGTGATATCTGAAGTTATAAAGGAAGTCTTATGTTCAAAAATATTTATGTTAAAGCATATTTTTGCCTTGTCCTTTAAATCATTTTAGGATAGTGTATGAGTCTTTGATCTTATGTGCATTCCTTAGTTTATAGTTTATTAGTATGCTTAAAAATTATTATTTTGGTCAATTTTAATATTTCTAGAATTATTGCTATAGCTAGTGCTTAAAAGTGAAGTTGTTGAAGGCATCAGTTTGTAAGTGCACATTCCTAAAATTGAAAGTCCTTCCTTAAGAAAAAGAAAGTGATGCATATAACATATAATCTTAAAGAAGGGCTTTAAATTCTTGTTAAGTTTTAGTTTATTCAATAGAAATAAAAAGGGTGTCCCCTCTTAGTTGAGAGGAGAGATTATATCTCACATATTGTATCTATTTACTCCATTTTGTAAGTAGTGTGTCTACAACTAGTTACAAAATAGTTATCCAACACACATATGTGCATATGTGTGTATACATTCTCTCTCTCTCTCTCTCTCTCTCTCTCTCTCTCTCTCACACACACACACACACATAGAGAACAAAAAACATACCCTCTCTCTTGTATGATACCTTTATTTCTCTCTTCATTCTCATTTTATATCATTTTGTCTCTTTCTATACATATATATCTAGATTTATTCCTATATCTCCATGTTTTGCCTATATTTATCTCTATCCATATCAAGTTACCTATCCCTCAATCTCTATCTATTTGTATCCATATCTTTCTCTACTTTGTCTCATCCCCACAACGCTCTCATTGTTTCTATATATTCCTCAATATCTCTCTACGTTGAATTATCTATCTCTATATTTTCTTCAATATCTCTCTATATTGAATTCTCTCTGTAGGCATTTCATCTCTCCCCCTTCCCTCCTCTTCATGTATCAGCATCACTCCCTCCATTATTTCCTCTATACCCCCCCACCCTCTCTCTCTCTCTCTCTCTCTCTCTCTCTCTCTATATATATATATATATATATATATATATATATATATATATATATATATATATATATATATATATTCCTCTTTATCCCCCTATCTTTCTATTTGTATCCCTCTCACTACCTCTTTATATCATTTTATCTATTTTTCCTCTTTCTTTTTCACTCTACCTCTATCTTCTTCTCTTTCCCCTCTAGCAATATATCCCTCTATCCACCCATCCCTCTCCCTCTTCTTTCTCGTTTCCCCTCTTATTGACATGAATATCTATATCTCTTTATAAATGTCTCTCCATATATGTTCTTTTGTATATCCATTTATCTCTATATAGGTATATATTCACCTCTATCTACCACTATATCTCTCCCTCTCTCTCTAAATATGATTTCATATCTCTATTTTTATCCTTATATCTCATCCTCTATCCTTTTATTTATTTTTCTCTTCCCGCTCTATGCATTTCTCTCTCCTTTCTCTTTAAGAACCTTTCAACTTCATCAATTGACCAACAACCCATTGACACATATGAATAATATTATAATAAATACTTTAATAACATTAATTTCAAATAATTATTTTATATAATAAAATTAATTTCAAATTACACTAATATTTTTATTTTTTATTTTTTTTTAAATAAAAGCTTCAAAACTAATATAATAACAACAAACAAACATTAACAACTAATCAACCATTTTATTAAACAGCCCAAACTAGGCAAATGATATGTCTCCAATCAAATTAAACTAGATACAAATAGTTTCAAATAGTACATTGTAGGCAAATATCTTGCCTCCCATCAAATTGGATTGGATACACAAAGTTCTATATTTGAAACAGTATTTTATTGGTTGGCATATACAAACCCTAACTACACATAAATGAGGAAAAAGGAGTTCTACTGACAACACAAATGCAAATTGGGTTTCTATTTGCTTTGGTTGCAAGTACCTAGCTATGGGGCATTATAGCAAAGGAAATGAAGAGTTGAAGGACATGAGGGCTCACTTGGATTGAGCCAAAGCAGCAAGACAGCCAACGAGAGGAGCATTTATATAAGTAGTAGGCTCCGAGTGTGCATAGTCACGTCGTCCATCACTGAACTGGTCATTGGCATCAGGACCTCCCACAACTGCTCCAACTAGAATATTAGGGTTTGGGCCATTGTTATCCAATCCTATACTAAACCCATCTTGGCAACCTATCTTGGCACGATGGTGTGATATTGATGGCAATGAAGAACCCCTGTGATGAATATGTTGAGGAAACTTGGTGCTGTAGCCCACCATATATGAAATTCCAAGTGGGTTCTCTCCCAATATGTAGTCAATCTGAATAAGTACGTAGTTCAATGAGAAAGATTATATATTTATAACCATCAAAAACAAGTTTCTTGTTTTTGCATGTTTAAAGACGGTCCTTTGTAATAGATATTGATAGTAAACAAATTTTGTGAATTTGGGAAATAATCAACATATAATTATACCTGTTTCTTAGCAATACTTCTAATGTCATCCGGATTTAATCTGCCACTTGGGCAGTTTATCACCTGGTTGGAAGTGCTCAAGTATTTGGCATAAGTGAATAGGAGGAAATTGTTGGCAGTTACGTATTGCATGTTGCTATTATCATCCCCACCGCGGAAAAGACCACCTACAACATATATAGACTCCTCAGCCTCTAAAATGACAATAAGAGAATGAAATTCCTTTTGATGGGACAAAGCATAAGCCAAAAAAACCACTTTTATGACCTGGTGAGTGTTTTCCTGACTGAAGAGAGCATACAGCATTGTCTCCCAGGTATTTGAATGGCTTAAAGGAACCCACCTTTTTAACGAGAGCTTGCTGTTATCATAAATAAAGAAAATTTTGTCAGTGCAAATCTTTTATAGTTTAAATAGCGTATTTCAAGTTTTGATTAATTTCAATGGTTTATCAAAAAGGCATACAAGTTGCTTGAGTAGGACTTTCAAGATGAACTATTTAAACAAGTTCAATTTTATTTTTTTTAATATGATTTATTTAAATAAATCAAAGTTGAGCCAATCATTGTCTAGTTATTCAATAAACATAACTTAAAAATGGATAGATGTCTAATCAAGCTTTTAATAAATACAGTTTTGACTGTCTTACATATATATATAAGAAAATTATAATGACCATTTTCACAACTGTTTTCAATTTTTTTTATTGGTGGAAGTTCAAATAGACTTAATCCAAGACCTCCCACAAAATTCAATATGTTGTAGACTCTAACCTAACTCCCACCAAATATTAATCGACCATTGGGTCCATTTGGCTGTGGGAATAAGAATATGAGAATAGGAATACATATTTTCGAATTGTTATTCTAGAATGGAAAATAAGATTACATATTCTTATTCTTGTTTGGTTCACTTAGAATTTTTGATGGGGAATGTGGATCCAAAAATTTATGTTTTCTAAAATAAATAAAACTGGAATAGGAATAGGTATTCCAATTCCACCTATTTAAATGGAATTGCAAATGCTCATTTTTTTGACCAAAATTGAAATACTTATTCCTATTCACAATTCCATTTTGATACACCCAAAAAAAAATTGAATGCCTATTAGACTCATATTTCTGCTACCAAACGGACCAAAGAAGAAGGAAAACTTACACCAGCTAAAATAATTCTTGCCCCACCATGTTTCTCGTCCCAGCTGAGTAAATTGTCCGTACTAGTGAGCCCAAAAGACTGCGCGTTTGATACCACATAATTGGCATATGACGCTTCCTCTGTGGCTTTCTGCAACCACGTCGCTCCCCACAATAACTCGTCCTGCAAACATCATTAAAATTCCATTCTATTCATTCTTTCTCTACACATGGAAACATCACAATTCGAAAAGAATCAGGTGGCAAGTTTTTCACTTACGAGGTACCCCGAATAGGAGCAATAAAATGGGCAAACATCTGCAGAGAGGGAGTCACTATATGAGCCTCTATGCTTGTCTGCAAAATCAAACACCTGCAATAACAACCAAGTGGGGTGATTTATAATGAGTGTCCTAAAAAGCTTGATGTATGCAAATAAAATAACCCTTAAATTAAATTAAATGGCTTTTAAGATATATATATTTAAGATATTTATACTGATCTAAAACCACATTAGATTTCCAATAACACCCACATCTATCACTATAATTTCACATGAACCACCTAAACAAATGAATGGTTAGAATATATTTTTAAACAAAATCAGGTATCTATATATTAGTAAACATGATGGTTTCTTTATTTCTAATGCCATTTTGTGATTTAGTACTCCAAATAACTCTGTATACCTGCTTTGCCCTTTTGATAAGAGTCTGAGAATAAGAAGCATCTGAGGTCTTAAAGACCATGGAGGCAGCTGCAAGGGCTGCAGCAGTTTCAGCAGCAACATCTGAACCGGGGTGTTCACTGTCAACTTTGTACACATTACGAGGTGTGTCCATGTCCTCTGGCCTCTCCCAACACCCATGATCTGCGTTTGGCTCTCCTACCTGCAATCATATTGGAAAAAAAAATCAAACATAATACTTCTGTCATTCTTAAATATTATATACTAAGGAAAAAATTAAACTTAGAAAAATAGTAAGTTCTATTATTTAACAGTTTTCTAAGAATCAAACTTTATTATGTCACGTTTCAAACAGTCCATAATACTTAACTTCCACTATTTAATTTATAATTTAAGAATTAAACTTTAGTATGTAAACCCCCAATAATACTTCACCCAACCCCTTTTAAAAGCTATAAACAATAATAAATAATTATTATGAAACCAATTTTTTAAGCTAACTTCAAGAGTTTCTATATTTCTAGGCCTCCATCGTTCACCTGTACATATATAACTTCTGGAGTACTAGTGGCTTTAAGCAAATAATCAGCACCCCACCGAATGGCCTCATGTGCATGCTTAAGGTCATCACCCATGGAGTCCCCAAACTCCAAAACACTCCATGATAACATTGTGATTGTGAATGCCATTGGCAGGCCGAATTTCACATTGTCTCCTGCATCATAATATCCTCCTCTCAAATCTACCTGAGAGACAAGTAAAAACTTAGTGTTTAACTCAAACCTAATTTTTTCTTAATATCCTTCACTTGGATCCTTCTTCAAATAAGTCATCAAATAAGTCAAAACTTAGTGTATGCTCTTTGAACCAAACTTCAAGTCTTCTTAATATCATTCACTTAAGATCGATCTAAAAACAAGTCAAAAAGAATACTTCAACCAAACTTAAATCCTTCAAAAATAATACTTTTGTGACCAAACTTAACTTAGTATATATGTTCTTTAAACCAAACTTAAATCCTAATACATGATGTTGCTTAAGAAAAGAAAAGAATTACATGTGCATCAGACCCATCTGAAAGAGCAGAATCTCCTCTCCAACCCAATCTCTGGTTGGAAGGAAGTTTGCCAGATCTTTGGCCTTCAAAGAAAAGAATGGATTTTGTGAGAGCATCTTTGTAGTCAAGCTTAACTGCCTCTGCTCTCTTTCCTTTTTCCCCTACACAACATGCAGCTAATATTAAGCCAAAAAGCATTGCAGTTTGCTTACCACCCATTGCCATGTTTATTCTCACGCACTTTTCTCTGTGAACACAATTTTCTTATTTTAGTTCTACATTCACTTCTGGAACCCGCTGATATTTATATCACTTCAATTTCATGCTGAATTAAGAAAAGAGAATATTATTAGTTGGGGATTTCGGAGGCTGAGGATGCGGCGACATTAGGCCATGATCCTTCTATCCTTCCAGCTGCAACTTTAAGCCACTCTTAACCACCGAATCCAGTCATATTAGATTTCTCATAAATATAATCCTTCAAATAACATACATAATAAATTTTGCAAAATCTGTGATTTCTATTTTCTATGAGACATGATTTTTTAAAGCTTTTTTTATGTCTTTATTTTTTCCTTCTTTCCTAAATGTTAGGCTTTATAGTTATTTTTTTATTTAAATCTTTACACAACTTATAATTAATTTAAGTTTTATTTTATTCTTTTATTCTTCTTTTTATTAAAATCTATTTAAAAATGCAGCTTTATTATTTTATTTTATTTTCAACACATTTTTTTCAAAATAAAAATCGGAAACTTGATCTACTAACTCACGGACTGTATATCAATAGCTTCTATTATAATCTTACATTTTCTATTCTTAATGTATAACGACCTATCACTACCAAGAAGCTTCTATTATAATCTTATGTTTTCTCAATTCATTATGGGCACATAGGGACTATGTGATAGGAGGTGACTTCAATGCAATTGTCCTACTATTAGACAAGAGTGGGGGACTACAGAGAGAATCTCAACCTAAAATAGATTTTAAGGGTTGCTAGAGAGAACTTTCTTGAAATATAATTAGATAATAGGACCTATACATGGAACAACATGAGAGAGAGAGTTTCTACAACATTACAGAAAATAATAAACAAATTGTTTTTATAAAGGCGAGTTGGCAACATTTTTGTTTGACCTTAAAGCCTCAATATTGTCCTCCTTAGGGTCTAACCACTTCCCCATTAAGCTAGACATTTTGGGAGAAGATAAACCATATTTGTGCCTATTCAAATTCAAGAATATATGGATGAAAGCTAAGGAATTTACATCATTAATAGACAAATGGCAGAAGGGGTGTCATGTTGAGGGATCAAAACTATTCTACTTTGTATCCAAACTTAAAGAAATCAAATACAATCTCATTGACTAAAATCAAACAAATCTCAAAAACATCTTCCTAACAAGATTTGAGATAGAACAAAGCATAACCGATCTCAATGAAAATATCAAACAACAAGGCATGAAGATAAACTCTTTCGTCAAGGAAAAAGAACTACTTAGAGACTATGAAGGTATATTGTCAAAAGAAGAGACGTGTTGGAAACAAATATCCAGAGAAACTTGAAGAGGCAGATAAGAATGTCAAGTTCTTCCACAATAACACCAAATAAGGATAGGTGTTAACATAATACAGAAGACCATCATTGAAGTAGGACAAGATTTGGAAGATCATAGGTAAATACAAGCAGAAATTATAGATTATTAAACCAAACTTCTCACCAAGTTAATGAGTTGTTGCTTCAACTGCAAAGGTTAATGTTAGAAGTCATTTCTAGATTGATTTGACAAGAGGACAATTAGATGTTGATGTCAAAATTTATAGAGGAATAAATACACAAAGTACTTGGCGAAACATCCCTGAACAAAGCCCTAGGTCCAAATGGATTCCCACCCAGAGATTTTCCACATTGGTTGCTTACAGTAGCAGTAGAATTAATAGAAGCCCTTGAGGCAGTTAGATCCTCTAGTAAATTCCTCAAAGAAACCAATAACATATTTATTATACTTATCCCTAAGAAGGAAAATACATTTGGACTTGATGACTTCATACAAATCTCACTTTGCAACACTATATATAAACTTCTCATTGAAACTTTATCTAATAAATTGAAGAAGATTCCTAAGAAGATCGTACGTGAAGAAAAAACATGGTTTTCCCTAGGTATATCTATACTAGATGGAGTTATCATATACCGCACAGTCATCCACTCAATCCAAAAAAGTAAATAACCTAGCATAATTATCAAACTAGACATTAAGAAAGCACATTTCAAGGTGAATTGGCAATTTTAAGAAAAATGCATGGAGAAGATCAGCTTCTCTAGGGGTCGGATAAATTTAACCTTTTATTGTATCTCTACTCTTATGTTTTTAAACCTCATAATTGAGACCCCCAGTGATTGTTTTAAAAGGTCTAGGGGAATTTTTAAAGAGGACCCGTTGTCTCCCTTCTTATTCATCACCATGGTTGAAGCATTGGGAAGGAAGCTTGAGAACCTTCAAAACCAAGGTATTCTAAAATGCGTTTAAATTACAACTTTAGTCACACTAGTGACATACCAACACTTTGCAAATGATGCAATGATCTTTTGGAGAGAAACCAAAGGGAAGTCTATTTGCCTAAAAAGGTTACCAAAAAACTACTCTAGGTCCTCAGGTCAAGTCATTAATAGAGAAAATTCTCAAATATTATTTTCTTTGCTAAAAAAAGGCCTCAATAAAAAATCCTTAACATTCTAGGAGTCAAGGAAAGGAAACTCTCATGCACATCTTGGGGATCCTATTGGGAAAATCCCAGTGGTCTATTTGGGCTTGGAAAACTATTGGTGAAAAATTGGATAGGAAGATGGCCTCATAGAAATCTAAATAGCTCTCATGTGGGCTAGGAGAATCAGAATGCTAAAAGTCACTCTATCAAGTAGTACAATTTATCGCATGTCCTATATATGATTACTAGAAGGTATATACATGGATATAGTTAAGAAACTAAGGAATTTATTTTGGCAAGAGATAGACACAGGAGATATATATATATATATATATGGTGGCTTGGGATAAAATATGCAACCATGTAGAATATGGGGGCATGAGCATCAAGAACCAACTTCACCAAAACCAAGCCTTAGGGGAAAAATTATTCTCGAAGATACATAATGAGAAACATCTAAGATGGGATAGGATCTTAAGAGGAAAGCATCTTTTTAATTTAAATGAGGTCGATGCTCTTAGAATTAAGGAATTCCCAATGGGATCAAGAAACTTAAACTTCATGTCTAAATCAAGTAACAGCATAAAAAACCACATTACTTGGAACATAAAGGATTGTAACAATTCTCTATTGGGGTCACTCTTGGGGTGAACCCAATGATTAATAATGTGATGGATGCTCATAGAATCAAAATAATATGCTTAGTAAACTAGGGAATCTATGCAAGAGATTATATCATAGTCACTGGGCCTAATTTAGAAGGGTGGCTATGATTGGGAAGATATAGGCTTACCTTAAGAGGATTTTCTGAGTTTGAATTTAATATTGATGGAGTTATTCTTTTCACTTAAATAAGGTTGAGATACAATCATATGAAATGGAGCAAAATCGGGGAATTTCATGTTAAGGAAATCTACAAGATAGCTTCTTACCAGCAAAATCAACTCAAAAATTCTTTGCCTAGCCATCTCTTTTGGAATTAAGTGTCTCATCCAAAGGTTGGTGTTTTTTTTATGGGAAGCCTTACAAGGCCAAATTTTGACTATAGATGGTTTTAAGAAATTTGGATTCCATGGTCCATCCATTTTTCCCCTATCTCAATGAGGAGGGTGTAAATTAATTACTATTCACATGTCCTTTCTCATCAAAATGATGGAAGTGGTTATGTGCTAAATTGGGATGGACTTCAATATTTCCAAATGACATAACCTCTCTTTTCAAATCATGAACTACACTTTTCAAAAATAATCTTATGTAGCAACTTATGGGTCATAACCCCTTCAATCTTGATTTGGGTACTCTAGAAGAATAGTAATTAGAGATTATTCCAAGAAAAGAAGATGGACAAATTCTATCTTTTAAAAAAAATTGAGGTAGTAAAATTGTTAAAACAATGAGTTCTAAAATTCAATCACATGGTGTGTCATCAAAATACTATAGTGGATGGGATGATTTGAGCACTAAAAATATGGTTTGGGTTTATATCCTCGCAAGTGTTATGGAAAGGTGGCCAATATAGTATTAAATACAAAACAAATTGCATTTAACTCCACCAAACTTAGTATCATGGCATAAAATTAACTTTGTTCGATCCTCCCATGGGAACCCTAGGCCTTTTGGGATTGGATGTGTATTACATTGCAGTCAAACTAAAACTATTGCTAGATTGGATAACCCATTGGAAATGGACACAAGTAACATAGAATATTTTAAGTCCTTATTATCATGACTTATCCTATGTATATAACTAAACATGAAAAAATTGCAAACTGAAGAGGATTCGAAAATGGTGGTAAATAGAGTGAGATCCAAGGATACACCAAACTAGAGGCTTCACTCATTATTGGAAGTGATTTTAAAATTGATCTAGACAATCTTGAGTAGATTTTGATCTTGATCACATAAATAGGGAAGGAAACTACATGGTGGATGAACTGGCTAAACATGGGAGAAAATGGAATCTTTATCAAACAAATTTGTTAGCTCAATTCTTTTGGTTGAAAAACACACAAATTCAAATAAATGGGTAAACACACATCACTCTTTAGAGGTTGAATCATTCATCAAAATCAATTTGAATTTGAATTGATAGTGAATGAAGAGCTCATTTAACTAATTTGAGTTGGCAAATTACAGGAATAATATACCATAAGTATGGGGGTCCTCATAAGTGATTCTAAAAGAAGCATCTTAGACCCCAAATATATAAGAAATGACAACTCAAAAGATTTCTCATGGTTATTTACTTATGCATGTACATTTAAGCCTAAATGTACATCAGAGAAGAAAGTAGTTGAAGCATCACATACATCTATGATAAACATTTTCATTCCTAACATGTTTGTTTCGTGTATAGTGTCAGAGGTCTTTTCTTGGAAAGTGGGGTTAAAGGTGGCTCAACACATGGGTTGATACTATATTTTAAATAAATATAGTGAATTAGATAAATAGCTATAAGAAACATAATATAATTATCAAATGAGGCATCAAAGGGACATGTAATTCAATTGCATAAAAAAAAATATCCAATCAAAAAAAAAATCAAATATGTTTTAGGAAGGCATACTCATCTTCAAGAACAAAGAATACAAATATTTCCAAATACGAAGGTGATGATGAAGACAAAGGTGCACAATGGATTTTCAAATAAAATTATGATGGAAAACTTGAAGGCCTTGGCAAGGATTCCTAAAAGGACGATAATGAAGAGGTTGTGGTAGTGATTGCAAAATCAAAGGATGATAAGGAAGCTAGGCCCAAGATTAATGAAGAGGAATAAGAATAGGAAGAGGGGGTAGAAGGGGAAGTTGGGGAGAATGAAGAGGAACTCAAGCTAGAGAATGATGCAAAGGAGGACTTTGAGAAAGAAGAGGTAGGTGATGAAGAGGGAGATCCAGATCAAGATGACACGTGTGGATCTTCTTCCTCTTCTAGCAGGAATTAACAAATATGCCTTTTACAGGATCTTTCTTGAGTTTTATTCCTACATTTCATAGTTTTGGCTTGGGATTTTCTTAAATAGCCTAAGCATAGATAATCTCATAGGCATAGTTGGGAAAATTTGGCCTCCATTTTCAATGTATTTAGACCTCTTGGCAAATAATAGTTTGCAAAACTTGAACTTTTTATTTTTGTATCCTATTATAATTTACTAATGTCAACTATTTCCCTTGTCCCCTTATTTATCAAAAAAAAAGATTGTGAAAAACTAATACCAACTATCTTAAGCTTATTTCTAAATGTTAGCTTTCTAATTTTAACATAGAATACTAAGAATATTTATTAAATTTTCTAATAGAATTCTAGGAATATTTATTAATTTTTCTCTCTACAACATAGATTTATGATCAATTCAAGTTTTTCTTTTCTTTTCTTTCTTCAAAAAATGGACATGTTTATATTAAAATATTTAAAAAGCTCAACTTCACAACTACATTATTTTTCATTTATTATCTTTAAAAATATATCTTAAGCTTGTTTCTAAGTGCTATAATTTTTTATTTAAAATAAATATTACCAATGTTGTTTTTTTAAACAAATCTAATTATAATAAATTTAAATTTACTTCTATCTTTTCTCTAAATTCATGGGACAATTTCTAATTTAAAATAAAATATAATCAATGTTTGTTAGTATTTTTCTACAAAATCCAATTATAATAAACTCAAGTTTACTTTTATCTTTTCTCTAATTTCATTGGACATGTATCATAGCATAACTTTATTTTAAAAAAAGATACGTAAAAAGAAATTTATAAATAGTGCTTTCAATTATTTTAATAATTTAGATAGTTATAGTTTTAAAGAGTTTGGTAATTTTCCAACCACTAATAAATATTTAGGGGCAAATAAAAATCAACATACATGAGCATATTTACGAGCATAAATAACTATGTTGTTTAGTTGTTGTTATGTTTGTACTATGAATGTTAGCCACTTAGTTTTGGTGTCTTTCAATACCAAAAATACAAATGATTATATTTAATTAAATTTGAATTACTTATAATCAATATTAGATAAATCAATATCATAATTATTAGAACTATTACAATAATATTTTTAAATATTAAAAAAATAAAATTATTTATCAAGCAATATTTGAATAACAAATTTTACTTAATTACTTATGCACTAGTAATAACTCTCTAAAATATCTATAATATTATAGAATTTAGTCATACATACAACGTGTAGGTTTTCAAACTTTGTCTCATAAAATTTTGAAAGTATTTTTGTAATACCCCAGTTGTTTGTTATCACTCCAATTGGTGATGCTAAACTCTTTAGGCAACTTTTCATATGCATGTTAAATATTAAGTTTTAGATTAAGGTAAAAACAAGTTTTGAGGGGACTTGAAACACCTTTACATCATAGACCCAAAAGATATTCAAAGAAAGCCCAAATATCCCAAAGGGATCCAAACAAAGGTTATAAAGGGACCATATACCCCAAGTAAGATCTAAAAACTAGAAGCATGTTGCAATAGAAAAACATTATATGTCTAACAACACCAACAAAAAAAATTAGAAAAGAAACCAACAATAACTCTTAACCGGCCAACCAGTAAGGGGACTAAGAATTCCCTTTCACTCTCTTTTTGTGGGAGCATAAATTCATATCAAATTGAGGAAGGGCCTTTTTAGATCCTTTCCTAGTAACAGGCGTCTGCCCCTCCTCCACCATCACAACCTTAGACTACCAAATTTGAGAATCCAAAATAGAGGGAAACTCATCCAACTTTTGTCAAGAACCATTTGGCATCACTTCTTCCATCAAACTGGAACTAATACTAGTAGTCTGATTACCAATTTCAATAGCAGCAAAAGTACAATTGCTAGATCCAAAAGTGCCAATACCAAAAGTAGGAGAAGAAACATTACCAAAGCTAGCAGATAAACAATGACCAGATCCAACAATTGTAGCATAAGGCATCTTACCTTGCCTAGAATTAGCAATCTCAACACCAAAATCACTAGATTTACCTCAACCAAAGTCTGAACCAAGAACACTAGATTTAAGACCTTGACCAAAAACAATAGTCTCAACCTCCTCCTAAAAGGATCGAAGACTACCAATAGACAAAGGACCAAGCCCATAAGAAACTTGAGCATCCATCTTGGAATCAAAAGCATTCACCATCTCAGAAGGACCAGAAGGAATAACTTCCAATGTAGAGATGGAGCCCCAACTCTGCAGATCCAGAAACCTCATCCACTGGAGCAAATATTTTCACTACTGAATAATGTTGCTCCAATGCACCATTCCACCAAGAGGAGGGTCATTTACTTCTAGAATTTCCAATCTCATACTCAACAGCCATATGTCCAGTATTGAAACATTTTTTACACCTAAAAGGGAGGCCCTCATAGTGAAGTGATTGAGTCTAAGAAACATTTGAATAACTTAAAATAATCTCAACTAGGAGACCCTTTGAAACATCAATATCCA
The DNA here is from genome assembly GCA_028749045.1 of Cupressus sempervirens. Taxonomy (NCBI): domain Eukaryota; kingdom Viridiplantae; phylum Streptophyta; class Pinopsida; order Cupressales; family Cupressaceae; genus Cupressus; species Cupressus sempervirens. Next base: position 626,202,434 of record CM053785.1, read on the forward strand.
CTAGAATCCTATCATAAGTAGAATGGAAATGCTCAAAATATTGGGAGTCAACCATATGGAAATTCCTAAAGCCTTGTCAATTTTCATAAAAATAGAATTCACCCAAAAATTAAGAGGAAGATTAGGAAGCCTTACCCAAGTTGGGATTTTGAGGAAAGACTCGATTTGAGAGTTAAAATATGGATGCCATGGTAAAACCATTAAAGGAAAGTGATTTTCCCAAGGGAAGACCTGATCACAGAGAATGGCTTTCCTATCCTTAGAATTGATAAAAGTAATAATGAAGAAAAATGGACCATAGGGAAGATCTCAATAGTAGCCATAATATATGGATCACAATGCTCTAAAATCCATGCATGGAGCTCTAAGAGAGTGGGCCAAAAACCCTTAAAGAAAAAATAATAGAATCCTTAGAGAGATCCCTAGTATGCTCCTCAATTTCTAAAAGCAACTCATCCCCTAGATTAAGCGATATTAGCTTACTGGTGGGGATTAGAAGAGATACAAAAGGTTTAGTGGCCTTTTCTAAACCCTCGCCCTTGCACAAGGATTGGGCATATGAAAACCCTTTCTTAACATCTATTACACTAGTAGCCACAACATCATTACCATAAACCTTAGCACCAACACCAGCGCCCTTGCTGGATTTAGAAGCCACAAAACCAAAACTAGTGCCCAACACACCATTACTAGAAACCTTGGTACCAACACCAATGCCCTTCCTAGATTTAGAAGCCAACACACTAGTCTTGATCACACTACCAAAACCAATAATTGCCACACCAATGCCAAAAACCCTAGCACCAACATAAGTATCCTTGCCAGATTCTGAACTAGAATTGATAACCACCACACCAAAACTAGTCTTGGAAGCCACCTCACCATTACTAGAAACCCTGGCACCAACACTAGTGCCCTTGCCAAATACAAAAGCCACATTACCAAAGCCAGCACCCAATGCACCATTTCCAAAAAACCTAGCACCATCACCAATGCCCTTACCACATTCAAAAACTATCACAGTACTCCTGATCACACCACCAAAGCTAGTTACCACCACACCATTGCTAGGAATCCTAGCACCATTCTTACTACTTCTACAACCAGCACCCTTACCAGATTGAGAAGCCATCACACCACCAGATCTAGCAACCACCACACCATTGTCAGAATCCTTAGCACCATTTTTACTACTTTTGCAACCAGCGCCCTTGCTAGATTTAGAAGCCATCACACCACCAGAAATAGTTACCACCAAACCATTGCCAGAAGCCCGAGCCCCATTTGTACTACTTCCACAAATAGCGCCCTTTCAAATTCAGAAGCCATCACACCATATCTTGTTAAATATTAAGTTATATTTGATGTTTATATAATTTATATCATGTTAATTAGATGATGATGTTTACCAAATGATGCTAGGTGTATTATGGTTTTAGCTTCTTTCATACTTGCATGTTTATTGGTTGGCATGTGTGTTTTACTTTTTTGTTTGACATGTTTGATGTGGTTGAGGGACAAAGTTGTAGTGTCTTCATTACAAGATCTACACAATGTGTGTGTGTGTGTGTGTGTGTGTGTGCGCGCGTGCGCGTGCACGTGCGCTCATCTATACAAGAATACAAATATTAGACATCGACTTCCCTAAATTGGTAGGATGACTATGCCCTATCATAATATCTCAATGGTAAGAGAGGGGAGGTCATGTTTAGGTCTGAGTCCTAGCCTAAGCCATCATTTTTCTTGAGATAGTGGACAAGTATATAATTAACCACCCATTTGAATTCGTCAAGGTGACATGAATAATGAACTCTTCTATTGCATTTGATTCTTGCATTTTTTAATGTAGTCAATTTTCTTGCTTGTTGTTTGTCATGTAGTTTGATGTAGATTTTGGTATTAAAATAGTTCTAGAATTAAATAAGATTAATCAAGTGATAAATTAATTAAAACTCTAGAATATTGTAATATTAAATATAAGGATTTTTTATTAATGAGAATTAATTAAATACTTATTTTTAATTAAGAGGATTAATTAAAAAGTCTAATTGAAGAATGTGGAGATTGAATTAAATATTATTATAAATTAAAATTTAAATGGAAATTAAAATAATAATAATTAATTATTGATCTATAGAATATTAATGTAGACATTTTTAAAAAATAGTAGACATATGTCTGAGAGGATTGTCAAGACACTAATATAGAAAAAATAACTTCGCAATGCTAATGTTGTCCAAATTTAAAAAATTATTTGGTTAGAAAGTAAGAAAATGTGTGAGATTATGGTAGTAATTTTAGAGATATCCACTTCACCATTTGCAAACCTAATAAAGTCAGAGATGAGAATTAGTCTTGGAAAACAAAAAAATGTCTAAACCAACAAAAATGGAGGGAAAACATCAACTCAAGCCTTTGGGTAGTTCAAAAATCTTATTACCAAGCCTAAACAAGATCACGCTTTTATTTTTAACAAAAAGTGATCTCATTATTTATAGTAAAACTAAATTGTCATACTAGCCATAACACGATCATGTTATATATGTGTTAAAGTAAAGTCAATTATAACTTGCCATTAACTTGTGTGTGTGGGTTTGTGTGTGTGTAGATGTGTGTGTGTGTGTGTGTCTATATATGTATGTATGTATGTATGTGTACATATATATTATACATATATATGTACATATATATGTACGTATATATGTACATATATATGTACGTATATATGTACATATATGTATATGTACATATATATGTACGTATATATGTACATATATGTATATGTACATATATATGTACGTATATATGTATATATATGTCTATGAACATATATATACATACATATATATATATATATACATATATACATATATATATATATATATATATATATGTATGTATGTATGTATGTATGTATATGTACATGTGTGTGTGTGTGCGCGCACACATATATATGCTGACACATTTATATTTTGTTTATCTTTAGATATATATATATAAATATATATGTAATATGTCTCTACATTTCCTCTCTCTCTCTCTCTCTCTCTCTCTCTCTCTCTCTCTCTCTCTCTCTCTCTCTCTCTCTCTCTCACACACACACACACACACATCAAGTGTGTCTAATGGGTCTTAAGACCCCTTTACAATACAATTGATGGTTCTAATGCATCTAAAAGTGTCATGAGGGGTTGTAGTTTCTCGAAAGGGATATCAAGAACACTAAGGGGTCCTAGGAACCCTTAAGGGACACTTGATGCTTGAATGTGTCTAAATGGGTCATAAGGGGTCCTAGTGTGTCAATAGGAACATTCGGACTCCATATGACCCCTTGAGACACATTAGAATTGTCAAGTCTTCCATAAGGGGTCATATGACCCCTTAAGGCACACTTGATGGCTCAAATGTGTCTAAATGGATCATAAGGGGTCCCAGTGTGTTGAGAGGGACATTCAAACCCCTTATGACCCCTTGGAGCACATTATAAGAATCAAGTGTTCCTTAAGAGATCTTATAACCCTTTAAGGCACACTTGATGGTTGTAATGTGTCAAAGGAGGCCATAAGTAGTCCTAGAACTTCTCAAAAAAGATATTAGGACCCTTATGACCCATTGGAACACATTACAACCATCAAGTGTTCCCTAAGGGGTCTTATGACCCCTTAGGAAACACTTGATAGATCTAATACTATTGTTCCACCAGATTTAGACTTCAACCCTTTTATGGATCTACAGCCTCAATCATGAGCCCAAAGGATTGGTCAAGAAAAAATAGTCATTATATATCAGTTGATTATAAAAGGTTTATTTGAGGAGAAAATAACACATTGATCAAGAAGAAAACTAACTATGGAGGATCTATTTATGAATTCTTTTAATATGAACTATTAACGAGTTGCTCAAGATTAAGAGACAATGTCTACCTAGTTAATGGGAAAGAGTGGGAGAGCTTCTTGGACCCATGACAAAAGTTATAGATAAGGAACTGAAGAGATAGGAAGGGGAAAAGAAAAAAGAAAAGAAGATTTGCATTTGAGCCTATGTCAAATGATGATGATGAATACTCACCATATACTAGTAGCTCAAGTAGTGATAGAAGGTTTTTAGTGCACATGTACTAAAAAAAATCATAATAGAGAAGCAACAAGTGTTGTGGAATTATTCATAGAGCAATGTGCTCTCTCTCTCTCTCTCTCTCTCTCTCTCTCTATATATATATATATATATATATATATATGTATATATATATATCACTCTCAATCTCTCTCATTGCTTTTGGTTCTGCATAATCTGATGGGGTTATAAAGAACTAGATGCAATAATTTTTGTTCTCCATAACACAATTGAGTTAGGCAAAAATAAGACAAATGGCCCAAACACACAGAATAATAGATTTTATTTTCACTAGTCATAACGTGATGATGTTATGAGTAAGTTAAAATACAATCACATTATATCTAAGATGAAATGTTTTAATGTTATTTATTTGGCTCGTAACAAGCCAAGCCCCCTTTTGATATTTAATGAAAAGTACACATAACATGATCGCGTTATGTGTAATTTTTACTTTTTTCATGGTTTCCACTTATTTGTTCACCATCTTGGTGCACACACCTATTATTGTCATATATTTTGTATCTTTCTATTACAATTTCTATTTGGCTTCTAGATCTTAGGTGGCTTCCTTTAGAGCCAAATATTACACGCCATCAATTGAGTCACTTGACTAGTTAGGAGATCATGGAATTATAATCCACTATAAAAAGAATGCAAAGAGAGAATAAGAACTAAAAATAAAAATTCATGAAGCAATACCATACAAAAAATTATGAAAAAAAGAAACCTTTTTTCAAAATTCAAAAGCTGAAATTTTCACTCAAATAGACAAATGTCTATCACCAAAATCTACGCATTGAACTATGATTCAAGCCAAACTATTGAGGGGTAAATTTTATCTCCAATTCAAAAATCAATTTAATCATTCCTTGAAATTTATTACAAGGATGAACATTTTAGATTCATAGTTGGCATAATAAATGTACAACCAATCAATTACAACTATGTTATCATCGATAAAGAAAGACTTTGGTCTAAACAATTTTCCTTTAGAAAAACAAGGTATGCACAGAGGCAATGACTAGGGTTTCATGGTGATCAATCTACATGTGTAGAAAAAGGTTGGGCTTAACCTCCTTAACTAGTTGTTGACTATGAATTTAATATTATTAGAGATGGCAGATCTAAGAAGATGCAGGCTAAGGGTTTTTCCTTGCATAGACATCCATAGGTTATAGGTTCCTCATGGGAGGATAGATTTGTTAAGAGGTAAAGTCCACACACAACTTAGAGGGGGGCGAATTAGTTGTGACCAAATATAATTTAAACCAAACATATAAATATAATCTCCAATTAAAATAAAGATACATAACAATAAGAAATCATACACCATAACACAATAACTTTTTGACTAGGAAAACCCTTGATCATAGGGAAAACCTTAGTGGGGATAGCACCCACAAGATAATGTGCTAATATATTATCTCCTTATAAAATAATATGACCCTTTTAGGAGTGAAATATAATGCTTTCAGTAAAAAAGTCCCAAGTAGAGGATAGATATGTGTTAAGAGACCTTAAACCCTTGTTAGAAGGTTCTGAGCCTGGTAAAGGTTGATATGAAACAAGTAGACTCACTACCTAAATACTCCAACAAGTTTGAAAGATAAACTTTTAGGATAACATATCCAAAATCATAAACTAATTGATCTATAACTTAGTTTCCAAAATATTTCATTGGAAGCTCACCTCTATAAAGTTTCTACAAATTTCTTTAACTGAATCAAACTTATATTATGCCTCCTTTTGACTTGTTGTAGATAACTTCAAAGTTCTATTTTGGATAAATTTTATATATAAATCTAGAAATATCTTTTGCTTATGCAAGTTGCATTTGGGTAGTATTGACTAAGGAGTAGACATTATTGTTTTCTTGTTTGCTCTTAGACTTCAATCATACCCATTATAAATAGAGAGATCTAGGGACATGTCCTTACGAGGAATATGTCCCTTCCAAAGTATACTTTTAACTCATCCTAGAAATCAATGAATTTTTCATTAAAAACAAGTTTAATTATAAACTAACACAAAGGAGTTTTAGTTAAATCTAAACTAGTATTTAAGGATAGACATCAATATTCTTAAGAGGATAATGCAAAGACTTTGGATCAATCTATATCATGCAAGATCAGATCAGACTGATCTATTATCAGACCAACATGATTGCAAGTTATAAAATTAATAGTCCCTCTTAACTTGATAATTATATTGAGAGATATCATATCTAGCAACATCAATAAAGATGAATAAGCAATAATTGATACTCTATATCTATCTGAATTTTCTTAGCATGTGGTATCATAGAACACATGATACAATGTCATATTACTAAACCTATGATATGAAAAATCACTACTACTAGTGATAACAGTATTGCAAAGAATACAATATATAGGATAAACCAAAGAATAATTAAATTCTTCATTTATCCAAGTTGTGACTCATAGATATTGGTATTCCTATATCACAACATAATCCTGAGTTAAGATCTACTAGAACATAGGATAAACCCTGGAGAACAATAAAATTCTTCCTTTATCCAAATTGTGACTTATAGACATAGCAATGTCTACATCACAAAATGATCTTAAACTCATCTAGATCTTACAATAGAACTCTATTGTTTAGCACATTATCTAAGAGATTATCATCTCTCATAATGTCTTTTATACAAGTGTTCATTATCTTACAAATCATCACCTCTTAAATAATGAATACAAATGGTGGAGCCCATAACAGTCAATAGCCTGATAATAAAATTATGTTATTAATAATTTAAAGAATACAAATGGATTACAATTCAATCATACCAAGTCTTTTCCTGAAGTGATCTATCTTCACTCTAGATAAAGGTTTGGTGAGAATATCTATTGTTTGATCCACAATGCAAATGTATTCTAATTTTATAGTATTCGTGTCTACCATATCTCTTACATAATGGTAAGGAATTTTGATATGCTTGGACCTATCATGGAAAACTAGATTCATCGAAAGCTTGATGGAACTCAAATTATCACAATGAATAATCATAGGATTCATGGCTTGCCCAAATAATCCCACAAGTAACTTCCTTATCCAAATTACTTCTTGAGAGGCCACAACTGATGTAATGTATTCAGATTCTACGGAGCTTTGAGCTACTAAAGACTACTTTCTACATATCCAAGATATCATAGCTAATCCTAAACTGAAACAACATCCCAATGTACTTTTTTTTCTTTAACACTTCCACCCCAATCTAAGTCAATGAATCCATGTAAATCTAAATCAACTTTCTCATGTTTGAGCCCAAAATTAAGAGTTCCTTGTAAGTATCTCATAATGTGTTTAACTGCAACTCGTTGAATCTCCTTTGGCTCACACATAAACTGACTTAAGGCATTAATAACATAGCAAATATCAGGTCTTGTATTTACCAAGTAAATAAGGGACTTAATCATTTTTCTGTAGAGATTAGAATCTATGAAAGGTGATTCTATTGTTGCTTCTTTAATTTTATGTAGATTAGTCTCCATTGGAGAAGAAATAGACTCACAATTCTGCATTCCAAATCTCTTCAAAATATATGATGCATACTTCTTTTAATTAAGTATAATGCTATCAAAATTATGTTGTACTTTGAGTCCTAGGAAGTAATGAAGGAGTCCCAAGTCTTTTATCTCGAATTCTCTAATTAGATCTTTCTTGCATCGATCTATGAGATGATCATCACCTATTATTAGTAAATCATCAACATATACTATATAAATTTAGATTAGCTTCATTTTTGGAGAATCCTAAGCCAGTGAGATACTTATCTATTCTTTCATACCAAGCCCTTGGAACCTACTTAAGCCCACAGAGAGCTTTCTTGAGCCTACAAACAAAAACATTAAGATAATGAGTTCAAATCCTTAAGGTTGCTCCAAATAAACTTCTTTTCTAATCTTTCCATTTAGGAATGCTATTTTTACATCCATCTGATGTAATTTCCATCCCTTCAATGTTGCAATGGCTAGGACTCCTCTTATAGAGGTATATCTGGCAACAGGACCAAAAGTTTCTTCATAATCAATCCCTTCTTTGTAAGAGAATCCTCTAGCTACAAATCTCACTTTTTACTTTAAATATCCACTTGGAATAAATAATAGATTTTCCTTTAGGTCTTGGAACTATTTCCCAAACACCATTCTTCATAATAGATTGGTATTATTATATCATAGCTTCTTTTCAAGTTGTATATTTAATAGCACCTGAAGGATTGGTTGGTTCTATTTTGGACAAATCATTCGTGTTTGTTGTATAACTAGAAAATCTTTTGGGTCTTTTGCTTTCTCTAACTATTCCAAAAGGTACAACAAAGTCTTGTGATTACTCAACTATTTTAATGTCTTAAAGTGGTCTTTTCTTTGAATTTTGAGTTTCTTCAAGATTTAAATTTTGAATTTCATCTTCAATTTCTTCCATGTTCTCCCTCTAAGACTTAGTCTCAATATTTCTTTCAGAACTAGGTAAAGGAGAGGGTTCTTCAAAACTTGGGGCCTTTTTGAATGCTAGATCATCTTCAAAAATTACATCCCTACTAAGTTTGATACTTTTCTATCCAGATATGAAAATCCTATATACTTTAGATATTTAACTATACCCTACAAAGATACCTTTCCTCTTGGAGGGTTCTAACTTAGTTCTCTTTTCTTTTGGAACATGGATATAAACAGGGCACCTAAAAATCCTAAGATGACTTATATTGGGTTTAACCTTAGTAAAGACTTCTTCAAGAGTTTTATCTCTAAGGTAGGAGTGAGGGCTTCTATTTTTATGTAGACAATAGTACAAGAGGCTTCTGCCCAAAGATAATATTCTAGATTTTGATCAAATATCATAGCTCTAGTAGCTTCTATAATTGTTCTATTCTTTCTTTCTACTACCCTATTTTGTTATGGATTATAAGGAACGGTGTACTCCCTCTTAATTCATGTTTCTTTAAAAAATATTTTAAACAAATCTAAGGTGTATTCCCCTCCAGTATCAGTTCTAAGTGTTTTAATTTTATGTCCTAATAAGTTTTCAGTCAATGTTTTGAATACTTTAAATCTCTTTAGTATTTCTTTTGACTCTTTACATTTTAAGAAGTAAATTCATGTTTTTCTAGAGAAGTCATCTATGAATAAAATATAGTACTAGAATCCTCCAAGAAAAGGAATAGACATAGGTCCACATAAATTTGAATGAATTATTAATTCCAAAACATTGTTCGTTTTTCTAGTGCTATCATGAAATGGACTTTTGGTGTTCTTACCCAGAGTGCACCCTTTGTATATGCTTGAGTGGTCTTTATTTAGTTTAGGTAAACTAGTAACCATCTTCTCCATAGTTGATAAGGTTTTGAAATTTAAATGCCCTAACCTTCTGTGCCATATTTCATTTATGTCTACAGCTTCATGAATTAAAGCTTGAATAAGTTGACTAGGTTTTGAATTTAATTCATACAAATACCCTTTTCTCTGACCAATCAAATTCACTTTCTTAATTGAGGAGTTCTTTGCCCATGTTATTACTTTACCATCCATGAATACAACATTATGCCCATCATCTTCAAGCATTGTAACCAAGATTAGATTTCTTTTTATTCCTAGTACGTAAAGTAATTATTTGAGAAAAAAAAAATTTCGTGATTTTAGTTTCAAGGTGCAGTTTCCAATTCCTTTGATGGAATGTGTTGAATTATCACCAATGATAACTTTACCATTAACCTTTTCTAATATAGAATCTAGTGCTTCTTTGTATCCTTTTATATGTCTAGAAGATACACTATCAATTACCCATGCTTTACTTGGGATTTCATTTGATAGTGACGAATATAATACACAATTCTCAGGATCATAGTTATCTTCTTCCCTAGTAACATTTGTACAATTCACTTGTTGTTTAAAATTCTTAGGACAATTATATTTGTAGTGTTCAAAATTTTCACATCTAAAACACTTTATTTTGGATAGATCTTTCTTGGGTTTTCCATTCTTTTGATTTCTCCTTTTCTTCTTAAAATGCTTCTTCTTGCCCTTATAGGAGTTTGTATTAAGAACATGAAGTTTTTCATCTTCTATTTTATGTTTCCCTCCTTTCTTTAGTTTTCTAGATTCTTCTTGAAGAAAATATCCCTTAAGTCTATTGAATTCAAGAAGTTTATCTCTGGAACTTATTCCTTGTGCAAAAATTTCCCATGAATCTGGTAATCCATCTATAGCCATCAGTTTTAGTTATGTGTCACTAATGATGGTTCCTATACTTGAAACTTCATTTTTTATGCTAGCAACCCTTAGGAAGAAAGAATTCATTGATTCTCCTTTCTTTATTTGTATGTGATTTAGTTGTCTTTTAGGTGCGAGAACTCTAGTTGCATTATTGACCTCATATGCATTTAGTAATGCATTCATCATATCAAATATTGTCTGATGTTTTGTTAGCACAGGTACAATATCATTCTTTACTCCATCTAATATGATCTGAGTGGCTTTTCTATTTCCTTTACTCAATATAGTTTTATGAGGTTCAATATTAGGTTGTTTGGATGCTAAATCAACAAAAAAAATTTACATCATTTTCTTCAAAAATCATCATGATTTTGAACTTCCAAGCATCAAAGTGTTCTTTCCCATCAAACCTATCCTTGGGTATGATTAAATATTCCATTGAATATAGGAGAATGATGCTAGATATATATAAGGTCTAATTACTTAAATTTGCAGAGCCTAGATTCAACTACGATAGCTCTAATACCATGTAAAGTTTCTGCAAATTTCTTTAATTGAATCAAACTTGTATTATGCCTCCTTTTGACTTGTTCTAGATAACTTCAAATTTGTGTCTTGAATGAATTTTAAATATAAATTTGGAAATATCTTTTGCTTCTGCAAGTTGTATTTGGGCAATATTGACTAAGGAGCAAACTTTATTATTTTCTTATGTGCTCTTAGACTTCAATCATACCCATTATAAATAAAGAGATCTAGGGACATGTCCCTTCCAAATTATACTTTAACTCATCCTAGAAATCACAAAAGTTTCCATGAAACAACAATTTTAATTATAAACTAACACAAAGGAGTTTTAGTTAAATCTAAACTAGTATTTAAGGATAGATGTCGATATCCTTAAGAGGATAATGCAAAGACTTTGGATCAATCTGTATCATGAAATATTAGATCAGACTAATATGTTATCAGACCAGCATGATTACAAGTTATAGAATTAGCAACCTCAATCATCCAAAATCATCATTGCTTTGCCTTCATTGTTAGATAACTAAGAGGAGGGTGAATCAATTATGTTCAGGTATCTTGTAGTCCCTCTTAACAACTTTAGTACCAAATGACATTCATAAACATCATCAGTAATCACTCAATGTATTCATCAACTTCACATTTAACACATTCAATCACTTTTCTCAAAACTTGTCATTCATTATTCTATTTTAACCAACTAAGAGTAATATCACTTAGTTATTACCAACCATAAACTTAGTTGTTATCACCTTATTGTAAAATTAAAATAACATGAAAAATAACTTGCAACATAACAACATTCAACTCATTTGACACCAATATTCTAATGTGGAAATCTTGTGAAGGGAAAAACCACCTAGGACTAGCAAACCAAAAAAATTCACTCTTCTAGAGTGAGCTATGTGAGGAACCAACCTTGTTAAAGGTTACAACACATTGTTAATGTGACCTTGTTAAAGGATTTAACCAAAAGATCATCTAGATCTTATCACTCCTTGATCTTAGCTAAAGAGTGGCATACTCTAAAGGACTTACAAATACCACTAATTGATGTTATGATATAGGATTTCACAAGCTTCAAGGTCCTCTTAGTCTATGAGATTTATGCTATAATGATTAGAAAGTAACAATGTAAAATTGATATGTTTAGATATTGAACTACCTTTCTTGTTCAGATCTCCATTTTTTTCTTGTCTCTATCTGATCTTCCACTCTTATATGTTTCCTTTGTTCATACAACTAGTTGATTCACTCCTCTTTCTTCCTCAACTCTGCTTGGTTCACCTAGTTCAACTATCTTCTTTCACCTCCTTCAATAGTTTGTATTCACACCAACTTCATCAGCAATATTATCTTCCAACCAGCAATACAATTAGCATCATCAGTATCCTAAAAATTGTCTTGAACATCTCCTTAGATAGTTATCTTTGTGCTTCTAGATTCATCCATTCATTATCTCTTAATGACCATCATCGATCTTAGATTCAATGTACTTAACCACATAGAAATTAAAACTTTTATAGAAATTTGTCTGCTTCCTTATCCTTCTTTAATTCCCATTAGCAGATCCTTATTGAATTTTCCCAATCATTGATCTAGTTACAAACTTTGACTCGTGCTTTTCAACATCTTAAACATTCCAAATTTTCATCAAAAGTTCACCTTTGATTCTATTTCTTTCAACTTGTTCTTCCAATGGTTACTCAATGAACATAACATTTCACTCAGGTAATATAGTACTTGATTAATACTAAACTCACTCATGTAATACTTAATTTCCAACTTCTTTGTGAACACTATATTCACTCAATGGATAGTCTTCCTTCTTTAACCTTTTTACTTGGTTAAGCTCATGTATCTCAATACATTAAAATATTATATGAGTATAGACTAATCAAAACAACACTAAATTATCACTACCCAACTCCTTTAAATGCTCATTGAATACCATACTTATCAACTCTCTCTTCAACATATTTTCTTCAAATCATCTTCATCAATCATAATGATATAGTACTCTACTAAGTTAGTATAATGTCTAGCCAACTAATACTTGACATCAATGACAACATATAATTGATATGACTCTTTTATATATATTCATAACATTACCAATTACATTATCAGTTGGGGTTGACACTAATCATCTAGCATACAAGCTCACATCAACATCGATAAATCACATTTGTGACATTCCAAACCATGGAAAACATCTTTCCTTTATACCGTTTACAATTAATTAATTATGTTGGCATGTTAGAGTTTCCTCAATATACTTTTAGTCATATAGGTCCATGATAAATTGTACACACCTTCATAATCATCATTACAAATATTACAATAAGGTTCCCACAAATTTCAACAAATATATCAGCTTCCAGTAAAATATATTGCATGTTACACAATAGTCACCTTTCAAGTTCATATCCCAAATGCTTCACACTCTTAAACATAATTACACGAATAAGTCTTCTATCATACCCCAAGATTGCTAACATTAATTCTAGCTCCCTAACAAGATACAACAAAAATACTACCAATCATCTCTAAAATTATTCCATGTTCATTGGTTTATTACAGGTCTTCACCAAACAAGATGTAACTCATCCAATAGTAGACTATGTCTTCATTAAAAAAGATGTAGCTCATCCAAAAACTCAACATAAGACTCAATGAATATAGACATGGTGTCTATACTTATTCTTCTACATAACCTGAAGCTCACATATAAACCATTGTCATGAATTAACTTCATTGTACTAATAATCAACCTGTGATATAAAGAATCTATGTTTGTCATGATCACACAAATATACATTTTCATCAATGACAAAAATAATCATCAATATAAGATAAAAGCAATACATCAAATTTCCAACAAAGGACTCAATTCCTAACAATAACTCTCTTTGGCATTGATAGAAATATATGGTAAAAAATCATCAATCCAAAAGCAACTAGTATCATTTTGACAACTTAATATGATATTTTGAATATCCTCAACATATACAACCTTTAACTATGATGCATTACTACATGAATCTTCTTTTCATAGGTATTTTTCTGTAGCTTTTTACTAATATACTACTCCCGCTTTGACATCAATGGAAAAGGTTCCAATATCCCAATTATTATTGATCTTTTGAAAGTATCCCCCTTTGATGATGATCTTCATCAAAGTACCTACATTGAATCTAGCCAATCTACAACAAAAAATATGTCAAGTGCCAACAAACATTGTAATGTCAAAAATTATTACACCTATAGAGCTAGGAAAGATAATTCCAATAGAATTGTATAATAAGCTTGATAATAAGTGGAAGTATGCTCTAACCATAGAAAGGAAGATAAGGGAAGCCACATTGGCCCAAATAATACTAGAATTCACAAAAGGGCATATCAATTTAGAATTGAGGGAGTATACCAATAAATTTGTACCAAAGAGGAAAGCTTATTTGGTATTAAAAAACAAAACAAAGGATATTGTACAATCTAGAAAGATTATATGGAAAAGGGTATATGAATCAATGCCTAATCATGGAGATGATAAGGATGACAAAGAGAAAGGAGTTGGTCAATGAGAACTTGAAAATAGAAAAGATGTGGATGAACATGTAAACCTAGGTGATACATTTAACGACCTAGTGTAGATGAGTGAAGGACAAAGACAATGATAATTAATGATGAATTAGACACTAGTCTTGTTAAGGTAATGATCGAATCATCATAATAGACACCAAGACAAGTTCATGTCGAGTCTATTTGATTACCAGTCCCTACATAGTTATTAGACTATAATCCTATATTAGTGTAGATCAAATATTATCCTTAGGTTGAGACATAGGTGGAAACACAGTTGGTTTAACTTTGTACTAATCCTAATGCTATGAAAATTAAAGATGATCATCAAGGTGAAGAACATGTCATTTCTGTCAAGCAATAGAGTAGGTTTGTCACTACTATAGAGTCAACAAAAATAGATACAGTGATAGAGGGAAATGTTATAGAAAAAGTTGAAGGAGAATAGATAAAGAAGGATCAAAATGACCAAGTAGAGAAATATACTATTGACAAGGAAAGGCCACAAGCCTTAGGACCTCAAATTGAGCGAGAAAAAGGGGTAGGACAATAGAGTTTTGCAGTTGAACTCAAATCTACTGATGAGAATAATTAGAGAGGAGAGCCTAAGAAGGTTGAAGATACGTTGAGACTTATAGGTTGATTCTGGAGCTCCAAGCACAAATCTTGCAAATATCCATGTTGAGCTCTAGAACTCCAAGTAAGAAGACTAAGAAAAAAAGAGTTCAGTTCCCAATTTCATTCCACCCAAATCCAATTATGCTTTATGAGGACACAGTCATACCAGATTGGGACAAATCTAGCTTTGCTGAAAAATAAATGAAGATTCTAAGTGAATTATTTTCCAAGAAGGAAAACTAGGTTGAGATTAGATGAGAACACCAGCAAAAGCAAACACAAAAATAGGAGCTACATGACATAAAGGATACATTTCTTGATTCTTTTTTTATTGATAATTTAGCTTAAAATACTCCCATTATTGAGCAATTGATTGAGATAGTAAAAAGAATAACTAACCCAGATGTAGATGCAAATGAAAAATTGATGCAATGGTTAGAAAAGAAATTTGAGAAGAGAGAAATAGAAAAGTTAGTAGTAGAGATTTCTATCAAGCATGTTGAGCTGTCACAACTTGTAACTAATTTGGAATAAGTTTCAAATAATGTACATATAATGTTTATAAAGTTGTTTGATATCTCAACATACACTAAGGAAATTAGAGAAAGGATGGATAAGTTGGAAGTTGATTTCTAGTATAGTGCAAATGCACTAACTATGGATGCCAATTCCAGTGTTGTGCACTTATCCAAGGTGAATTTTCAATAGGCAAGGCTTACAAAGTTGAGTGCAAATTATAGTTTAATAAGAGCCAAATTGATTTCTATTCAAGCCATGATGACACCTCATCTTGAGGTTATGCAAATGTATTTGAAGAATGTAAAATAGTTAGTCCAAGTAGATCCAAATTTGTCATTTGTTGATAGCATGGTGGACCTTGCAGTAAAAATAGAAATAGAGATTCATGCCATTGAATCTATAAGGACTAACTGGGATAGCACATTGACAAACATTTTGCAAAATTCACAAACCATTTTTGGATGTGTTTGGTTTGACCTCTACACCCAAGGAGCCATGAGTGACAAAAAAAGAGGGGTAATAGCAATGATCAAGATGACATTGATGATGAAAATGGATAATCTGACTAATGATGAATAAGGATGATCAACGAGAGTTTTGGAAATATATATATTGAGTGTAGAATCAGACCATGTACAATGTATACCAAGTTATGGTATGGATTATATTCTAAGGGGGGGTACTTGTGTTTCATTTTTGTACTAAAAAAAAATTTGATCATGATAAAGTGCTTTTCCATTGAGATTTTTGATCCCTTAGTCATGTTTTCTATTAGTGTCAAATATTTACTCATTCAAAAGGTAGGGTTGTTTGATCATCACTATGACTGAAGTATCCTAAATAGGCAAGTCATGTATTGAATACTTGTATATATTTTAAGCTATGTGTTGAGTAGTAGTTATTGTCAAGAAAGATAGATGTTATTGATTACTCCAGTCATTGTCAAGTTTATCAGAGATAGTAGCTAATGCTGAGTGATATAGAGGATGATTAATTTAGTATATGTCAAGTGTATTTAAGGGCAATGGACAGAATGATGAAATATTTTATGTTGAGCATTAGTATGGTGTTATTGTTTAGAAAAATAGTTTCACATATCTGTTTGGAATGGTACTAAATCTAAGGTAGACTATTTTTATCTATCTAGAAGCATTTTTTGAAGATCGAGGAGGTTATCAAGTAGGTGATTATGTGACAAGTAGAAGATCATGAATCCCTATGTGATGCAATCCACCAATCAAAAAATTACAAGGACTAAGAGGAAAAAGAAATGAATCTAGATCATTGATTGGGATCTAGAAGGTTCACCGAAATAACTATTTAAGGAGGGTCTATGACCTAGTTTACATGTGTGAGTATATATGAATCAAGAGCTTGTTTGCATGCAAATTTTTGGAGGTGAATTAGAATGTTAAAGATAGAAGAGACTTAGCAATGCAGTGAACAGTTTTGTCTAGAGATAAAAAAGATAAATCACAAAAAGATGATAATACATTACATAGATGAGATTTGATATCAACATTGTAAGTGAATACTGAAGGATGAGGTACTAAACATTCTAACAGGTGCTTTAGGTTTAATTCTCTTAACATAGATTCTTTAACAAGATTTTGTAAATCTCCTAACAGGGTAGTCAATTAGTTATGATATAAAAATCCTTTAAGAAAGGTAGAACCTAGCAATTCTTTTAACCTTTAACAAGGCACACCCCTCATAGGGTAGATCATAATAAGTGATCAAATATTTTTAGCCTTAATAGGCATACTTTATTGTTGTAGTAGTGAATATTTTGTGGGTGTCATCCCCACTACAATTTTACCTTCACCTTACAGGGTTTCTCCATTACCAAATATGTATGTTGATGTGTTATGTATTTATGATTTTTCATTCATGTAGTTAGATGTTAGACTTGATAATTTATCATAGTAAATGGTTGATGTGATTTATGGTAATAGTGAGATAAGGGTTAATGGTGAATAAATATGTTTCCTGTTTGAAGTCTGAAAATATTCATAGATCATGATTCACCCCCACCACCCTCTTAGTATCACACTTTCCCTATTAGATTTCCAATCATTGGAATCAGGGCCTAGTTTTGTTGGTAAAATTATAACCACTTAGGAGTTAAAGATCTTGAATATGGAAGCCTACATATTGAGAAATATCATTGAGGGTTAGAAGATTGATGTTCATATTTCATATGAGAAATTCAAGGCTACAAAAGAGACTTTAATGAAATCCTTGAAGAGAATGAAAGAGATGGAAATTCAACAAAATGACACCCAAATACAAAGAAGATATTGTTGAAGAACTATTTGATGGAGGAAGTTCTAGTGAATCTGATTCATCAATAGCAGATCTGTTGGAGAGGAACAACATTTTGAATGAAGAAGTTGGAGCATTGAAAAGAGAACATGAGATTCAAGTAGTAAGGCTATGTGGAGTGATTGAACAAAAGAAAAAGGTGGAGGAAGATAAAACAAATGTTAAAGAAGAAAACGCAATGGAAAATGAAGACAAAAAAGATAGTTGGCTACCAAACTTGATGAAAGGATCAACGAGGTACATAAGTTGACCCATAATCAATTTGACATGATCAATTAGTTTCTAAGTGTAAATCATGATATTACAAGAAAAGAGATAGAGATTGCAAATTTGAAATATGAGAATGACAGATTGGTAAATGAGTTGAAAGCTAAAAGGGAATTTATGGAGAGGTTGAATAAACCTAAAGAGGTTTTTGTCACAAAATTTTACACCCTTGTCCAAAGTTTTTACCTAAGGACAACCTTGTGAAACATGGAAACAACCTCTAAGCTGTGGGACTTGAACTATGAGGTTTAGTCTCCAAAGAAGGTGGGCTTCCTTTGTTATCACAGTGCACCTAACTACTCTTGAAGAGGAAAAGGGAGAAGGAATGCATAAAATCAAACTACCTAATCTAATCTAAGGGAGTGATGCACCAAAATAGAGTGTTCAAACCAATCTCTACCCATACATGCACACTTGAACCATCATGACACCAAAGTGTATACACATCCAAACTTGTTTTAATCTAACAATCACATATAGATTAAAAAACCCAACTAAATGATAGGAGGATGAGATTCACTTATATATTGTTCATAGGTCAAAGAGATGCAGTCCCGTGACTTGCAGATAACCATAAAACATTGAAGAAAGGAAAATAGATCTTGCACAGTAATTAATGGTTGAAGGAGCTAAGGTAGGATTTCATTAGATCTAGAGACAAGGGGAATTTACAGTGAACTTGTAGAGAAATATCAAAGAAATAGAGAAGAGTGAACCCTTACAAAGATTACAAAATCTTCCTTTATAGCTCATGCATAACTGAGATATCTCTAATTGAGGTTATTCTATAACCACTGTTATTAAGTGCTCAACAATCAATCAAGGTTATCTAAATAATAGATTTGATTTGGTACACTTGTAGAGACATGAAAATCAAGGAAACCCTAACTAGAGTAAACCCTGAAGTGATAGAAATGATATCAATCAATGCTAAAACTCCTCAAAATGGATGATTAGATGGTGGTAAGAGTTTCTTTTGCAACATTAAAACCTAGCATTAACTTTGAGTGCTTGGGATCAATCAAAAAGATCAAATTGTGCAAGAAAACCTAATTTTCCTTCATTTTTGGCTTACAAATCAATGAGGCCAACAGTTAAAAATAGTTTTTCAACCAAGATGAACCATATGGACCAACAACATTATTTCTTTTTGCCACCTCGCAAGGTCTTCGTAAGTCTGACTACCCAATTGATCAACTAACCACGCCACCTTCTAAACTTGACCATGATGACTTATGAAATAGCCAACTTAACCATTGTTGACTGCAATGTTCATTTCCTTAACATGACCCATCAAGACACATTGTCATTTGTCACTTCCCTATAATATTTAAATTCCTTTCAATTTTATAATGTAGGAAAGTATTGATCATCGATCTACAAATGATCAATGATCATTAAAAATCTTTGTTATTACTGCTTGCTCTTGAAGCTTTTAGGCCCACTAAACACTCAGCATCCACCTCTGCAAACACATAAACCCTTGACCAATCAGGATGAAGCAACTGTCACATATTTTCCACTTGACAACTACCTAGCACTCCTTTTTTAACCCTGGCAGCCATATGGAAGAATGGACCCACATGTACACATGTCAGAAAGTCACTTCCCTGCATTGTCAAAAACTTTGGTAAAATACAAAATGCAAGAAACTGATGGCCAATCAAAATGCAAATGAGCACCAACACATCAGCATAGTCAAAAGATGGACTACAACAAGAAATAAGGCCCCACCCTAGATGCATGGTAAAAGTTCACTTCCCTGAATTTGTAAAAAACCTTACATCTTGATAAAGCAGGAAAGTACCTGTCATTGATCCTGGGAGATCTGGTAGTGAATTAAAACATGCGGGGACCAAAAATAACTGAGGAAAACATGAAATTATTATAAGGTTTTTATTTAATTTATTTCATGTTTCAATGACATTATTTAATATTAAAAGTTAGACATGACCATTTAACATTTGAATTCAAATGTGGCAATTTTGGCAAGAAGGAAAATTTAGCAAATAGAGGCCATGATATTTCTTAATAAATAGATTAATCTACCAAGGGGACCTCATGACACCTTTGTACTAGGCTATGTCAATTTCCTATCAGGTCTCAAGCAAGGAGAATCATCAAAGGAATGTGACTGTGAAACAAAAGAAAAAGAGGCCTATATGTTATCATTATGGAAAACCAAGCCATACAGCAAATTTTTACAAGAGAAAGATTGGTAAGTCAAACTCTAAACCCTAATTCAGTGGTTATTTCTTCACTTGCAATCAATAAGGTCATCAAGAACATGAGTGTAGATCAAAAGGAAATCAAACACCAATTACTACTAGATTTGAAGGTTACTATTATACATGTCAGAAGTGTGGTCATAAGGAACAAGATTGCAAATCTAAAGAAAAGAACAATTAGGCACCTAAAAGTTCAAGGAAAAGAACCTAAGAAAGGCAATACCATAAATTTGGATTACAATGCTTAGGTAAATTTTCAATATTGTGGATAATATGGATACATTACAGAAAATTGTGCTCGAATGCATCTTAGGGGAAGATCTAGAAACTTGAGAAATTTTGGACCAATATGTTTCAACAATTAGAAGGTCGATCATCTAAGAAAGGACTATATAAACAAGGCATCAGCACCCAATGTTGAAATAAATAATGAAAAGGAAAAGTTCAATGCTAAAGAAGAAAGAAATAAAATAAATCAAACATGGAGGAAGAAGTCTAATGAAAGTAGCAATTCCAATGGTGAAGTTGTGATCACTGAATCCAATGGATTAGGTGACTCCCCCACCTCAAACTAAATGATAAGGTATGATGAAACTATATTTCAAATTCATATATCATACATTAGTTCCTAATACTATATGCATGTAAGTCTGAATCAGCATAATAGATGTACAAGGACAAATATAAGGTTTGAAAAGACAAGTGAATTTTGGTGCTAAGCTGAGAATTTGGTAAGGACTGAGTGTCAATATTGAATGTTAGTATGAACTGAGTTGTGATACTGACTCAGAAAAATGAGTGGTGGGTTGTGTGTCAAATTTCATAGAGTTGACCGAGACAACTATTATGCACCTAATACATGCATAGAGATTTATAAAAACCAATTTTAACTTTTTGAACCTATATAGTGGATTTTTAAGTCCATTTCAACACACAAGGTTTTTGAGAATTTACAAAGCAAAGTATTTAGATGATTGCAGAGAAAATTTGTGTGAAGTTGTTGAAGTTTTAAGTGTGTGACATCAACTTCACAAGTAAGTTACACACAATTGTATTTGGACTAATTTGTGGAGTTTTTTTGTTTTAAACCCTAGACTGTAAAGATGGCACCATAAGTGTATGCTAGTTAGGATGCATTAAAGCATAGCAATGCTTAGATAGTTTGAAATGAGGCATTTTCTCCACTAAAGTTCAAGGCATACCTAGATATCACATTGATAAGAGATTCTTCAAGGGAATTGCCAATGATTCCATCAAGGGTAATCATGGTTCATGATGTTAGGTCATTCTACATGTGCAAGATTAGAGAGATCAATGATTTTGAGCTGAGGAGTGTATGATAAAATTTGTGACAATGGTAGGTTGAAAGATGAACACAAAGAAGTGGCCGAGAAAGGGTAACTCTTGCCCTAGATATTCTAAAGTTTTTTAAGGCATAGTGGATTAAGATTGTGTTGAGCCACATACATGACATGAAACTCTGGTTGGAGAATGGACCAGTAAGGACCAAAAAGTCAATTATTCATCATGTCACTAGATACCTTATTCTGGATAGGGTAAAAATTGTTCATTATCAAGGGAGAGATGTAATTGAGAACAACACCAAGGAAAAATGGAATGGAAGAGGCATATTGATCAACATTATTGAAGATCCAGACATGAAGTTTGTTGTTTGATTCATTGCACTTAAGTATTATCAGTCAAGCCAACTGAACAATGTGTCATGTGTAGCTATAGACATGGGCTAAAAACTTATCTAATTGACAGAGAACCTAGGACCAATAAGGAAAGTGAAGAATATCTCATGTAAGTTTAGTTCTCTTATTATTTGTATATTCTTTTATGTGCCAAATTCATTCCCCATAATAGAGATGTAGTATGGGACAAGAAGAAACTAGTAACTAAGAAAATCAATGGATTTATCTATCAGATATGTGACAATTTTGAGATACTTATGGATGAATATTTTGAGAACTTTATAAAAAATATGGAAAATGGGTTCAAGATCCCTAAGTTGGTCATTGACCAATATTATGATGATATATACTTCTTAGTGTATCCTATGTACACATATGCTCAAGTTGTAATTTCAAGAGTTGCATGGTTAAGACCTCTTCATTATGAGGTAAACATTTATGAAGTTTTAGCAGTCATCACAGCATTGTTGGCCGAGGAGATAAACAAGAATGTAGGACCTTTTGGCACATATGAGATAGCTAAAGTCAAGATGATGATGCAGACCAAGGTTCCTAAGATGGATAGAAAAAGAAAGAACATGACAAAAATCTTAGAGGGTACTTTTGATGAAGCCCCACTTCAAATAACTGAAGGAAAAGGTGAAGATCTCAGCAGTGAAGAAGGAGATAAAGGTAATTATGAAGAAGGGCATGAAGGTAAAGGTAAGGAGTTAATTATTTCCAAGCACAAGGAAAAAAAAGGAAAAGAGATCATTTTGGTTGAAAGAAAGGTAAAGAAAATTTTGAAGAAGGTGGGTACCAAGCCCACAAACACACCGCAAAGGGTCACTAGGAAGAGATCACTATTAAAGAAAGGAGTTGTAAAAATTACCAAGCATGCACCATTGTTGAGTGCGACAAAGAAAGACAACATCTAAAGCAGAAAAGCTAAGCAAATTAGTAAAGAAACTATGAAGAAGGCTCGTGTTAAAGAGAGATAATAATAATAATAGAAAGGACCGAATCTAATGACTTGAATCAATTTAACATTGCAATACATAAGAAACCTTGGAACATTGACAAGGTATGTGATAATCTTATAAATATTGCAAGGTTATCAAGTTTTCATTTCATTAAGTTTGATAAATTAAATAGAGAAGATAAGGAGTGGAAGAGGCAGTAATAGATATGATGATTAATTTAAAGTACAAGCCTATAAAGCTAGGAAAGCTAATTCCAATAGAATTGTATAATAGGCTTGATAATAAGTGGAAATATATTCTAACCATAGAAAGAAAGATAAGGGAAGCCACGGTGGTCCAAATAATGCCAGAACTCACAAAAGGGAAGACTGGTTTAGCATTGAGGGAGTATACCAATAAATTTGTAGCAAAAAGGAGAGCTTATTTGGTATTGAAAAACAAAATAGAGGATATTGGGAAAGCCATAAATATTATATGTCTTAATTCCTAATAATGTAGATGATAAGGATGAGGAAGAGAAAGAGGTTGGTCAAGTAGAACTTGACAATATAGAAGACGTGGATGAATAGGTAAACCTAGGTGACACATTCAATGACCTAGTGTAGATGAGTAAAGGAAGGATAGAGACTATGACAATCAATGATGAATCAGACAACACTCATGTTAAGATAATGATCGAGCTAGCACAATAGACACTGAGCCAAATTCATGCCAAGTTTTTTTAGTTTTCAGTCCCTACATAGTTATTAGACACTAATCTTGTGTTAGTTTAAATCAAAGGTTATCCTAATATTGAGACACGGGTGGCAACACAGTTGGTTAAGCTTTCTACTAGTTATGTTTCCATTCTAACTAAATATGACAGTCAAGGTGATGAATAGGAAACTATTGTTGAGCAACAAATTGGACTGGTCACTACTATAGAGTCAACAAAAATAGATACAGCCACAGAGGGCAATGTTACAAAAAAATCTGAAGGAAAATATAGAGAGAATGATCATAATGACCAAGTAGAGAAATCTGCTACTAGCAAGGAAAGGCCATGAGCCTCAAGACTTCAAACTGAGGGATAAAAAGAGGTAGAATAATAGAGTTCCATATTTGAGCTCAAACCTATTGATGAGAAGAAATAGAGTAGTTGAGACTCAGAGACCAAGTTAGGAGTTCTAAACACAAAGCTTGCAAGTATCCATGTCGATCCCTAGTACTTCAAGTAAGAAGACTAAGAAAAAGAGAGTCAAGTCCCTAATTTCATTTCAAGATAACCCTGTTATGCTTGATGACGCCTAGTCATAACAAATTGGGACAAGTCTACCTTGAGTAAAGAAAAAATGAATATTCTAAGTGAATTGTTTTCTAGGAAGGCAAAGTAGGTCAAGTTAAAGTGGGAGCACTAGTAGAAGCAAGCACAAAAATAGGTGTCACATGACATAAAGGATATATTTCTTGATTCTTTTTTCATTGATAATATAGATGGGAATGCTCCCATTGTCGAGCAATTGATTAAGATTGTAGAGAGAATAAATAACTCGAATGTAGATGCAAATGAAAAATTGATGCAATGGTTAGAAAATAAATTTGAGAAGAGATTAATGGAAAAGGTAGCAGCAGAGATTTTCGTTAGGCAGGTTTAAAGTTGTCATAACTTGTGACTAATTTGGAACAAGTTTCAAATAATGTGCATGTTGTTAGAAATTTGATCAACACTCCCCTCAAGATTTGTAACTAGGGCTTCACCACCTCTTGTGTACTATATGTTGAGCAGTAGTATTGGGTATTGATAGATTAGTATTTTGGTGCAATGAAAACCCCACTCTAATAAGTGGTATCAGAGCCTAGTCACAAGTTGAATTCTCAAACCCTCTAGCAATGTTAAGGGGGAGGTTGTTAGAAATTTGTTTAGCACTCCCCTTAGGATTTGTGACAAGGGCTTAACTACCTCCTATGTACTATACATTGAGTGGTTGTATTGGGCATTGATAGATCAGTTATTTGGTGCAATGATAACCCCACTCTAATGTTTAGAAAGTTGTGTTATAGCTCAAATGTTATTGTTGTGGAGTCTAATTGGTCTCTAAGTGGGATAGTGGAGCTTAATTAGACATGGAGGTTTATTCAACATGGTTTCTCCCAGATTATTTCTATGAGGCTTTGGGGCTAGAGCACCCAAGATGGGGTCAAGGAGTAGTACCCCTTACGAGGTCGTAGAGAAATGAAAACTTTTCTATTGGATGACTTAATCTAGCCCTAATTTTGTAAGCAGAAAAAGCTTGTATAAAATGGATTAGGGTTAGAGATTTCATAATGTATGATGAGATTGTAGCTTCTTGCAATGGTATTGAGTTGTAAGGAATTTTGGATTGTAATCATTGGATGATAATAATATTGGACTTTTTGTTGGTAGATGTAGCCTAGGGATTGGGTGAACCACATTAAATATTTGAGCTTTGTGTTCTCTTTTGTGCGATTTATTATTTTTTTGATACTGGTTATATTTGCATGCAATTATTATTTTTTCTATTTTTGATCCTAACAAGTGGTATCAAAGCCATACTGTCATCATTTTTTTTAGCTATCCTTTGTAGTAAGGTCTCGTGGTTGAGTGGGAGTCTCACTATTGAGTGGGAGAAAAGGAAGATGAGGGTAAGTTGAAGATTGAGAATTTTAATGAGCAAAAATTTTTGTTATGGAAAATACAAATGGACGACTATCTTTATCAAAAGGATTTATGGTGGCCATTGAAAGGAAAAGCTAAGAAACATGGAACTTTGATAGATGAGGAGTGGAAAATTATGCATAGAAAGGCACTTAGAATTATTCAATTATTCCTTACACAATCAGTGACATTTGATATTTAAAAAGTGAAGGAGATGGAAGAGTTGATGCAAACCCTAGCAAAATTATATGAAAAGCCCTCTGCTTCAAACAAGGTATTTCTCATGAAGTATTTATTTAATATTAAGATAGAAGAAGGTGGTTCTATTGCAGATCATCTAAATGAATTTAATATAGTTACTACTCAATTTTCTTCTATAAATGTTAATTGTGATGATGAAATTAGGGATCTCTGGATTTTGTGTTGCTTGCTTGAAAGTTGGAATGGCTTGATAATGGTTATAAGTAATTTTGTTTCTAGATCTAATACCCTAAAATTTGATGATGTGATTGGTGTTATTATGAGTGAAGAAACTCAAAGGAAAACCTTAGATGGATCTACATTAAGAAGTTCTTTGAACACACAAAGAAAAGGTAGGATGACTGAGAGAGGAAGTAATTCTAAAAATCATGGAAAATAAAGAGGAAAATCAAAGGGGAAAAGGTTTCAATCTAGAGTACCAAGAGATTGTTGGTACTATGGGAAACTAGGGCATAAGAAGAAATATATTTGGACTCAAAAGAATAATGAAGGAGATAAACTAGAAGGGAACAAGGAGGAAAATGTGGTAAGTAACAAATCCAAAGAGGATATTTTACTTCTTTCTTTAGAAAGTGTTGATGATTCTTGAGTTTTAGATTTTGGGGTTTTACTTCATGCTACACCCCATAGAGGTTATTTTATTGATTGTGTCCAAGGTGATTTTGGGCTTGTTTATTTGAGGGATAATGAACCTTATCAGATTGTTGGAAAGGGAAAAGCTAATTAGGAATTTAATTTTAGTAGGGCAACTTGGTGGTGAGGGTTGCATAGTTACTTTTAATGATAATAATTGGAAAGTTTCAAAAGTTTCCCTTGTAGTAGAAAAAGATGTGAAAGTAGGCACCTTATATCTTTGTATAGATCATATTGATCCTTCTACTTTGATTATTTCAGAGAAAAATGAACGTTTAAGAATAGTTATTGTATTTGAGTAGGGAGAACAAACACTTGGTGTAGATTCTAATATAGCACTATGGCACAACAAACTTGGACATATGAGTGAGAAAGGTATGAAATTGCTTCATTCAAAGAAAGTTTTACCAGGTCTAAAATTTGTCAATATTAATTTATGTAAAAGTTGTGTGTATGGAAAATAAGAGAGAGTGAGTTCTTTAAAGAGTGGGAAGGAAAAGAAAAATGAGAAATTAGAGCTTTACATATAGATGTATGGGGACCAGCTCAGGTATCTTCCCGTGGTGGCTCTCATTATTATGTTACATTTATTAATGATGTAACTAGAAAAGTATGGGTTTATTTCCTCAGATAGAAAATTGATGTATTTCAAACTTTTAAGAAATGGAAATGCTTGGTTGAAAATGAGACTGGTAAGAGATTTAAATGACTCAGATATAGTAATGGTGGTGAGTATTTCAATTATGAATTTGAAATTATATCTCCACTAATGGTATTCATGGACATAAAATTGTCTCAATGACTCCACGTGAAAATGGAGTGTTGGACACATGAACAAGACAATAATGGAGCATGCAAGGAGCATGAGGTTGTATGTTGGGCTGACCTTAAACATGTGGGTAAAGATTGGCTGATGTATATTTGATTAATAAAGCTCCCTCTACTCCTTTGAGATGTGGTATTCTAGAGGAAGCATGGACTGGAAAGAAGGTGAGTTATTTTTTCTCAAAACCTTCAATTGTGAAATATTTGCACATATAGATTCTAAAAATAGAACCCGGCTAGAAGATAACTCAAATAAATGTGTATATTTTTTAGATATGGCAATGATGAATTTTTTTATAGGCTTTGGGATTTTAGAAATCATAAAATTATAAGAAGCAAGGTTGTCATATTCAATGAGAAAGCATTGTGCAAAGATGTGTCGCAGTAATATGAGAAGAAAGAAAATGATTATGTAGTGTTGGATGATACTCAAAAGGAAGATGTTCCAATAGTCCCTCATGTTTTGCAAAAACCACAACAACAAATACTACACACCCCAGTGGATGTTAGACAATCAACAAGGATAAGTAAAACTTCACAAAGATTTTCTCCCTCTTTGTACTCTATTTTGCTAACTGATGCTAGTGAACCTAAATGTTATGATGAAGTTGTATAGGTGGATACTAAGATTCAGTGGGAGTCTATGATGAAAAAATAAATGGGCTCCTTGTTGAAAAATTAGACTTGGGATTTATGCAAGTTGCCTGTAGGTAAAAGGGCTTTCCAAAATAAATGGGTTTATGGGTTGAAAAGAAGTAAAGCTAGGATAGTTGTAAAAGTATTTGCACAAAAAAAGGGCATTGATTTTGACAAGATTTTTTCTCTTGTTAAAATAACTTTTATTTGTATTGTTTTAAGTATTGTGGCTATTGAAGATTTGCATTTGGAGTAGCTTGATGTTAAAACATCCTTTCTTTATGGTAATTTGGATGAAGATATATATATGGCTAAACTATGGGGAATTGAGGTCAAAGGTAAGGAGAACTTAGTGTGCAGATTGAAGAAAATTTTATATGGCTTAAATCAAGAACTTCAGTAGTGGTATCTTAAATTTGACAATTTTATGCATGAGCATGGTTACACTCAATGTCATTTTTACAATTGTGTTTATTTTATGAGGTTAGATGATGATAGCTACATTATTTTATGTTTATATGTTAATGATATGTGCATAGTTGTGTCTAACATGGATCACATTAAGGGGTTGAAATGAGAGTTAGCACATTCATTTTCTATGAAGGATTTGGAGATAGAAAAACAAATCCTTGGTATGAAGATTTACAAAGATGGGGAAAATAGATAATTGACTTTATCTCAAGATGATTATATTACAAAGGTGTTGCAGTATTTATCTATGGAGAATGCTAAATTTTTCAACACACATTTACCTAGTCATTTTAAATTGACTAAGGAGATATGTCCCAGGGCATAGGAAGAGGAGGACAAGATGTCCAAGGTACCCTATGCTTCAATTGTAGGAAATTTGATGTATGTCATGGTATGTACTAGGCCATATATTGCACATGCAGTTGGAGTTATTAGAAAGTATTGTAAGGAAACTAGGCAACAAAGAATATAACCGTTTCCACATAACCCATAATAGATCTGAAATAAACATGGAATTAAAATCCACATGCAAGAGAATAGACAACATACCCACAAAATTGTGACACAAGATATACCTTGGGAAACCCTCATTGAGGGAAAAACCCAGCCTCCAAAAGCATCCATCATCATGTATTCTTCAGCAAAAATACCATTTCCATACAACCATGGAAGCCTTCATGGCCATAGCCACAACCGAACAAACTATGTAAACAAGCATGAATCCACACATCCCATGCCATGCTTTCAACCTTCACAAATGCTCCCTTGGCTAACCTGTCAAGCCTTGTCCCACTCGACTCTTGCCTTTTGTCTTCTCCTTGTCACACTACAACAACTACCCTTGTGGCTGCTTATATAGTAGCAAGTCCCACAAAACCACTAAGTGGTATTACATAAACCATGTGCTAAAACCATGTGCTACCTAACCCACTAACCCCACATTTAATATTGTGCATTTAATTCTTTTCTCCAATATTAAATAATTACATGAAATATTATCACAATGTTACAATACAACTCATCAAGAATATTCCATGAGAATCTTTACATGTTGCACATCCATCTAGGCACAACATTACATAATAAAATAAAATAAAATTTAAACAACATTATGCAATGTGTGCAACACCCATTATCTCAACAAGTATATGATTCATCCTAGAATTGAGCATTGGAATGCAGTCAAATGGATTCTCAAATATTTGAGAGGAACATCCAGTAAGTGTTTACATTTTGGGGGCTCTACTATGATGGCACAGAACAATAGATGATTTTTTACTCTTTTTATGATCATTTGTCTATATCTTGTTGAAACTTATCATCTTTTAAGCCTAGTATTTTGAACCTTTTAATGTATAAAGTGTGAACTTAGGGCATGAAAATGATAGTTGATATTATGTTTTAAAAGGGTTCATTTTGTTAAGTCTTTCTTCATGTATGCTTAACATGGGTAGGTTTTCCTACAACTGAAAAGATTGCAAAACCGTTAGTTGAATAATTGATGCTTTTCTTATAAATTAATAAATATGAATAGATGTTGTCAAAAGTTTTGTATGTATCATTGATGTCCGCAAGAATCTAAGCCGGGTGGGAATCACCTAAATGACTATGAAAGACTTGTGTTGAGGAAGCGCTAGTGTTAATGAGACTTGGTGGCAAAAACCAAAAGGGACCTATTTTCATGGATGATAAGCGGAACCTGGTAAAGAAAATGAGTGGGAAAGTAAGCATTGAAGTGGTTAGTTAAACATGCATGGAGCTATTATAGATACCTATATTCTTGGAGGATGGTTTAATTTAGAAAGAGGGGAAAATCTAGCATCCATTGTGCTCTATATTTATGAGAATTCAAGGGAATAGTTCATGCTTTTGCATGTTGTAACGGACTATCCTTCATGAGGAAGTCATAAATTTAGGAGTTTGTTATTCCTTCTCTTTAAATAAGACATTGTCTATATTCTAAAGGTCAAGAGAGAAGATAGGAGAATAATAGAAGGATAGATTGCTAGTTATCTAGTTTTTTTCCAAATCTGTGTACCACTACATGTTTGAATGAATATATGATTTTGCTGAGTTCTTACACTTTTATCTGAGCTTATCTTTCCTTCATTCTTCCGTAGGGGCCCACATAGAAGGTGGAGTTTATTTTAGTCATTATGAGTTATTTAGTTTCAAAAGTTATTTAGCTTCCTAAGTTAAGTGTAAAACTACTATTCCTGCAGCCATTGGAAATAGAACCAGTTACTGTTCCTGTAGCAATAGGTGCATAGATGAATGATTAAGTAGTTAGGATATCTTTCTAAGCATTTGGTAGTTGTCTTTTATTTTGGTAAAATAGATTTCAACAATAGTATTTGCATTCAAAGTAGTAGCAGCTTTTTGTGGAAATTAGAGCATATACTTTGTAGACATCATCTCAAGTTCACGCTCCCGGATTGACATTTAATGGAGATCAGCATAGTACTTTGGTAGTGAAGGATGTCTAATCCTGTAGCTAAAAAGGTATTATATTGGCCAGACATTTTTGGCACTACTGTTGGGGATTGTGTCAATCTAATATTCACTACAGAGTCATCCAGTTAGTTTCATTTTAGTATCTTGCATGCATAGGAGAAGAGACCATCTTGGAATATTTCTTCCTAACTTCAATCAGGAAGATCCTTTTCTTGAAGAAGAAGAAGAAGAAGGAAGAAAAGATGAAGAAGAACTGTTTGAGAACATGTTTGCAGAAGTACCGAATCAAGAACACTCACCAACCACATCTGAAGAATCTCTCCATTTGAATAATCTTTTTGATGAACTTGAATATCAAGATAACCCACTAGCTCTGGTTATTTATCAACCCCCACTAGGACATCCACAAATGGCAGCTACTCTGTCTACCTTCCCATTTCCAATCCCTGCTCAGCAGGGTAACCAAAATCTAAGGAACATATCCTCTACTACTCTGCCAAAGTTTTATGGCCTTATTACTGAAGACCCAAAGACCTTTATCTTTGAGTTTGACATTCTTCGCCTTAACTATGATTACACCACAGATGCTCACAAACTAAAGTTGTTCCCATCAACTCTCAAGGAGGCTACTTTGAGATTGTTTATGAGTCTGGATGCTAATGTTGTGACAGACTAGCAACATATGAGTAATCTATTCCTTCATAAATACAAGGAATATTGTAGAGGCCATGATTTTAAAGGAGATGACATCTTTAAAATGTCATAAAGGGAGGATGAGAATTTGGAGGAGTATGTTGCTCAGTTCATGTTTAACTTGTAGAATAATACACAGCATCAGTTAAATGAGGAATCTCAGAAGCATCTCTTTTTGAAAGGAGTTCATGATAGGAGTATGGAAGCCTTAGACTTGATGGTTGGAGGTGACATTACACAGAAGACATGGGCTGAAATTCGAAATATTTGTTTGAATTATTCTAGAGAAACAATAAAAAAGGGATGATGTGTAAGAGACTTACTTCAAAAAACCCCTGGTGTAGGAGTGTCCAAAGCATAACTGTAAAACCTCCTATCAAATTTCAAGTAGGAAATCATTAATGATGTCACTACTCAACTGGACACCATGCAAGCACAAAGGAAGAAGGAGGAAGCTGGTCTTATGTTGGTAGAGTATTGTCCTCATTGCAGAGAAAAGAAGTGCAACTGTCAATGTAAACCTATTGCTAGCATGAACTCACAGCATGTGCCTACAGAGTTCAGAGTGATTGATGAAGATGGAGAAATTATCTATGTTGCTCAATGTAGGTCATGGGCTCCAAAATCAAGTATTCCTCAAGACCCACTTCATAATTATAGTGGTAATAGTCAATGGCAATAGCAACAGGGTAGTCAAAACAATTTGCAGCAACCTAACCAAGGTTGGCAATAGCCTAACCAAGGTTGGCGGTAGCCTAACCAAGGGTGGAAGCAACCTAACCAAGGTTGGCAGCAACGTAACCACGATTGGCAACAACCTAATCAAGGTTGGCAATAGCCTCAGGGTTCTCAAAATTGGTAGCAGCATCAACCAGCCTTGCCACCGCCTCCTTAATCACAAGCTCTAATGCCTCTTGTAGCCAATACAACCCCTCCTAAACAACCACAATTGCCTACACAACCTGCACCCAATCCTAATAATGCAAAACCCTCAACCCAAAAATAAAGTTATTCCATCACCTTGAATGATATTTATTTACGATCTGGAACAACGCTTGCATCACATCGATAGCCCATTATAATAGAAGTAGATGATACAAATATTAAATCCATTCAAGAACCTACTAATGTCATTTCTCCTGCAACCAAGAAACCACCATTTCCTAGTAGGTTAACAGAACAAGTATTGTCGAACAAGAATCAAGTTGCATTAGACTTGCTTGATCAACTCAAGAAAATGACAATGAAAATCCCTCTGCTTGATGCAATAAAAGAAGTTCCTATATATTCAAAAGCTATCAAGGAAGCCTATGTTAAAACTCTAAGAAGGAAAAAGAAAGATCCAAAGACTATCCATGTTCTTGGCCAGCTTTTTGGTCTTATGCTTGATAACCCAAGGATACCCAAGTATGCAGATCTCGAAAGTCCATTAGTCATCCTTACCATCCAAGGAATACAAGTACAGAATGTCTTGATATACTTATGAGCATCCATTAATGTAATGACTAAGGAAGTGATGTGCAAGCTAAACATTATTGGTCTTAGGCAAACTCCAAAAATATTGCAACTAGCAGATAGTTCTACTATTGTTCTCGATGGTATGTTGGAGGATGTCATTGTTAACTTACATTCATGGGATTGCCTAATTGATTTTGTAGTACTTTCTCCAAAAACAAGTACTGGGGGATATCCTATCATCCTAAGATGACAATGGTTAGCAATAGTAGATGCCTATATTGCATGTCGATCAAGGAAAATGACCATTTCAAATGGTACAAATACTAAAAACTTAACCCTGTATTCTCCTGCTCAACCTCTGCTCCAAGATGACCAAGTTGTCTGGCCAAACATGAGGGATTTCAAAATGGACTTGGATTCTATTAAACAACTAATGATGATTTCAAAGGAGTCATTTGTAAGTATCAAAGAAGAAGATGAGGTCATCTCCTCCATCATCTTGAATGAATATGGAACACAAACTGAGACATCTTCTACACATGATCATGTTCTAGAAAGTATATTTCCTTTGACATCCCAATCTCCTTATTTTGAGTCTACACAACTACCACATTCACTCCTTCCACATGAAATAGATTCATCATCAATTTCTCACATCTCAATGGTTGGAAAAGTAGTCAAGATAGCAATTGCTCTGGGAAAAGAGCTTAACTTAAGTAAATCCTTTTCTCAAGAACAACATCATGATGTCCTGCAGCTATTACAGAAACACCAAGATTCTTTTGTATAGGAATATATGGATATGAAAGGTTTGGACCCTGTACTCTATACTCATAGAATCTACATCAATCCTGAGTGCAAACCTCTAAGACAACCTCAACATAGGATAAACCTAGCATTAAAGGATATTGTCAAAAATGAGCTGCAAAAACTATTTAATATTGGTTTCATATATCCTATTTCAGATAGCCAATGGGTTTCACCATTGGTTATTGTACCAAAGAAAGGAGGAAAATGGTGAGTTTGCATAGATTATAGAGAACTCAATGCGGCCACCAAAAAGGAACATTTTCCATTACTGTTTATCGATCAAGTTCTTGACAATCTTGCAGGGAAGAAGTACTTTTCATTCCTGGATGGGTTCAGTGGCTATAACCAAATCCAGATAGCACCTGAGGATCAAGAAAAAACTGCATTCACATGTCCATGGGGGACATTTGCTTATTCTGTCCTACCATTTGGTTTGTTTAATGCACCTGCAACCTTGCAAAGGGTTGTCATTAGTATTTTTTCTGATATATCTGCAAACTGTTTAGAAGTGTATATGGATGACTTCACTACATACGGGTAGACCTTTGAGGAAGCTAAAGAAAATTTGGATAAGGTCCTAAAAAGATGTAAAGACTACAACTTGTATTTAAACAGTGAAAAGTTCTTTATAATGATGCAAGAAGGAGTGGTGTTGGGACACTTTATTTCTCCCAAAGGGATTGAAGTGGATCCAGCAAAAATAGAGGTTATTCATACATTATCTATACCAACCAAACTAAGGGAAGTTAGGAGTTTTCTAGGGCATGCAAGGTATTATTGGCACTTTATCAAATATTTTAGTCAAATTGTAGCTCCTATATATAAGTTGCTTCAAAAAGATGCTGAGTTTGTATGGAACGATGATTGTACAAAAGCCTTCTTGCAGCTTAAAGAAGTACTTTCGACAGCACTAGTTCTCCAAGGACCAAATTGGGAGTTGCCTTTCTACATACACATTGATGCTTTAGACCATGCCATTGGAGTCGTACTTGGTCAAAAGTTAGATTCAATAGAACATGCAATATACTATATCAGCAAAAATCTTCAAGGAGCCGAATATAATTACACTATAATAGAGAAAGAGCTACTTGCTATAATTTATGCTTTGAACAAGTTCAGACACTATGTTATAGGATATCAAATATTTGTGCACATAGATCACTCTGCTATCAAATATTTGATGAAAAAACTGGAAATCTCTGGACGATTGGCCTGATGGTTATTGCTGATGCAAGAATTTGACATAACCATTGTCGACAAACTAGGTAAGGCAAATGTTGTAGCTGATTTCTTGTCTCATCTTCAGACACCTGATGATCCTGTAGTCATAGAAGATAGTTTTCCTAATGAACATCTCTTTCTTCTATCAGCACAAAATCCTTGGTATGCTGACATTGCCAACTATCTCACCACTGGAAGAACACCCCCACACTTCTCTGCCAAGGAAAAGTAGTTGTTGGCATAAAAGAGTTTTAATTTCTCATGGATCTCAAGGTTCATGTTTTATACTAGGCTAGACCAGGTGACACGAAGGTGTCTCTGAGAAGATGAAACATATGATGTTCTTCATGCTTGTCATGACAAGCCCTATGGTGGTCACCTTGCTAATAAACGGACTGCATTAAAAATTATGAATACAAGTTATTATTGGCCTACACTTCACAAGGATGTAGCTCAATATACAAAAAGATGTGACAAATGCCAGAGACTGGGTCACCCGACAAGGACAGATGAAATGCCCCTATAGCCACAAATAGTAGTAGCACCATTTGACAAATTAGGAATTGACTTTGTTGGTCCCATTGAACCACCATAAGAAGGAAAAAGTTACATCCTAGTATGCACCGACTACGTTACTAAATGGGTAGAAGCAAAGCCTATGAAGCACCTCGGGATAACAATGTTGCAAGGTTAATGTATGAATGTATTTTCACTAGATATGGTGTTCCAAGAGAGTTGCAATTAGATCAAGGCCTCAGTTTACATCTAATCTAATAGCTACACTTATGGAGGAGTATAAAATCCAACATGGTAAATCTTCCCCATACCATCCACAAGCTAATGGATAAGTTGAAGTGACAAACAGGAAGTTGGAAAATATACTCACTAAAATAGTGTCCTTACATAAGAAGGATTGGGCAGCCTAACTTCCTAAAGCCTTATGGGAATATCGAATAGCATGGAAGTCTACTACTGGGTTCACCCCTTTTGAGCTCCTATATGGAAAAATAGTTCTTCTGCCCATTGAATTTGAACACAAGACTCTACAGATAGCCCTAGAACTAAATATCACTCTTCCTATAGCACAATAGGACCATATATTGCATCTTAATGAGCTCAATGAATGGTGCAAGTCAGCTCTTCATAACACAGAGTTGATACAGAGTTAGAGGAAACAATGGCATGATAAATTTATTAGAGAAAGAGAATTCTGAGTTGGTGATTTGGCACTACTATATGATTCATGCTATAAGCACCATCAAGGAAAATTTCAAATCAGATGACTTGGACCATATGAAATTGTTGCAACTTTTAGTAATGGAGTAGTTCAATTATCTACAATTGATCTGGTCAAATTTAAACTCCTAGTTAATGGACATCATCTAAAGCTATATCATAAACCAACCACCTAGGAGGAATTTCTTCAACAATTCAAATTAGCAGAAACATCTCTTCCTACAGCCTCTACATCTGAGTCTTCCACTCAGATGCCTGTAACCCCTTGAATTTATTTCAAGGTCTTCATAATAAAAAAATTTCATTTTATGTGGAATTCATTTCTTTTCTATTTCATTCCATCTTATCTTTCCATCATCACTCCATCCCATAATAATTCTATGGTACGTTACTCTTTCAAGCATGCTTCCTATCGCACTCCAAGTCAGGGGACACTCAACTTCTCTTTATTTATTCATTTTATTATTTATTTAGAATGGCATAATTATTTTGATTTTTAGAACTCGCAATCTTTAAGGCCTGTTGGGAACCAGTCTGTGATAGGTTCAGGGGGGGGAAATTAAAGTCATAAATAAACCAAAATTAAGTGACTTGAAGCCATAAATGGAAATCTGAGGAAATCTTATGTTGGCACAAAAAATTTACAAGGTAGGTCATCTCGAGGATGAGCTGGCATCACTTCATACTTCCTTTGTATGTGTGAAAGTAAGTGCGGTCATTATTTTATGATTTCCTTATCGCATAACTTATTATTAACACCCCCATTATGGTAATGTTGTCATGCAGTACTGAAGGAGATGTGATTTTATGTTTGAAAAGTGTGTTTTAAGACTATTGTTTTATTTTCAAACACCATTGTAGCCATTGTTGAAACCCTATAGCAACCTCCACCCCCACGTTCATTCATTTTCAATCCCTTTCAGTAAAGTTGCAGTAAATTTTTTTTTAAATAGGTGGAGAACCTCAACAGCATAAACCAGCAGACCATAGAGTTTTGTTGGCAAACCTTGCATCATGCAATCTATTTCAACAACGAGCCTGGCTGGCGTATTGTCTCAATTTGAAGCAATTCGACCAAGAAATTGCACTTCAGTTTCACAACACATTGAGGGATGGGTATGCTACTGTGAAAGGAATTTGCATAGAATTCATCGACGAAGTGGTTGCAGAAGTCACTAGGTTACCCACAAATGGGGAATGATGGACAGAAGACATGGACGTGTAGAAAGAAAAAGAACAATTCTCAATACATGGAGCTCCTCAGCTGGAGGACAATAAAAAGCAAGGTACTTTGTGGTTGTCTCTCCCTCTGTAATTTATCCAGCCTGTTGAATTCATTATAAGATATTTTACTTGTGAAGGAAGATACTCTTATCTGTATGCTGTGCATTTTAAAATTTTAACTAGGTTACAACATGGTGATCACCCTGTGAACCTTCCAAGCTTTCTCTACAATATTGTTAAAAGACAAGCTTCTTATGTCCAGCAAGGAAAAGCCCAGTCAATGTCCCACCATTGTTTAATTAGGGCCATAGTTGAAAAGGAATTGACTAGGTGGCACCTGGGTACATGGGAGGATTTTGATAAATTAAAACCAATGGGACCTCAAAGTAGTGGGCCTAGAGGGCAAGAAATGGGGACACGTGAGAAGACTACTATAGGAGTTATGAAAGTGGTATATAAAATTGCTCTAGGAGCTTCGACTTCTACATTCCAACCAAAAGCTATGAAAAGGAAATTTCCTCCGGTGAATGCCTTTGCCTCCAAAAAGAGGAAGGCCTACATAGCTATTGCAAAAGAAAGTTCAGATGAGGTATCTCCCTTGTCACACAAACTGCACTTAATTCTGAAAAGGGAAAAGTTGTCAATTAGGGCAAGAAACCAATTTCTACCCCAATTTTTACTCCACAATGAGTCACCAGAATGTCTGGGGTAAATTTGAGAACTAAACCACTTATGCCACCTATTGATCCTCCTATACCACCTATTGATGTTGAAACTCTAGTATTTAAACTTGCACAGTCACCAGAGCACACAACACCTACTCATGAACATGATAGTGATCTTGAAAAAATTCCCCAAAGACCAGTTAGTCCTATCAATATTGGTAGTGATATAGATTCCTCGAAAAGAACACTTTCTGGGTTTGAGCAATGAATGGAGGAAAATAATAATTTACCTTTAGAAGAATACCCGTCGACTACTTAGGAAATAGTTAAGGAAATTGTGGAAACGTTCCAAGTTAAATCGGCTATTGTGTCTTCCCCTGTAGCCATTGCGCCACAAGAAAGAATTGATAGTCTTGTTGCTCATCAACCACCTGAGGATGACAGCAATGTTATTGGACCAAGTGTCAATCCTTCCACTAGTCACAATGATGAAAATCATCTGATTGTTTGGCATCATTCGCCACCTAATATTTTCACTCCACTATTAGCTAGCTTTAATGTTTATTAGCAATTTCAGTGGGAAAAAGAAAATTGGGATCTAGAAAGGAAACAATTTCTCAAAACCATTAAAGAACAGGCATGGAAAATTGAATACAAAGATAATTAAATTAAGGTCCTATAGCAATGTGTTACTAAGGTAACAGAGCTCATTCCAGAACTTCTGAGTTGCAGATTGCCATCTCCTATTTATACATTGTTTTTAAAAGAGAAAATGGTCATTTTCAACTGTCTCAAGTTATTTGAGGGTTGAATCCTTCCTTGAATACACCTCAAGAATTTTATGCAGCATTTAAATCAGTTCTAATGGCTCTCCAAAATATTCTTTGTGAATTGTACGTCCATAATCTTGTAGTACCAGATAACAAAGATTGGAATTCACTGTTGTATGTGGGAGATGTGTAGTTCAGAGCCATTATGTCATGGATGCAAAATGAAATCAATCGAGAAAGTCAGGTTGCTCCATACAAGTAAAAGGAAATGTTGGAACCGCTATACATTCGTCCTGAGGTGTAGAATACTCATAGATTTTTCTTTGACTGGCTCTCCATTAATAATAACCCAAGCAGTGTTGCTAAAATTCATCTCGTTTGAGAACAAGCATTCCTAGACTGGAGCAGCATTGTTCTACCAGTTCTCATGAAGCCATAAGAGCCTCTAATCAGAGGTGGATTTAGTTATCAAAAGATCTAAAGACAAGGGAGTTACACTCACCTCAGAACTTGGAATTGGCCACTTACAGAATGCCTAGGTATGTGACAATGGCTAGGAATAAGAAAAGCTATTGGGTTCCTCTTCACTTTCAACCACCTATTCTGCTACATCCCATGCTTAGAAAAATTGAATCATTTGCTAATTACAACCTGAACCATAAGGAACAGAAATGGGAAAGATTGAAACAAAACCATGGATACTTCAACTATAGGGCTCACGAGTCAGGAGAGAAGGTTCCCAATGACCTCAAGATGTGGATGCAGATCAAGAACTTGTGAATGCTGAAGGGACTAGCATTAGGGTGGTTGGGGGGAAAAATGATAGCACAGAACAATAGATGATTTTTGACCCTTTGAATGAACATTTGTCTATATCTTGTTGAAACTTATCATCTTTTAAGCCTAGTATTTTGAACCTTTTAATGTATAAAGTGTGAACGTGTGGCATGAAAATGATAGTTGATGTTATGTTTAAAAAGGGTTCATTTTGTTAAGTCTTTCTTCATGTATGCTTAACATGGGTAGGTTTTCTTACAATCGAAAATATTGTGGAACCGTTAGTTGAATAATTGATGATTTTCTTATAAATTAATAAATATGAATAGATGTTGTCAAAACTTTTTTATGTATCATTGATGTCCATAGGAATCTAAGCTGAGTGGGAATCAACCGAATGACCACAAAAGACTCGTGTTGAGGAAGTGTTGGTGTTAATGAGACTTGGCAGCAAAAACCAAAAGGGACCTATTTTCATGGATGATAAGTAGGACCTGGTAAAGAAAATGAGCAGGAAAGTAAGTATTGAAGCGGTTATTTAAACATGTATAGAGCTATTATAGATACTTGGATTCTTGGAGGATGGTTTAAGTCAAAAAGAGGAGCAAATCTAGCATCCGTTGTGCTCTATATTTATGAGAATTCAAGGGAATAATTAATGATTTTGCATGTTTTAATGGACTATCCTTCATGAGGAAGTCATAAATTTAGGAGTTTTTTATTCATTCTCTTTAAATAAGACCCTATCTATATTTGAAAGGTCAAGAGAGAAGATAGGAGAATAATAGAAGGATAGATTGCAAGTTATCTAGTTTTTTTCCAAATTCGTGTACCATTGCATGTTTGAATGAATATATGGTTTTGTTGAGTTCTTAAACTTTTATCTAAGCTTATCTTTCCTTCATTCTTCCATGGGGGCCCACATGGAAGGTGGATTTTATTTTAGTCATTAGGAGTTATTCAGTTTCAGAAGTTATTTAGCTTCCTAAGTTAAGTGTAAAATTGTTGTTCCTGCAGCCACTAAAAATAGAACCAGTTATTGTTCCTGCAGCAATAGGTGCATAGATGAATGATTAAGTAGTTAGGATCTCATTCTAAGCATTTGGTAATTGTCTTTTCTATTGGTAAAATAGATTTCCTCAATAGTATTTGCATTCAAAGTAGTAGCAGCTTTTGGTGGAAATTAGAGCATATACTTTGCAAACATCATCTCAAGTTCAAGCTCTCAGATTAACATTTAATAGAGACTAGGATAGTACTTTAGTAGTGAAGGATGTCTAATCTTGTAGCTAAAAAGGTATTATATTGTCCAGACATACTACGTCTAATTTATAGGGCTATGTTGACTCATATTTGGTAGGGGATATTGATACCAAGTGGAGTACTACAGGTTATGTATTTACTATTAGTGGGACCATAGTGAGTTGGATTTATCAGTTGCAGGAGGTTAATGCTTTATCCACAATAAAGGCAAAGTATGTTTTTGCAACAAAGGGATCCAAGGAGATGATATGGCTTTAGTTCTTCATGGAAGAATTGGAACACCCAAAGAGTGATAATTATGTGTTTATAGATAGCCAGAGTGTCACTCACCTTGCCAAGAATTTTTCTCTACATTCAAAGACAAAACACATATAGTTGTGGTTCCATTTTATTTGGTTAGTTTTGGATGATGGATAGTTAAAGATGGAGAAGATACATACAGATGATAATCCAGTAGATATGTTTACTAAGGCTTACTACAAGGGAAAAGTTGAACTCCTCTTCAACTTCAGTTGGTCTTCTAGACTTAATAGAATAGAGGAATAGTAGATTCTATGGTGGTTTGATATTTCAATGGGAGCTACAAGTTTAGTAGTGCTATGGTCAGTCTTTAAGCAGGAGGTTATTATTATGGAGTCTGATCAATCTGCAAGTGGGAGATTATTATGATGTGGAGCCTAATCAGACTCAGAGGTTTATTCAACATAGTTTCCCCCTAGATTATTTTTATAGGGGTTTGGGGGCACCACCACCAAGACGAGGTCAAGGGGCAACACCCTAGGTTCTTATTCTAGCCCTAGGTTGGTTGTTATTTTTCTATTGGATGACTTATTCTAGCCCTAATTTTGTAAGTAGCAAAAGCTTGTATAAAATGGCTTAAGGTTAGGGATTTCATAATGTATGATGAGATTGTAGCTTCTTATGATGGTATTGAGATGTAAGGGATTATAGATTGTAGTCACTAGATAATAATAATATTGGACTTCTTGTTGATGGACATAGCTTAGGGATTGGATGAATTATATTAAACCTTTATAGTTTATAATCTCTTCTATGTAATTTATTCTTTTCTCATATTGGTTATATTTGTATGCATTAGTTATTTTTATTTGTTTTTAACCCTAACATTAACATACACTAAGGAAATCAAAGAAAGGATGGATAACTTGGAAGTTGATTTTTAGTATAGTGCAAATGCACTAACTATAGATGCTAGTTTCAATGTTGTCCACTTATCCAAGGTTAATTCTCAATAAGGAAGTCTTACAAAGTTGACTACAAAGTATAGTCAAATTAGAGACAAATTGATTTCTATTCAAGTCCTGATGATACCTCATCTTGAGGTTATGAAGATGCATTCAAAGAATGAAAAAGAGTTGGTCCAAGTAGATCCAAATTTATTTATTTTTTATAGCATGGTGGATCTTGCAACAAAAATGGAAATAGATTTACTTTTCATTATATCCATAAGGACTAA
This sequence comes from Cupressus sempervirens, assembly GCA_028749045.1. Taxonomy (NCBI): domain Eukaryota; kingdom Viridiplantae; phylum Streptophyta; class Pinopsida; order Cupressales; family Cupressaceae; genus Cupressus; species Cupressus sempervirens. The sequence continues at coordinate 626,245,039 of CM053785.1, forward strand.
CTGGGATGGCACATTGAGTCACATTTTGCAAAATTTGCAAACCATTTTTGGATAAGTTTGGTTTGACCCCTACAACCCAGAAGCCATGAGTAACAAAAACAAGGGGGATAATGGTAATTATCAAAATGATGTTGATGAGGAATAAGGATGATCTGTATAAGGGTAATCAAGGGGAGGTTTGCAAATTTTAAAATTTTGAAGTTTTTTGAACATATATATACCGAGTGTAGAGTCAAAATAAGTATAGTGTACATCGAGTTGTGGTATGGATTATATTCTAAGGGGGAGTACTTGTGTTTGATTTTTGTACTGAAAAATTTTGTGATTGTCACAAAGTGTATCTGTCACTAATGTCAAAGGAAGAGATTGTTGATTCCTAAGTTATGTTGTCCATTAGTATCAAACATTTAGTCATTCACAAGGTAGGTTTTTTTGGTCATTACTATGAGTGAATCATCTTATATATGTCAAGTTGTGTATTGAAGACTCATGTGTATTTCAAGTTATGTTTCATGCAGTAGCTATTGTCAAGCAAGCCAGAGATTGCCAAGTACTCCAATGATTGATATGTTTATCAGGGACCATAGTTGATGCTGAGTGATATAGAAGTCGATTAATTTAGTATATTTCAAGTGTAATTAAATTTGAGGGACAACATGATGAAATAGTTTATCTAAGGCTTAGTATGGTATTAGTGTCAAGAAACATGATTTCACATATTTGTTTGGAATGGCACTAAATATGAGGTAAACTATTTTTTTCAAGTTGGAAGCATGTTTTGAAGATTGAGGAGGTTATCAAGGAGGTGATTACACATCAAATGGAAGATAATCAATGTGGAAATCCACCAATTAGAAAACTACAAGAACTAAGTTGTAAAAGAAATGAATCTAGATCATCTATTAGGATCTAGAAGGTTCACCAAAATAGCTATTGAGGAGGGTCTATGACCTAGTTCCTATGTGTGAGTATGTATGAATGAATAGCTTGTTTACATGTGAATTTTTTGAGGTGAATTAGAGTGTTAAAGACAAAGGAGACCGAGCAGTATAGTGAACAATTTTGTGCAGAGATAAAGATGACCAATCATAGAAAGTTGATAATACATTGCATAGAGGAGATACAATATCAGCATTGTAAGTGCATACTGAAGGATCAAGTAGTGAACATTCTAACAAGTATTTTAAGGTTTAAATCTCTTAATAGAGTAGCTTTAACAGGATTTTTTGAATCTCTTAATAGAGTAGTCACTTAGTTGTGATGTGAAAATACTTTAATCAAGGTAGAGCCTAGGAGTTCTTTTATCATTTAATAGGGCAAACCCCTCATAAGGTAGATCATCAGAAGTGATCAAACATTATAGTTTTAATAGGCACACTTTACTGCTATATTAGTGAAGATTTTGTGGGTGTTATCTCTAGAATAGTTTTACCTTCACCTTGGAGGGTTTTTGCATTACCAAATCTATGTGTTGATGTGTTATGTGATTATGGGTTTTTATTTGTGTAGTTAGATGTTAGATCTAATAATTTATTGCAGTAAATGGGTAATGTAATTTATGGTAATATTGAGTTAAGGGAAAATGGTGAAGATATCAAATATATTTCATGTTTAAAAAAATTATAGATCCTGATTCACCACTCCCCCCCCCATGCCCACCCCCTCTTAGTATCACACTTTCCCTATTAGATTTCCAACAACATCTTCTGAATTGTACTCAAAATTCATTTCATGTACCTTAAATATTTCATCAATTTTGACATTCATAGTTTCAACATAGTCTCAGATTATAGCATCTATATTCCTTAATTTTGTTTGAGTATCCAATAATATGCCTTCATCACTTCTAGGATAAAATTTCCCTGTTTCATCTCTCTTTTGATATAACATTTTCTTCCAAAACTTATTAACTACTTAATTGTACGTGTGTGACCATTATGAACCTTTTTCATGGTGTATACTATAGTACTAACTTCTCTAAAATTTATATGTGAAACCTTAACTTTAAGTAACATCACTCTTTTTCTCTCACTGATTATTTCATTTCTTCTTTATTTTATACCATGTGTTGTTTTAGGTATTGATGTTTCTGTTTGAATTCTATGATCCTCATGTGTACCAAAAATAGTGGACACTTATCTCAACCTATATATTCAAAAGACTCAATGAATTTTAATCTCCAAAGGTAGCTTACAACTTCTGAAACATAGCATGCAAAGATCAAATAAGTGATAATGTAAGGAAACTCAGGTGCGGAAATAGCTTCCTATACTAATCTCTTAAGGAAAGTATTGTGCAAATTCTATTTAAAATCCTTAAAATTATAGATTCAATATTATGGAAACAATAATATTACAACCAACCATGAATACAACAAATAGATAGAGAAATAATAATACATAAACATAAAGATATGCCAGTGGGGAAAAATATTTCGATAAAACAACCCCACCCCATTAAAACCTGCACAATGTATTATCTTCAACTCAAAGTTTACAACACACTTGTAGTGCAAGCTCTTTTAGGACATGGAAGATTTATCCAGTAGCAACCAAAAATGCACTACTCACTCACACTCTCACACAACTATCTATGGCTCTCAAAGTGCTTAAATAATGTGCTTTCCATTTTTAGGGCATCTTCCAAAGATAGCTCTTATGCATCATAGGAATCTGTCATAACTATTTCAGTCATGATTTCCTTACACACAATTAAATCTTTCAAAAATAGTTCTTATGTTCATAGGAATCTGTCATAACCATTTCAATCATTATTTCCTTACACACAATTAAATATTCCAAAGATAGTTCTTACATGTCATAAGAATCTATCATAGGAATCTGTCATATGAATGTGTCTTAACTCAAGATGTCAACACATGCAAGTGGAGTGACACATCAACATGCCAACTAGACATGTACACTCACACTTAATTACATTATTTGCTAAAAATGCATTTACAAAATAAATAATAAGAATAGGAATTATCCAAGGTTGAGACATCTTATTCCTAACATTCTCCCACCTGTTGAACACCTTGTAAGAGCAATGGGAACATAACAAGAACTAGCTACTATAAGCTGAAAGGCCCATAGACTCTGAACACCATCTAAACTTCTTTGTGCCCACTAGTTTTGTCAATGCATCTAAAAAATTCTTTATAGTATCTACATTCAAAGTGAAACTGCACATCAATGTGCTTCATTTTTGCATGGAAAGTTGAATTCTTTGCAAGGCAATTAGCACTCTGACTATTGCAATAAATAGTAACCTATCCTACATCAACACCAATATTAGAACAGAATCTCCTAAGCCAAATGGCTTCCTTACAAGCATGAGTAGAAACCATGTACTCAACTTCTATAGTGGACAAAGCAACCATAGGTTTTCGCTTGCTCATCCAACTAATGGCACCACCAAACATAGTGAACACATAAGCACTGGTGGATCTCTTGTTGTTAATATCACCTGTCCAAACTGAATCCACAAACCCATGAATACAAATTGAATGCAAAGCTCTAGAAGAGTTACCATGATAATGAATGGAGTAATCTAATGTACCCCTCAAATATTTGAATACTCACTTAACTATATCCCAATGTACCTATCTAGGATTAGCCATAAACTGGCCCAGAACTCCCATTGCTTGGGTAATGTCTAGTCTAGTATAGACCATAGCATACATAAGACTGCCAACTGCACTAGCATAAGGTACTCTACTCATTTCCTCCACCTCACTAGGAGATTTTGGACAATTATCTATAGATAACTTTGTTACCATAGCAACAAGAACACACAATGGTCTACAATCTGCCATGTTGAACCTTTCCAACACAGACTTCACATACTTACTCTAACTCTACCAAATTTTTCTATTAGATATATCTCTACTAATTTCCATATCCAAGATGTACCTTGTTGCCTCAAGATCTTTAATCTCAAACTATGCTGACAACTGAGGTTTAAAATCAAAAATCATACCCTTACCCTTCCCAAATAGAAACATATCATCAACATATAATGCAACAATAAGAAGGTGATCATTTTCAAATCTAAAATAAACACAATGATATGATTTCAATCTTACAAATCCAATTGACAATAGGAAGGCATCAAACTTAAGGTACCACATCCTAGGAGATTATTTCAAACCATACAGAAACTTCTTTAATCTGCAAACCAAGATTCTTTACCTTTAACAATGTAGTGCTCAGGCTATGACAAATAAATCTCTTCCTCCAAATCACCATGAAGGAAAGTTGTCTTCACATCCATCTGTTCTATCTCTAAATCATATGATGCAGCAAGAGATAATAGAAATCTAATGGATGTCAACCTTGCAATAGGAGAGAATATTTCACCATAATTTATTCCCTCTACTTGTGAATATCCCTTCGCAACCAATCTAGCTTTGTACCTTTCAACACTACTATCTGAATAGAATTCTTTCTTGAAAACCCATTTGTGACCAACAGGTTTTCATCCTTTAGGCAAAGGTACAAGGTCCCAAGTTTTTTTTAATCCAATGAAGCAATGTCATCATCCATGGCCTCAATCTAGGAACCTACATCTGCCATATCCAAAGCCTCTTTCATAGATCTAGGCTCATCAGTGTTAGTAATCAAAGCAAGGGCACAACTAGAATCTAGCATAGAATAACCAAACCTTTCTGACTACTTCCTTACTCTCATGGATCTCCTTAAGGGCTAAGGTTGAGGTTGTTCTTCCTCTTTTGAACTATCAAAGCTACTAGAGCTCTCCTCATCACTAGACCCAACATGGTCTTTCTAGTTAGTCTTCTCAGAGATAGGAGGCAACTAAACAACATCTTCCTTCTTTTCTTCTTTCATTTGGTTGTAGCACAATAGGAGAAGATGTTATCTCTCTAAAAATAACATTTCTTCTATACAACACCTTACTAGTCACAAGGTCCCAAAGCTTGTATCCTTTCATACCAACTCTATATCTGATGAAAATACATTTGATAGCTTTCTTTTCCAACTTAGATCTTTTCTCCTTTGGAACATGTACATAAGCTTCACAACCAAAAATATGAAGATGTCTAATTCAAGGTTTCTTACCAGACCACACCTCCATGGCTGTCTTACCAACAAAAGCTGATGTAGGAGATCTATTAACCAAATAGAAAGCAGTGGCCATAGCTTTAGCACAAAACTTTTGTTTAAAACCAGTTCCACTAAGCATACTCCTAGCCTTCTCCATCCATGTCTTTTTCATTCTTTCTACAACTCCATTTTTCTATTGGGCATAAGGAATTGTCTTATTCCTCTCAATACCTTGTTCTTTACAGAACTGTTTGAACTTTGCTGAGCAAAACTCACCAGCATTGTCAGTTCTCACATACTAGTCTAATTCTTTACAAGAGCTTTAATTGTGTCTTACTTTTCAGGAAATAAATCCATGTCCTTCTATTGTAATCATTTATGAAAGATACAAAAAATATAGACTTGGAGATTAAAGGAACTTTTACAGGACCAGCTACATCGGAATGAATAAGATACAAAATATTAGAAGATCTGTGAGAACTAGAGTAAAATTGAACACAATTTTGTTTACCGTAGACATAATGTTCGCAGAAGTCAAACTCAAGATTACAATCATTTAACCCCTCAATGGTGTTCATGTTCTTTAGGGTTCTTGAGACCCTTCTCACCAATGTGGCCAAATCTCATGTGCCACAACATTGTCTTTTCTATAGGAAGGTTTCCTTCCAATGTGTTTGCACCCTTAGGTATACATGTTGCACTACCATCAAAACTAATAACCATAGTCTTCTTTACTACTTGTTTAGATGGTGGGGATGAAGTGACAGAAGAACTATTGCACTAAGAAATGCAAGCATCAAGCTGAAATAGAGTACCTCTCCTAGTATCCTTAGCAAGCACCATAGCTCCTCTCATCATCATACATCCATCTTTAGAAAAAACAACTTGCACACCTACATCATTCAGCATACTTATAGATAATAAGTTTTGTGCCAAACTAGGGATGTGCATTACCTTGATGATCCCCTTTACTCATCCATCAAGGAATATGATAGTGACCCATCCTTGTCCAACTATCTTTAGGTGAGAATCATCACCCAAGTACACCTTTCTACCATTGAAAACTTTATACTTTGAGAACCAACTTTGATGAAAGGTCATGCGAAAAGAAGCACCTGAGTCTATCAACCACAAATCATTAGATACATGTGTTGCCAAGGCTGCAATGAAATCATCGCCATCTTCTTGAGATTTTTTTGAACTTGAATATGAGGCCTTCTTCTTCTTCTTTGGCTCTTTACAGTCTTTACAGAAGTGCCCAGTCTTATCACAGTTCCAACATTTTGCCTTGGACTTTCCAAGAGTCTTTGATTTTCCATAGGATTTGGATATACCCTTTCCAGACTTGTTGTCATTTTGCTTGCCTTTGTCATTGGATCTACTATGAATAGAAATAGGAAGAGCTTGCTTAGTTGAATCTAAACACTTTCTCTATCTCCTTGGATAATAGCGAAGACACCACATCATCCATTCTGAAAGTGACTGAAGTACTTCCAAGATCCATCACAAGATGGTCCCATGAATCTAGCAAGGAACATAATAGGTTCATGCATTGATCCTCCTCTATCTTGATAGAAGATGATGTGAACTATGCAATCAAAAAATTAAAAGCATTTAGATGATCTATAATAGATCCTTCTTCCTCCATTCTTAGAGAATACAACTTCTTCCTCAGGAACAACTTGTTCACTAGATATTTGGCCTGATACACATACCCAAGCCGTATCTGCAAACTATTTGTGGTCTTCTCCTCAAGAACATTTAGGAGAACTAAATCAGCTAGATAGAGTATAAAGAGGACCTTAGCTCTCTGATCATTGAGATCCTAACTTGCTTAAGATATTGTTGCAAGTCTCACATCAAGTGAAGTCATCTCCCATAGATCATGATCTTCAAGAAAGTCTTCCATCTTGAGTTTCCACAACTCAAAATTACTACCATTAAATTTCTCCACCTCCATTTTTTCGTATGATGAACTAGCCATCTCAATCTAAAAATAAGATTAAGAATGTTCTACAAAAAATGCCCACTCAAACTTGAGATCAGCTCAAAAAACCCTATCCAACAACTAGGATCAAAAGTTGATCAAGCTTTGAAACCACTTGTAAGGAAACTCTTAACCATATTGAATAAAGGTTAGCAAGACTAGTTTTGAACTTGATTGAACATGAATTAAGAAGTTTTGATAGAACTGATTCCAAACTTGATTGAATGAAACAACATTTACACCGAATCTGAATTTTATTGAACTAAAATTGATGAGCAAAGTTAGAATACAAATTTTTATGTGAAGTGATGAACCAAAAAATTAGGACTAATTTGGTTGGTCAAACAATATGAAACTAATGTGGTGTAATGAGAATTGATATTCTCTTGATCGAATTAAACACATTCCCCAAGAAATTTGATGTGAAGCGATGAAATCATAGGTGTTTTTGGCCCAATTTGTTAGTGGCCCATGAAATGTATCCTTTAATAGCAATATTATCCAAAGAAAGGCTTGAATTCCTTTGAAAAACCCAAAGAGAAAAAGTGTTTTGGTGAAAACCTAATAAACATACACCTTGGTAGAAAAAGTAAATTGAAATAAATCCATCTTGTGGTGAAAAACACTTCTTGTGGCATGTTGGGGAAAAGTACCATGATGAAAACCTATAAAATAGGCACCATGCATAATCCTCTATCATTTAACTATTCCCTCTTTCACCTTGATCTTGACAATGTTGAGCTAACCATGAGTATAGACTATCTTATCCATCACATACCCTATCATGATCTTGTTTCTCTAATATCATTCACTAATAGCCTCTATAATGGTCTTCATCCTTATTGTTCTATCCTATCATGATCCTATCGAATTAATCCCTTGGTCTTGATTAAAAGGAAGAAGAAAAAAAAGAAAAACATGGTTCTCAAAAGCCTTCTGACATGTTCACTCTTTTTGGAATCTATGCTTTAATGACATTAGGCAATTATCTTATATGCTATCTAACTCATTGGCTTCTATTGCTTATCCAAAACATGATTTATATGACCACTTTCCCTTTTCCTAGCTTGGGTAATCTTGAGGACATTGTGCTAGAGGATCATGTCTTTTTTCATGAATTATTACCTATCTATCTTATCTACTAGCTTTCTAATCCATCATGTCCCACACCTTGCTAGGCATTGGAATACAAAAAATGTGATCTTGCTTGAGAACAAGTACTCTCTAAATCATTATGAGAAAAATTTAAAATACCAAAAAAATCATGGAATGTTCTTGAAGAAAAATCAACATATGATCCTAAAAAATGTGTATCTTGGTTCCCATCTCTCATCACATGCACCTTGCTACCACCCAAAAAAAATAGAAAAAGTCCTTAAAAAATTATCATCTTAGAGAAAACTTTGGTGCATCCTCAAAAAATTGAAAAATCTCAAAAATAAAAAAAAAGTCAAAATACTAATATTAATATTAATTTTTTTAGAAAAAATTAAAAAGAGCAAAAAAATGAAAAAACAAGAATAGTGCTTTCGAAAAAACCTAGTAAATATGCATCATGGTAGCAAACATAGAAGTCATACCAAGTGGTGAAAACCTGATAAACAGGTGCCATTTGTAAACTTTGTATTGTATCTATCAACTTGTAGCTTTGATAGTGACCTTGTCAACTTCACAACATATCTCCATGGTTTGGAACTGGTCTTTGTCTAATCTAACTACGGGGAAATTATGTACCATGTCTATCTCTAGAAACAACATGTGTTTCTCAACACCCACAAAAAAAAAAACTATCAACACTCTCTTTGGACATAAGTGTTTCTAAACACTTATTAGAGAAAACTATTACGAATCGAATATCATTGAATAGTCAAAGTGTGTCTCTCAAGAATAACTATCCTACTTATTCATAAGCATAAGATTTTACAATATTAATGATGATCCTGACCTCATGAATCAAAACCTCAAAATATTTCATGCATATTTCCTTTTTTATTTCACCACCCTTCAAAGTGAATGTCACTGTTGATCTTTCCAAATTTTTCATCTACCACTGTGCATCCCTTCAATAGACTATCCACTATCCCATAGCTTCCTATTATCCTTCATCCTCCTCTCGTTCCATCCCATTTATCTCATTTAAAGCATAAAAATTTATCCTCCATATAACTTTATTTTCTCTATCATCTCCCCTCCATCACCCTATCAACATCTTTGTGAATACCTTGTAGTGGCCAAAAAAAACCTATGTTATAACAGTTCTCATATATTGATTTGTAGTGTCCAAAACACCTATTTCCATATAGAGCATGTCCAAATTTTAATTTTAGGTCATTTTAGCTTATCATCAATTTTCTATTTATATTATTGTAAAAGGTATCTGCTACTATTTTTCTATTGGACAACTTATTCTAGCCCTAATTTTGTAAGCAACAAAAAACTTGTATAAAATGGATTAGGATTAGGGGCTCATAATGTATGATGAGATTATAGCTTTTTGTGGCAATATTGAGTTGTAAGGGATTGTTGATTGTAATCAAGTTGTAATCACTGGATAGTAAAAATATTTGACCCATTTTTTTGAGGACGTAGCCTAGGGATTGGGTGAACCATGTTAAATCTTTGTGCCTTTTATTCTCTTCTGTGCAATTTATTATTTATCCTCTTGGCATTTCACTACACCATGCATATTTAAGGCTTTATCATTTTCCTCCAAAATCTTGTTCATAGGAGTACCTTCTAGCATTGTACTCATCTCTATTTTCAAAGGACACGTTACTATTCCAACCATTACTTTATCACATTCAAATCCCATAGGACTTGCCTCTTTACTCCTCTCATCGGCATTTACTTGTTGCATTTCTTCTTGCTGTAATTTATGTTCTTTCTGAACTTCATGTTCATCTTACATATTGTATTCTTTCCCTTACAAAGGATATCTTACATCTATCATTATTGAGATTTCTTTCCCAACTTCACATACATTTTCACTTTGTGTGGTTGCCTTCTCTACAATTTCATTATCCTCTACTAAAACTTCTTTCACTTCATCATGCATTGGAAATGCTATCCCATCAATAAGGCCTAAATTTCTTGATTCCTTCCATGTTGTATCATCCTTCAATGGAAATAAAACCATCTTCTTTCCATCCTTTTGGATGGTATATATGTTCTCTCTACAATCATATATGGTTGACCTATCATATTGCTATGCTCTTCCCAAAATCAAGTGACAATCTTTTAAAGGCATAATATCACATTCAATGGTATCAAAATATGGTTCAATATTAAAAGAAACATATGAGTTTTCAAGGACATCAATCCATATTTCATCTCCTAACCCATATGCTCTATAAGGTAAATCATGAGGTACTATTGGAAGATTCAATGTAATGCCCCACCAAGGGATCCAAAGAATTAACCTAAAATTTCACTAAGTTTGGTAGCATTTTTTTAATTTTATTTTATTTATTTTTAAATAGACATGGAAGTAAAACCATACACAACTTATACATAATAAAAAAAGCAATAACAATAACCATTTAAAAGTAAACATAAACATAACAGGTTACATTCTTCATGGATCCGTTAACGTTGAATCACATCTAATTTATCTATCCATCTATCATCACATCCTCATGAAATAATAATGAAAAGTCGAATGCTCATAAATTACATTTCCAAATGCTCAATCATCCACTATACATTTCATAGGGTATGATAGGTTTAAAAGAATATACATATGTGAAATAAAGTACATCATCCTATTCCAATCCATGATGCAACAAAGTAAAGGTAATCACATGTCATACATGATACATCATCATAGAAGATATAGACATCCATCATAAAAAAATCAAACATAATAAACTAAGTGCATGGTTCCTCCCAACCATAAATAGCATCATTAGACCATCGTGGGTCCTAGCCATCCCTCCGTGTGTAACATTCCAAATCACCGAGGAGATCATCGGTATTAATATAGTAGGAATGTCACTCTGAAAACATACTACATCATATGCAAAAATTAATCTAAAGTTAAACATAAGATATCATCATCTAACATATGAAAATCATCAATGTAAGGATACATGTCCACCATCATAATCCATGAAGATAGATGCCAACAAAGAATGCATCAGCCACGATGTCTCAAATGAATCTCAAATGATAAGAGTGGAAAAACACTACCACCCGACTGCGTGAAACCTAAGTGGTCCACTCCCACCATGCTGAGGAGATAATCTCAAGTCCCAAACAGGCTATCCAAATCACATAGCATAAATCTCTATAAGTCCAGGAATCCTAAAAGTATACTAACTCAAAGGTTCCAATCACAAAACTGACATCTAATCCTAGAGGCACACAATGACATGTAGGAAACCTACTCTGTAAGCAGGCAAGTGTCTGTAGTGCCTACCCCTAGTTCACATTTTGTTTTAATTGCCAAACTCTTTTAGGCCAGTTTTATACTTGATGTTTAGTAGCATTACTTTCAGATTATCAGATGTTGTTTTACACTCAATTTATTATATGATGAGATGACTTGGTACTCTATATTTCATGCATGTATGATGATTATTCAATATTTTCAATTATCAATGATGATTAGTTATATGGTTTATTATCAACGTGCTTTCTTATGGATACTTACCCCATACTGCATGTGTATGGTGTGCGTGTTTGTTTTCTTTATGTATGGTGTTTCTGATGTGGTTAAGGAAGGGAGTCGTAGTCACCTGCTAGTCGGGATCTACACGATGCACCACTTCCTGCCATTGTCTGTTTAGCTTAGAATATTGTGTCTATACATGCGTGAATTTTATGCAGGTTGCAGGTACTGGGTATCGACTTCCCTGAATTGCCAGGATGAGCATACCCTATCGCATTATCTCAATGGTAAGAGAGGGGAGATAAACTCTTAAGTCCAAATCCTAAACCCTTTAGCCAATTGTCCTAATTGATAATTAGGACAAGTATCTGAGTTAAGTACCCTCCGAATGCATCAAATGATGTTATTTCGTGATTATAACCCTTTTTGTTTGATTTAGTATGTGTTCTTCTATGATGGGTTTTCATATGTTGCTTTATGAGTCCTTGATGTATTTTCTATTAATTAAGTTTAATTAAAAGGATTAATTAATGATTTAATTTAATAGAAAATTATTATGATATTTTAATATTTAATTATATTTAATTAATTGAGAAATTAATTAAATAAAAAGAATTAAATTTGGAAATAAAAATTTTAAGTATAATTTTAGAATGTGATAATATTTATTTAATTTAATAATAATATATATTTAGAGTTCATTTTTAAATAAATGTTAAATATTATTATTAATTGAATTAATAAATATTTTATCAATTAAAGTTTCTTAAATAGATTAAAAGTGGAAAAGATATTAAATTATTAAAGGTTTCTAGATCGCATGATCTAAGCATGAGTTTAAATATAAAAGAAATTAATTAAAACGATTAATTAATGATTTAATTTAATAGAAGATTATTATGATATTTTAATATTTGATTATATTTAATTAATTGAGAAATTAATTAAATAAAAAGAATTAAATTTGGAGATAAAAGTTTAAGGATAATTTAGAACATTATAATATTTATTTAAATTAATAATAATATATTTAGAGTTCATTTTTAAATAAATGCTAAATATTATTGTTATTTAAGTTAATTAAATATTTTATCAATTAAGTTTCTAAAATAAATTAAAAAGTGAAAATATATTAATTATTAAAAGTTGTAAGATTGCATGATGCGAGCATGTGTTGAAAATAAAAAAATAAATCAAAAGATAAAATAAGAGAAAATAATAATGTTATTTTTATTTCATAAAGTGCGCATGGGATTAAAAGTAATAAAGATTAAAAATAGAAGTCAAGTGGAAAAATTAAATAAAGTTATTTAATGATTCATTTAATATGCATTACAAAGATAAAGCAAAGATTAATAAAAGTTAATTTTGGAGTTAACTCAGTTGAGCAAAGAGTCTTCTCGGGTGAACGTACAATTAGTGCCCCGATTTGAGGAGAAGACTCCTTATCACAACTTTGGGGGGGTTCATTTTTGGGACGCACGAATTTGGACCGGGAATTTGGGAGACAGGAATTTTGGAGAGAGTTTTTGGAAGCAAATTTCAGAAGGAGAATTCTAGGAAAGATTTTCAGAAGAAAGTTATTGAAGAGGAGCGAGTTCTCTTACAGATTTTAGGGATTGCGTATTAGCATCAGGTTCAGGTAGGGTCTGGTATTTTGACCCCTAAATGATTTAAGAAATTTAATATGTTCTGTCTACTTCGTGATTGTAAGAATCTTGTCTTCTTGAATGTATCATTTCTTCGTTCTGGATCTTTTGCTATTCGATTTCATTTGTAATCTAGATTGAAAAAACTATTTAGGAACATCCTTCAACAAAATTAAATCAGGATTTAGGATTGTATTAAAATAGAGAAAAGAGAGAATTGAATTGGGGAGAGTTTTGAGATTAAAAAAAAAATTCGTAGGGTTGGAATTATTTTCTCTATTAGATTGCAATTGTTAATGTTTTAAAAAATAATAATAATAAATAAATAAATAAATAAATAATAATTATAATTATATATATATATATAATTTTATTTAATTTATTTAATATTAATCTTTAAGCAAAAATTTTTATATATAAATGCAAAATCGTTTAAGCAAATATATATATATATATATTTTTTAAAGTCTAAATTTAAAAAATTTATATAAAAATAAAAATAAAAATAAAAATTAATTAATTGTTTGGGGAGGCGGGGCCATCACCCCCCCACCGCCCCTTCCTATGATGTCGCGTCGCAGCAAGTACTGCCGCGACAGCAGTACTGTTGTGGTAGCAGGTACTGCTGACGCAGCAGTACCTTGCTGCAGCAGACCGAAGTCTGCCGGCCGGCGGGCCTAAAACATTTTTTTTATATAATACATTTTTTTTTAAAAAAGACATTTAGGGGTTAGTTTTTTTTGTAATATGATTTTTTTAAAAATTTTAATTTATTAAAAATAGATTATAACTAATACAATTTATTAAAAAATAATATTATTAATAAATTGTATTTAATTTTTAGAAATAAATTAGTAATACTATTAAAGTTAGTTTATAATGAATTAAAAATTATTAATTAATATTGTTAATAAATTTTATTAATATATATTAATAATTAATTAAATATTATTGATATCGTTTAAAATTTAATTATTAACTTAATTAGAATTAGTTGAATTAAAGTTATTATCAATAGATATTATTTGATTAAATTGTAGATTTAGATTATTGATTTAATGGAGGTTATTATAGAAATGGGTTAATTGTAAGGGGTAGTTGCGAAAACTTAGTTACTTGAAATAGACGTTAAACTGGAACTTAAATCTTACCTTAACTCAACAGTATATTATCGTTCAGATCCAACTGTGTGATGACTTTGTTTTTTTTATGAGATTATTTTGTTGTCTATGTTTTGAGGTTTTGGGGTTTGTTCTAGTATTGACCAGTTTAGGTTGTTACCAGAGGCTCGGGGTTGTGAATGTGATGTCATGATGATTTGGTCTCGATCTTTCTTAACCCGACCATGGTAATGTGATGGAGTGCTCTATGACATGATTGTATTTACTAGTTGTTATTGCTTTTAGTCTTCTTGTGTGAAGCTGAGGTGTATGTTTATGAGATACCTGACTTAACCATTTTCGAGTCTCGATCAGTTATATTTGATAACCATTTTTGAGTCATCGATCAGTTATATTTGATAACCATTTTTGAGTCATCGATCAGTTATACTTGGATTGCTTTTCGATCGCTTGAGAGGATTGAAGTGTTTGTTATGTCTTGATGATGTCATGTGTTGACTTGACCATTTTGGAGTCTTTGATCAGTATTGTGATTTATCATTGATGCCTTCAGTTGCTGATAGAGAACTATTGTGATCATATGATTACTATTTGATGCTTACTTGTTGCTCATGAAGAACTGATGTAATTTTTGTGGCTTATCTTTTATGATGTTTTTCAGTTGCTTGTATAGGACTGAGGTGATTTTATTATGATTCTTTGATTTGTGATTTCATGAGCCTAGGGTAGGTTATCTATGTGTAGTGTCGGGAAGTGGCTTGCAATGGGGATCGGGGCCCTAAGAGGCTGTCTGGAGTAACCCATTGTAAGTTGTTTTAACAAGTGATAAATACTGACTTAAATGAACCTAATAAGATAATTGTATGTTCTCTCCCATGCCTTGAGTGCTAGTACAGGCTAGGATGGGGTAGAGAGAACGCTTGGTTACGACCTTGCATTCTGCAGTATGCCTCGTCAGTAGAGAGGATACTAGTGGCCGCAGGGATCACTAGGGACCCGAGATTCCTAAGGGATTTCTCGGGTAACTTCTACGTGACTTTTGCGATGACACTTTCCCACTTGCATAGCAGGTTTCCTACGTGTCTTTGTGGTGCCTCTGGGTCTAGATGTCTATCTATGTTGGAACCTTTGCGTTAGTGTACTTTTAGGATTTCCCAGACTTAGAGAGTACTTGTGTTTTGTGTTTTGATACCTTGTTTGGGACTTGAGACTATCTTCTCAGCGTGGTGGGAGTGGACCATTTAGGTTCCACGCGGTCGGGTGGTAGTGCTTTTTTTTTACTCTTACCATTGAGATCCGTCTGTGGTCACCGTGGCTGGAGCTTTCTTGGTTGGCATTTACCTTCACTATGTTCTTGGATTATTAGCATGGATGGTTAGATTTTATGATAGATGTTTTATCATTATGGATGTATGGATGTATCAGGTATGTTATTAGTTTCATTTATTCTACTGTACTTTGTATCATGGTTTTGAGGATGATGTATCTTTATCTTTACATATGTATATTCTTTTAAGCCTTTCATACCCTGTGACATGTACAGTGGATGATTGAGCATTCCGAATTAATTTTCCAAGAGGCATTCAGAACAAATGTATATTATGGACATTGGACTTTCTTATTATTCTTTCATGTGGATGTGGTAGTTGTTAGACTTAGAATTAATTAAATTTAAATGTGACTCACCGTCTTGGGATCCTTAAGGAATGAAACTTGTGATGTATGTTTGTTGATGACTACATGTTATTGCTTCCGCTACTATGTGTTTGATGTGTATGATATACATTCTTACTTTTTTAAAAAAAAAATGTTTAGCAAACTTAGTGAAACTTTAGGTTAATTCTTTTGCATCCCTTGGCGGGGCGTTATAGTGTCATCGCATTAATCATGTAGAAGTTACCTTGGTAGTTACCTTAGGACTCCAGGGTCCCTACTAATTCCTATGCGGCTACTAGTATCCTCTCATACTAACAAGGCATACTATGGAATGCAAGGTTGCAACCAAGCATTCTCTCTACTCCCGTCCTAGTCTGTACTACCAATCGAGGCATGGGCGAGAACAAAACAATTATCTTTTTTAGGTTCATTTAGTTAGTATTAGGTGTGAATGTTTTCACTTATTAAGAAAACTTACAATGAGTTACCCTGGTAGCCTCTTAGGGCCCCAGCCCCCATTGCAAGCCACTTCCTGACACTACAAGCAGATAACCTACCCTAAGCTCATGGAATCATAAATCTCAAAATCACAAAAGATAATCCACAATATAAACATCAAATCTCCATGAGCAACTGAAAACATCATAGATAATCATGACCACAACAGTTCTCTATTGGCAACTGAAGGTATCCCTGATAATCATAATAATCGTTAGTTCTCAATAACCAAAATATATCTCAAAATCATACTGATCGAAGACTCCAAAATGGTCGAGTCAAAACATGTCACAACATGACATCATAAATCAACATTTTAGTCCCATCATGGCGACTGGAAAGTAATCCAAGCATAACTGATCGATGACTCAAAATGGTTAAGTCAAGTGTTTCAGACACATATAACTCAGCTTCACTCAAGAAGACTGAAAAGCATTAACAATCAGTAATACAAACATCTCATAGAGCATACCATCACATAACCATGGTTGGGTTTATAAAGATTGAATCAAACGACATCATCATGACATCACAATCATAACCCTTGAGCCTCTGGTAGACGTCATATAACTGGTCAACACTAGTCAACCCAAAAACCCAAAACAAGAAGCATGGAGTAAACACAATGCAAGCACATGTTTTGGTTTGCTAAAATTACATAACTAAATTGAGTATGGAGATTTCAGTTTCTGTTTCCAATTTTAGATATTGAATGGAGGAATGTTTTGTATGTTTTCCAAACCCATGTATTTTTTTGATAAAATTATTCTCCTCATAATTCATTAAGTCAATATCCCAAGATGTTTCTAAGTATATATAATATTTGTAAAAGACCCCCTTCGTGTTTCATTAAGGCATGTAGAAATTTCAGTATAAACAATACAATTCATCCACATTTATCAATTATGATAATTTAGATTACTAATAACACATATACATACTTACATATATATATATATACACAAATATATATACATACATACATATGTAAATATATATATATATAATTATTAATATACAATGATAAATATTTAAAAATGTTTTAAGAAATTTGAAATAGAGAAATTTGATTTTATCACCATCGAATCACATACAACATAACACATATATATATATAAACACCGTTGTCGACATGCGGTACGTTGTGGTCGCAGGGCCTACGACGACAATGGTACTGTGTACCCTCTATTGTCGCAGTACCTACGATAGCAGGTACCCACGGCGTCAGCGAGTATGGAGGTGTGGGTTCCGTCCCCCCCCCCCAAACTTATGCAATATGAAATTATTTTTTTATTATAACGTTTTAAAAACGTTTGTCATCACTGCGATTCAGATTTTTTCAAATGTATATTTCCATAGCGATTTTAACATGCGAATTATTATATATATACATATGTATATATATACATATATTTATATCTAAATGTATATATATATATATATATGCAAAGATTTATTAAGCATAACATGTATATATATGTATATATATATATATATAATTTATATGTGTATATATATATATATGTATGCAGATCTGAATAAACATGTCTTTATCTACACAATTTTAAAGGCTTTCAATTTTAAAAAATTCCATAAAATATTTGTTCCCCAAATTTACTAAATAAATTCTTTAATGGTTTTGGCTATCAATTTAAACCCTAGCCCCATAATCTCTTCAGATCTACGCATATAATGTTTTCTCAAATAGATTTTAACTACCCATATCAAGAATGCATACAACCAAAATTGGAAAAACCCTCAGAAAGCATATGGAAGACACGAAGAAGACAGGAAGTGCAAGATGCAGAAATAACATGGGCAAAATCATAAGAGTCTACCCGAATTCTGATGCTAATTCGCTTCTCCTTAGAAACTACAGAGCAAGCTCCTTCCTTCTCCCACGTTCTCGAGTCCTCCAAAAATGCTCTTCAAACGCTCTCCAAACACTCTCCCTAAGCCTCTAGGAGTGCCTGAATATAAAAAACTCTCAGGAAGCACCTAGAAGGTCTCTAGAAACAACCAGAAGGTGTTGACAACTAAGCATGAGTCTATTCCAACCTTCTAGATGAGTCATAAGGTTGTAGACACCATGTGCTTAATTGGTGCACTAACTCCAGTGTTGTCTACATAACAACTCCCGAGAATTCACAAACTCCTAAATATTAAGATAAAACAAGTGGATTTATTCAAGTGAGTGCATAAGATTTAAAAATTAATAAATTAAATTGAAGAGTAAAGTGAATATTAAATTTATTGGTTAATTCTTTGGATCCCTTGGCAGGGCATTACATTCAATTTCTCAACCATTTCTACTAAGATTATATTTTCAAACAAGCCACTGTCAATTATAACTTTGCATACATTGTTCTAGCACTTGTACTTTGTCTAAAATATAGAGTGTCTTTGAGGGTGTCTTATTCTTATTTCTTCAACTTCTTCCATTATGTTTTCAACTCTCATCTTTAAATCTAAAAAATTAAATTAAGAAGGATCTATTAACTTTAGCTCTAATACCAAAAATGATGCAGAGCCTCACCTTGGAAAACTTAGGAGAAAATGAATCACTAAACTAAGTTTCATCAAAGGGTACATACTGTTGGTGTAAATAAGTATTCACTATTTACACTTACTTAAGTTTACTTAGGTTAATGCATTATTTAATTATTTTGCATTATTTTATTATTTATTTAGGTGAGACACTTAGGAGTTTGTGTACTCTCACAAAAGTGCGCTACTCAATTTATGCACATGGTGTCTACAACACAAGAGTTTGCATCATTCACTGAGTTTTCATGTTGACAATATAGTTATTCGCACTCCTAATTTAGAACATGTTGTCTACACCACTGATGTGCATGTTATACCATTGTAGGCTTATCCTCACATCATCACACTTAATCTTGTGCTTAATGGAGGATAACCCATATCTGGTGGACATGTGCCTATTTATATAACATAATGATGTTGACTTCTATGCATTCTAGAAGCTCTCCTAAGGCCTTTATATACAAGCACTCCTAGTGTACTCTTGATATGGCATATTGAATGAATCTATCATCATTCTGATCATACTCTCTATATTAGTCTAATGTGTGCTTGTGTTGATTTCTTTTATTGTGGATGAATTATGGCCTAAGCCAAATTCTTACATGGTATCAAAGATCACAAGGAGATTCTCTACACATAGCCATTCAAGATTGTTCATGCTTTAGCACCGCGACCCAAATCTAGAGAATCTACAAAAATTGGGAGCATCTAGAGCTAGATCTAACCTTGTCATTGTGCTTGGAGTGTTGATTCGATGAAGATCAACTATAAATTTGCCTATGCTAGGTGAAAGTTGATCGTGAGGCAAACTTTTTTTGCAAATCGAAACCTAGAGGCCACAATTTGTAGTTTGGGTATGATCAATTAATTGATCTGATTATTTAATTTTTGGATCTAATTAATTTTATTCTGTACATTTTATTTTTCGAACTGGTATTTTTGAATTTATTAGTTGCATAGGCAGAGAAAAAAATTTGGCTGAACTAGGCAGTGACACCCTGGCTCGGCTCTATAATTTTGGAGGAATAGTTTTCTATTATCGTAGGGTATTATTCATACTACGGGCTCATTAATTCAATTTTGGGCCGTACTGCAATTCTCATTGGGAAAATCTGGACTCAGCACATACATCCTAGACCGAACTATCCAACAAATAAGGGGTTGTTGGGAAACTCTACACATAACCAGTAGCCTAGACCTCACTCACCTATGGGCTTCTTTGGTAAGCGCTATGTGCACTAAGGGTTTTCAATAGTCTGCAAAACCCTCCTCCCACAAATGTGGGATAATTCCACATAACTTCTTGCACCTAAGCAAGAATATACCAGCAACGACTAGTCAGCTAGACACATCTACCATTTCTGTATGACTCTGTACTACTGACATCAATAGTCCATATGATAAGGTACCGCCACATCAACTGTTGACATCATCATAGGACATGAGGATGCTAACATCATTAATTTTATGAGCCTAAAATTGATGAGCATCTGACCGTCATTCTTGGGAAAATTAGAACTTCTGTGATGGTTGTATGATCATCAAATTTATTCCTATCTTTTGCTGGTGCAACCCCTCTCCTGATTGATTTTGGTTTTTGCAGTTCGACTTCAGTAGGCCATAACTCAAACAACTGGACTCCAAATTAGGTATAACTTTTTTTGAAATTGGTTAGAATTTCTTAAATGTTTTAGTGGTGTAGTTTTTTTTGGTTTTGGTGCACATATTGTTTAGAAATTGCATTTTTTGGCAATTGTACCTGCATAATCTTGCATTTTGCAACTTCAAACGCTGTGTACGGGCACATTTGGAGTCAAAAACAAGTTCTATTTTCTTTGAAAGTGCATTATTTTTTATCTACTATCCAGATCCTCAATTAGATTGTAGGGTTGTGTGGACAAAAGTGTCACTTTTAGCAAAAGGGCCTTTCTTTGCTTTGTATTGCTTCATAATTGTAGCACATTGTAAAGTTCCAAATTTGTACTCCATTAAGAGGTTGTAATAGAAAAAATTAGAAGTCCACAAAGGCCACAATTGGCAAGTAGCCCATTGTAATTGCACTACTGATAAAGTGCCCAAAGCATCTATTTTAGGGGAATTTCTTGATTTAGTGAAAAGGGGGGGGGGTGTTCTTGGTGTTGTGTTCTCTCTTTTCTACGCTTTTATTTTATTTTCTGCATTATGGGAAATTTTAAGTTTCCAAAATTAACTCCTTATAACTATGCAACATGGTCCATAAAAATGTGGTATCACTTAATGCATAATGGAGTTTCACAATATGTAGATGGTACTCTTCCTAAACTAGCAAGTGATAATGTATCAGCAAGTGATATTTCAACTTGGGTAGCAATGGATAGGAAAGCCCTAGGTGATATATGTTTGGGGGTAGATGATAAGATCATGTATCAAATCAAGAAGTGTTCTACATCCAAGGAAGCTTGGGATACCCTTGAAAACCTTTATGGTAAAGTGTCTGAAAAGGATGCTTTCAAAATCAAAGATGAGCTTGTCTCCTTAGATCCTAAGTCATATGATTCAATACAGGATCTCATCATTAAGGTGAATGAACTCAGGACAAAGCTTATTGATTGTGGGAGTTATATCAAAGATGATAGATTGATCTATCTCATACATAACAAGTTGCCATCAAAATATTCCACATTTGTATCTTCTTTTAACACCTCAAAGACTATCTTAAGGTATGCCTACAAGAAAGTCACTTTTGATGAATATGCTAATCTATTGGATACTGACAAAAAGAATTTGAAATCAATGGGGATCCTCAAGTCGCCCCAATCCAAAGCATTAGTGGCTGACAATGAGGGTTCTAAACATTTAGCTAGACAGTCTTCAAATAAAGAAAAGGGTAAAAAAGAAGTGGAAGAATAAATCAGAGGATGCAAAAAAGACAACACCACAATCTAATCAACAAAGCAAGTCCTCAAATTCCAACAAGAAGGGGGACAACAATAAGGAGAAGAGAAAGTGCACCTATTGCAAGAAATGGTCATGAAGAGCATGAGTGTTATCTTAAGAAGATTGATGAGTTGACCAACATCATGAAGAAATATAATGTTCCATTGCCTAATGCTTGTAAGGAGAAAAGGTCTTATTCAAATTCCAAGGGCAAAGGGCAAGCACTCATGGCTAATTCAAACTCTTCAAAGGAATGGATATTTGACGCAGGTGCCTCTTATCACATGGGTTCTTCAAAGGAGGATTTTTTTTCATTGAAGCAATCAAAGGTATCGCACATCTTCATGGGAGATGATAGCAAAATGGAAGTTGAAGGAAAAGGAAACGTGGAGATGGAAAATGGAGAGTTTCAAAATGTTCTCTATGTTCCAAACCTAAGTTGAAATCTCTTAACAATCTACCAAATCACTCACCTCAGATATGGACATAGAGTTGAGTTCCTTCTAGACTCAGTACAGGTGCACAGTCTTAAAGATGACTCATTGGTGTCAGTGGGGAAAAGGTTGTACTCTTTCTCCCATTTTGTACCCAAGTATTCTTCAAAGGCCTTGTTATCTCAATCAAATTCTCAAATGCAATCATGGCATGAGTGTTATGGTCATCTTGACTTCTACCACCTTTAGCAACTTTACACATATAGAATGGTCAAAGGTCTGCCCCAAATCAACTTTTCTAAGGGTGAATATTCAATAGATTTAGTGGATATGCATCCAAAGGGGAAGTTACAAAAAGGGAAGTCTTCAAGAGCACTAGGTGTTCTACAAATGGTTCACATGGTATTAGCAAGTTCTTTTGCATTCAGCCAGGGTCGCTGCATACTTATCTTTGTTGATGATTTTTCAAGATATACTTGGGTCTATTTTCTTCATAACAAGAATGAAGTGTTGGACAAGTTTCTAGCCTTCAAGACTCATGTAGAACAAAAATCCAAGAAAGCCATGAAAGTACTCTGAATGGAAAATGGAAGCATGGATGTGAATAGAAGACTTATGGACCTTTGCAGACTCGAGGGAATTGATCTTCAAACTCCAGCAGCATTCAGTCCACATAAGATAGATGTTGCAGCTTTGAGGATCTGAACTCTTAAGTCTATGGAAAGTTTCATGATACAAGCCAAGTCTCTAGATCCATCACTTGAAGTCGAAGCAATTAGTAGTGCCATTCACATTCTTAATCATTCTCCTCATCCAGCCTTTAGATGGAATTTCTCCTTTTGAGGTATGGTGAGGCAAAAAACTATTGTGACACACTTCAGAGTCTTTGATTATCCTACATGGGAAAATAGATCTTCTAGGGGATGCAAGGCACAATCATCTTGGCCTTGTACTTTCATTGGTTATGAAGACAGTGTGAAGGCATACAGACTATTAGATCTAGAGAAACATCAAATTTTTGTGGAGAAGGATGTATACTTTGAGGAAAGTTCACCAAGCTTGTCCTCTACTCCTCTCTACACATCATACAATGTGGAAATTGATAGCGACATCAGTGATAGTGCTTCAACAGATTCAGACTTGCGGGGTTCTATTGACAGTTATAGTGACAGGTCACTATGTCAGTTCAGTTCACATGCATACATAGCCACAGTGATAGGTCTAGTACAGCAGTGTACATCCAATCTTCTAGATACAGGTTCAATGACATATTTGGGGGATAGTATTGATGATTTTCCTCTTCTTCTTGATGCAAAATCACCTTCTTCAGTTGTCACGAGGGCTCCATCAGGCTCTCTTATTCATTCTCTAGATGATCAATCCTCGCAAGTTGAAGTGATTATGGATACTTATGATCAACAGTTTCAAAAGGGTTCTTCATCAGTTGCAGAGACAGATAGTTCTTTGAGACAGGTTCTTCAACTAGTTGAGCAAGTTTCAGAGACATCACTTATCCATAGGATTCTTTCCACACACAGCGGAAGCATCTAATTTGTACCTTTGGAATTGTTTCTTCCTAAGGGGAGGAACACCATTTTGCAATCTTGGATCAATTTCTTCATCGAAGCAGTCATTGTTCGACATTCTTCTTTTGGGGGGGGTATTGTGTCTCTCTTCCTCTTCTCATCATTCTCTTATGTATATACTAGATGTATGTCGTAATTGGGGGGGTCTTGATTACTCCATCCATGCATCCTTATTTATCTCTCTTTTTAGGGGAGGGTTTTTCCCATGAGGTTTTCTCTCTTTCTCCGCTTTATCAAAGATTGCATATCATTGTGTACATGGGTACCTAACATGGCCTAGTAGTTGGGACGCATCATGCATTGCATCCTAGATTTCATAAGCTTAAGGGAATTCCCCTAAGTTGCACTTAAGGGGGGGTGTTGGTGTAAATAAGTATTCACTATTTACACTTACTTCAGTTTACTTAGGTTAATGCATTATTTAATTATTTTGCATTATTTTATTATTTATTTAGGTGAGACACTTAGGAGTTTTTGTACTCTCATAAAAGTGCGCAACTCTATTTATGCCCATGGTGTCTATAACATAGGAGTTTGCATCATTCACTAAGTTGTCATGTTGACAACACAGTTATTTGCACTCCTAATTTAGTACATGTTGTCTACACCTCTAATTTTCATACTACACCATTATAGGATTATCCTCACATCATCGCACTTAATCCTGTACTTAATGGAGGATAACCCATATCTGGTGGACATGTGCCTAGTTGTATGACTTATCATGATGTTGACTTCTATGCATTCTAGAAGCTCTCCTAAGGTCTTTATATACAGGCACTCCCAATGTACTCTTGATATGGCATATTGAATGAATCTATCGTCATTCTAATCATACTCTCTCTATTGATCTATTGTGTGCTTGTGTTGAGTTCTTTGTTCTTGGGTGAATTCTAGCCTAAGCCAAATTCTTACACATACATCTTTAGAATCAATTATAAACTTCCTTAGACTATTAACCGGCTAACTTTACTTCATATCAATTCATAAACTAACTTGCGATAGGAACTTTCTTGACCTCCTGTAGCAACATTTGTTTCCTACACCAACTTATTATAAGCCAATCAGGCTCTTCCTCATTTCAATTAAAATAAATGGACAAACTTGATAACCTTTGAATATAAAATTGAATACCAATATCAGATACAATTGATTACCCAACAACTTAAATCCATTTTTTGGATGTACACCACCTTTCTACAGGCATTGCTTTAAAACTCGATAATAGGTGAATCATCAAACATGACATTCTTTGTCATTTCCAAATCTATAAATTTATGGTTTGAATCAAACCTTACCATCATCACATATTAGTTATGTGATTTTAGTGTTAGGATAAATCACAGACAAAAATAAAAACTACATGCAAATATAACCAATAATAGAAAATAATAGATCACACAGAAATGAACACAAGGCACCAAGATTTAACATGGTTCACCCAATCCCTGGGCTACGTCCACCAAACTAGCAAGTCCAATCTTATTACAATCCAATGATTACAACCTGATTACAATCTATTATCCCTTACAACTCAATATCACCGCAAGAACCAATTTCGCATCACAACAAAATGAAAAATACCTAACCCTAAACCCTTTTATACAAGTATTTTATTCATTTTATGGTTACAACATGTCACCCATATGTCGGCCATAATATATCAGCTACCATGTCAGCTACGGCCCAAAAAAAAAATTACTATTTATGAAGTATGTACAGTACTTTCCTGATCAGTCACCATAATCTAACAATCTCCCACTTGGGGACTAATCAGGCTCCACACTAAACAACAATCTCCCACTTGGAGACTGATCCTGTACCAATACCACTACCACATGGAGCTCCCACTGGATCAAACCACCCTGGACTCTACTGTTCTTTTATTCATGTTCAGTCTAAAAGACCAATCGAAGCTGAAGAGGAGTTCAGCTTCTCCCTTGTTACAACCTTTGTCAACATATCTACTAGATTGTCATTGGTATGTATCTTCTCCAGCTTTAACTGTCCATCCTCCAAAATTGACCGAATAAAATGGTACTGCAACTGTATGTGTTTGGTCTTAGAATGCAAAGCTGAATTCTTAGCAAGATGAATGGCACTCTGACTATTTGTGAACAAATAATTATCCTTCTAAGGATGTCCCAATTCTTCCAAGAAGAACTGAAGCCATATCATATCCTTGGTTACCTCTGTAGAAGAAACATACTCTGCCTCTATAGTGGATAGAGCATTAATCTTTTGTAACCTAGAAACCCAACTCACTACTGCCCCACCAATAGTAAAGACATAACCTGTAGTACTCCACCTGGTATCAATATCCCCTACCAAATCTAAGTCAACATAGCCCTTTAAATCAGTAGTAGAGCCCCCAAAGTGTAAACACTTAGTGGATGTTCCTCTCAAATATTGGAGAATCCACTTAACAGCATTCCAATGCTCAAATCTTGGATGACTCATATACCTACTAATGACTCCCACTACATGTGCAATATCTGGCCTAGTGCATACCATAGCATACATCAAGCTTCCTACAGCTGAAGCATAGGGTACCTTGGATATCTTATCCTCCTCTTCTTGTGTCTTGGGACACATCTCCTTAGTCAATTTCAAATGACTAGGTAAAGGTGTGCTGACAGATTTAGCATTCTCCATAGAGAAACCTTGCAACACCTTCTCAACATAATCAGCCTGAGATAGCGTCAAGGTTTTGTTCTTACTATCTCTACAAATCTGCATACCAAAGATTTGTTTTGCTGCCCCCAAATCCTTCATAGCAAATGCATGTGCTAACTGGCATTTTAGCCCCTTAATATGATCCATGTTAGACCCAGCTACAAGCATATCATCAACATATAAACATAAAATAATGTAGCTATCATCATCCAACCTCTTAAAATAAACACAGTAATCTGAATGACACCTGTTATATCCATGCTCATGCATAAAATTGTCAAATTTTAGATACCATTGCTGAGGTGCTTGCTTCAAGCCATATAAACTTTTCTTCAATTTGCACACTAAGTTCTCCTTACCTTTGACCTCAAAACCCTATGGCTGAGCCATATATATTTCTTCATCCAAATCACCATGAAGAAAGGTTGTTTTAACATCCAACTACTCTAAATGAAAATCTTCAGTAGCCACAAGACTTAAAATAGTACGAATAGAATTCATTTTAACAACAGGAGAAAATATCTCATCAAAATCAATTCCCTTTTTATGTACAAATCCTTTTACAACTAACCTGGCCTTAAATCTTTTCTTACCTTCTTCCTCTTATTTCAACCTGTAAACCCACCTATTTTGTAAAGCCTTTTTACCTGTAGGCAACTTGCACAAATCTCATGTCTTATTTTTTAGCAAAGAGTCCATTTCATCTTTCATTGCAGACTCCCACTGAATCTTAGTATCCACCTGCACAACTTCATCATAACTTTCAGGTTCACCAGCATCAGTAAGTAAAATAGAGTACAAAGAGGGAGAAAACCTTTGTGGAGGTCTAATTTGCCTCATTGACCGTCTAATATTCACTGGTGTGTGTGGTATTTTTTGTTGCAGTTGTTGTACATCATGAGGAATGGTTGGAACATCAGCTTTTGGAGTATCATCCAGCACTATATAATCATCTTCTTTCTTCTCATGTTGCTGCAACAGATCTTTGTACAACACTTTCTCATTGAATATGACATCCCGACTTCTAACCATTTTAAGATTTTTAAAATCTCAAAGCCTATAACCAAATTCATTAATGCCATATCCAAAAAAGACACATTTCTTTCATTTAGCTTCTAGCTTGGTTCTATTTTCAGAGTCTATATGAGCAAAAGCTTCACAACCGAAGTTCTTGAGAAAAGAATAACTCACCTTCTTACCAATCCATGCTTCCTCTAGAATTCCATAGCCCAAAGGAGTAGAGGGACCTCTATTAATCAAATATACTACAGTATTGACAGCCTCTGCCCACATGTGTAAGGGCAACCCAGCATGCAACCTCATGCTCCTTGCGCGCTCCATTATAGTCCTGTTCATGCGTTCAGCCACTCCATTTTCCTGTGGAGTCCTTGGAATAGTTTTATGTCTATGAATACTAGTAGTGGAGCAATAATCTTCAAATTCATGACTGCAATACTCACCACCATTATCAGATCTGAGACATTTTAATTTCTTACCAGTCTCATTTTCAACCAAGCATTTTCATTTCTTAAAAGTTTGAAATACATCAGATTTCTATCTAAGGAAATAAACCCATACTTTTCTAGTTGTGTCATCAATAAATATAACATAATAATGAGAGCCACCAAGGGAAGATACCTGAGCTGGTCCCCTTACATCTGTATGCACAAGCTCTAATTTCTCTTTTTTGTTTTCCTTCCCAATCTTTACAAAACTCACTCTCTTTTGTTTTCCATACACACAACTTTCACAGAAATCCATATTAACACATTTCAGACCTGGTAAAACTTTCTTTGAATGAAGTACTTTCACACCTTTCTCACTCATGTGCCCAAGTCTATTGTGCCACAACGTTGTATCAAAATCTACAACAGCTATTTGTTCTCCCTGCTCAATTGCAATAATTGTTCTTGAACATTCATTTTTCTCTAAAACAATCAAAGTAGTAGGAACAATATGACCTGTACAAAGATATAAGGTGCCTACTTTCACACCTTTTGCTACTACAAGGGAACCTTTTGAAACTTTTCAATTTTTATCATTAAAAGTAACTACACAACCCTCATCACCGAGTTGCCCAGCTGAAATTAAATTTCTACTCAACCTTGGAACATGTCTTACCTCATGTAGTAGCCAATGATTCCCATTCTGCAACTTAATCTTAATTTTTCCCTTTCCAACAATCTGACAGGGTTCGTTATCCCCCAAATAAACAAGCCCAAAATCCCCTTGGACATAATCAATGAAATAACCTATATGAGGTGTAGCATGAAATGAAGCACCAGAATCTAAAACCCATGAATTATCAACACTCTCTAAAGATAGAAGCAAAGCATCCTCTTCAAATTTGTTACTTACCACATTTGCCTCCTTGTCTCCATTTGATTTATCTCCTTCATTTTTTTTTCGATTCCAGCAATCTTTCTTTTTGTGCCCTGGTTTCCCACAGTACCAGCAATGATTTGTTCCTCTCAATTGAGACCTCTTCCCCTT
The DNA here is from genome assembly GCA_028749045.1 of Cupressus sempervirens. NCBI lineage: Eukaryota > Viridiplantae > Streptophyta > Pinopsida > Cupressales > Cupressaceae > Cupressus > Cupressus sempervirens. The sequence goes on from CM053785.1 coordinate 626,274,277, forward strand.
TGACTTTCCTCTTGATTTCTCATGATTTCCAGAGTTATTTCCTCTCTTAGTTGTTTTGCCCCTACTTTGTGCATTCAAAGCAGTTCCTGATGTAGATCCACCTGAGGATTTTCTACGAGTTTCCTCACTTAAAATAACACCAATCACATCATCATATTTTAGGGTACTAGATCCAGGAACAGAATTACTTGCTGCCATTAACAAGCCATTCCAGCTTTCAGGCAAAGAACACAAAATCAAGAGAGCCCTAATTTCTTCATCAAAATTGATATCCATAGAAGATAACTTACTAGTAATAGTATTAAACTCATTTACATGATCTGCAATAGATCCACCTTCTGCCATTTTCATATTAAATAAACGCTTCATGAGAAATACCTTGTTTGAAGCGGAGGGCTTTTCATATAGTGTCGCTACGATTTTCATCAAATCTTCTGTCGTCTTTGCTTTTGTAATATTAAATGCCACTGATGGTGCCAAGCATAATCGAATGCTTTCGAGTGCCTTTCTATCCAAAAGATCCCATTCAACTTCTGACATAGTTCCCTAATTCTTGGCTTTGCCTTCCAACGGCTTCCATAAATCCTTCTGATATAGATAGTCTTCCATTTGCATCACCTAACAATCTCCCCCTCGACGCGCATACCAGGTGCTTACGCAGGTCAAGAAGGCACCAGGGAGATTTGAACCCATGACCAGGCCAAAACCAGGCTCTGATACCAATTGTTAGGATAAACCACAGACAGAAATAAAAACTACATGCAAATATAACCAATAACAGAAAATAATAGATCACACAGAAATGAACACAAGGCACCAAGATTTAACATGGTTCACCCAATCCTTGGGCTACGTCCACCAAAACAACAAGTCTAATCTTATTACAATCCAGTGATTACAACCTGATTACAATCTGTAATCCCTTACAGCTCAATACCATCGCAAGAACCAATTTTGCATCACAACATAATGAAAAATACCTAACCCTAAACCCTTTATACAAGTATTTTATTCATTTTAGGGTTACAACATGTCAGCCATATGTTGGCCATAATATGTTAGCTACCATGTCGGCCAAGGCCCAAAAAAAAATTTCGGGCCGATGCCCCAAACCCCACTATTTATGAAGTATGTACAGTACTTTCCTGATTAGTCACCATAATCTAATATTTAGAATATTGGTGAATAAATAAAGATATTCACCAAATTCAAAAATTGATTTCTACGTAGGTACGAGTAGGTTTTAAATGAAACAATAAAATAAATGGAAACAAAAAGAATATGATACATAACTCCTCCAAGAACCCAAAAATAGATTGCATAGAGTTTAATGGACTCCCATAGATGAATACGATTCTCAAAACAATAGATATTTACATTAAAATATTCAAAAAACGTGTTTCCTATAATCATTTCAAAACAACAAATTTAATGTAGACTCAAAACTAATTGATATGTTGTTGTTCTAAAATATAGGCATTGATAAAATCTTGGAATACTGAATATCAATTTAGCAAAGGAAATAGAGGAAATCACACACCCAAATCACAAAACTCACAAAAATCTGAAAAAAAAAGTTCAACTCTTTCTACTCTTTTTGCCGTATCTGATACTCTCCATTACATAAAAACTACCTTCTTAATACTTTTTCTTCTCTTCTATTGGGAAGATGAAATGTCATCCCAAAAGTAAGAAAAGAAAACCATTTTTTAAATCATGATGAATCAGAATTCAAAATTTGTTGCTAGCTTCCTGTAGTCATCGATTACATAGTTGGCCTAATTATTAACCACACACAAAACACACTTAAATAAAACTGACTCAACATAAAACTGAAATTAACTTTGTCCTAAGTGGTTATACTTGGAGAGTTTATTGAATCACTACTCCAATTATGCCACCACATCATAGCACTTTATTGCAAACATTAAAATTCAAAACACTCTTAAAACATGATTTTAATTTCCTACATAACTTCTTGTAGCATCTTTAATCCTATTAGTTCCTATACCAGACTCTGTCTAGTCTACCACTGCAGCAAATGTCATAGAAGGGAAACTCATTGAACAAAGAAAGATGGCAAACAAAGGCAAAACATCAACCTCCCATGGAAATTTAGTCAGAGTAATGCATATACAACAAGGCACAAGATATGGTGAATCCCAAGAGTAAAATAATTTGTATGTGTTTCCTTAAATGACACTACTCGAATTAGAAGGCAAAACAAGGCAAAGAAAGGAAAAATAACCTAAACAAAACTATAGATGGAATATGGTACTTTATCTCGGTGTGTTTGGGAGAATGCATACAAATGATGTCTAAATAGACTAGAAGAGACATAAGGCTGATAAAATAGATAGTACAACCCATGACGAATCATTTGAAGCAATGAAATTGATCCTTGGACTTAAAATAACTAAGATATCCACCAAAATTAAAAAATGCAAAAGACTGAATAGAATGTGCCTGGAGAAGAATCTAGAAAACAACCAAAATCACAAGAAAGAGCTTTGAAAGACCTTTCCAATGATATAAATAATTCCCAAATTGAAGATCGGGTGCTCAAGATATGTCTCCAAGAAAGAAAAATTGTAGCCCTAACTTTGATAGCATAAAAAGCTATCAAAAAAGCATCAAAATTGAAAATTACCTGTACCATTGTGATGGGCTCAGAACCAGCTTTCTAGTTGATATCTCGTTTGAGGAAAATGGAGTTTGTATTCCTTAGATATGAGCAAAAATGTGAAGGTAGGTTCAAATAGAGCTAGAAGAGAAAATAGGAATGTTGATGCAATGCTGACATGGTGCTGATGTCAACAAATGGCAAGTCCAAATTTGATGGTTAAATGATCGTCAAAGCAAAAAAATGCCATAAAAATGACCAATAGCTAGAAAAAAAATATCCAATGCTGAAAAATCACTATCATTGAAAACACATTGCCAGAGAAAAAGTAGTCAATGCTAGAGAAACAAATACAGTGGCCAAATAATAAGCATGTGCATAAAAAATGAATACCACAATCATTGCTAGAAAACTTGGAAAAAGGTAAACCACCATGTGAATACCACCAATGAGAAAAGAAACATATCAAACCACCCTTTGCCAAAAATGTGTGGCTTAACAGATTTCCATGTGGCCAAGGATGGCATTGCACTTGGAAAAAGCAACAAGTGCTAGGAAGGAGCAACTCCCAAGATAGGATGTACCCTTGCCAAAAATGTTGCCAAGTCATGGCCAAACCACTGATGAACTGCTAGTTTAGTTTTATGCCTTGATCCATGGGCCCTCCAAAAGGCATGCAAATCCAATGTGGCATTGAAGAGGAGTGCACCAATAAAAAAATGGTCAGCCAAAAAAATAAATCCACCATATCGTCTATGGAAAAAATTACCTAATAATCCTCCAAAAAAACCATGCATGTTAGGGGTCACAGTTGTACAAGCCATGTGGCCTTCGTGCATGGCAAAGAAGGGGCCAATGATTGCAGGACCCAAAGCCAAATGTAGGAGAACAAAAGGCAGTAGACCATCCAATTGAAAGGCACCTCCTTATAAAGTGTTTCACATGATATCCATATGGGGAAGCATCATGCTCTGAATGTCCATCAAGTTTGCCCTTATTCTAGCTCTTCTATTAATAATTATCCCTGAAGATCTATCAAAAATATGACTTTCTCAAAATAATTTGAAATTGAACTTGGGTTAAGTGCCAACTGACTAACACTAGCCTTCAAGTCCATATCAATCTTAGCCAATTTATCCTTGATTTCCTTGGTAAATTTTATTGTATCACTCCATTTCACAAATAAGGATACAACATTATTTACAACATTCTCCAATGTAGAAACAAGAGTGGATAACTCTACTTGATCAATAGCAAATTTTTGTGCTACATTTTCCAGGACTTTTCTTTCAAACTTCATTTTATCCTTTTTCAAGAAGTTTGTCCTGATCATCGACATCTTAATTGAACTTATGTACAAATTCAATTAGTTGTTCAATGATGGGGACCTTTTCATTTACCTCTATAGACAGTGTATCCAAAACTATGCCTTTGATATCCTCAAGGACTTTGCTTTTGTTGGAATCTTACAATTGGAACAATTGTTGTTTTGTCATTGATGTCAAATCTACTAATAAGACATATTTCTACCTAATATAAATATCATATCTATTTGATTTATAAAGAGGATTTGAGAAATTGCTCACAATAATAACACCTAGAGGAAAGGTTTAGTTATGAAAAGGAAGCTACAATGGACATTTGATTAGTTAGACTTTAAAAAGACAAAGTGATTGTTTATATCAAGAAAGTTAATCTAAGTCAAGCAATAGAGTAAAAGGTTAAGGAATTTTGAGTGATGCTAGTGTCAACCAAGCCACAGTGTGTGCCAAGAAAATCTAGTATTGACCGAGCATCACTATTGACTGAGCAAGTTAGTTGATGCCAAGTCATAATTTTTACAATGACTGAGTGCTCAAGTGATGACCTAATGTCAGAACATAGTGATTGCCAAGTAACAGTATTGAGAATGAATTTGAGGAAATCGTAATTCCTAGCCAACTCAATCGATTTCTTAGGAGATGTAAATCGTGTTGAAGATAAGATTGATGAGTTGGATCATTTAATTCAAAGTAAAGATTAGGTAAAGACCTAATAGATGGGTTCCAGAGAAGTTTCTAGAGGATGATCAAGAAGCTAGACAAATCCAATGAATCGTGTTGAACATGATCTTAAACTATAAGATCTACAGTGATTGTAGAATATATAAAAGCAAGAATTACCTATTTAAAGAGGTATAAGGCCAAATGGAACTGAGAGAGAGAGAGAGAGAGAGAGAGAGAGAGAGAGAGAGAGAGAGATGCATGTACAAAAGAAGGTTGGTCAGAGATGCACAAGTGTGTGTGAGTGAATGTGAAGCTAAAGGAGATTGCTTGTGCATATGCTACTGATATTGATAAGTAAAACCTAAGCAGATTGCTTAAGTTTTGTTACAAAGAGAAGATTTATTGCTTGAAGGGTTGCGAAGTGAATCAAGAACAAAGATGGCAATGGAGAGATTATTAGTTAATTAGTACATGGACTAAATAGTTATATGAATTTTCAAAGTGAGTTGTAATCATATAAATCAAAACCCTATTGTTTACTTTCTAATCATTTTAAATAATTTGTATTGAAATCCTTTTAATAGAGGTTGACCTAACAGTCATTTGAAGGACTTAACAATCTATGTACATCCTTTAACAAGGTGACATTACAAGTAGAATGATCAAAGTCCTCTAACAAGGTCACTCCTAACAGGGTGATTAAATCCTCTAACTAGGTCACATTTAACAATGTGTATTGTAAACCTTTAACAAAGTTGGATCCTAACATTGGTCACTTTGAAAGAGTAAAAAAATAGTGACATGTTGCTAGTGGTTTTTCCCAAATTGGGTTTCCACGTAAAATCCTAGTGTCAAACTTGTGTTGAATTTTTTATATATTTTACATTTGATAAAGTTTTATCTAGCAAAGTATGTTATGTTTCAGATAGTAATTTGATCAGTATAGTAGAGACCAAGCAACAACGGGATAAGCAGAACAGTGAGTGTTTTATGTTTAATTGTTCAAATGGTACTTATGGACCTTGAGTCACTAATTCACCCCCCCCCCCCCCCCCCTCCCTCTCAATTATTCTAAATATTTCTAAAATCTTATGTCCATTTCTACTCTCAGCATCTATTACTTGGCTCTTTTCTTCCAAAGTTCACCCAATATGTCCATATGCTTAGCAGAAAGATTAGATTGGCCCCAATTTGGAAACAAAATCTCTTCATCAAGGTCAATATCATCAATGATATTTTCTTTTCCTTTGGCCTTGACAATTGATGAAAGCATGATTTCTTTCCCTTTGCCTGCATCACTCTTTTCTTTAATGCTTGGTTGAAGCTTGTCTTCTTTATCTGCTTTTTCAAGTATATCCTCATCCTTGATAGGTTGTTTCTCAATTAAGCTTGCCCCAGGAGAAGTTAGATAATGTTGCTTGGTTACTACTAGGGTGGATAAAGGATTTTCTTTCTTTTCTTCATTACTCAGTTGACCTATGTTCAACTCTTTAGACTGCAACTTAGGTGTTGTCTCATTTAACTCAGAACTTGATGGAGTGGTTGGAAGAGATGCCATGACCTCTGTTGCTTTTTGTAGGATCGGATTCTTTAATAGTCTAACCTTTGGTAGATTTTCCTTTTCTTTTAGATCAAAAAATTTCCACAAATTGGATGTGGATTGTACAACATCCTCAATTTTATTAGACAAATTTTGAAAAACTTTAAATCTAGGAGTCTATCTATCTTTATACTTTAACATTACCTCCTTTATTTCCTTCCCAAAGAGATTTGGCATTATCTTCTTCAAAGTTTGTTCTCCTATTTATTTTTCTATTTTGACTATGTTAGCCCAATGGTGAGAAATAACCTTTAGTATGGCTTCTAGAGCATGGCCTTTGAGTTCATTAGGGTCATATTTCCACTTTTCCATTTTCTCCACCAATGCATCTTCAATTTGTTTCTGCTAATCCTTGCTTTTGGTTTCATATTTGAGGTATTTGAAGTCAGCCATGCCACTTCCTTCCTTTACTAATTTCAACCTTTGTTAAAAAAGTAGGTGGGGGCTTCTTCACTGAGATGTTTGGAGTGTTATCTTCATCTTCATCATCATCATCATCCATCCTCAATTTCCTTCTTAGCTTCCTAGGCTTGGTGGCAAAAATCACAGGAGTAGAAGACCTTGCTGATTTTCTTGATGGTGTCTTTGCCTTCTTCTTTGGAAGTTCCTCTGCCTCTTCTTCTTCATGATCGCCTTCCTCTTATTCTTCCTCTTCTACATCATCACCTTTTCCCTTGGTAAGTATGAGAGCGAAATTAGATTTGTCAAATGTCTTCTCAAGGTTTTCGATCCTTTTCTTTCATCTCTTCAAGATTTGAGGAATTTGAATCTCAAGTGAGATTCTTGTCTTGGCTTCTTCATAGGTTCCAAAATAAGTATCCTTGGGATCCACTAGCTCATTGATAATGGCTTTAATGGTGTCTCTAGTGTCATCAATGTTAACTTCATAACTCAATGGCCTCACCCATGCAATCCTAGGTCTGACTACTTGAATATGAACTTTGTCATAGTTAACTAGGAAACAAATGTCTTGCTCATAATCATCTACCAATTTTTTAGGGATCCTAAGCTTATTTTGCATCTTCTCCTTGAAGTTCTCAAAATATGCATCCATGATGCATCAAAATTCTCACCCATTTCATCAATGAAATCACTAATCTGATATAGCATAGGTGTATCCTTCTTCCATACAACATTTCCTTTGGATGGAAAGAATTTTTGCACATAGAAAAGTAAACACATTAGAAGAGAACCAAACTTGCATGAATTTTTCTTGGAATCTCGGATGCTCTCCATGTTCTTACTCAACTGAATATGTTATAGCTTGGTAAGATCAAATGATAGGTTCTTCTTTACCATCTTGTATGCTAGATCAATTTCTTCACAAGGAATGATGTTGGATCGACTCAAAATGTAGCTCTTGTGAGCTATGACATGAATTTCAAACTTGATTTTCATATCAATAATGTTATTCAGCTTCATGCCTCTTTGGTTCCATTCAGCTAGGGTTAGCTTAGACAGTTCTCCTTGTGCTTGGGTTTTGGTTGCCTTGAACTTTTCCATCATTGGATAATGAGTAATTTGATGGATCATCTTCTTTGTGATTATGATTGGTTGCCCAAGTCAGAAGGTCATATTGTGGACTCTGCTCAATATAAACCTGATCCACTTCACTTGAAAATTCCTTGGCATATGAAGGATGTAGGTCAATCCCTTAACTTCTAGATGCTTGTGCTCAAGTTTCAACACTCCATTCTCACACAACACATTGTATGCTTGATCTAGCTTGAAATTACTCAACTCTTGATTTGAACAATGGTAAAATGTTCTTACATCATGAATTAGGAGCACCTTTGAAGGAATGGTTGAGTGTGCTCCTTTGGGATCCTTCTCTTCAATGATTGCAAGGTATAATTTGAAGTTAGGTGCTTTGTAATCTATGTTCTTGACCAACATTTCAAAACCCTTGCTAACCTTTGTGTTTGATGAAGCTGCCATAATGCTTGGTTGATGAATAATTCTAGATGGTAGACTTTCCTGAAAACTTAGTTCATCAACAAATTCACTCAAGATCGCTCAGGGGCCCAAAGAATGATCTGCACACTTTGATCTGTGAATTCACAGTGAAAGAATAAACCTTTTTTTTCTCCTTTTAACATAATTTCAACTTTTAGGGCCTCATTAATGCTCTGTACTATTGTAGGTGAAAAAAGCTTGGTTAGATATTCAAACTTAAATACATCATGAAGCTCAGTTAAAACTAGCTGCCAACATGACTTCGCTTGGTTAAGTCATATGATTTAGTTGAGTCATAGAACCTAACCTTGTTCAGTTATGCCTAGGGAATAACTCGGTAAAGTTTGAATGCTTGGTTAGAATTGAGACTTGACATGATTCTTCCATTTATCCTAGTACATATGATATGTTGATTTGGACTTTCTTGTTTGCTTAACTAGAACTGATGTAGGATCTTATTTTGCTCATAGCTCTAGTGATCTTCTTATATGCTTACTCAAAGGTGATTCAATCACCCAACTCTTTGACTTGGGTGCCAATGACTTTAGAGCTTTGACTTGAGTTTTCTGGAGATTTTCTTACCCATTGATGATTCCTTTGATTCTTGATCTCATTAATCTTGGTCTTTCCTTTATTTTCTTCTTTAGTATTTACAGTAGCTCTATTCATGTAGTTTCTTGCTAAATGGACAAGTTCTTTGCATACATAGCATATTTTGGTAGGATTCCCTTTTCTGAAATGAGTCCTCATACAATTTGCTCAAATGTGTCCATATTTTCCACATAGATAACATTTGTACCAAGTGTTGTAACCCCAACTAGTAAATGCTCCTAGTCTTGGTCCAATGTTCCATTGCTTTGTTCTACACTCTGAGGATTTATGACCTTGCTTGTTGCATGTAAAGCAATTTCCATCAAACTTTGGTTTGTCTTTACATTCACTTGATCTATGACCAAGCTTATTGTAGTTGTAGCAATTTCTATTGAATTTTGACTTTCCATTATTCTAGCATTTGTTTGATGAGTTTCCTATCTTTCCACAATGGTTGCATGTAAGTCTATTGTTCTTTTGAGCTCCTTGTTGTGATGATTCTCCTTGTTCAATGTAACCTGGTCTTTCTTTCCTTTTGTATCTAAAATGAGATAGTTCAACCAACTGATTCATGCTTTCTTGTGATCTGTCATCATTCTTTCATTGGTTTCTTTTTCTACTCTAAGATCATTATTGAGTCTATCAATTTTTGTCCTTAAATTGATGACTTCTTGATTTGCACTGTTGAGTTGTTTTATCATATATGTTTGATATAGTGATAGCTGGTGGATTTCATTTTCCTTTTCTACTAGTCTGGTGTTGAGTAATCTTTTATCTTCATCTACCATCTCTTTATCATTTTTAGTTTTGTTCTTTTGTTCCATAACTTCACATATCCTAACTGAATGAATCTCATGTTCTCCTTTCAATTTTTTTACTTCTTCTTACAGACTGAGGTTCCTTCCAAGTAGATCTTCTATAGTTGCATATGCTTCTTCTAAACTTCTTTCTCTGCAAATATCTTCAATTCTTTCTTCTATGTATAGATTGTCATTAATTTGTACTACTAAGTTCTCTTTTCTTCTTTTCAGGGATTGGGAGAGTTGATTCTTTAGTTTCTTGATTTGATCCATAGCTAGGTGTAGGTCCAGTTTTTCATTCTTGATAGCTTTCTTTATATTGTACACTTCCATTGCTTCTGATCTTTGTTCTCAAGTTGTTAAGCTTCATATAGGAGAACCTTGCTCTGATACTAATTATTGGAAATGTAATTATGATTGAGTGACTGAGAGGGTGGGGTGAATCAAGAAGCAGTTAAAACTTCTTTCTCTTAATCTCACTTTATTAGATTATCTAATCTACTTGCATGCATGGAACAAATAGCAATAAGAGTAACAATACCATAACACTTTGACACAATATTTGGTAACCCAGATACCCCCCAAGTAGAAGCTAAAACTAGGGTGGGGATGAAACCCACAATGCTTCACTACTGTAGTAATAAAGTTGGCATGTTAAGGCTTACAATTGATCACTTCTAGTGATCTACTCGCTCAAGAGTAAGTAGGACCGTTAGGTCCACCTTATGAAAGGATTTATACAATACAATAAAGTATGCACTCAGTTAGAAGATTTTGTAGGGACTATTAAGTCCACCTCGTTAGAGGATTTGAGACTGATACACCTATTAGGATAAATCAACAGGTTGAACTCTATTATGCAACTTTGTTTGTAGATGAAGATCTTTGAATAATATATTGATCACCTTACTATGATAGATGAGTCTCTTCTTTTCCTTTGTACTACTTGATAGCCTTCTAATCAATTTGCTCTTCCATTATCCATATTCTTTTATGATAATAAATGTAACTCAATGATGTGTCCGAATGAAACAAAGTGTCTTCCTTATATATTGATCCAAACAGTAAATCTACTTTAGGTTAGCTATAATAGCAATTCAGTAGTTCCAAAAATAATTACCAATTCGGCTCAATGTTGATACTTGGGTCCAATAGCTTACTCATGTGATATGGAGACACTTGGGAAACACTGTCAACTTAGTTATCTCTAGCACTCGGTTGATTCTGATGTTTGGTTCACATTGATCACTCAGCAAACTCAGTTGGCTTGGTTCACAATATTCTTCCTGGTCGGTTCTCATTCTGAAACTAAAATGCTAAACTAACTTAGTTGACACTATTAGCTTAGTTCATACATGAGCTCAATTAACACTCATCTATCTGGTAGCTCAAGTTATACTTACTTCCCATGATGAATAAGTGTTTTGGCACTAATTGACAATATGTTTTGTCATAAGGTCAACACTTTCACTAGTTTTTCCCAATGGGTACACATGATAAGTCTTTATAGAGTATAAAGGTAATTGTGCACCAATAGACTAAGAAACCCTCCAAACTTATTATCTATTGTGTTAGAAGATGACACCGCACATGATCCCAAAAATAATTTTCTTCTCAAGAAAAGCTTCCTAGCCACATTACCAGGAAATAGATTCAAATAATATAACCCACACAAAATGTTGCCCGCAGTACCTTTTATTTTTCACCCTCAATTTGGATTTACGAGCAAATAAGTTGTTAATGACTCCAATGATAAATGCATCTATCAGCAATATGATACCGACACCCAGGCTAATAAGTTCATTAAATGTTCTCATCTCTCCAAAGTAGTATTTTATCCCTTGAAATCCCTATATTGACTATATAAATATTGGGTTCCTTCTGTTGTTGATATCACATGTACCCATAAAGGTTCAATGCCTTCTAGGGATAGCATTCTTAGGATGAGAGCATTTATGGTAACATCCTATACCCAAAAGGATTTACGCATTGCAGGGGGGATACTCTTATAAACCAAGAGAATTCTTCTAGACCATTTCAAAATAAGATTATCCTACTGTCAAACCCTAAGGAGAGCCAAGAATATATGCATTGCATAGTTTAGGGCCCAAATTAGCCAAGCAGTATTTAACCCAATGGGTTTTTGCATCTACATAATTGTTTGTATGGTGCAATGCAATGGCAATTTCAAGCAATGATCTTTTTTTTTTCTTAGATTAGTATACATATGGGTAGGGTTCTTGTATGCAACATGGGACAAACAATGGAAGTTACTCCCAACTTTTGGAGCTCAATTTTGGAAAACAAGTCAAAAAAGAACTTCTTGGCTTGAAAGGAAAAATGTTATGCAAGGCATAGAAACGTCAACTTCTCTTTGCTTCTCTTTGAGGTATCTCAGTTTATTTCTTATCTATCTTCAATATCTATAGCTTCCTTTGGATTGGGGTGGAAGAGAGAAAAAAATATTTGAGTCTTATCAATTGGGATACAATATGCAAGCCTAAAGATATAGGAGGATTGGGGTTACAAAAAATCTATGATCTTAATAAAACTCTTAACCAAGATTGGTTGGAGGCTTTCTCGTGATTCCTCATATTGGTGTAAATTTATGAAAGCTAAGTATTACAGTTATTCCTTTTCTCTATAATCTCCTTTCTGCTCACAACTTCCTTGTGGGTTCTAAGAACTAGGTCAGTGTTTTGAAATGCAAAGGTGTGTTAAGAGAAGGGCCCAAATGGAAAATTGGTGATGAGATGAAAGTCCACTTTGGAAGGATCTATGGGTTGAGGATAAACCAATGTGCATGGGGCCCTTTAGAATGCTTATTGACAAGCTTAAAAGACTTGTTGGTGAAAAGGTGGTAGATTACTAGTCTCCCCAAAAAAAATTGGAGATTGCTATTAGATTGTGTTAGGGATTATCCTAAACTCATTCTTAGGGATATAGATCTACAGAAACTTATGATAGTATTTGTATCCATTTTTCCTTGTGGGGGATAGTTTATGTTAGATGTTGAATATGTCAAGGGTTTCCACAATCAGATTGGATTATTTTGAATTGATGAGAAGTAGGTGATATCCTCAACTAGAGAAAGTTGTGTAACTCCTACCTCATTTCTATACTAAATTGCTTTTGGTGGACATTTCTACATGGAATAGTTCTTACTTTTGACAGCCTAACCAAAAGGAGATTCCACATAGTTAATAGATGTGCCTTATGCAAAAAAAGAAGCTAAAGGTATTAATCACCTTCTAATACATTGCTCCTTTGCTACGGAGGTTTGGTATAAATTATGAGAAAAATTACTTTGGTTTTCCATGAGGACTTGCAAAAATTCATCAATAATTGGGAAAGCCCCTCTCATCACCTACTGATAAGACAACTATGGAAATTGATTCCCCCTCATATTTATTAGAGTCTTTGGAAAGAGCTAAAAAGCCAAATTTTCAAGGATATTGAAGCTTCAACTTATATTGTGATAATTAGCCTTCTAAAGTTGTTATAGGAAAATATAAACATTAATAGGTAGAAAACCTTGGAGGAACCCCCTTTAATGAAGGATTGAGTTACCAAAAAACTAGGGCTTTCCTAATACTTTCCACCACTTTGACAACTCCAAAAGAGATATCAGAAGAAATACAAAGTGAAAGGGACCCTCCTTTCCTTGGGGAAAACTCAACTTTGACGGGGCAACTACATATGGTAAGGCAACAGGAGGTGGGATCATTAGGGATCATGTGGACAAAATGGTGGTTGCTTATGCCAGAATCCTGGATATGGCCAGTAGTAACCAAACAAAAGTTATGGCTTTATTTTGGGGACTAAAACTTGTCATTTCCATAGGAAGTAATAGATTAATCATAGAAGGGGACTTTAAGCTTATTGTTAAAGACTAAAGGAAAGGTAGAGGGAGGTTGGAAAATGCCTAGCATTATCAACGTTGTGAAAGCAACATTAAGAGAGTTGGATGATTATATTGTATAGAAAACCTATTGAGAGGGTAATGTAGTAGTGGGTGCCATTGCAGCTATCAAGCTTGGATTTGAGGGCATTTGTTGCTGGAAAAACTTGTTATGTATGCTAGAAACTACAAAAGGCATTATGGCTACAAAAAAAAAAAGGAAATCAATAATTATGCAAATAGACAAGCATAATATTAGTAGTTTGAGCTCGGCTAGGAAGATCCTTGCAAAATGGAAGGATATTTAGAATCCAAAGATGACATGGTGCCTTCTGATGCTAACTGGATGCACATGTTCAAGGTTCCTATTCCTCTGCCACTGGTTTTCATTCAAAAAAATATCATCTCATTTAGGTTATCTATCAACTCCTCTCTCTTTTAGGTTATCTCATCTCTTTTTTCCGAGTTTTGCCATGGATGGGCGCTGAAGATTTCCCAAGTACTGTCGTGAGTTATAATTGCTTGGCTTGTCTGCATTGAACATTTCGTTCAAAGGGGATTGTTTGCAACGATAATTGTATTACCCTCTGTCGTGGCATGTGTGTTCTCCCATGGGTGGGCCGCTATCTTTTCCATGGACGGGTGCTGCCCTTTGTCTAAACTTGAAATGTTGCGTGGGAATTCAGATAGGCCATTGCAATAAACTTGAGATACAACAATAATAGTCACTCAAAAGTTATTACAAGTGGATTTTAGCACTTCTCGTGGTTGCATTCAGCTTGTTAGCCAGCTCCTTGTCTGGACCAATGATTGGTATGAAATTTTGGAGCTGTAGGTTACTTTAGGATTCACAGGAACCATCTGCGATTGCTTTTGAGAAGTTGTGGGTCACTTCATAGCTCATGGGAGTTAGTTTTCATCAGTATTTGGGCGTCTGAACTTCACATCAGGCAAGGAGGTTACGGCAGTGAACGTGGAAGTTTAGTATGGAGAAGTCATAATTAGTCTATACCTACACCACAAGATAGATTATGACCCACAAGACAGTTCGTACATGATTTGTCTGACAAAATGTCCAGTACCGTTTCTGCTTTGTTTTATTCAATTACGACTTAGTATTGTTTGTTCATATATTGTTTAGTATTGTTTTGAATCATGGACCCCCCACCCAATCTAGCAACATTATAGCAGATAGTTGATCGCTTGGCATTATTAGAGAAGGATAATGCAGCTCTGAAAGTCACAACTCTTTCTCTCTCAGCAGTTTCCCAAGCTCTCTTAATGTAGCTCTAGAAGTTTGAATCAATGAATCAAACTCTCTAGGATACTACTCACTCCCTATCTCAATCATTAAAGGACTTGAACCAGCAGGTTGTAGCTAATTCCTCACACATCCAGGACCTTTTTGAAACTTTTACCACACAACGGTAGGCATTACAAAAGATATCAGCTCCATTATTGAAGACTTTGGAGACATTGGAAACCTCAAGGATAAGCAGACCGAGCTTGTTAAAAAACAATCATCTCTTTTGACTGAAACAAAGCAGCAAATTAAAACTTGGGCCTCTACTTGCAAAAACTCTAGCACTACGCCCCTTCCAGTGGTTGAAAAAATTGTCCAAGAGAAGTTGGTAGAAGATCGAGTTAAGCGCTTCAGGGAACTCAACCTTCAGGTTAGAGGTCTTCCTTCATCCTCCATTGATCCTCTCCCCAAAGGCTACTCATTTCTCAACGAGCAACTAGGTATTTCAGATATTACATAAGACAGAGCATGGTTTGGACACGATGGCACCCTTTTTCTTAGGTTTCTCTCACTGGCTGATCGACTACAAGCTCTCTGGGCAAAGAAGAAGCTCTTCCTTCTTCCCACAAAGATATTTCTTGATGAGGACCTCACAAAATCACAGGTAGCTTAACTAAAGCACTCTAGGAGTCTTGTGGTAGAAGCAAGGAGTAACAGGAAACGGGCAGTTATAAGGAATCTAAAGGCAGTTATTCGTGACTCACCTCCCAAGGGTTGGGATGAGAGACATACCCAAGCCCAATGACAATCTGAGCACCAACAGTTTGGCAAGTCTAAACCCTCCATTGGCTCTTTGCTTGTCAACTGTTGGAATGGCAATGGTTCCCTATGGTCTTTGCCAGGCTTACTTCATGATGCAGTTGGGGATGCTGATTTGTTAGTTGTTACCGAGACTCATGAGAGTCCTGCTCGGCCCCTTCCAGGTTATACAGGGTATCAGTGGCTTTCAATTTGTAGAGAGGAGGTCCGAGCTTTGGGTGGTGTGCATGGTTCCAATGGAGTTGCTTGTTTGATTAGAGATGATCTATTCAGCAATACCACATTGGTTCTTTCTGACACTTATGCTAGATTTATGTGGATCTAAGTTGGAGGTACCAGTCACCGTTAGAAAGATATCTTCATTATTGCTTGTTACTTCCCACCGACTACCTCACCTTACGCCATTCATAGTGTTGAGGATGGGAACCCTTTTTCAGACCTGTTCGAGAGCATCTCCAAGTTTGGGGCTATGGGCGACATCATCATCTTAGGATATTTTAATGCACGGACTAAAGATCTCCAGCCCCCCAATATGACCGTGGGTCCGATTTGATTTGTACTATTGAGAGGGATCTTACTAGTATGGGGCTTCAGCGTTTATCCGAGGATCACAGTGGACCTCTAACTTGTTATGGTCGCCAACTTCTCCAGCTCTGTGAGTCCTCCAACTTGGTGATTCTAAATGGCCTCTCTTGTTTCTCGAGTTCTAAGCTTTTTACGTGTTGGCCTCATAGTGGGGGTGCAAGCATGGTGGATTACATCCTCGTTGTTGCTTCCTTCCTCCCCTCCATCCAAAATTTTACTATCTCCCGTCTTCCCTTGGTTGATCATACCCTTCTTAGCCTTTCGGTCTATGTTTCTTCCCACCCTTTATCACTCATCTCTACTCACCCTGCCCGGTTTCGCCCCCACACTCATTTCTGTTTCGAGGATAGTGATCAAAACCTCTTCATTTTCCATTTGAGAAGATTCCTCTACCCAGCTAGCTTCACGAATCATAGTCAGGTGTCCACCATGTTTCACTCACTAGCTACTGCAATTTGGGAGTCGGCTCTCCTCTCTATCCCTCACTGCTCCATTTCCAACACTCACAGATCGGCTCGACGAAATACTTGTCCCATGAATCAGTGGTTTGATGATGACTGTAAAACTTTCCACCACTCCTTGCGCTTAGCTTTTGATACTCATTCTCCCCCTTTCACCAATTTACGGCTCTCTTACAAACACTTTCTTCGCCATAAGAAGCGATTATTTATTGCTTCACAAGGCAGATCCCTCCGAGACACGCTTATTCAGTATCCCAAGTTGTTTTGGCGCATCATGTTTCCCAGGCATAGCCAACCCTAGTCCAGTCCTGACCTTCATCTCCTTGCTTCCCATATCTCCACGTTGTATGACATCCTAGGTCATCTCGCCCCCCTTTCCAGCCTGCTCCCCCATTGTCACTTATTCTCCATCTCCAGCATTTATGAGGCCATCAGACTTATGAGATGCAGCAGGGTGGCTAATGAGGAGGGTTTTCAGGCGAAGCTCTTCAAACTCGGTACCACGATCTTGGGCCCTTATCTCTCTACGCTCTTTAATAGAGTGGTTTGTTTTGGTTTTTCGGACTCTTGGTCAAGACACATTATTCACCCGATCCATATGTTTGGGCTGACCTCTGATCCCGAAAACTATAGGACCATCATGATTGGGCATACATTTGCCAAACTTTATGCTACAACTTTGAATACTATTTTATCCAATGAGCTTGATAGGAGGAATTGCAGGGCTAAGGGTCAAGCAGGATTCAGGACAGACTACCAGACCATAGATCATATCTTTACACTACGAGCTATTATCAAGGAGGCTTGACATCACTCGAAGAAAGTCTACTATTGTTTTGTGGATTTTCGTAAGGCTTTTGATTCCATCCCCAGAGCAACCCTTTTTCAAAGACCGAGAGATATTGGTATTTCTGAGATCTTATTGACGGCTATTATGAGGTTATATGAGACTGTGATTGGTAGACTCGGGACCTCTCTGATCCTATCCAGAGCACCATTGGGGTGAAGCAGGATTGCCCTCTCTCACCCACCTTGTTCGGGATTTACATTGATGAACTCGAGGCTTTTCTTAGTGACTCCTCGCTTCCAGGTGATGGTTGTCATCTACACCAGGTATTGATCTCCATCCTTCTCTTTGTTGATGATGTGGTTCTTCTTGCTTCCTCTCCTGAGGATCTTCAGAGGCTTTTAGATAGACTTGCATCTTTTTGTGATATGAGACAGCTGGTTGTGAACCTTGAGAAGACTCAGGTTGTGGTCTTCAATGGTTTGAAGACTTCACATCTCCATTTTCGCTTCCAGGATCGAGAAGTTGAGATTACATCATCTTACACATATCTTGGGGTTAAGTTTTCTGGATCTCGTTTTAGCTTGAGATCAGCTATTCAGCCTCGGATCAGTAAAGGGTTGGGTTCCGTTGTCATGCTCGAGAGACAGTGCTTTAGACACCACTTTCAGGATACATCATCTAAGCTATCCCTCCTGGATTCCTTAGTAAGACCCACAGTGCTCTATGGTTCGGTGGTTTGGGATCCTCTTTTAGACTTAGATTGGGCCATCATCGAGCGTACCCAGATTATGCTCCTTCGTCGAATTATCAGATGTCATGGTTCTACCCCCCACAGTATTATTTTGGTCGAGTTTAGTGCTCACCCGTTCAGACTTGTAGCTATTTTTGACTTAATCTAGTTCCTCCACCATCTTCGTGGCTTTGCTGACTCGGAGGAAGGCCAACATAGATAACCTTATTTAGCCTATTCCTCCTTAGTTGCTATTGCTGACGTCGATCCTACCACTAGAGCCTACGGTTGGTATGCTCAAGCTACTATCCTACTAAGTTTAGTGGGGATCGACATTGATCATCTTCCTCCCTACCAGTTCTCATTGGATGCCCTTGCTCATCTACTCCCTTCTCGGCAGGAGTTGAACGGGCATGTCAGACTTGACATTTATAGGGAGTATATCACACGGACTTGGGTGGATCCTCCACAGGAGCTACATCCAAGGATGGCTTTCTACGCTAAGCACTTCTTAGTTATCCGAGATGGGATTATTGTACGCCTTGAGTACTTACATAAATACTAGACTCATGCCCTGCGTATCTCTTTTGGCTCCTTTAAGGTGGGCTCACACAAACTCCGAATTCAGGTCGATCACCATATTGCTAGAGAGGATCGGGTGTGTACACTTTGTACCTTAGTAGAGGTAGAATCTGAGATTCATTTTCTTTTCAGATGCCCCATATACTAGGAGATTAGAGGGAGATTTTACTGTCTATTTAGAGATTGTAGATCCCTCTTGGATTTTTTCAGGTACACCGATCAACGTTGCATTGCACTCTATCTCCACGAGTTCTTACAGCTTCGTGACCATACTTTACAGCTTTCATTTCACAGGAGTCAGACCCAGGCACAGCTTATTACAACCTTCTTCTCGCCCTTAACTCTAGCTTGGGGTGTGAAGCGACCGTACAGTTTTCCTAACACGAGCTGTTCCAGATCGATGAGACCCCGCAGGGGACCTTTTTGCCAGCGACACTCCTCTCGTGGCACTCAGCTTCATCACAGGGCTTCTGGTAGCCGCACAGATCAATCATTGTTGGGCTTTTTCCCTGTGAAGACGGATACCTAATCTTTTATGTGATGCTTCCTACTTTCTTCTTCTTTTGTTGTGCTTGTTCTTTTTTGGACACCGTTTGGTGCTCTATTTGTCTTCTTTTTCCTTGTTGTAAGCTTCCAGTCCCATAGACCCATGTTGTGGTCTTTTGTTGGACATTAATAAATTTATCTTATCTTATCTTATCTATCTTATTTTGGCTTTCCAAAAGAGTTGTATCAAAGGGCTTTTAGTCATCATTTTAAAACATTTGGATTTTGAGCTCATAGAGAATCATGTTGGTTATCTCTCTTTAATTAATATATGTCTTTTCCTTCCTAAATGGAATTATTATAAGGACACTTAGCACGAAAGGACATGAGAAGATGTGCTAGCTCATTTGTGCCTTGGATAAGGGCTTACTATTGATTTGGCTTTGTTCTCGACTTTTAGTGGTAGTATTACAAAAGGTCTAAGAAAAAACTTCAAGGACGGCTTTAGGTTATCTAAGCAATGAACTATAGAGAAGTGTAGCCTTGATGAGAATAAGAGAGGTGGGAAGATGGATGGGTAGCTTAATCATGTGGATCTTAATAAAATTGAAGATGCTACTAGGAATAACCCTAGACTTTGGATGGTTATGGATGTAGGTGTACCCTACATGGAACTCATGACTGGTTTTGACATTAAATTCTCTTTGCATTTCGTCAACGACTAAAAATATCAAAAAGTTACCATGGGGAATATCACCTTCAAAGTTGATAAGGAGTGATTGCCAAAGCAACTGGGTTATCCATTGAAGGATAAAAATGAAAAAAGACAAACTAGGACATAGATGAAGATAGTCTCAGACACTTCTACAAAAAGAAGTGTGTGGTAGGAAATGTGAGTCAAGGATAAAATCCTAAGTTTATCACATAACCTATGGATACATATGCATATAGAAGGAGAGAAGGCAAGGAGAAGAATCCTTTGAATCCCAATTCTAAAGAACTAGGTCTAGAGAGATTAGTGCTATCCAAATAAGCAAGAAGCACGAATGTAAACTAGGTCTAGGAAGAATAGGGGAAAGATATCCAATTCCTTGATAACTTTGTGTGTGTGTGTGTGTGTGTGTGTGTGTGTGTGTGTGTGTGTGTGTGTGTGTGTGTGTGAGAGAGAGAGAGAGAGAGAGATAAACCTAGATATATGTAAATATGTTGAAAGGACAAAGAAGGTAGAGGAACACACCTTTGAAGCCTATTTTATGCTTGTTGTTTTGATCAATATAAATGGAAGTCATATAATTCAAGGATATAACCATGCAATAGACAAAATCCATAAATCTTTCCACAAACTATTTGGGACGAACTAGATCTTCAAGGGAAATTGGAATCTTCAGGGCTATAATGTGCCCTTAATAATAGTGTGTGACACTAATTCTTATTTTTCAAATTCTGAAAAAAAAAAATTTAAAAAAATTAAAAATTTAAAAAATTTAAAAAGTCAAAAAGGTACTCAGATCTGCTACATGTTGGTCAATTGGATATCCACAACCTACAATAAAATGGGGTTTTTGTTATTGGATGGGGAATTTTCTTTTGTCAAACCTCAATTTAAGAGTTAACCTTGAATTTAAATAATTGAAATAGCATGAAATGTAAAGTAAATACACAAATTCACCTTTAAAAAATTGGATCTCTTGAATCAAAAGTAATGTGCTTACTTCACCAATTGATTTGAACCAAGAAGATGAAGATGAATAGATGTAGAAGATGTAACAAGAAGAAGATCTTGAAGATAAACTCCTTCAATTGCTTGAATGCTTCAATCTTTGATCTTCAATGAAGGAATGCTTGAATGCAAGAGTACTTAAGAACTCAAGTTTGTGGATGCTTTACCATTTGTTTATGAGATTTCCTTGCATGTGAAGTTGATGGGTTGAGAAATGGAGCAAGTGGGAGGGTTTATATAGACCTTGGAATTGACTAACTCACGCAGGTTAACCTACATAGGAATTAACCCCCATAACATATCTGAACGTAGAACCCAAATGGGAGACCTAAGATAGGTCCCATTCAAGAGCACATTGTACCCCTTACAACCAAGTCCTAGGTCCCATTCAAGAGCACATTGTACCCCTTACAACCAAGTCCTATGACTTTGAGATCCTTTCAAGATCCCAAAACAAGACTCGGATCTCTGGAATCAAGTGTAGTGTCTGAGATATAGTTGTTACAATGCAGGGAGCAAATTCCAAGTGGATAGATGAATGGAAGGAAGGACAGGAGAAACAGATCCTACCTTGAGCTTAACGTCATTAATCTAGGAGCTGCCTTGAGCTTAACATCATGACAATAGGAGCTTTAATATGATTTATTAGGTTTTGCCCTAATTCTACCTAGGAAGAAGAGATGAAAGATACAAGGAGATTAATAATCCTGCATTACATAAGTGCCAAACCTTCATTAAAGTGGAATGCTTCCAATTTAAGATGGTACAAAAAGGAACTTATGAAGTTGCATGGTAGAATTTATAAGGAAGAGTTGTCAAAACTTTGACGCCAAATTTGCTCTTTCATTATGAAATATTTTACCCCAAATGGTGGTTATGATATGTACTATTATTATCATTTTCCCTTCCTGAACCACTTTGGAAACCATGGACTAATATCTATTCCTTTCTACTTACTCCATTCACTTAAATCTATTGTTAAAGATGTTAGGGACTATGTGGGGTTAGGAAAGAAGGTGGTTATTTTACACAACAGTCTCATGTTTAAGCTCTACTACATTCACTTGCTTGTATCCCCACTCCAGTCAATTGTTGTCCACCCAGCTCCCCTCACTCCAAACCCCTCCATGGGTAATATTGTAGATGTCCTGTAGTAGAAGAAAGGGTTGAAAAGACCCAAGTTCACTAATACCTCCCACCAAGCTCCCCCCATCTTTGGTTCCTCTATGGAGGTGGCTAAGAAAGTGAAAATTGAGCAAGGTGACACCCTCTAACACCAACGATGTTAAAAGGCCTAATTTTGAACCCAAATTGCATATTGTTGATTTAAAGGTTGAAGAAAAAATGCCTTGAAGTTCCTCGAGAACACCAATAAACTAAGGATGAAAGAGAAGGTCATGAGGAAAATTATGGTATGGGAGATGAAACTACAGAGTCAAAAAGCAATGCTAGATTAAAGTCAAGTACCCATAATAGCAATTGCTCTACTCATGTCTCTACTGCCAAAAAAATAGAAGACATTGGTGACACTTTGGAAATCCATGAAGCAAAGTAAGGAGACATCTCCTATGAAGGGTTCCTCTTCTCCCCCTCTCCACAAGTATAAGGTTAAAATGTCATTGCATGTGAAAAGGTTATTCTGGTGCCCAAGGCCCTAGGAGATAGTGGGGGTGAACAAGATCAAATAGGGAGCTACAAGCATTGGATAAAGAATTCAATACTAATGCATTTCATTGTCAAGGTCATGCAATCCTCACCAATTACACTCCTACAACAAAAAAAGGACACCCATGACCAAAGAGATGGAAAAACGAGGGAGCTTTTTAAGTTCATGGTTGAAGATTGGACAACCATATTCTTTTCCAAACCTAGGTAGCATAAAAATAATAATGTTTGCTCCCATGTTAAGTTATTTTTCTTTCTAGTGACTCCATTTTCTTGTCTAGAAAGGGTATAGTTTGTTTTTGTTTAATAGTTAGTTTACTAAGACTTATAATACTCTAGTTACTTGATTGACTACTGTGTGATGACTTACAACCGCGCAACAGACAAAACCCAAAAATCATTCAATGAACTATCAAGACGAAGTAGATCTTCAAAAACAAAATGGGATCCGCAGGGGTGCAATGTGCCCCTAATGATAGTGTGCAACATTGATTATGATTTCCTAATATTGAAGAAAATCAAAAAGGGTATGCATATATGTGACCTATTCTTCATTTCGTTATCTATAACCTACAATAAAAAGGGTTTTTTGCTGTTGTAGGTTTTTCCTTGGTCAAACCTTAATTTAAGAATTAATCTTGAATTGAAATACTTATAATACCATGAAATGTAAAGTAAATACACAAATTCACCTTACAAAAGTTGGATCTCTTGAATCAAATGCAATGTATTACTTCGCCGATTGATTTGGACCAAGAAGATGAAAATGAATGGATGTAGAGGATGTAGCAAAGGATGGATTGAAGAAGATCTTGAAGATAAACTCCTTCAATTGCTTGAATGCTTGAATCCTTTATCTTCAATGGAGGAATGCTTGAATGGATGATTGAAAATTTGAAGGTTTAAATGCAAGAGTACTTGAGAATGAGTTTATGGATGCATGAACACTTTTGTATGAGATATGCTTGCATAATATGAGGGTTTATATAGAGCTCGAAATTGACTAACTCGTGCAACTTGGCCTACATAGGAATTAACGCCCCAAACATATCCAAAAACGAGTTCCACATGGGAGACCTTAGATAGGTCCCAATCAAGGGTGCATTGCACCAATGACAACTAGTTCCCAGGACTTCTGAGATCCTTTCAGTATCCCAAAACAAGGCCTAGATCTCTAGAATCAAGTGAAATCTTTGAGATATAGTCATTACAGTGCAAGGAGCAAATCCAAATGGATAGATGAATGGGAGGAAGAACTTAGGGGAAATAAATCCTACCTTGAGCTTAATGCCATGAAAATTGGAGCTTTAAAGAGGATCCATTAGATTTGAACCCAATATCACCTAAGTGCAAGGACAAAAAAGGGAAGAAGAGATGAAAGACACAATGAGATTGATGATCTTGCATTAAATAGGTATTAATCCTTAATTAAAGTGGAGCATTTTAATAGTTTTCCTAGTTATACTACAAATAATTATGATATGGTTATGGTTAATGATAAAATGTTACATAGCAATTTGAATTTAATAAGTTTGTGTATTAATTTCTACTACTTTAAATGGGTTGAGAAGATTTTTGAGAAAAGAGATAAGAATCTCTCTTCCTCTCCTCCTTTGGTTAATATTTTAGGTAAGTGGTTACTTTGGACTTATACCAGTTTCTTCTTTGTCTACCAATAGATTTTTATATTTTTTCTAATTTTAAATTTGTTATTCTTATATTGCCTATTTATAAAAACCTAGGTCAAACAATTTAATACAAGCACTCTACATCTTTAAGGCGTCCCATTAAGCCATGTCAATTGAGCTATGAAATTGTATGGAATTATAGAGTTGGCATTAGCTTATGAAAATAAAATAGCAAGACTACGTGTGACCATATTTACCTAGTACTAGTACACCACACCACAACAAGAAAATTTAAGTATGAAACCTGCAATTAATAAAAACCTTTCACTTAAAAGGACATAAGTTTTAATTTGATATATCTATTAGAGAACATAATAAATGGTCTCGTTGATCTATGTATTATTATTAACCGTTTTAAAAATTGAGAGCTACTGAGGCTCTGCTGGGACTGACACCATGCTTGCACACCATGTAGTGGTTTTCCATCACACATCTTTGTTCTGCTTAACCAAAACACAAGACGCATATATAGGATTCAAGCCTTCAGATATTTGTATGTTTGTTCGTGAAGTTCTCTGCTGCTTGGCACCCTCACAAAATGCTGGAGCAATATAAGAACTAGGAATGGAGAGCAATAATAGGTAACATTGAAATCTCCCTTTTAAGGCGTAAGTTTTGATTTGCCCCTTTTCTCAGTGAAAAAGAATAAATACATTTTTTATTTGCCCACTTTATCTGTGAAATAGGACAAACATTTTTTATACTGGTCCGTCGTTCCTAGATTATTGATTTCATATTAATTTTTAAAAAAAACTGTAAATCAATAAAAAAAAATCTAAATTTAGATCTCAAACCTAGTAACATTAAATTTTAATTTCAAAAAGTTTTTATAGTACAATTTAAATTTTATAAATATCACGTGGCAAAGTTTCATTTAAAGAACTGCAGGCATGAATAAATTTTTTTTTCAGGAAGACCGTGCAAAGAATGTGATGAACAGTGAGTTGCACCTTTTTACTCACTGAAAATATAAAAGACTTTAACTATTTATCACTGATTATGGATGCAAGTTTAACACTAGCTATAGCTGAGCTATAAATGCATATAAGTTGCCCATAACTACAAAAGTTATAAAAAACCTTAACAAAATCAATTAAAAATATTAAATTATTAATTAGTAGAAACAATTTATACTGCAATGTACTAGCACAATCGCAAAAAAGGATATAACAAATTTTCTTAATAGCACAGACAAACCAGGGAGCAGGGTTGGAATTAGATGGCCATTTTTGTACTTTATAGACTCTATATGATAAGTTAAAATACATGACTGTATATGACATGCAATTTTTTTTAAAACGCTAAATTTGACACTTTAAAATATCAATAAATCATAAAAAATTATTACACAATGTAATATTTTATTTTATAATAAAAATGTATGTTAAATTATAATATTTACAATTTTCAAATAATAAATAGACATATTTCTGAATTTGTAATGTATATGTTTCTATATTCAATATTAATTTAAAATCCTTTTAAAGAGAAAATGTAAATTAAAAAAAAAAAATTAGAGATTTTTACATATATTACTAATTTACATGATATTACAATTCTTATGTTTTAGATTAAAGTAAAAGCAAGTTTTGAAAGGGGCTCCGAAATCTTTTACATCTAAGAGAAAGATAAACCAATAAGCACGACCCGGTTAAAAAGAAACCTGAAACCAGCAAAACAACTAAACCAGGTTAAACAAGAACCTGAGACCAGCAGATGTGACCAGACAAAACAACCAAAACAGTACTGGAACCTAGAAGGTCAACAGACTGGAATAGCAACCTGAAAAACTTCCCAGACCAAAAACCAACGAACCAAAAAAACAACCAATTCACCAACACAAAAAAATCGGTCAACATAAGGAAACAAAGGATTTTCCTTTTGATATGAATTTTCCCTTACCCGACCGAAGGACCCTATCTAAAAGGGTTTCCCTTACTCGACCGAAGGACCCTATCTAAAAGGGGGGCAGAAGAAAAAGACTTTTTCTTCCACTTAACCGCGATCCAACCGTCCTCAATCTTTGCAGCCACAGCAACCCACGCCTCAGAAGACAAAGACCCGAGGAACCCAAGGGACATAGAAGCCACACCAACCTCCGTGAGAGAATCAGAAGACGCCTGACCCCTAGGAGGGACATCCGAACCAGGGGAAGAGACCAAAGCATCCACCTCCACCACCGGCTCGGACAGAACGCAATCTTCAGCCACAAAGACTTTAGAAGCATCCAAGGAAAGATCCACCAGAGCATCCTCCTCAGTCACCGGCACGAATCTAGCCTCAGCCTCAGAATCGTCAAGAGCAACCAAAGAATGTTTCATCGTGTAGTGCTCAGAGGAGGCCTTTGACCACCAAGAAGGTGGTCGCCTAAGTTTGGATTTCCTAGCAGCACAACGAGCAGCAATATGACCTTTCAAATGGCATATCCTGCAACGAAAAAGGACACCCTCATAATCCAAAATTGCGTCCAAGAACCCCTCAAGGAATCCAAACAATCAAGCGAGCACAAGTCGAGTAGAGAATATCCGAAGTATCAACATCCACATTACAATTCCTATGTTATTTAGTGTACATTATATTAATTTATAATCTGTGTAAATTTACCAACTTATTTAGCTAATTTATGATTTTTATATATATTAGAAATTTATGACTTTTCTGTTTCTTTGACTTTCTATATTTTTTCCATGATACTTAAAAGACATTAAAATGACCAAACAGTTATAAGAATCAGGCCTGCCAGGGAGCATTGCCCATGAGGTCATAATAAAGGTCAACTGGTACAATATTTGACATTAAGACAACGAAGTCACCTTTTAAACATTTTTTTTGGGACAAGTTAATCTTCAAATAAAATGCACTAAAGACAACAAAGTCAAAACTCCTTTTCATCCAGATTCAAGAAGACAATTTTTTTCTATTACAAACTATGCAAATCATGAAGATCAAATGCTGAGATTTTCAAAAAAATTCTTTTTAAGTTTTCAATTTCTTGAAAATTGGTCAACTGTACTGTTTGTAGGGAGGATAGCTGGGATAGCTGCATCTTTTTTTTTTCACTTTTGAACCATATATAAAATTGTGAAATTTTGTTAGGCCATACTTTTATATTATATATATACATTTTATTTTAACTTTCCGGCTTTTCCTATGTTCTCCCAAACGCAAGATGACACAAGAAACTAAAAGAGGTGTCCTCCCTAACGCAGATGACACAAGAAATTAAAACAGGTGATCTTCCTAACACTGATGACACAAGATTCCATGGTCCGCCTCGACTTCTCGCGTATATCTCTCAAAAATAAACAATTCCATCTCGTCATTTAAATCTAGCTCATTAAGATTTTCACCTGTTGTTTTTAACCTGCTGAAGGGATATTTGGGATCGGCAGATCAAATCTTCCTTCACGCAGGACGTGTTCTGAAAAACTACATATTTTTGTAAACAAATAATGCTTCCTTTTAGCATCCTAGGCTCGACTCCTGGAGCATCAAAATTTAAAACTTTCATATCTTGGCTCAACTTTTTCATGATCAAAATTTTGGATAAGAAAATCTTGTCTCATCCAAAAACAATCATTTATAGGTAAGGCGATCTCATCTCATCAAAACACGACAATCTGTTTTATAATTTAGGCAAACCAGTCTCGTCTCATCAACTCATGAGAATGCAATAACTTACATGCGCTTTAGTTTTGTAATTTTAACAGTAACAATTAATAGACAGTATAAGAGAAAAAGTAGCATCACTCTACAGTATAGACAATTAAATTACTGATGAACTTAAGGCACAAGTTTAACTGTTAAAACATGAAAATATAAGAGAACTGTAATTTTAATCAAGAGCTCATAGATATCAACTTGTTTTTTGGATTCAATTGTGTAGAATTTTTAGCGTCTATGTTTTGGATCATACCATACCATCATCAGGATACAAGGGAGATTCTTCTCCTTTCTTCTCATGCATCTCTTGCATCCTGATGATCCAAAACGTTGATGATAAAAATTCTTCCACAATTGAACCCAGAAAACAAGCTAATATCTCTAATGAATTGTAGAAAATCTAATAGCTATTAAGAGATCATAGAATTAATCAAACAGTAAATTACAAATACCATCCATTGATATAAAACTCTACAAAGTAAACCCATGACGAACTTTAAATTTAATAACACAGAATACACTGCCAGAAAAAGCGTGCATTACTTCCCATAATGCAAGTTCCAACATGTACAGGCAAGCAATAAAATTGATGAGGAAAACAACTCTTGCAATTCCAGCACACAACTGTTTTTCAATTTCAGTATATCCAAAATTTTTAATACTGGTCATTCCTTCAGTATAGTTTAACCGTTAATAAAAATAAAAGAGAAAAGAACAGTACATTGGAGGTTTTCTTTCTCCGTTCCTTCCTACCAGTGCCCATTTGAACGGAGATTTTGTAAATTTTATTTTAATATAATTTACTATAGGGCTTCGGCCTTTTATTGATCTATATAGAATAAAATTTTAAAAGAACTATAAATTAATCAAGTGATCATAGAAATAATCAAACAGTAAATTACAATTAACATCCATTAACATAGAACTCTGCAAATTAAACGTACGACAAATTTAGAATTTAAAAACACAGTACAAACGGCCAAAAATGCATGCATCACTTTGCCAATTAAAAAAGAACTGTAAATTAATCAAGTGATCATAGAAATAATCAAACAGTAAATTACAATTAACATCCATTAATATAGAACTCTGCAAATTAAATGTATGACAAATTTAGAATTTAAAAACACAGAACAAACGGCCAAAAAAGCATGCATTACTTTGCCATAATGCAAGTTCCACCAAAATGGACAAGCAAAGACTACAATAGACAAGAAAAACAACTCTTAAAATTCTAGCACACAAAACTGTTTTTAATTTCAGTATAGATAACCTTCAGCATGAAAAAGAAACAACACAAGCAAACTAAATTTCTCTACTTTTAGTTCCCCTCAAAGGAGATGAAGCCATTAACCTGTTACTGATAAACTTAAGGCACAAGTTTAACTGTTAAAACATGAAAATATAAGAGACAAGAACTGTAAATTAATTGAGAGCTCATAGAAATTAGCTTGTTTTATGGGTTCAATTGTTTAGAATTTTTATCATCAATGTTTTGGATCACACTCCGTGATCCATCATCAGGATGCAAGAGAGACTTGTCTCCTTTCTTCTCTCACACCTCTCTTGCATCCTGATGATCCAAAACGTTGATGATAATAATTCTTACACAACTGAACCCAGAAAACAAGCTAATATCTCTAATAGATTGCAGGAAGCTAATAGCTCTTAAGAGATCATAAAATTCATCAAACAGTAATTTACAAATACCATCCATTAATATAAAACTCTGAAAACTCTGCAAATTAAACCCATTGACAAACTTAAGAATTTAAAAACACAGAACACACAGCCAAAAAAAGCATGCATTACTTTCCCATAATGCAAGTTCCAACAACATGGACAGGCAAGCAATAAAATCGATGAGAAAAACTGTTGCAATTCCAGCACACCACTGTTTTCAATTTCAGTATATCCAAATAACTTCAATACTGGCCATTCCTTCAGTATTAGTTTAACTGTTAAAGAATGAAAATAAGAAAAGAACTGTAAATTAATCAAGTGATCATAGATATAATCAAACAGTAAATTATAACTAACATCCATTAATATAGAACTCTGCAAATTAAACACATGACAAATTTAGAATTAGAAAACACAGAACAAACAGCAAAAAGAAGCATACATTACTTTGACATAATGCAAGTTCTACCAACATGGACAAGGACAGACTACAATAGACAAGAAAAACAAACCTTAAAATTCCAGCACACAAAACTGTTTTTAATTTCAGTTTACATGACCTTCAATGTGAAAAAGGCAAAACAACACAAGCAAACTAAATTTCTCTCCTTTTAAGTTCCCCTAAACTGAGATGAAGCCATTAACATGTTACTCTACACTATGCAGAGTATTCAAGCTAATTTCAATACTGCGCACTGACCGTCAAAGACCACAAACAAACCAAACATAACTACTTTTAGTTCCACTACCCAGAGAGAAAAACACGATACTCTACACAATACTCCCAATTGCCTATAGAACAATTTTATTCAGGAAAACAAGTATTAACGGAAACAAGATAAAACCTAAACTGCTGGATACAAATTGCTTCCTTAAGAACATATGAGCATTTAAATGCACATGCCTTCGAGTACATAAAAAGTAACATGGCAACAACTGCACATGCAAAATCAAATACTTGAGAAAATCATCTAAATACCATGTGGACAACTATGACAATTGAGCAGTATTTGTGGTGACTACTACTGTTGTAACTACCAACCTCATAAAGAGATGTAATCTAGTAAGTTCATCTAATAGCACATTTTGGAGGGATCAAACCAACCTAGAATATGCATCAAGAAAACACATGAAACCACAGCACTTTCAAATTTGACCACATATCTTCCCAATCCAAGAGTAAGACAACCTGAAACTCTAACACTATTTTCAAGATCAAGCTTTAAGTCTGATGAGCCTTCACACCTGCAGTTTGTTACTAGATCACTGGGTGCTACCAATCATTACACTATCTCGAGTATGGATGGTATCTACCACTGCTACTACCACCATATCCTCCCCTTCCACTACCATAAGCACCTGCACCACCATAGCCACCCCCAATCCCTGCATCATAGCCTCCTCCATAACTACCAGTGCCATAGCTACCAAAACCCTCTGAATCCCCGTAACCACCTAGCATTCCACTTCCATAGCTACCAAAGCTGCTACCATAAGGGCCAAAGCGGCCTCCATAGCCAGCTGGAGAATCACCACGGAAACCCCCTAAAGTACTACCACCATAAACTCCATAAGCACTACCGTAATCACCAACTCCATAACCACCATAAACTCCCGGCCTACCACCAAAACCTCCACCTCCCCTATAAGAATTACCATATGCACCATAAGCATCCCCATAGCCACCACGGCCACCTGGTAAAAAGGGTGGCCTACCATCCATTCCATATGCAGGCTCAGAATCAGGGAGGGATTTCTTGGGCTCGGCCTTCTTAATTTCCACCTACAGCAAGAAACAAAAATATCCTACATTATGATCCATTACAATGGTTCTAATCTAGCAAGTTTCCTCGGACTAGGCCATTCTAACTACCAGAATAATGCCCATTTACAAGGACTTCACTTACTCACACAATAGAGAACAAGAACACGAATTAAACCCATATCCATACATCTATCCTCTTTGTCAGTAATACTAACACACAAACCGAAAACTGAAACAAAACTAACAAATACCTGCTTTCCACCTATTTCATACATCTTCCCATGAGATAAAATCTCATCAACAACCTGCTCACTGTCAAAGGTTACAAATCCAAAACCACGGGAACGGCCAGTGCCATGATCTTGCATTATCTGATGCTCAACAACCTTTCCAAACTTGGCAAAGTAATTCTTGAACTCATCTGCAAATGAAGAAGAGGGCTTACCAACTAAAGAACTATCACAGATCTAAATTACACACAAAAATACAGCTGCACTAAGCAAAATTACCTTCAGTGATTGACGTTGGGATGCCACCTACAAAAATCTTCTTAGTTTTGGGACCTTTAGATGGTGGGTTCCCCCTTGGAATTGTTCGTTTGATTTCAACCTGTAAACAAAAATATGTTAAATAATCAAGACAGAAATTAAAGGAACAAAAAACTCTATGTGTAAGCTGTGTAACACTATTCCAAACTCATCAAATAAATGCTAAAAGTATCGATAGTCAAGCCTACTACCTGAAGGGCTAGTTACCCTAGAGCTTACCGTTTTACCATCTATAACATGTTTATCCTTAATAACTTTGTCTACAACAGAGGAATCTGCATAAGTAACAAAACCAAAACCCCTAGGGTTTCCTGTGGCACGGTCTTTCATAATGACCGAATCTGTAAGCTCTCCATACTTGCTGAAATACTTTGTAAAAGTGGCTGTGATGCATCCAAACACACATACCCATTAAATCCCCAAATCATTCGTTCAAAACCCTATAATTATCATCGTTTAAAGACGCCACTAAAACAGACTAAACTAAAGACAACTAATATGCAGTGGAGATGTATACGCATACCCTGCTGGCTAAAAATCCTGTGTCAGTAAACTAAAACCCTGTACATAAAATTGTTTAAAACTACGAAACATAATCGCTACACTGAACCAACTTTCTACTTATAACAGGTCTATCGATATAATGATTGCTTACAGAGACAAACTAAAAACCTGGAACCAATTCTACTGAAGAATCACTTCTCCTGAACCCAGTATTACTTTCTCAACGAACCAAGAACTTCTCAAAAAACTTAATCACTCCTTGACGAACCCAAATAAAACAAGATCACTAAACGGGGTCGAAGCCAAAGTTACCGCACAGACAAAGCAATGTGCATACCTGATGTTGTTTCTCTTGAAAGACCACCAATGAAGATCTTTCTGTTAAAAAAAAACACAAAAGCCACATTACTATTAGGACATATATACATTTTGACATCGGAAAACAAAAATACCCAACGTTAGCTATCAAGCCCCAGAAAATATACAGTGCTAAAATAGGAAACACAACTAGGAGATATACAATGCTCAGCTAAGAAAGTCAACCATGTAAATCTATACAAGAAAGTATATCTTATCCTCTACTCGATTTTACATAACTGTGGTAAACCGAGTAATATTCAAAATCATTTATTGAAACCATTGAAATCACGATCTTTAATAGTACAAGAACGTGAGCTAAACAAAACAAGGGACTCCCCGATTACATATTAATATAAAACCTCAAATATGTTGATTTTATATAAACCCTACGAATACCAAATATACATATAAAGCAATATATCGACCCGGTAAAACTCAGGTGCGCACTGTGCATTGAGTTAAAGTCACGGCACACGGGACAGATGGTTAGTCGGACGTGAGAAGCCTCGAAAATATATTCAGCGTCATTCGAACCCAAAAATACTTTTAGCCCCAAAATTACATTCAATATCATTCAAACCCAAAAAGACTCACGATTACATTCATCGTCAACCAGATGCTTATACAGTTCAAACATAATAATAGTCTATGAACGGAAAATAAGCCCTAGAAAAACCTGAAACAGTAAGAAACCTACCCAGGATTGGACGAATCTTTGGAAGAACCATTATTCTTCTGTTCTTGTGCATTATCTGCTGCAGTTTCCTCGTTTTCTTCGTCATTGCTGTGACTGGACTGTGTATCATCCTCTGCCTTAGATCCTTCCATATTGCCTTGCGTAAACCTCGAAGACTTTACTCCCCTCTGGAAATAATGCCCCCTGAGCCTTCACACCGATGCGTACAGAGAAAAATCCAGTATAGGTGCCTGAACACACGACTTATTCTGATTCAAAACCCTAACCTGCTACTCCTCGTCCCTTTATATAGTATTAAAAATTGACAGAGTAGTTGAAAAAATGAAAGAGACCTGAAGCCGGCTCGTGTTAGGTTCTAATTTATTGAGTGACACTTTTCTTTCGGCTCTTTTTAACACTTCCCTTTTTATTATTATTTTTAATAACTTTATGTGTTTATGACAATCCCTCTATATTTTAGCCTTTTGGGTTGTCCTCGAGAAACTTCTTAGTGTGGAATTATCAACATTATCATTAAATTTTACTCTTTGTTGTTTAATAACAAGGGGCTCAAGTCCTTGTGGTGGGTTTTGAAGTAAGAGTCAAGTCAAGTTGTACATTTAATTGTGAACTTGAAACATGATGTTGGCAGTCATGGAAGGCTTTCAAATTGTGAAGATCAACGACATCAGATTTTCTTTAATATGTTCTAAGAAACAGATTGAGCCATGTACATAGTAAGAAAGCATGTCATCTAGTAAGACAGTAAATTGTTGGTATAAAACTTGGATATTTAAAACATCTCTAATAAACTCAAATGAATATGAATGAGTATCACAATAAAATTCTAAATGCAAGATATTGTGCATTCAATAAGATTTAAAATTGTTGGCATGAAACTTGGATATGCAAGACACCTCTATCTTGAAAGATATTGTGCTACATTTTCATCACTATATAAACTAGCCATTAATCTTTTTAGAAGACAAACAAAATGCTAAATATCATTATGATAATAGAATAAGGACAATTTAGGACATTAGTTGAGTTTACATTAGTAAATAGGCATTGATCTCTTGAATCAAAGCATGCATCATTTTTACCCATTGAACTAGCTTAAGAAAAATGATAGGGATGCTTCAATTACTTAGCTTACAAGTTTATATCAAGATTTTGTGCATTGGAATTCCTACATGATTAAATTTGGTTTTTTTTTTAGTTTTACAATGCAAAATTAAATATGAGTATGCAAATATTACACATTAATAAATATGTGATTCAAGCTTTGTAAATAGCAAATATATGAACTAAAAGTAGAACTTGTGTTTATTGTTGAACCATATCAAGGTAGGGTCTAATTTATTTAAATCAATACTTAGCATTGTAAATTATAAATATTAATCATCAACATTCAAATGTAAGGAGAGTACGCAGTGTTCAATCACAAAAGGCCACTTCAACTTAAGATCATCAAATAATAGACTTTTGTGCTAACTCGGTAGTTGAGCATTAACATCATTAAATTTGAGAGTAAGCTTTGCTATTACCATAGAAGCTAACCATTGCAGAAATATCAATAATTGAAACACGCACGTGTGCGCACATACACACATATGATTATAAATTAAATTTTTCTTTGACAAAAAAAAAAATTAAAACTTAATTACTTGAAAAATAATTAAATGTTCAATTTAAATTTTAAAAAAAAACTAAACACAAAGTAAGAATACATAAAATTCAAATATTAACTAAAACATAAGTAACACAAATATAAGTTTATTAAATTAATAAATACTTAAATGAAAATAAAACTAATTCTTGAATTTATTAAAATTGACATCTAAAGAAAAGTTCAAAATATAATTTATATTTAAAGTATTAAAATCAATTGTAAAATAAATTTAATATTAAAAAATAAAAAATTATATCTAAAATGTTGTTATTGATGTTCATTTATAAGATGGTAGGGAGGGGGCTCAAAAGAGCTTGAGCCAATGTTTACATAAAGTCTTGTGATTAAGAATAATTAAGTGTTAAGATTTTAATTGAAAACAATGATGTTATATTTTATTTTCTTGACAAATGAAATTGATAGTTTACCAAACATTTTTTTAATAAAAACTCCCTTGCTTAGTTTTGGGCCAAATTTGAACTTGTTCTTTGTGCATCCAATTTTAAGAAAGCTTGTGTCGATGGGTTTCAATAAAATTACATTCCTATTCCAATGGTAGAAAGTAATTTCATATTATTTTTATCATATACAATAAAGAGTTATTCTAAAAAAATAGACTCCTCAAGTAGGCACGTAACCCCTACCTAGAGTCAATAGATAGATAGGTGGAGTTGGTAGATGTACAGGTGGAGTTTGTCAAGGTAATTACGTGTTTTTTTCATAGTATCTCTTTGGAGCCCTCTTGTTGAAGATTCTAACATCCATATTCATTCAAGCCTCTTTCTATTCCAAGATCCATTCAAGATTGGTGTTGAAGATCTAATGAAATTTATTTGAGAAACCCTACATTCGTTTGGAGCATCCATGCTTGTGGATTCAAGGATTCGAATCCTCCACAAGGATTTCAACATAAGCAAGGTGAATAGTTCCATTTACTTTGTTTATCTATATTGCAATTTCAATTATATTTTTAAAGGTTAATTCCAAACTGGGGTTTGACTAAGAGAAATCAAACCCCTCATCGAACAACAAAACCCTTTTTCTTGCAAGAGTAGGTGTTGGATAGTGAATATCAATGCAAATTTGAGTATCTTTTTCGGCAAACTTTTGAGATTCACGAACAGAATTTTCGTTGGAGTAGTGTAAGTCAAGGTTAGAAATAAAGGGGTAAGATCTCACCCTGACTTTGGGTCAAGGTCGACCTTCTTCAAAAAGACAAAAGGTTGTTGGGTTTTCTTTGTTTCTGCATTTCTAGTCTAGGTGCGATTGTAGAATTTTCTGAAACTATATACAAACATCAGAAAACAACATTTTTCAGATTTACCCTACTTTGAGGTTAGTATTTGTTTTCAATTCATTTAAGATTTCAATACATACTTTTCATAATAAAATATAAGGTTTTCTTCTCCATTCATATTCTCCATAGATTGATTCTATTGTGCATTTGCCTTTTTGGTTAATCAATTTGGATCTCTCTGTTGATATATGATTGAAAAGATCATTTGAGTAGAAAGATTGTTATTGTTGAAAAAGTGTTTTCAATCATTGTTTTGTCACTGATGTCAAACCTGCCCCATGTTGGTAAGACGATTGCTCATATGTTTCAAGCACTATCACTTAGTTGATTGATGAAGAGGATTTGATCAACAAGATTTAATAAAAAGGATTTGATCAACAAGATGTAACAAAAGTACCTACAGGAAAGGTTGAGTTATGATTATGTATTGAAGTGTAAGAATTAGTTAAGACAGTGATAACATAATGTATTGATGATCTACTTGAGGTTACAAAATGATTGGCTACACTTAGAAAGTTTAGAAGGAAAAAAGTTGGACAAAGTTTATTTGCTAAGCTTGAGCAAGTTAGTAGGTGTCGAGCAAGGTAGTAGATGCCAAGTGATTTTCAATAGATGTCGAGCACTAGTAAAATCCAGTTGATGTCGAGTGATTTTACAGTAGATGTCAAGTAACACAATATGTGTCGAGCATCAGTAAATTGATAATGTTGAGCTGCTACATTATGAAAAGATCGAAGAATTGCCAAATAAAAGTCGACAAGTCTATTTTCTTGGAACTTGTAAATCAGAAAAAAGATAAGATTGATGAGATGGAGGCACAAAATCTTATGTAAGCCATTTTGGAGGTGAATTCAAATGGATTTTAGGAGAAGTTTCTAGAGAAGACAAGAAATGGGGTAGATACATTGTATCCTACCTAATCCATCGAAAACCCTAATTTTTGAGATGGATAATGAGTAGGAAAAAGAGTTCTAATTCCCTATATGTAGGGATGTCTAGTCATGAAGAAAAGTTGGATAGAGGTTAGAGAGTTTTTGGATGCAAAAATCTGACAAGGTGAAGGAAGAGGATTTGCTTCATTAAGTGACCCAAGTGAAGAAGTTTGCAATGGGGAGCTAAGTAAGAAGGCTAGAGAAGGATGAACGCTTGAAGGGTGAACAAGTTGTCAAAATTGCAAAGATGAGAAGCCAAGCAGAGATGAGGACTGAATAGTGATCTGTAATCTACAAGTAAGGTTGTAAGTTGTATCAGATCAAACCCTATTGTTACTCTCTAACAATTGTATCAGATTAGGGTAAATCCTTTAGAGAAAGGTTGACTTAACAATCATTGGAAAATCCTTTAATAGGGTGGCATTCTAAGTGAATGACCTAAAGTCCTCTAACAAGGCTCACTTTTAACAGGGTGATTGAAATCCCTTAACCGAGTCACATTTAACAGTGTGTGTTGTAACCTTTAACAGGGTTAGCCTTTAATAGGGCATCACTTCAGAAGAGTGAAAAAGGAGTAGCATGTTACTAGTGGTTTTTCCCAAATTGGGTTTCCAAGTTAAATCATTGTGTCAAGTGTATTGATGGATATGTTGTGTCTTATGCTTTACATTTCTGCATGTTAGTTTAACAGTAACATATCAGTTTTGGTTAACACACAATGAATGCATGCATGGTTAAGAATGTTATATGGGTTCACTGAATTTTGAAAAGTTTTATATGGACATTCAGACCTTGAATAATTGATTCACAACCCCCCCCAAGTTATTCTAAAATAATTCTAACACTCTTCTTTGGGAATTTGGATTTAGAGGTAGATCTTATATCCTTTTTATTCCTCTACATTTACATGAACACTCATTGTTCATCTTACATTAATGATAACGATGTAATGATATGGGACTAAAATTCCACCTAATATTTGTTTTAATTCAAATGTCACTCAAAAAATTCAGATTTAAATGCCACTTAAATGATGAATGAATGAAAGTAACTAAATGTATCTTAAATCATGAATGGTTTATAAAATGCAACTTAAATGTTTGTGGAAAAGTCCATAATAATTGATCAAAGAATTATTGTGATGCATTTGATGATTTCTTTAATTTGTTTAATCCATCTATGATATCAAAAATATCCTCAGTCTCACAAATTTATGGCAATTTCCACACTTTATGTTAAACCTTGGAAAAAAATTGAGTAACACAAAATGACATACAAATATAAGCTCTATGAATGCAACTAAAAATCACTTTTTTCTATTAAGATAGAGTATTAAACTAAGATAGTACAATCAACACAGCATATTTACACAAGTCCAATTGCCAAAGTGAGCAAAGCCCCAAACCTAAGAGGTACCACCAAAGGTACCAACCCAACTACTCAAAAGAAAGGATCAATACGTCACATATACAGAGATGTACATTAAGATCATATTAAAAAACCAATATCAACCAATAGAAAGTGTAGGATTAATCCCAAGCTCCAATGATGCTATTGTTTTTTTATTAAGTAAAACAAGTTTTTTTATTTAATAACAAAATACCACGTAAAGTCCAGTGCTAACAATAGGCCAAATCAAGCCACCAAAACTAAACAAAATAAAAATAGCCAAAAGCTAGGGGACAAACAAAATCGAGGAGCACCACCAGGGAACCATTTCTTTGACCAGCTCCACATTCTCGAGCTCCAACTCTCCCATGGTCGTTATCGCATCACTCTTCAAATGACTATCATCTGGAGACACCTCCTCTTCCCTCTTCCTCTTATCTAATCTTCTTCTTTTGCTCAAGCTCTCAACCTATAGGAAGTCATCTTCATCTACAACAGTGATTTCCTCTTTGTCCTTTTCCTCCTAAGGTCAATTTGTTTATCACTAACTCAACACTTAGTCCAATGGTTACATTGCTACCGAGCTCTATAGTTGCTACTGAGCTAAAAAAATAGTTTGTAGTATAGCCTAAGTATAGAAGTATCTACCAAGCTATCCAATGGAAGTGATGGAGACTCCAATGTTAATAGAGCTCTATAGTGTTGACCAAGCTCTATAGTGTCTATCGGGCTTGCATGGTTAATGAAATGAATCTAGAGTTGACCATGTCATGTAGTGTCAACCAAGTGATTCAGTTACTACTAAGTTTCTCAATGTTCATCGAGTCACACAGTACTAACTGAGTTCAAGCTTCTTGAAGAGTGATTAGTATGGACCTAGCTTCAACTACAACTGAAAGTGCTAGAGTCTATCAAGCATTGATAGTGTTTTTCATGTATTAGAACATCATTGAGTTTGTCTTCAGAACCTGAGTTATAGTAATTGGACGGACTTTGTGAATTATGATGAAATTGGTATTGTAACCGACTCTAGTAATTAGTTATTTGGATTGATATATATGTAACTCATATGATGAAATCAGTATTGTAGTCGACTCCAGTAATCAGTTATTTGGATTGATATATATGTAACTCATTTTGTATCATATCCAAATGTATCAATGAGAAGTGGACAAGTGCTAATTGAAGAAGGCTGCAAGTGGTATAAGGTACAATAGAGATTTATCTATCATAGTCAGGTGATCATTGTAATACAAGGAATCTCATTTAGCAAACCAGAGTTGCAGATAGAGATCAACCACTAATTCATCTTAATAGGTGCATTAGTCAAATCCTTTAATAGGATAGACTTAACAATCTTTTGCTAAATCTCTTAACCGACTGCATACTTCATTGTAGTAGATACCTGCAAATCAAAGGGTAAGAATGACAAAAGGCAAGTTGAAAGGTCCAACCCTAAGTTGGTGGAATTTCCTCCAAAATGAAAGGGTAGAAGGAGAGAAACAACTCATTTCCACATAGAAGAGAATGATGGTAGAAATTATGAAGCAATTTTTCCTTAAGGACTATGAAGTGATGCTCCACAAGAGGCTACATAATCTTAAGTAGAAGGACATGGATGTAAGTACCTATACCCAAGAATTTCATACCTTGACTCTCAAGCCTAAATTATTTGAAAATTAAAAGCAAAAACTTGCAAGGA
Source organism: Cupressus sempervirens (assembly GCA_028749045.1). Classification (NCBI taxonomy): domain Eukaryota; kingdom Viridiplantae; phylum Streptophyta; class Pinopsida; order Cupressales; family Cupressaceae; genus Cupressus; species Cupressus sempervirens. Next base: position 626,314,693 of record CM053785.1, read on the forward strand.
ACATCAATGGGCTTAGGTTTAATATACAAGATGAACTAACCTTGGTGTCAATGGAATAAGTCCATAAGTGCTACCAACTTGCCCTCAGGATTGAGGAAAAGCAAAAGAGGAAAGGTGGGCAAAACAACAAAGGAAGAGGAAATACTTTTAGGGGAAGAGGTAGATTTAATGGAAGAGGAAATTGTCCAAGACATCAAGGAGAGACTAGCAATAGCCAAGGGGCAGTAAGTGATAATAGCAGTAGAGGTTCCTTTAGGGATAGAAAACCAAGTCTAAGAGGTAGATTTGGAGGAAGGGGAACAAGTGTGTTCACTAGAAGATGTTTCTCTTGCAATTAGGCTAGGTATTAATCCTTTATGTGTCTAGAGAAGATAGGTGTAACCAATTAAGGAGAAAGGAGAATCCAAATAATCCAAGATGAAGATTGCCAAAGTAAAACTTCATTTCATATCGTTCCATCTTCTTCAAAACATGCAGGCTTAGAAAGTAGAGAAAGTATAGTGTTCAATAGGTCACTCTTGATGCCACTCAACAAGGAACCTTCTTAAAGGAAGTCTATCTTCAATGTAGCCTGCAAGGTGAAAGGAAAGGTATGCAAAGTGATTGTTGATTTAGGCTCTACTAAAACTTTACCCTCTATTAAGATGGTAAATAAACTAGGCTTAAAGAGAATCCCACACCCAAATCTCTATAAGGTTTCTTGGCTAAGTAAAGAGCAACACGCCTTAGTAAATGAGCAATGTTATGTTGAGTTTCAAATTGGAGAATATAGGGATAAAGTAATGTGTGAAATTGTAGATATGGATGCTTGTCATCTCCTTCTAGGCATGCCTTGAAAATATGACACATTCCTAACATGAAGGAAAGACTAACGTGTACACCTTAGCCAAGGATGGGGAGACTTTGACTATGACACCATTGGTAGGATACAAGTACCCCTAGTATAGTCATGTTACTAGGTGAAAAGGAGTTCTTGAATTGACTAAAAGAGGATAGAGTGCCATGTTTTGCTATTGTGATGAAACCTAAGGAGAACATGCCTAGGAAGGAGAAACAAACACAAGAAACCTTGAGGAAATTTGGCCCAAAGGAAGTCGTAAACTTGTCAGACCAGTATAAAGGAATAGTTGCAAATGAAAGTACAGATACCTAACCACCTAAAAGGGAGATAAGCCACTACATAGACCTTATTCTTGGTTCCACATCAGGCAACAAGGCTTCCTACAAACTGACCCCTGAACAAAACGTTGAAGTAGCAAGGCAAATCCAAGGACTATTAGAAAAAGGCTTCATAAGAAAGAGTATCATCCCTTGTGTTATTCCAGTAATACTAGCTCTAAGAAGGAAGGTTCATGGAGATTATGTATTGACTCCAGGGCAATCAATAGGATAACTATCAGATACAGGTTCCCAAAGATTAAAATGGAGGATCTCATGGACTATTTGGGGAATGCAAGATATTATTCCAAGATTGACTTGAAGAGTGATTACCACCAAATCAAAATTGGAGAGGGGGATGAGTGGAAATCCACTTTCAAGACCAATGAAGGATTATTTGAATGGGTTGTGATGGCCTTTGGCCCATCCAATGCTCCAAGGACCTTTATGAGATTGATGAATGAAGTCCTTAAGCCTTTCATAAATATTTTCACTGTTGTTTATTTAGATGATATCTTGAATTTTAGCAAGGATAAGGATGAACATTTAACACATCTCGATATGGTCCTAAAGAGGCTACATGAGGAACAATTGAAGATCAATTTGGACAAGTGTGTGTTTTTGTAGGAAGAGATTGTGTTTCTTGGGTTTGTCATCTCCAAGGGAAACCTAAAGATGGATCACAATGGAACTCAAAATTGCATTCCCATTTTGAGTATCATTCTAAAATTTTGAGTCATTTTGAGCCTTATAAGCACATTTTAATGCATGTTTACCCGAATATCCTTTTAAGGACTAAGAGGTGTTTTATGTTTCTAACACCTTTCATTCACCATGCCCATACATCATATAATGATACACTGTCACTCCTAGTCATTCTGCAAAGTTCCATATTGAGCAATGTTTAGTTATGTATTTTTTACCCAAATGTCAAACAACAAGAGGAGGCCTGGTTTGCATTTGAATATCTTGTAACTGGAAATGTTTCATGACTCACCACTTTGGGAGTATTTAGTATTCATATAAGAAAACCTATGTTTCAATTTTCATGTCATTTCAATATGTTTTTACTAGGTTTTGAACCCCTCAAACTTGACTATTTACTATTGTTATGCTAATGCAAATTGTCCTCAATTATGGGATGCCCTATTTGACCAATTACAACTTTGACCCAATTGATCGTATTGATAAAATTCATGTTTCATTGAATTCTAGACGTTACACACTTTCTATTTTCCATTTTTGAGCCTATGACAAATCTATGTGATCAGTTTTCAAACGTGATTCTAAATGCAAGTTATAAAGTTTTACTGGTGTCATCAAGTGCAGATTGATCGGTACCCCTATTCAGGATTTCATAACTCTGTATCCATGATAAGTGAGATCAAATGGGTTGTACCATTGTTTCTTACTCTAAGAATCCATTTGCACACTTTCCCAGATCTATTCCATTTGCAAAAATCACAGTTCTGCCATTGTTTCTAGTCCTACATTTTTTAGTAGCCCACTTCGCATACTTTCCAAATGCACTTAGTTATTCGTCATAAGCCCATAACACAAATCTATATTCTTATCATGGAAATGAATTAATTCCCTAGTTTTCAAGCCCTCAAGTATACGTTTTCCCTATTTTCAAAGCCAAAACTAAATGCACTTTCTAGTTTTCTAACATGTTTATTTATAGATAATTTTAACTGAGCAACTTTGACGGTCAATATCTTTTGACCCCAAGGTCGTCAAGACATGATATCTAGTATGGTGCAAGACTGTAGAACAAGGTATCAACATGTCAATTTTTAGAGTCCAATTATCTATTTCAATCAGTTTTTAAGGCCACCTAGAGGACCCCTTGGTACAAAATTGACAAGTTGAAAAAAAAGATGAAATGAGTTTTAAAATTTTATTTAGTGGTTGAATTTGATTTTAATCAGTTTTAGGCAATCAAATGATCATTTTGAAGGTTTGGGTGTTTCAATTTGATTTTTTTTTTGTTGGACCCACTTTGGGGGTCGGCCAATTCCATCATATAGATAAAATTTGGGAGGAACCTTAACAATAAGTACTAACTCTATCATATCTTTGATTGAGCTAACAGTTTCCAATATGACTAAGCATGAAATATGAATAATAGAGTTGTCAAAGAAATGGGTGACAATGATGGTGAGAAAAATGCCACCTTTGCAACCTGGATATAGACATTCTAGCAAATATCTTGAACTACTCGCTAACTTATCATGGAAAATGAGTAGTGAAGAACATGAGTTTGATCTATATATTGCTAAGGAGCCTCTAAATAGTGAGCACTATGGTTTAGACAAAAATAAAAAGAGAATTATTGAATACATAATTGTTCAAAAGATAAAGCCAGATGAAAAAGGTCTTAATCTATGCTTTGTTGGTCCCTTGGGATTGGCAACACTACATTGGCATCTTCGATTCTTGAGGCTTTGGATATGAAGTTTATCTAGATTTCCCTTGGTAGTGTCAAAGATGAAGTTGATATGAGAGGATATAAAATAATTTATTTAGAGAATGGAAGTGAAGGTGTAGATGGAGCAAGTATGTAAAACTTTGGTCGAAGACACTCATGATTGTCCATCTACCCTCATTCATTTTTGCAGATCTATTCCTTGAATGACATATTTTCCTACTTTGAGTAACACAATTTGATGACTTGTTAGGAGATGTGAGAGGCACCTTGCATTTTAGATGGGGTGGTTGTGGATGATGTCCATCCCTATCACATTTAATGAAGAAGTGTTATAAGTGAAGGGACAACTCTATGCAAACAAGAAGATTTCTTTTGGACTCAAAGGATGGAAATCTTGCTCCTCCCTTATATTTTTGTTGAGTCTCATTGCTTGCCTACTTAGCACTTTTCAAATTGTGAAATCCTTGTAGTATTGCCTTGGATTGTAGGGATAAAGCATTGAGAAAATCTGTAGATCAAGGATGCCCAATGTATTTTCTCCCTTAGCTTGCGCTTTTCTTCAAATTTGTATTTGCAAAATCCACAGTTGTTTGTGGTCTTTTCCAGTTGAAGATGAGATTAGATAATTTTATTAATGTCCAACAAAAGACCACAATGTGGTTTTAACATAAGATATTAGAATTTTCTCATCTATGCCATACCATTCCAAACCATTCTGACATGGAGTTCTTTTTTGGGGCCCATCAGGAGTATAGAGACGTACAACGAACTTGGAGGAAGACAAACATAAAAATATGTCTTGTGTAAGTTCATGTACATAAGACATTTTTTAAAGTTTCACTAGGATTGCTTTGTCCTACATTCATAGTGCAAAGGAGTGATTGGTTGTTTAAATGCCTAGAAACAAAATCCTTAAGTGTCTTTGAGACACAACATCTTTTGGAGGAAGCTTGTGTGTGGGGCCTTTGACACTTGTCAATTATGTGACATAAGCAAAATTTTGATCAAAATTGGAGGAGTCAACTGCATAGGGAAAAAATAGAGGATGATGTCAACAGCACTGTGTGGTGCCCAGTCACACCAAAAATTGCATAATCAGAGCTTAACTGTGCGAGGGCATGAAGATGTTAGTTAACCGCAAGTGCAACATTGTAGACATAAAATACTAATCCAAAAAAGTGATACAACCAGGCAAAATGGTCTGTTTCACATGGTCGTTGGGCTTAAACATAGTTAAGGGTTTGAGGCTGGAAAGGTGCAAAATATAGTTGATCACCTAGTCACCAGAGTTAAGGTAGAACCTAGGGTTAGAGGCGCGACACTGTGCAAAGATGACATGTGGTAGAATGTGCTGACAAGGTAGAGATTATGTGGCAGGAGCTAGCCAATCAAGGGCCGACATGTGGTGGTCAACCAAGGGGTTTGACCCAAATTCAGAGTTAAAGTAAAAATATAAGATTCAAAAATATATATTTTTATTATTTTTCCTTGTGTTTGAGCATACAATTCATAAATTTGAAAATTTAAAATACTTTAATCATTTTTTATAGTTTTGACTATAACTTATTTTAAATTTTTAAATTTTATACTTTGAACTATGAAATGAGGCTTGAGACTTCAAACCCAGGCCAGGGGGCAATTTTTATCAAAAATGTGTAGTGCGATATATTGTTAGAACTGGGAGAATCTTAACTTTTTATTTTTGAAGTCATATTTTGCATTGGTATTCACCAGAAGGAGCTACAAGGAGTTTTATGTTTTTTGGGACATTTGAGCAATTTAAATGCAAATTTATTATTTCTAGTAGAATAAGATCATATTATGATCAGATGATGATAAGATTTGATTCATTGGTGACCATAAAGCAAGAATTGAATGTTTTGAAGGCAGTTGGAAGCAATAAAGTTTTTGTTTGTAGGGGCAATTGAGATTCATGGCTAAAGGCAGAACATGACAAAGCGATATCAGATTGTAAACTCCCACATACTTTTGATGCATATCTGATTTTCATTCAAAGGATATCTTTTCTCTTAAATTTAAGAAAGATATAGCAAATACTTTGTAGGCAATTAATGAGTTTTGATTGTTGGTAGAGGAATAAAGAGATAGTTTCGACAACAACAAGAATAAAGGTTTTTTAGCAGGACACATGTTAGTCAAGATCTGGTCTGGGAGTTTTCTTCTTCTCTATAAATCTCTTTTCTTTCCTCTTTGTAAAGGTTCCCATTTTTATGACTATGAGACCACAAGGTTGGCTCCAATTCTAGAATTATGATTCCACATTCTCAACATATTTTCCTCTATATTAAATAGCAACAGTGTAATTTTTTGAAGTATTCAGATTATACAGTCATGTGTTATGTATTTTTTGAGTTTAGTATACACCATGATTTATTGATTTCAAGGAATGATTACAAAGTTTTATTGGAAATTTCATGCTAAAGTTTATCTCCTTTTCTGTGGGTTTGTAGTTTTATGTTGACTATGCCCAAAGTGCATATTGTCTAGTTGCAACTTATTTTAAAGTTGTATCCTGCTGTATATCTTGTTGTTGGGTCAAGGACCTAAGTTATTTTCTTGATATTGCATTGACAGAACTGCAAGGAGCATAGGAGAATTTGATAAATATGAACTTCATTTGAAGATTGATGCCTATTTGCAAGCTAGATAGATAGATCAAATGTCTAGATATATGAGTATATTTCAGGTATCCATGTGTGCACTTTTAACTTATTGAATGCCTAATGGATAATTGATTGGTTAGTTTAGAGGTTACATATTTTTGCTGCTGCATACCTGGGTTATGCTTATTCAATCATCAATTGAATATCAATTTTACATTATATGTATTAAAGAACTAAAAGTTATGGTCATTACTTATTTACTTTTACCTTCTATATGGTTATAGTTAACTACTGTGATAAGGAAGTTTATCATAAAATAATAGAAGAACATTGACCATTTATGCTATAGGAGATAGTCTTGAAGAGAAGAATATCAGGTTAATAAGATCAACCCCTAAGGTTTCTCACTTTGGCCCTGTAGAGCCTAAAGTGAAGTGAGTCCTAATGACTCTATTAATGTTGGCCCAGAACTAAGATTTAGCCCTACTGAATATAGGATTTAGCCAATCCTTGGGTTTGTCCCTGTCTTATGCTTCTTGGTATTAGGTTTAAATCCACCTGATATGTTCCTTACCAGTAAGAACTCCAACAAAATGATGATTGTGTTGGGGTGAGGCACAATGAAACTACTATAGCAATAAGGAACTATAAGTTGTTTTTCATATCCATTGTGGATTTGTGTCTCTTAGTTATGCCTTATTATTGACAGTAGTATCTTTGAATATTAGTAATAGATAAGTGAACATGAAATGCTACCATGAATATAAGGGTCAAGAATATAAGTTTCTTTCACTTTGTTAAAGGTGTGAAATTCCAAGGTTATTGTGTAAGTTTTCAAGTACCTATTGTAAATTCTAGACTAGCTTGTTGTCTTGTGCAAGTTGGGCAAATCTTTCTTACATTAGTGAGTGGTGACTTGAAGTTATATCTCTATACCAATGCATTGTAAATTTGGAGGTATTGTGAAGGATATAGCAGTTGGAATGCAAATTTGAAGAAGTCATCTCAAGCCCTTGGTAAAGGTTGAAACGAAAATGTGTGGTTTTATGCAAGAGTTACTAAATCAAGACAAGATTCAAATCTGTTATTGTTCAAAGGATTGAAGAGGCTTGCAAGCATCACATTTAAGGTATTTTCCACCTTCATGAGATTTCTTTTTTATGAAAGTAAGTTCTACAAAAGGTTTCTCCATCAAGTGATATTCTCAGCACTAAGTAGGAGAAGTGTTTAATGCATCTCAAACATATTCTATGAAAGATAGTTTCACAAATGTTTACACTTTGGAGTATGTATAGAGATTGAATTGATAGATGAGTTTTCAAATCTATTGCAAGTTCTAAATTTTGAAAGTTATTTTGGTGAGTTGTAAGTTTGCAAGAGATGGTAGATTTCTTTTCACCTAGTATGCAATCCATTGACAAAAATCATAGATCTATCTTTGCTAAGAGGTGCATGCCATTACTTTTTGATTGCATTCATGGTTTCCCAAACATCTGTTAGTCTCAGAATGGTTTTGACATTTGAGTGCCAACACAACTTAACCACTTTCTACATTGAAGTCGAGTACACTATGTATGCCGAGCCACAGCTTGTGCCGAGTTAGGAAATTCATCAGGTGTCGAGTGATCTTTAGGTGTTGAGTAGCCTTTAGGTGCCGAGTGAAGATCAAGTGCCGAGTGACTTCAGGTGCCAAGCATGATACAAGTGCCGAGTAATATTTAGGTGCCAAGTCATAGACGATGTCGAGCATCAGGAATCACTAAGTGCTAAGTAACATTGAATGCACATATGAGTTTGTAACTTCACTAATTTAGATGTAAACCATTTTCATGGCCGACATATGATGAATCTCAAAGGATTTAAGTGATAAGATGGAATCTTCCATGTAATCTACATGTAGCCAATAAGAAAAATGGAGAAGGAATGCAACTAATAATAAAAGTGCAAGGAATAAGCGAGAAACAGAGATTCAATATGGATCGTAGATCCATATCTAACCCTAATTCTTCAAATGTCTTTATAAGGAAGACAAAATCTCATTGAATCAAGCAGATGGGTAAAGGAGTGAATGAAAAACTCTAGTGGAGTTCAACGTGAAGAGAAAAAGACTTAGAGGAAGAGAGCAATAGTTAAATATTCAGTTGATCATAACTAAGCAAGGAATACGAACAGACATCAGATTTCATAGAATCAAGATTAGAGAAAGCAAATCAAGTGCCTGAATTCAGCAATCAAGGATTGTAAGCCATCAGGTTTATTATACCTAATACTCTCTAGCAATTGTATTAGAAAGGAAACCCTATGGAGATAGGTTAGCTTAATAGCTATTTTGTTGATCCTTTAAATAGGTGATTAAATCCTTTAACAGGGTAACACTTCATGTAAAGTGTTTGTAAATCCTTTAACCAGGTCACTATTGATACAGTGTAAAGCCTTTAACAGGGCAGACCATCAGAAGTGGTCAAACATTATTGCTGCAGTGATTTTGTGGGTATCATCCCCACCCCAGTTTTACCTTCTTATTCCTGGAGGGTTTCTGGGTTACCAAAATCTCAAGTGTTATGTGATGATGCATATGTGTATCTCATAATTGCTTAATGTTGATATGCATGCATGTTCATTTCAATAATATGTTATTAAAGGGTTTAAAAAGTGGACAAAAGCTAATACTTTTGATTCACCCCCCCTGTCAGAAGCATTCTTTCCATTAAGACATTCCAATAATTAGTATCAAAGCTGCAAGGTTCTCACAAGGAGAAGTCTAATAGCTTGGAGAAAGAGATCTAAATATGGAAGTCTTCAAACTTGGGAAGATTATTGACAATCAAGTGATTGATGTGCAACTGGCTCTACACAAAGTAGAGGAAGCCAAGGAGGAACTAAGAAAATTCTTGAAAAGAAGGAAGGATATAGCCATAGCTGAAAATGATATAAACTACAAGGAGATTGATACCACAAAACTATTTGCCAATGGAGACACTAAAGAGTTTGATGCAGCAATAGCAGAACTAATGGAGAAAACCAAAGTTCAAGCAGATGAGATAAGATCTCTTAAGATGGAACATCAATCACAAGCCATAATGTTATGTGAAATCACTGAACAAAAGGAAAGAGCAGTTGAGGATAGAGTCATGATGGAAGATGACAAAAGAAATCTTGCAAACAGACTTGAAGAAAAATGTATTGAATTAACAAGGATCTCAAACATGTAGATGGATACACTTGCCCAAATAATGAACCTTCATCATGAACTTAATATGGAAGATATTGAGATCTCTACTTTAAGGATGCAAAATGAACAATTGCAAAATGAATTGAACAGAGAAAAAGAAATAGCAAAGAATCTCAACAAGTCAAGTGAAACCATCAAGTACTTTGAACAGTTGATGAAATTCCCAAGATCAGCCCATGATACATCAGGACTTGGATACAATAGCACTGAAGTAGGGGAATCATCAAAAAATGTTGAACAAAAAAGTGACAAAGGTAAGGATTCTAAACCCACTTGTCATTACTTTAATAAAAAGGGACATACTGTTAATGTTTGTAGAAGTAGAAGAATCAATAAGCTAAACACACCCAAAAGCAAGAGTTACTATCACAAGTGCAACATGCAAGGACATATGACACAAGATTGCAGATCCAAAGTCGCAAGGACACAAATATTTGATGGACATAGTCATAATTGTAAGAAGTATGGACATAGAGCATTTGAATGTAGATCAAAGCCTATGTGGACATCAAATCAACCAGCAAAAACAAGAGGGAATGAAAGTCACTATCATTGGGATTATAACACCAGGTATAGCTATCATTATTGTTAGGAATATGGACATATTCTTGAAAATTGTATAAGGACACACTTCAGAGGGAATTATAGCAGGTGGCTAAGTCAAACCACTTGTTTCAGCTACTTGAAAACTGGTCATATCAACAAAAACTGTCCTACAAGGTCCAAAGCACCAAAAATTGAATCCAACAAAGGAAAAGAAAAGATTGATGTCGAGAAAATAAGAAGACAAATGAATAAGACTTGAAAGAAGAAAGATGAGTGCAACACATCAAGTGAAGGGATCACCTCACCCAATGGGTCAAGTGATCACACTTCATCAAACTAAGCATAAGAGAGGTGTATGGGACTGATATGCAAAGTTACATCATACATCAATCCCAAGACAAAGAAGTACTGAAAAGAAGAAATAAGCATGAAACAAGATGCCAAGACAAAATTTTAAATGATGATGTCGAGCTGTCTTTGGAAGCCGAGTAAAATTCTAGTGGATGCCGAGTTCTTAATAGCGACCTAGTTGATAACTGATGCCGAGTTAAATAACTCCAATGGAAGCCAAGTGAAGTGAAAATGTAGTGCAAGCCGAGTAATGTTAAAAATCCTTCAGAAGCCGAATGTGCAGTTGAGCATTTAATGTAATGGAAATATGGTATATTATTGCAATTTTAATCACTTTTCTTCATCGTGAACTAGAAGCAAAGGAGAAGAAAAGAGCAAAGCGACTTCATAGCGAAGAATTAAGTGTTCCAAACAGATTTCAACTTCTTTCAACAATGATTAAGCATAAATCTCATCGATCAAAGGTATTTCATTCAAGTGTCGAGCTACGTAGAGTTTGAAAGCTTGTTTATATTTTAAAACCCTAGTTTGGAAAACAATGGCATCTGGGTCAGGAACCACTAAAGGGAAGGAAAGTCATGAAGTACAACTGGTCAGTAATGAAGTCAAACAACCTGAATTCAAGCCCATTCTAGAAGTCGCCTACAAAAAAGACCCTGTCGGTGCATTATCCATTATTCCATCCAAAGTAGTTATGGTGCAGGATGTAAGGAAGTGTTATAAATGTAAAATTGGCACCATAGGTGATCTTGAAATTTCCCAAGCCTATGACAAACTGTGCGAGAATAAGATTTTGAAGGATGAATACAAGATAGTCGAGAGAAAGGGTTTGACCAATGCCCTAGTTTATCCTATAGTATTCAAAATTGAATGGATACAGATTATTTTAAGCAGAATCCACACTGGATGTTTATGGTTGGAAACAGGTCTAGTTAAGATTACGAAAGGGATAGTACATAGGATTACTAGTTTCCCAACCCTAGATCAGACTAAGACCCTGCGTAGTGAACCCAAGGAGGTTATTGAGAAAAATACAGGTGCCCAGTGGAATAAAAGAGGGATGACAATTCACACCATCCAGGATCCTCTCATTGAATTTGCTATTAGAGTCATTGTCCATAAATTCTACCAATCCAGTTGATTGAATAGTGTGCCATGCATAGCTATTGATGTAGCATACAAACTGGTAAAGAAAGATCACACATATGATTTGTCAGAACTTATGTTGCAACAGATAAATGAAAACCTAGGAGCTATAAGGAGATCAAAAGGTGCTCAATGCAAATTTGGTTCAGTTCTTATGTGTATGTTCTTTTATGTTATGGAAGAGTTTCCTTCTATAGGAAAGGTGAATTGGGACCTTAACAAAACTACAATAACACAAATCAATGAGTTCATTGATCAGATGGGTGATAACTTTGAAGCCCAAATGACAAGTTATTTTGAGGATTTCAAGAAATCCATGAAGCAAAGGGTGAGAATACCAGTTTCCTTAGTGGAAAAACACATCAATGACATATGTTTCCTAGTTGACATTGATTTCACCTATATCCAAGCAGCAACTCCAAGAGTGAGATGGCTAAGGCCATTTGTTTATGAACTAAATGTGGATGAAGTATCTACAGCTATCACTACTTTGCTTGCAGAAGAAATAGACAAGTCTGCCAAATCTTTTGGCACATATGATATGGTTAAATCCAAGATTGAAATAGAATTAAAGATTGCCTCTATAATTAAGAAGAAAGATAAAATGGTGAAGAAAATAAAGAAGAAATTTGGTAAAGGAATTCAGGCAGCAAAAGAAGAATATGGAGAAGAAGATGAAGAAGATGATGATGACAATGAGGATGAACAAGAACAAGGCCCAATGGAATTAACTCAAGGTTTGGGTGAAGATAAGGAGGAAGGTGTTGAGGAAGAAGAAGCCAAGGAAGCACCAACTCAAGCCGAGCCAAAGAAAAGAAAAGCAACAAAACAGCCTCTAGCTCAGCCCAAACCAAAGAAAACTACCATGCCATCACCCCAAAAGCCAATAACGAGAGCTGCAACAAGGGCCTCCACACAAAAAACATGTAGCTACCAAAAGATCCAGCTCAAAGTGAGAAGCATTTTGCTCAAACACTTCACTCCCAAAGGGAAATAGTTGTATTAACAGTAGAAGAGGCTACCATCAAGGCCAAACTAATGCAGCTCCAATCTTCCATTACTCCACATTTGGAAGTACTTCATAAAGAATAGGTCTATGCTGAATCTATTCTCAAGAAAGATCCTAATCTTTCTACCTTAGATGAACTTGTTCACCTTGCTGCAGAGACTGCCATCCAGCATAAGTCATTAGAAATTGCTTTGAATAATTGGGATGCAACTCTCAAAATGATTATGGATGTAAATAGTACATTTTTGGCAAAATATGTTCTTAACCCTTAGTGCCCTTTGACATTTGTGTCAAAAAGGGGGATATATATAATTAAGGAGAGATATAAAGTTGTAAAGGGGGAGACAATGATAAAAAAGGGAGATATAATGTTTTGGGGAACTGTAAACAGAGAACAGACAAAGAATATCAGTATAAGAGACATATTCAGCATAGAATTTTGGTCACAAAGACAGAATAGATAATGGCTCAATTAACTTAGAGGGAGTTATAATAATTTTGAGGTATATATTGTAAGTTACAAAATTTTGATCAATTTTTTTAAACCTCTGTATATATACCAAGCAGATTAGTGAATGTACTCATAAGGTTAGATGAATAATGCTTAGTTAAGTGTTTTTGCCGCTCATGTCAAAGGGGGAGATTGTTAGTCTCAGAATGGTTTTGACATTTGAGTGCCAACACAACTTAACCACTTTCTACATTGAATCTGAGTATACTATGTATGCCGAGCCATAGCTTATGCCGAGTCAGGAAATCCATCAGGTGCCGAGTGATCTTCATGTGCCAAGCAACCTTCAGGTGCCGAGTGAAGATCAAGTGTTGAGTGACTTTAGGTGCCAAGCATGATACAAGTGCCGAGTAATATTTAGGTGTTGATTCATAGATGATGCCGAGCATCAGGAATCAGTAAGTGCTGAGTAACACTGAATGCACATATGAGTTTGTAACTTCACTAATTCAGATGTAAATCATTTTCATGGCTGACATATGATGAATCTCGAAGGATTTAAGTGATAAGATGGAATCTTCCATGCAATCTACATGCAACCAATAAGAAAAATGGAGAAGGCATGCAACCAATAATAAAAGTGCAAGGAATAAGCGAGAAACAGAGATTCAATATGGATTGTAGATCCATATCTAACCCTAAGTCTTCGAATGTCTTTATAAGGAAGATGAAATCTCATTGAATCAAGCAGATGGATAAAGGAGTGAATGAAAAACTCTAGTGGAGTTCAAAGTGAAGAGAAAAAGACTTAAAGGAAGAGAGCAACAGTTAAATATTCAGTTGATCAGAACTAAGCAAGGAATACAAACAGACATCAAATTTCATAGAATCAAGATTAGAGAAAGCAAATCAAGTGCCTGAATTCAGCAATCAAGGATTGTAAGCCATCAGGTTTATTATACCTAATACTCTCTAGCAATTGTATTAGAAAGGAAACCCTATGGAAATAGGTTAGCTTAATAGCTATTTTGTTGATCCTTTAAATATGTGATTAAATCCTTTAATAGGGTAACACTTCATGTAAAGTGTTTGTAAATCCTTTAACCGGGTCACTATTGATACAGTGTAAAGCCTTTAACAGGGCAGACCATCAAAAGTGGTCAAACATTATTGCTGCAGTGATTTTGTGGGTATCATCCCCACCCCAGTTTTACCTTCTTATTCCTGGAGGGTTTCAGGGTTACCAAAATCTCAAGTGTTATGTGATGATGCATATGTGTTTCTCATAATTGCTTAATGTTGATATGCATGCATGTTCATTTCAATAATATGTTATTAAAGGGTTTAAAAAGTGGACAAAAGCTAATACTTTTGATTCACCCCCCCTCTCAGAAGCATTCTTTCCATTAAGACATTCCAACAACATCATGTCACATGATCTTCAAAAACATTTTCCTAAGTTCAGTGGCAACCATTTGGATTCAACTAATCAACATATTTAGATGTTTAGTGATTTGATTGGCGACTTTGAGATTGCTCATGAAGATGTGCATATGAAGTTGTTTGTTTAAACTTTAGAAGGTAATGCTAGAGATTGGTTCTCCTTTCTGCCGGTATGTTCTATTTCATCTTGTGGTGAGTTGCATTCAACGTTCATGTAGCAATTCGTGGAAAGGGTAAGCATCTCTAATTCTTTTAAGAAGTTCTTGAAGATCCAAATCAGGAATGGCAAACTTATTCCTTCCTTCAATATCATATTTGCAAGAACCTTGAATGAGATTCCTGATAATTGTCGACTAGATGATCAAGTGTATTTAATAGTTTATCTTGATGGAGTTGATAAAAAAATTAGTTATCAATTGAGGGATAAAGAGCCCATGACTTTGTATTAGGCATTCATGACTGCAATAGAGATTGAAAATAATGAAAGGTATGTACTAACTAAGATTCATTTCTCTAAGGGTGTTTGCCTTCATGATGAAGTCAAAAATAGAGATAAGTATTATGTTCGTTCAAATATCAATCAGTGTATAGGTTCCCTTGCTATTGTAGATAATCTTGTTAAAATTTTAGAATAAAAAACATGTGAAGTTAAAGTTGAAGTCTCTTTGTTTCAAAGGAGAGATGATCCTATTCTTATTGAATAGAGTGCACATGTTTGTAGTACTTCAGTAGTAGATGTTAAAATTGATTCACTTGATAAGTTATATTTGCAAGATTTAATTCCAGTTGTTGTTTCTCCTATTGATGGTTTTCTTTGTGTTGAGAATGTAACTAATCATGAAGTTACAAGGCATTCATCTCAGTTTTATGTGGGTGAAGAGGTTGAAAGTTGTGTTTCAAGCGATGTGAACAATGTTGTTGATCTAATGTGTTATGAAGAGGTGTCATATGAAGAAGACAATGAGAGTGGTTACTCAAATCTAAGTGAGGACAATGATATTACATGTTCATCTTGATATGAGTCTGATGCAAATTGGGAAGAAGAGAGCAATGCAAAAAGTGAGTGTCCTTATTCAAGTAAAGATATGGCTCTTTCTTCTAGATTTGAAAGTGAAAGTGAAATTCCATTTACACAATATGAGGACAAAGAAATTATTTACAAAGATGAACTATCTAGTTGTGTAGATGAATGCCATGGGGCTATATGTAGTTGTAATTATCAACATATAAGTAATTCTAGGGTTACTGCATCAACACCTAGTGATAAAATAAGAGATGATTGGTGGGCAAGTCATTTGAATCATCTTAGCAAAAATAATGCGAGTAATATTGATTTATAGTCCACATGCTTAGTTAATGAAGTGGATGTTGTATCTTCAAGTACTAATGATGATTATGATTTTTCCTCTTCACATGCTGAAAGTTTTCATGACAATGATGTTAGAAATGGTTTCAAGGTTTTCACTAATCCATTGTATGGCAAAGAGTTTGATGTTGATCAACACATCATTTGTTGTAATGTTTACAAGGGAGCTCTACATGGGATTATCAACCCACTTTTTGAAGCGCACATGGAATGTTTAGATTTGGTTGAAGTCGAGCTTGATGGTGATACATTGTCTTACTACTATTAGAAATTAGATTGTTCTTCTTTTAGGTGCAAAAGTGATTGTAATGATGTTATTTCATTTTGTGATGATGATAGTGAGGTGTTGGATGAAGTTGTTATCGAAGATCAGTTTGCACCTTGCAAAGAATTTTATGATGAATGCTCTAATATGATGATTAATCTATTTGCTGATTGTGAGGAATCACTAGAGAGTCCTAGATTAGTTTCAATCATTGACATAGATGATATTTGTGAGTATAAATTTGAATGCTCATTTGAATACCAACCGGCTATACATAAAGATACACAATTCCAAGGTACGTCTCATCTTTTTCCCTAAGTTGAGTACAAAGTTTTCACATTCAAATTTGATAGCATGCATAATTCATCTGATGAAGAGAGGTATCAGTTTGATCTTGATATACTTGAGCATATTTACCCCTATTTTCATAGTGAGCATTATGTTAACGATGTTCCTAGTATGCACTATGAAAGTTAGGAAAGTTATTTTGTTTTGCCAACTAAGATAATTGAGAATTTTGTTGTGTTTGATGAAATTGATGAAAAGGTTTTTTCTAGCTTACATTAGGAAGATGTAAATCAAAATTAGGTGTTTGACAGAGGTAAGAAGCTTCAAGAAGTTTTAATGGTCAGCGTATTGTACAGTTTAGTGTAGTTTCCTACTTTTAGTAAGCTGTTTGAGAGAGTTTTTTGAGGGTGATATTCTTCCTCCAGAGATCTAAATCCTTTCCATACCCACAAGGGGCATGCATCCCCAGATAGAGCCACTGGTGGCACTCAAAATTGTATTCCCATTTTGACTACTATTCCAAAAAAAATAGTAATTTTAAGCCCTATAAGTGCATTTTAATGCATGTTTACTTGACTGTCCTTTGAAGACTAAGAGGCATTTTATGTTTCTAACACCTTGCATTCAACATGTCCATATGATAAACTATTACTCCTAGTCATTCTGCGAAGTTCCATATCGAGCAATGTTCAATTTTGCATTTTTTGTCTAAGTGTCAAACAACAAAATGAAGCCTGGTTTGTATTTGAATATCTTGTACTTGATAATGTTTCATGACTCATCACTTTGGAAGTATTTAGTATTCATATCAAAGAACCTATGATTCAATTTTTGTATCATTTTGATATGTTTAAATTAGGTTTTGAACCCCTCAAAGTTGGCTATTTACTATTGTCATGCTGATGCAAATTGCCCTCAATTCTAGGAGGCCTTGTTTGACCAATTATAACTATGACCTAGTTGACTGTATTAAGAAAATTCATTTTTCATTGCATTCTAAAGGTCATACACTTTCTATATTCTAGTTTTGAGCCTATGAAAAATCTATTTGATCAGTTTTCAAATGCAATTCTAAATGCAAGTTATAAAGTTTTACTAGTGTCATAAAGTGCACATTGATTGGTACTCCTGTTTGAGATGTCATAACTCTGAATCCATGATAAGTGAGATCAAATGGATTATACCATTGTGTTTTAGTCTGAAAATTCTTTAAGTATGCCAATTTGCAAGTCTTAACAAATCTGTCCACACACTTTCTTAGGTCAATTCCATTTGCAAAAATCATAGTTTTGTCATTATTTCTAGTCCTGCATTTCTGAGTAGCCCAACTCACACGCTTTCCAAATGCACCTAGTTATTTTTCATAAGCCCAAATCACATATCTATATTCTCCTCGTGGAAATGAACTAATTCCCTAGTTTTCAAGCCCTCGAGTATCTATTTTCCCTATTTTCAAAGCCAAAACCAAACACACTTTCTAGTTTTCTAACATGTTTATTTGTAGACAATTTTAACTGAGCAACTTTAACGGTCAATATCTTTTGACCCCAAGGTTTTCATGACATGAGATCTATCATGATGCAACAATGCAGAATAAGGTATGAACATGTCAGTTTTTAGAGCCCAATTATCTATTTCAATCAATTTTTAAGGCTAGTCAGAGGACCCCTTGGCACGAAATTGACAAGTTGCAAAAAAATATGAATTGAGCTTTAAAGTTTTATGCAGTGGTCAAGTTTGATTTCAATCACTTTCGAGTGATCAAATGATTAGTTTGAAGGATCTGGTGTTTCAGTTTGATTTTTTTTAACTAGACCCACTTTGGGGGTTGGCTAATTCCATCAGATAGATAAAATTTGGGAGGAGCCTTGACAATAAACACTAACTCTATCAAACCTTTGACTGAGCTAATAGCTTCCATTATGACTAAGCATGAAATAGGAATAATCAAGTCGTTAAAGAAATGGGTGACAATGATGATGAGAAAGATGCAATCTTTGCAACCTGGCTATAGAAGTTCTAGGGGATATCCTGAACTACTAGCTGACTTATCATGGCAAATAAGCAGTGAAGAACATGAGTTTGATCCATGTACCACTAAGGAGCCTCTGGATAGTGAGCATTATGATTTAGACAAAATAAAAGAGAATTAATGAATACATAGTTGTTCAAAAGCTAAAGCCAGATGAAAGAGGTCTTGATCTATGCTTTGTTGGTTCCTTGGGATTGGCAACACTACATTGGCATCCTCAATTGTTGAGGCTTTGGATAGGAAGTTTATCCATATTTCCCTTGGCAATGTGAAAGATGAAGTTGATATAAGGGGACATAAAAGAACATATGCAAAGAATGGAATTGAAGGTGTAGATAGGGCAAGTATGTAAAACTTTGGTCGAAGACACTCATGATTGTCCATTGGCCCTCATTCATTTTTGAAGATTTATTCCTCGAATGATAGATTTTCCTACTTTGAGTAACACAATTTGATGACTCATTAGGAGATGTGAGAGGCGCCTTGTATTTTTGATGGGGTGGTTGTGGATGATGTCCATCCCTATCACATTTGATGAAAAAGTGCTATAGGTGAAGGGACGGCTCTATGCAAACAAGCATATTTCTTTTAGACTCAAATGATGGAAATTCAGCTCCTCCCTTGTATTTTTTTTGAGTCTTATTGCCCACCTACTTAGCAATTTTCAAATTGCAAAATCCTTGTGGTATTGCCTTGGATTGTAGGGATAAAGCATTGAGAAAATTTGTAGATCAAGGATGCCCAATGTGTTTTCTCCCTTAGCCTGCACTTTTCTTTAAATTTGTATTTACAAAACCACAATGGTGTGTGGTCTTTTCCATTCGAAGGGAACATAAGATATTAAAATTTTCTCACCTATGCCATACCATTCTAAACCATGCTAGTATGGAGTTCTTTTTCGGGGCCCATCAGGAGTATAGAGAGTTGTGACAAACTTGGAGGAAGACAAACATATAAACATGTATTATGTAAGTTCATGTACATGAGGCATGTTTTAAGTTGAAAGCCATTGATGGCTTGAAACAAATTTTTGCTTGACTTGGAGTGTTTCTTCTCTGAGTGAAGGCATAATGTGAAGTTTCACTAGGATTGCTTTCTTCCACATTTATAGTGCAAAGGTGTTTTCAGTTATTTAAATACTCAGATGAATACTCCTTAAGTGTCTTTAAGACAATGTTTTTTGGAGAAGGAGGCTTGTGTGTGCGGCCTATGACAAATGTTAGTTATGTGATATAAGCAATATTTTGATTGAAATCAGAGGAGTCAAATTGCATAGGGAAAAAATAGAGGATAACGTCAGTAGCGCCACATGGTGCCCAGTCGCACTAGAAACTACATGGTTCGAGCTTAGCCACGTGAGGGCACGAATATGTTAGTTAACTATGGGTGTGATGTCGCAAACATAAAATGCTAATCCAAAAAAGTGATGTGACCTTGTAAAATGGTCTATTTCGCATGGTCATCAGGATTAACCATAGTTAAGGGTTTGAGGCTCTTAAGCTACAAAATATAGTTGATCACTTTATCACTAGAGTTAAAGTAGAACCCAAGGTAAAAGATATGACACCGTGAAAAGACAACATGTGGCAGAATGTGTTGATTGGGTAGAGTTAGGTGGTAGGAGCTAGCTAATCAAGGGCTGACATGTGGTGGTCAACGAAGGGGTTTGACCTAAATTCAAAGTTAAAGGAAAAATATGAGATTCAAAAAATATATTTTTATTAATTTTCCTTGTGTTTGAGCATGCAATTCATAAATTTGAAAATTTAAAATACTTTAAGCATTTTCTATAGTTTCAACTATAGCTTATTTTAATTTTTTAAATTTTATACTTTGAACTATGAAATGAGGCTTGAAACTTCAAACCCATGCTAGGGGGTGATTTTTATCAAAAATGTGTAGTGTGATATATTGTCAAAACTGGGAGAGTTTGAATTTTTCATTTTTGAAGTCATATTTTGCACAGGTATTCACCAGAAGGAGATACAAGAGATTTTATGTTTTCTGGTACATTCTCAGTTTAAATGCAAATTTCCTATTTCTAATAGAATAAGATCATATTATGATCAGATGATGATAAGTTTAATTCATTGGCGACCATAAAGCAAGAATTGAATGTTTTGAAGGCAGTTGGAAGAATGAAGTTTTTGTCGACAGGGGCAGTTAAGATTCATGGCTAAAGGTAGAATAGGACAAAGCAAGATCAAATTGCAAACTCTTGCATACTTTTGATGCATATCTGATTTTCATTTAGAGGATGTATTTTCTCATTAACTTTAAGAAAGATATAACAAATATTCTAAAGCCAATTAATGAGTTTTGATTGTTGGTAAAGGAATAAAGAGACAATTTCAACAGCAATGAGAATAAAGGTTTTTCAGCAAGAAACAAGTTAGTTAGGATCTAGTCTAGGAATTTTCTTCTTCTTTATAAATCTCTTTTCTTTCCTCTTTATAAAGGTTCCAATTTTTACGTCTGTGAGACCACAAGGTTGGCTCCATTTCTAGAATTTTGATTCCACATTTTTAGCATATTTTCCTTTCTATTGAACAACAACAGTGTAATTATTTGAAGTATTCAACTTATACAGTCATGTGTTATATATTTGTTGAGTTTTGTATACACAATGATGTATTGATTTCAAGGAATGAGTACAAAGTTTTATTGGAAATTTCATGCTAAAGTTTATCTCCTTTTCTGTGGGTTTGTAATTTTATGTTGACTATGCCCAAAGTGCATATTGTCCAATTGCAACTTTTTTTGAAGTTGTATGTTGGTGTATATCTTGTTGTTGGGTCAACGACATAAGTTATCTGCTTGATATCGCATTAACAAAACTATAGGGATCATAGGAAGATTTGATAAGTATGAACTTCATTTGAAGATTGATGTCTATTTGCAAGGTAGATAGATAGATCAGATGTCTAGATATATAAGTATATTTCAGGTATCCATGTGTTTGTTTTTGACTTATTGAATGCCCAATGGATAAGGGACTGGCTAGGTTATATGTTTTTGCTATTGCATACCTGAGTTATGTTGATTCAAGTATTAATCAAATATCAGTTTACGATTTTATATATTGAAGAACTAAAAGCGTTGGTCATTACTTATTTGCTTTTACCTTTTATGTGGTTGTAGTTAGCTACTGTGATTAGGAAGCTTATCAGAAAATCATAGAAGAACATTGACCATTTCGGCTATAGGGGATAGTCTTGAAGAGAAGAATATCAAGTTAATAAGATAAATCCCTAAGCTTTGCTACCCTTGGCCCTGCAGAGCCTAAAGTGAAGTGAGTCCTGATGACTCTATTAATGTTGGCCCAGAAATAAGATTTAGCTCTACTAAGCATAGGATTTAGCCAATTCTTAGGCTTGTTCTTGTCTTATGGTTCTTGGTATTAGGTTTAAACCCACCTGATATGTTCCTTACTAGTAAGAACTCCAATAGATCCCTCTAAAGTTTAATCCATATTGAATTGGTCTACTCCAAAATCTATTGGTGAGGTAAAGAGCTTCCATGGCCTTGCTAGTTTTTATAGGAAATTTATGAAGAATTTTAGTGGAATAAGTGCTGTTAGAATTGCTTTAGAATAACTGGGGGGTGAATCAGTTATTCAAGGTCCAGATGTCCCTTTCAAATCTTTTCACTAAGTGTGGTAAATCCATTCAATCATTCAGTCATTCAAACTTTAACTTGTCTAATTAGCAAGTTACTGTAAATCATCATGCATGTATAACACATAGGAAACTAACACATGACACAGTGATTTACGTGGAAACCCAATTTGGAAAAAACCACCAATAACATGCTACTCAATTCTCACTCTTTTGAAGTGATGCCTTGTTAAAGGTTTACAACACACACTGTTAAATGTGACCTCGTTAGAGGATTTAATCCCCCTATTAGAAGTGGGCCTAGTAAAAGGACTTTAGAACATTCACTTGGAATGCCACCTTGTTAAAGGATTTACAAATGGCCATTAGATCAACCTAAGTCCATAGGATTTTTAGATCTAATACAATTGCTAGAGAGTATTAGAAAATCTTGACCTGACTACAACATACAACTTATCTTGCAAATTTCAGATCACCTCTCTGCTCATATCCTTGCCTAGCCTTCTATCTCTGCAACTCTTAACTACTTGCCTTTTCTTTCAAGCTTTGTCTTTTTGAGTCTCCATACTCAATGCACCAATGCAATCATCTCTTCATGACCACACGTAGAAGTAGAGCCTTTGTGCTCTTGCTTCTCCTTCTTAACACTCTTTTAATCACTTCATAGATTTGACACTTCTGCAGTAATAGTATCAACAACTCTATTCTTCTTGGTTTATGAATTCTTAAATAGAAGTCTTGGAGTTCCTTTTCCTGCTCAATTCATATTTTTCTTCAATTTTAATTTGCATGGATTAGGTAGGATTCATTGCATCTAACCCATATTTTGTTTCCTCTAGAAGCTTCTTGAATAATCAATTAGAATTCGCCCAAAAATAGTTTACATAAGATTTTGTACCAATAACTCATCATCCTTATCCTCCAACTTGTTCACAAAATTTAATGTAACCACTAGTCAGCTTGGATTTGGTGAATCTTCGTTATTTGAAATAATGCAGCAGCTCGACACTATTGAAATACTGGTGCTTAGTACATACTGTGTTACTCGGCATCAACTATGTTTTTCCTGATGCTCAACACCTGAAGATTACTCGGCACCAACTGAAAAGTTTTCCTGATGCTCGACACTTGATCTTTTACTTGGCACTTGAAGATCACTCGACACTAACTCAAAATGTTTGTTACTGGACTTCTACTAAGAATTTGCTTGGCTTCAACTGATGGTCAAGGTTAAGGCTTTGCAGTTAACTTTGTTACAACTTCTTTTTCCAATATGTCTAAATGTGACCATCCTCTATCTCTTTGAGTATGTTATCAATACACTACTTAACCATTGTCTTAGCCAATCCTTGCACTTCATTACAACATCATAACTCAACCTTTCCCTTAGGTGCTCTTGTTACATCTTGTTGATCAAATCCTCTTCATTAATCAACTAAGTGATAGTGCTTGAATCTTATAAGAAAATATCATTCCTACAAATAGCAGGTTTGACATTAATGGAAAAACAATGATTGAAACATTTTTACAACAATCTCCCTCTTTGATCTTCAACAACATTGAGCTTTTGAATCAGATTTCCAACAAGTGCACCTATATTGATACTATGAAAGAGGGAAGGAAATGTCAATTAAGTGGATTAAAAATGTAGACCAATCATTTGAATATTTGAAGACAAGGTTGGAACAACAACCTATGCTGGTTTTACCTGATTTTAACAAGGTTTTCACTATAGAATCTGATGGTAGTAAGAGAGCAATTGTTGGTGTCTTAAGTCAAGAAGGTAGGCCTATGGCCTTTTTTAGTGAGAAAATCAATGAGGCAAAACAAAAATATTTCACCTATGATCTAGAAATGTATGCAATGGCTCAGCCCCTTAGGAAATGGAGAAATCATTTACTACCTAAGGAATTTATTATTTACACTGACAACTAGGCCTTAAGTTTTTTCAATAAGCAAGAGAAACTAAATCATAGACACATCAAATGGATGGAGTACCTACAAGTATTCACCTTCTCCATCAAACACAAAAAAGGGGTAGCCAATAAGGTAGTTGATGCCTTTAGCAAGAGATATTTATCCATTCAAGAAATCCAAATAGAGAGTGTTGGTATTTCTACCTTAAAAGACATGTATCCTAATGATGAATATTTTAATCAATCTTATCAGGTTTGTTTGGAATTAAGAGATAGACATCATATTGATTTTTTAGATAATATCATTCAAGAAGGTTTCTTACTCAAAGGGAGTCAATTATGTATATCTCAATGCTCTACGAGGGAAAATATAATTAGAGAAAAGCATTGTAAAAGACTAGCTAGTCACTTTGGTCTTGACAAAATTTTGGAGTTGGTAAGAATATTTTATTTTTGGCCTAGGATGCAAACAAATGTTAGAAAGTTTGTAGAGACTTTTTGATCTATCAAAGGGCCAAGGGAACATGTTCTAATCAATGATTATATACACCATTGCCTATACCCACCAAGCCCTGGGATTTAGTTAGCATGGACTTTGTTTTGGGTCTTCCAAGGACCAAATCTAGTCATGACAGTGTGTATGTGGTTGTGGACAAATTCTCCAAAATAGCACACTTCTTGCCTTGTAAAACAACACATGATGCTTCAAGTATTGCATGCCTCTTCTCTAAGGAAATTGCAAGATTCCATGGGCTACCTCTCACCTTTATTTTAGATAAAGATCCTAAGTTTTTGGGATATTTTTGCACCCTATGGAAAAGACTTGGCACAAACCTTGATATGCCTTTAACTATCATCCCCAATTAGATGGGCAGACTGAGGTCATAAATAGGTCTTTAGGTAACCTTTGTAGGTGCCTCACAAAAGACTATGGTGTTGTATGGGATACAATTCTACCTCAGATAGAGCTCTCTTACAATGACTCCATAAGTAGGAGTACATGATTTTCAAATTGTATGTGGCTTTCATCCAAGGGTTGTGTTTGAGGTTAGAGCAGTAGAGAACATTGGTTAGAGGAGTAACCTTGTAGATGATTTTGTAGAAGTAATGAGAGATATCCACCAACAGGCTAGAGAAAGGTTGCAATAGAGCTCTCAAAAGTACAAGCAGACAGTAGATGTAAAGAGGAGAGAAGTCTATTTTAAGGTTGGGGACATGGTCATGATCCATATTATGAAAGAAAGGCTCCCTAAGGGGAAGTATAACAAACTACACATGAAGAAGATTGGTCCATTTCAAATCCTTAAGCAATGTGGTCCTAATGCATACAAGATTGCTTTACCTCTTGACATAGGTCTTTCACCTATATTTAATGTATTAGACATTTATACTTATAAACCTTCTAGCTCTATTGAAATTGGTGTTGTAGTGTCTACTAATTCTCCATCTACAATATGTACTTCAAGATTTACCAAAGCAAGTTCCACCAAGCATTGAATGTATTCTGGAAAAGAGGATCAACAAAAAGACTAGGAAGCACACATATCATGACTACTTTGTTAAATGGCAAGGCAAGCCTTTAAAGGGAGCAACTTGGATGACTCCCAAGGACATTGAGAAGACTGGTGTCAAACTATCAGATATTCCCACTCAAGGGACTTGAATCTTGTTTGGCTAAAGGAGTATGGTGC
Source organism: Cupressus sempervirens (assembly GCA_028749045.1). NCBI lineage: Eukaryota > Viridiplantae > Streptophyta > Pinopsida > Cupressales > Cupressaceae > Cupressus > Cupressus sempervirens. The sequence continues at coordinate 626,340,259 of CM053785.1, forward strand.
AGGGCACCTAGGTCACTTGTTAGATGAAAAAAATAGGGTGATGATTCACCTCATTTTAGTAATTTTGGTATGTTTGTTTGTAATAAGGATGATCTTATTGTATGGTCAAGGAACTTAAGGTGTCCATATAAACCTAAGTTCACTTAGTCCTAAGGATCTTGCATTTTTCCTATTTAAGCTAATAAGATGACTCTTGGTGTGTTTTATGAGTCATTACATCCTATTAGGATCCTAAGAGTTGCAAATGTTCAATTAGTAAAGTCTTAGGAAGCAATATTTGGAAAATGGCTTTTTGCAACAATTATTGCTGACAACTTTTGCTAAAAAGTTGTAACTTGTCTTTTAATGGTTTTAACCATTCAAATATTGGTTGGGACTATTAGGAATGAGGTATTTAGATCCTAACACACTCAAGGAAGTCAAAGGTGTGATGTAGTGTACGTTTAAGCAATTTTTCATAAGGAATAAACAAAATTTTTAAGCATTTATTGGTTGTACAGAACTATATACATTGGGAGGTTGAATCCATTTGCATGAATTGATAAGTCTCTAATTCTTGGTTCTATTGCATTTTATTTTATTTGAATTGCTTAAGTTTGAAGCAAGTTATAGCCTTTTTGTTGTGACTGGGTCAACAAACCCTGAAATTGAGGGTTTTAATGGAGATTTGGCCCTAACCTACATTTACATGGATGGTTTTTCATTTACTTCTAGAATTTTCAAGGTTAATTAGGGTATTTACTTTAATATTCCTATATGATAGATTTTTCCCAGGGGATCTAAGGGTCCTATGAATGTGCCCCAGGCTAAAAATATTCACGTATTCAATCAGTAATATGAGGATTTTGAGGATAGGGCTTGAAATGAAGCCATATAACTTGGTGGATGACCATTTAAAGTATAAATAAGTTAGATAAGACATTCAAAACCAATATTTCAGACCTAGGTACCCATCTTTGTTTGTTGCCAAGTGTTCCATGCTTAAATTAGCCAATTAGACTTGTGAAGCTTGTATGAGTTCATAGGCGTAGGAGTAGGGTTGAGAAGTTGGTATTTTGGGGGTTTATGTAACTTCAAAAATGGTATTTGAAACCCTATTTTTTTAGCCAAGTTCTATGGGGAAATATTGAGTTGCTGTCCTAAAACTAGTAGAAGTACTACTAGAAGAATTAGGCCTCTTAAGTGTAAATTTGCATTGTGGAAGTTGGGGAAGCCATACTTTTGTGGAAGTATGATACTTGAAGGTCCTTTGGAATTTTCCAAGTGCTGGTAATATGCATGGAGTAGAGTTGAGACCATTTCCCAGTTTGCGCCCATTTTCTATGGTTGATTGCTAGAATCACTAAGAGGAAAAGTTGTCTTGAACGGTGTAAGGTTGTGTAGATGTTTGTGACTATTTGGTAGATTTTCCTAAGGAGTTAGAATGGATAAGGTAGAAGTACCTTAGAATTATTGAAGATTATGATCTCACTTACTTCATGTTGTTAATCTCTACATCAAAGACCTTATCCCTAAACCATACCCTCCAATAGATGAAGAGCCATTCCTAAAGGCCATCAAGGAATTGGGTGGAAAATCCCTATAAGGGATTCCCTTATTTAGTGGGAAGATGGACATTGAACTTGTAATGGAGTGGATTGAAGAGACGGAGCACCACTTTGAGTGTGAAGGTGTGAGTGAAGCACAAAGGGTTAAGGTAGCCAAATATAGGCTAAGGGGATCAACCTTGACATAGTGTAAGTATCTCCAAGAAGAGAGGGACAAAGTGGGAAAGAATCCCATTACAAATTGGAAAGCCATGATAATGAAGGTGAAAGAAAAATACCTACTAGAATACTATGAAATTGAATTACATAAGAAGAGGAAAAGCTTAAAACAAAAAGACGTGGATGTGGAAACTTACACTAAAGAGTTTTAGAAGTTGTGTTTGAGGTCAAGAGTATAAGAACATGAAACTATCAAAGTGGCGAGGTATCTAGGAGGATTGAAGTGGAACATACAGGAAGAGATTAGCCTATGAGCTCCTAACAGTCCATAAGTGCTTCCAATATGCTCTGAAAGTGGAAGAGAAGAACAAGAAGAGGGCATACACAAACTTTAGAGGTAGAGGTAGAGGAAGAGATGAAAGAGGTAAAAGAAGCTACGGTGGAAGAGAATTAGATTATAGGCCACAAGGAGATGAGAAGTTGACTAAACAACAAGAAGGAAGTTCAGGAAGAGGAAGTTTCAGCAGAGGTAGAGGCTCTAACACTGGTTGGAGAGGAAGGAGCATCAACCAAGAGAGAGGATCCTACTTTGCCACTATGAAGTGCTACCATTGCAATCAACTAGGACACCTTGTATATAGGTTCCCTAAAAAGGCTCAAATTCCCAAGGAAGCACAAAAAGAGTTAACTATGTCCAAGAAGAGTCTAATAGTAGAGGCAAACAATCTAAAGTACCTTTAGAATCAGAGGAAGGGGAAAAGTTGATGGTAAGGATAACATTGATCAAAAAGACAATCAAAGAAGAACCAAATCAAAGAAGGGAACTCTTTAGAATTAGATGCAAAATCATGGGGAAGGTGTGTAGAGTCATCATTAATTCAGGATAACATAATTAGTGAAGAGGTAGTTAGCAAGATGATGCTATAAAGGATCCCACATGCCAACCCATATAAGGTCACATGACTCAACAAAGGACAACATATTCTTGTGTGAGAACAAGAATGGGTAGAGTTCACCATAGGGAGATACAAGGATAGAGTGTTATGTGATATTCTTCCCATGGATGCATGTCACCTTCTTATTGGAAGGCCATGATAGTTTGATAACCAAGCCATACATGATAGAACAAAGAATACATACTCATTCAAGAAGGATAGTGTGACTTTCAAAATTCAGTCCTCAATAGAAGGAGGAGAGACAAAGACCTCAAGTCCAAGTGTGCTCATGGTTAGCTAGAAAGAGGTCTTAAAGACCCTAGAAGAAGGAGATGGAGTTGGATTTGCATTAGTTTTGAAACCCAAGGATGAAGCTGGTGCCAAGAAAACAAAGTTACCAAGTGAAGTACAAGAATTGTTTGAAGAGTAAAAATCTATTGTTAGTGATGTATAACCTGCTACCCTACCTCCTAAGAGACCTGTTAGCCACCAAATAGACCTTATTCTAGGAGCTACCCTTCCCAAAAAGGCTTCCTATAAGATGACCCCTCAACAATACGAGGAAAATTCCAAACAAATTCAAGAGCTCCTAGGCCAAGGCCTAATTAGGAAAAGCATTAGCCTATGTGCAATACCTACTATTTTAGCAACCAAGAAAGGAGGAGCTTGGAGACTTTGTATTGATTCTAGAGTCATTACTAGAATCACCATTAGGTATAGGTTCCAAATACCTATAATTAAAGACCTAATGGATTGTATAGGGGAAGCAAAATATTTCACCAAGATAGACCTAAAATGTGGCTACCATCAAATCAGGGTAAATGAAGGGGATAAATGGAAAAAAACCTTCAAAACTGTAGAAGGTTTGTAAGAATGGATTGTAATGCCATTTGGTTTGTCTAATGCTCCATCTAATTTTATGAGGCTCATTGTTAGAACAATGTTTATGTATAGCAGTGGTAGTTGAACATTTATTATGCCTTCTAGAAAACTCTTGAACAGATAGAAAATAAGTCTCCAGATTTTCTCTATTTTCTCCATTGTAGGTGACTATAGAATCTTCTAGAAGCTGAAAAGATATATAAATATATATGCATCCCCTCACATGAATTAGACGTAATAGAAATTGGAGTGTGTTATGTAAATAAAGTGTTAATTGGAGAGTGCATATCTGTTATGCTTTATTCTAATTATGTTGTCCAGTTTCTTTGCCTTGTCTTTCTCCATTTTTCTGTTGTTCTCCATACTTTGTTTTTATTAACAACTTGACATGGTATCAAAGCAAAAATAGGTTCTTGGGCTATGATATGTTTTTTGTGTGTGTGAGAAACTTTGATTTCTTAGTTGATTTAAAGTTGTTTTTCTTTCTATTCTTTTGTGTTTTTATCATGGTATGAAAAAGAGTTAAAAGTGTTTCTCACTGGCTATAGAGACATCTACATAAGGGAATTGAGCACTTTTGTTTACAAAGTGAAGCTATAAAAGATTCATCCATGGTTAAAAATCATTGCAAGGTCTACAGAAAACAATTGTTGCTACTTTGAGTATGAAGAGGAGTCTCCACTAGAGAAGATCAAGCCAACTCTGCTAAGAAGACTGAATTTGGAGTTTGCTGTCACCAAGGACTATAGTTAAGCATCTGATCAACTGGAAGGAGTACAAAACAATTTGTGTGTAAAAGTGTTGAAGCTTCTAGATTGCCTCAAGTAAAAGTTAGACAATTAAGGTAAGTTTAATTTTGAATTTGCAATATCATACTTAGGAAGAGTAAAATGAAAATGGAGTGACAGATTTTGACAAATGTTAAATATTTTTAGCTGGAAAGAGTGATAAATGATGGGAATTGTTGATGTTGACAAAGGGTGTAAAGGATTGCATATTTCACAATCATCAAAATTAGAAATAGAAGTGTGGAGTTTAAGGGTTAGTTTGGATTGAAAGGTTATGATTACATAAAATAATAAGTGTTTGGTAAATGTGTTTTTTAAGATTTGAGATATTGTAAATAAATTGAAGAGAGAGAGATTTTAATCGCAATGGGAAAAGCTAGAAGAGTTAAAAAGGAGAAGACCAATAATTTAGAAGAAGAATTAATGAAGGTAAAGAAAGAAAATGCAAGAATAATATGTGAAAATGATGTTTTGCAAAGAGAATTGACAAAGCTAAGAAATGAACTAAGTGTAGAAAGATGTAACTGTCTAGATCAGATTAATGTTTATATAGAAGCAAATGGAGAATTAGAACAAAAATTAAAGATGTTTGATGATATTAAGAAAACAAATGATGAATTAGAGGACAAAATGAAGAGACTAAAAGAAGAGAATGGCTTGTTAAAGGATAAACTAAATCAATCAGTTATTGAAAGAAATACACATGTGAAGACAAAATTATTATATGATGTTTCATGTAGTATAGATGACTTGAATTTACCACTAGAAAAGTATGATTCTATTGAAGTTGTTTGTGATAAAGAATGTAAGAAAGAATATGAAAATGTGGCATCAAATACTCCCAGTTTTGAATCATAGAACCTATTCTACCAACAATAAGACCAAAGTATGAAGGGCTAGGATATACAACAGATGAAAGAAATGATGTTATTGGTTCAGGAATATTTGTTCAAAGTAAACAATATATGCAATGTTCAAATTGTAATAGGAAAGGACACACAAAAGACAAGTGTTGGGATCTTCATCCATGTAATGTTTGTGGCTTAAAGAGCCATAGTGAAAATATGTGTTAGAATAGAAAGTGTATAAATATTTCTATGGACAAGTGCTTTAATATGAACTTTGGATGGAGCTATGGATCAAGTTGGCAAAAGATTGTAGGTATGATCAAAGTTTTGTTTAAGTACAAATGTTGAAGTGTGAATCCATCAAATTCTATATTCTCCATCAAATTCTATATTCTCAAGGAGTACAAATGGTTTGAGCAAATTAGAATCATTGTCGAAGAATGAGATTTTATAAAAGAGAAAAACTCAAAGATTGTTTACCCACTATTGAGATGATATTTATGTCAAGTCTTTGAAGGGTTTGTGGTAATCCAAACCACTTGCTTGGGTGAAAAAATTAAAGCAAAAGGAAATTGTATTAGTTGGAAAGTCCCAAATGGTTATGGGTGAATGGGTTAAAAATCCAAAGTATAATGAAAAGAGGAACAAAATGATAGTGATAAGGGAAACAAAAATCTTATGTTGTAAATGGGTACCTAAAAAGGTTTAATGCCAGGACCCATGTCCTATTTGATTAATTTCTCCCACATATATATCCATTAGTAGTAGAAATTAAGGGAGGGTGTTAGAATAATGTTTATGTACAACAATGATAGTTGAACATTTTTTATGCCTTTTGGAAAACTCTTGAACAGATAGAAAAGAAGTCTCCAGATTTTCTCTATTTTCTCCATTGTAGGTGACTGTAGAATCTTCTAGAATCTGCAAAGATCTATAAATATATATGCCTCCCCTCACATGAAGATGTAATAGAAATTGGAGTGTGCTATGTAACTAAAGGATTAATTGGAGAGTGCATATCTATTCAGCTTGATTCTAATTATGCTGTGCAGTTTCTTTGCCCTATCTTTCTCTATTTTTCTGTTGTTCTCCATGCTCTATTTTTATTAACTTGACACTCATGAACAATGTATTGGTAGATTACATTGATAAGTTTGTTTTTGTCTATTTAGATGACATATTAATTTTTAGCAAAACTAAAGAGGAGCATATCAAGCATTTACAAATTGTTGTTAAGAGATTGCATGAAGAAAAGATAATGATAAACTTGGAGAAGTGTGACTTCATGAAATAGGAGCAAGTCTATCTTGGCTTTGTTTTGTCTCAAGGTAGCCTCATAATGGACCAAGACAAGGTGGATGACATTCTAAGTTGGCTTACTCCCAATATTGCATTAGTAGCTAGTTTATCTTGGCTTTGTTTTGTCTCAAGGTAGCCTCATAATGGACCATGACAAGGTGGATGCCATTCTAAGTTGGCTTACTCCCAATATTGCATTAGATGTAAGTAGATTCCATGGTTTGGCCCAATATTATAGGAAGTTCATTAGATATTTCAGTGGCATATGCACTCCTATGTTAGATACAATCAAGGGTGGAATGAAGACAAAGTTTTATTAGACCTCACAAGCTGATCATGGTTTTGAGACACTCAAAAAAGAAGATAGCAAAACTACCTACACTAGTGCTTCCTAGTTTTTTGAAACTTTTCCAAGTGGAGTGTGATGCCAATAATGTGGCTATTGGGGCTATTCTAAGCCAAGAAGGAAGGCTAGTGACTTTTCATGGTGAGAATTTCCATGATGCAAATAGGAAGTACTCTTCCTATGACTTAGAGTTTTATGCCCTAGTCCAAGCTCTAGGGAAGTGGAGGCACTATTTTCTTCCAAAGGAATATTTTGTATATTCTGACAACCAAGCTATCAATTTCCTTAACTCCCAAGACAAACTCAACAACAAGCATATGAAATGGGTAGAATACCTATAAGCCTACACATTCACAATAAAACATAAGAAGATGATACATAATAAAGTAGCTAATGTATTGAGTAGAAGACTCCTCAATGTTCAAGAGGTTCAACTCCAAAGCATAGGCATTGAAAGCTTTAAAGACCTATATGTTGATGATGAAGATTTTTCCCCACATCTACAATGTATGCAAGGAGTTTTTAAATTATCATGGTGAGTTTTTTTATTATACATTGCAGAATGATTTATTGTTTAAGGGGAGTCAACTTGGTGTACCTAGAGGGTCAATGAGGGAGAATTTAATCCAAGCAAAGAAAAATAGGGTAATTAGTGGTAATTTTGGAGTCAATAAGACTCAAGAGTTAGTCACTAGGTTCTAACTTTGGCCTAGAATGACTAGAGATATCAGACAATATATGGAAAGTTGTATAGTGTGTCAAAGTTGAAGGGCACATCCACCAATGCAGGTCTTTATAAACCACTTCCAATTCCTAGCAGACCATGCGAGTGCATAAGTATGGATTTTGTAGTTGGCTTACCAAAGATAAGGCAAGGTTATGATACCACTTATGTGATTGTGGATAGATTTAGTAAGATGGCCCATTTTGTACCTTGCAAGACCATACATGATGCTTATCAGATTTTTCACTTGTTTTTTAGAGAGGTGGTTAGGATCCATGGGATATCTATGAGCCTTTTTTTAGACAGCGACACCAAATTCATGAGCCACTTTTGGAAGACACGATGGAAAAATCTTGGAACCAACTTATCTTTTGGATCTTCCTATCACCCATAGACAGATGGCCAAATAGACATGATTAATAGGAGTATTGGCAACTTTCCAAGGCATCTCACAAAGAAGAATAGTTAGACATGGGACCAACTCATTCGGTAGGCTGAATATGCATACAGTGACACAATGAATAAATCAACTGCTAAGAGTCCTTTTGAAATTGTTTATGGTTTACATCCTAGAGGGATATTTGAGTTGAGAGAATTCAAGGATGGAGCACATAGCAGTGGCTATGCTGAGGACTTTTTCCAATCCATGAGGGAAGTCAATAAGATGTAAGGAAGACACTAACTAATAATACTGACGAACTAAAGTAAAAGGTGGATGCATAAAAAAGAGATGTTCAATTTTAAATAGAGGATCTTGTGATGGTAACTCTAAACAAAGAAAGGTTGCAAAAGGGGGTACCACACAAGCTACAGATGAGAAGACTGTGTCCTTATAGAATACTTACAAAATATGGTAATAATGCTTATAAGGTTGAGCTCCCTACTAACATAGGGTTGTCACCAATCTTTAATGTTGTAGATTTGGTTTCATACAAAGGACCTATTCAAGATGCTAATTAGAACCTTCAAGAGGTTACACAAGAGATAGAAGACCTACACTTAACTCCTCCTCCAGCTCTGACAATAAACATGGTACTAGATCCTAGGGTCTATAAGAAGACTAGGAAGAAGGACTACATGGAATGCTTGACAAGGATGATGTTGATGTTATTTGGATTAGAGAAAAAAACATCATTAGGTTAGGTATTAATTCCACCTTACTTAACCTATGGATGGATTACCTTTTTTTTGCTTGGGGGAGTATGGTGTAGGAGCACCTAGTCAAAGGTCCTTATTGTGATTTCTAGTTTTTTTTTTGCATGTATTGACCCTAGCCAAGTTAGGAGTTCGAGTTTTGACTTTTCTAGGTTATGGTTGAGTTTGCTCCTAGGTGAAGTTGACTAGGTTTAATCCTATCTAGGAGGTTTTATTTTTATTGCTTAATGTTACTTGTATTAGGGTTGTTAGGGGTTATGAGTCTTGGACCATAAAAGCTTGAGGAAGGTATGCTTTTAAACCTACCTTGTCCTCCATGATTTTTTTACATTCCCTTGCATATAATGGAGATTGTACATACCATTTGGAGCCAAAATGGAGAAAGATGTCAAATGTTGACAAGTTGTCAAATAGGGAAAAGTAGTAAAAAACATTTGGATTTGTGCTCTAAAGGATAAATCATGCCTAGGCATCATACATGGACCATGTTAGACCTACTTGGAAGGCTCCAAGTGATATATGTTTGAAAATTGCAAAAAAGCAAAAAATGTTAGCAACTTTGAAAAGTTGCATGACAACTTTTGGGCAAGAATTGAACTTGTCATGGATTTGAGGTTGATAGTTCCTATAACTATCTTAAACCTCTTGGCAGACTTATACGAACCATGAAATTACTCATTCAATGGTTTGGACATTGTAAAAATGAAGTTTTGATTTTGAAAACCACAAATTTTGCCTCAATTTTTATGATTTTCATATTTTGGATTGCACATTCACAATAACAGATTAAATATTGAAGTTTTGCTTTGGATTATTGAATTTAATGCTTTTATAACTCTTTTTGTTTTAGGTTACTACTTTGTAGAAGTTCATTTGATTGGATTTTAAAAATCTTTTGTAATTAGACTATGTGTTGTTCTAGTCTTGACAGTTTGTGCAAAAATTGCTCCCCCACGAGTTCCTACTGTGGATTCATCATGGCCTTGAGGGAAATGGGAGTGGAGTTAGTGTACATAGTGTATATAAATTCTTGGGCCTTGAAAATATGCATAGCCATTTTTAGTGTGATGTCTTAGGCAAGTCACAATTACTTGGTTAGGCAATCACAATGTTTGCAGGAAGGTTTTGGAGGTTTGAATGTGATAGATACTTCAAACCATGAGATGAAGAATGGAGATGGGTTTGTAATTTTTTCAAGTGCAAGAATAGAATGTTTCACAACAATTTTTACTATGTCTTTGATTAGACTCTAGATGATGCTGACTGTCTTAATTTGAAACTCTTTACTATAGGCACAAAAATTGCTTTCATGTGTACAGATGGCTTGGGGACCTAAGATCCACAAAATATTTTAGTTTTTCCAAAAGGTTAATCGAATCTAAGATTTTTTTTCCACCTTGTTTAAATAAATTTGGGGTTATAGTCCAAAAACCCAAGTAGGAGGGCTAATTCAATTAGGCATGTTTTTGGCACTTTTGGAGTAGATGCATAGAAATTGAGAGAAACTTGTGGGATTTGTGACTAGAAGCATAGGTGAAGTCCAACACATTATGTATGAGCCCCTCACTCCATGTAGTTGAGTAAATTAATAAGATGGAACAAGAATTAAAGTTTAGCTTATAGAGGCATTTGGTGAATGAAGAATCAAAATTCCATGGGGTATTTAGGTAATGATTAGTTGGAGAATAGGATAGGGGTCCTCTAGAGGTTAGGGTATCAAAGTGAACCCTAATAGGCTAAGAGAAATCCTGAGAAAGTACTGGAGGAGATAAGGACTATTCAAGCAAGCTACCTAGTCTTACATCAAATCAGAATCTTAAGCACTTTTACTTTTCACAACTTCATTCACACATTCATTCGTTATCCTATGCATGTAAAACTTTTAATAATGAACTCGTTGTATCATGTAAATTTGATCAATCACATGCATGAAAATAAACACATAACACAATATTTGTTACCCAAAAACACTCCAAGGTGAAGGTAAAACTGGGGCACGAATGACACCCAAAAATCTTCACTACTACAGTAATAAAGTTAACATATTATGGTTACAATGTTTGATCATAAAACATGATCTACCCTGTGAGGGGTCTATCACATTAAAATCTTAAGAGACTTCTAGGTCTCACCTTGTTAGAGGATTTAACACTTACAACATAGTAAGGACTCTGTTAGGAGATTCACAAAGATATGTTAAGACCACTATGTTAAGAGATTTACCCTAATTCAAGTCGGTTAGAACTAATTTAGTACTTGACTCTTAATATGCTCTATAAGTTGATTTTGAGTCCTCTCCTTGCTAACTGATCCTCTCCTCTGATTTGATAATACTTGTCTTCTCCTTCACTTCACTGCTATGAATAGGTCACTTGCTCTATTAAGTGATAATAGAACCCTTTCACTGACTTCTGAAATAATCTCAATCCTTCACTTTACTAATCACATTTTACTCCTTGTTCACATGCATACACTTCTCTTCTCCACTCTCTCCCTTCATATTTATGATCTAGGTTAAGATCTTCTCTATTTAAAGAGTTTTATAAAGAGTTATCTAGATGCTTCTATAATAGCCTCTCCATCTGAATCGTTGATCACAAAACATAGGGATATGTAACCCATGTCATTCATGCGTAAAAATCTTTGTAACAATCTCTACAAACATTAAATTTTCCTTCCATATGGGCTCAAAAACATGTTACCTCAAAATTTGTTCCATTCTTGATTTTTTGTAGCTTTTGCATTGCTTGGCCTTTACTATTTTTTGACACTCGACATTGTTGTTGCTTGGTCTATATAGTGCTTGACACAAATTGTGTCACTCGACACTTGTATGCTTGAAACTTCCTTGGTTGTTGTTGATCTTGACTTGTATAGAAAATAGTCGGTGACCATACACTTGCTTGGCTCGTATAGAGCTTGGTATGTACTTGCTTATGTACATGACTTAGCCTATGTAGAGTATCTTGGTCATAGTGATGACCGTCTGACTCTACCTTGTAAATGACTAAGTGTTTAACACTAATAGACAACAATAGTTAGAGATACCAACATTAGGAACATGCAAAAAAAAAAAAAACTTTTTTTATGAAATAAATATCAAGTTGATTCTTTCAAATTTCATTCTCTAACATCCATATGTAGTGTTTGATATTGCTTTTATGGCCCTTTAAAAAATATATTTTTAGTAACATACCAGTTATCATGAGAGATAGAAAACTTTATTCAAATATATTCTAAAGAAAATTAAAATATATATTTATAATTTAAATAAAAAATACTAAAAGGCTCTAATTTATTTTATCTTCCAATTTGTAACAATTTTGAAACAATATGAATCTAAAAGTGACTTTTTTTAAAAAAATGTATAGTGAGTTACTCCCATACATTATCACATTGCCAATTAGTATAAAAAAGCCAAGTGACAAAATGCATAGTAACCAAGTTACTATATTGATCGAACAATGAAGGAGGAAATGAACAAGTTTAATAGTTGTGTCTGAGCTGAGTATTTACGAAGTATGTATTTATCGAGATAAAGGCATAACTGATTTAGAAGACTTTACTAGCTATGCAGTTGTAACTAATTAGAATATTCAATGAGCTACAACCTGAAGAACACTGTATTTGTCAAGTAATACAAAGACTACATCAAAGTTTTAACTAGCACTAAAATTGATGAGATATAATCATACCAAGTTGACAAAACAATTTACACTAATTGAGGTAAATATTTTTTAATATTTCATGAAGAATGTGAATTTATTGTTGATGATTCCAAGGCAAAATGACCAATAAAAATAAAGAAGGAAAATGAATGATATGATGGATGGTTCTAGATCATTGATATTGATTAGAGAGGTATTCTAGAAATTTCCAAAACCCTAATTAGGTGATAGAACAAAGAGGAAAAATAAAACTATAAAAGAAATTTCAAGAATAGTTTTAAAGTTGTTTAGAAGATTGATTAAGTAGTTGTTGCTATTGAGAAAAGTATTGAATCAAGTAAGGAGATCAAAGGTCAGAAAAAAGTACAGAGGATATCAGAGGCCAAAGATTAGAAACCAAGTAGAACAATGAGGAATTGCAAACCAATCACATATGGTGACATGTTATTGAGAAGAAGAGGGATCTAATCAAGAAAAGTAAGTTTCTATTTTAAATATCATTTAATGCTACTTTCTAATCATTGTAATAGTTTCTAAATCTTTGAAAAATATGGAGCTAATATTCTTATATTTAAATCTCTTAACTAATCACACTTGGAGAGTGTTATAAAATTCTTGAGAAAGGTAGATCCTAACATATCTTATTGTTTACTTCTAACAGAGTAAGTCACCAAAAGTGACAATATATTGTAGCCCTAACAAAACACCCACTTACTATAGTAGTGATGTGACCATCCCCACCACAGTTTTCCCTTTGAACAAGGTTCTGTGTGATACCAAACAAATGTGTTATGTGTTATGCTATGTGTTTATGAGTTTAAGGTTGATTAATGTTGAGTTAGTTATGTTACTTTCATTTGCATGTAATGTGGTAAATGTCTAGTGATTACCGAGTGACAAAGGAAGTAAGGAGAACTCAAAAAAATAAATTAAGAGCAATTTTTTAGAGGATACTAATTCACCTACCTCTCTTAGGATTCTACCTTTCCTAACATTCCAACAATCAATATCAAAGTATAGTTCTCTTATTGATTTTTTTACTACTTGTGAGTAAAAGGTCTAAGTCATGGAAACATACATGCTTGATAAGAATTTATTGGGAAGAATTTATTGAAGAGATATCTGATGGAAACATGACTGATGAATTTGATGTGGCCATAGTTGATCTACTAGAGAAGAACCACAATCTTACCGAGCTAGTCAAATCACTAAAAAAAGAATAAGAGTTGAACTTTACAAGGATGTGTGAAGTAATGGAACAAAAGAGAAAAGCTACAGATGACAAAAAATGATGGAAGATGATAAGAGATAAATCATTATAATATTGGAGGCTAAGGATGAAGAGGTCACAAGGTTAACGCAAAATCATTATGATATGGTAAATTGGGTACTTGGTACTAATCATGAGATTGGTCAAAAGATGGAAGAAATTGTTGAGTTAAGAACTAAGAATGAAAAGATAAAAAATGAATTAAAATATAAAAAGGAAATCATTGAGAGAATGAAAATATTAGAAGAAAATATTAGGATACTGGATGAACAACTCAAAGGACAAAGGTGATGGAGAGATACATTAGGACTAGGCTATATTGAGCACTCTACAATTGAGCAAGTAGAATAATCAAAATTAGCTAGACAAAAGAATGTGTACACCAATCTAAGGCCAAAGAAACCTACTTTCTATCATTGTGGAAAGTCTGGACACACAACAAATATCTATAGGAGATAAATTAGTAAGATCAATGTTACTCCCAAGTTTGATGGCTATTGTTATCATTGCAATAAGTACAGACATCAAGCATATGAGTGTAGATCCAATCTCAATCAATTATCTAAGAAGTATGCATTCAATGGGTACTTCTATACTTGCAATAAGTTTGGATATAAGTCACAAGAATGTAGATCACACATGAAGTCCAAGTGGAAACTGAAAAAGAAAGGTAATGCTATCAATTGGGACTACAATACATGGTATTCTTGCATCGCATGTGGAAGATATAGTTATATTGCTACTAATTGCATGAGATTACATCTTGGAGGAGGGTTTAGTAATTAGAGGAACTATGGAATGACATATTATCCTTGTCACAAGGTCGGTCACTTAAGGAAGATCTATAGAAATTGAATGTCAACACCAAAACTAAAATATTCAAAAGATAAAGAAAATGTCAATGTGGATGAAATTCATGAACAAATGAATAAGACATGGGGGAAGAAGTCGGAAGAGAAGGACACATAAAAAACAACTAATGGTGACTTCTCATCCAATGGATTAGGTGAAACCTCCACTTCCAACTAATCCTTAGAAGAAGATAAGGAATTGCACTACTAATGACATATCTAACATTAGTTCCTGGAATGACATGGAAGGAAGTCCATATTTGCATATCATATCATGCACAAGGACAATTTGTGAAGTTTATTTTTTTTTGCAAAAATGACAATCTAACCTAGTTGATCGTTATTCAAGAGCTAGCAAGTATTGACCAAGTAAGTAATGATGAAAGGTGGAACATTGTTTTAACCAAGTGTAAGAAAACTCTACTACTTTAACTGAGTAACTGATGGAAATGAAGCTTGAACAAGTAATTAGTGGTAAATGAGTTCATTAAAGATGACATAATATGGGGTACAAAACATTCAATGTCCCCTAATGCACAATTAAAAGTAATTATTGAGTATTTAATGGGAAATCATACTTTATTTTATTCACCCTACATTACGAGAACACAGAGCAAATTTGAGCAAATTGTGAGAGATGAAGAATTAAGAAACTAGTGAGTGAGAATTTTCCTCAGAAGCAAAGTGTGAAGTGGAATTTTTTGTGAACCAAGTGGAGAGTAAGAGAGTTTCATTTTCCAAAACCCTAACTTGCAATAATGGCTTTAAGCTCTCCAACTACTAGGATAAATTCAAAGACAAATGCAATAGATTTGATTCAAAATTAGGCTTATTCAAAACCAAAATACAAGTTATGATCAAAAGTGGAAGCAAAAATTGATAAGGCAGAGTTACAATTGAGGCAATTGTAGAAAACATGAGGACTATCCGTGTTGCAAGATCTAATACTTTTTCCTTCTATTGGTAGAATAAATTGGAGGACAAACACATCTATCATCTATCAAATCAATGATTTTATTTGGAAATTTGATAGTGTGATGATTGAGTATTTTGAGAATATCAAAGAGATGATGCATCAAAGGTTTAGGATTCCCCCACAATTGGTTGATCAATATCATGATGATATATATTTTCTACTTGATATTAATAATACAATGGTAAAGGTAGTTATTTCTAGGCTTGCATGGCTTACACCTATGGACTATGAGATCAATATAGATTAGGATACAAAGGCTATTGAAGCTCTACTAGATGAGCCAATTGATAGAAATGCACAACCATTTGGAACCTATGAAGAAGAAAAGAAAAGGATTAACATGGATATTGTTGCTCCAAAGGTAATGAAGAAAACCCAAAAAATGATTGATAATATGGAGAACAAACTCAAAACATGAGATTTTATTGAACCCCCAATGATCACTGAAGGTAAAGGTGAAGATATTTATGATGAAGATAATAAAGACAAATCTATTCTTGTTGTAGAGCCACATTCCAAGAATGGAAAGAGAAGACCTTTGGCAATGCCAGTAAATCCAAAGAATACAAGATCAAGGATATTTGCAACACAAACTATGACTCCACCATTGAGAAAGGGAACAAAAAATATTACCAAGCTCTCATAGGTACAAATAAAGACTTATGAAATGAGGAAAGAGGCACTAGATTCTTCAGGAAAACTTGTTAAGTGATCTACTCAAAGGAGAAGAAAATTGATTTTAAAGAACAATGATGATGAAGACAAGGATAACAAGAGGACAAAGTTAGATGAACAAGTTCTGTAGTGCCTGCCCCTAGTTCACATTTCTGTTATCATTGTCAAACTCTTTTAGGCCAATTTTACGCTTATGATTAGTAGCATTACTTTGAGTTTATCAGTTATTGTTTCACATTCAGTTTATTATATGATGAGATTACTTGGTAATCTATATTTCATCTATGTATGATGATTATTCAATATTTTTAGTTATTGATGATGATTAGTTAGATGGATTATTATGTGTTTTCTTATGGATACTTACCCCATACTTGCATGTGTATGGTGTGCGTGTTTGTTTTCTTTATGTATGACATTTTTGATGTGGTTAAGGAAGGGAGTCGTAGTCACCTGCTAGTCAGGATCTACACGATGCACCACTTCCTGCCATTGCCTATTTAGCTTAGACTATTATATCTGTACATGCGTGGATTTTATGTAGGTTGCAAGTACCGGGTATCGACTTCCCTAAATTGCTAGGATGAGTGTACCCTATCGCATTATCTCAATGGTAAGAGGGGAGATAAATTCTTGAGTCCAAATCCCAACCCTTTAAGCCATTTGTCCTAGTTGATAATTAGGACAAGTATCTGAGTCGAGTACCCTCCGAATGCGTCGAATGATGTTAATTCGTGATTATAACCCTTTAGTTTGATTTTGTATGTGTTTTTCTATGATTGAGTTTTCGTATTTTACTTTATGAGTCTTTGGTGTATTTTCTATTAATTAAGTCTAATTAAAAGATTTAATTTAATGAAAAATTATTATGAGATATTAATGTTTAATTATATTTAATTAATTGAGGAATTAATTAAATTAAAAAAAAAATTAGAAGTTAAAAAGTTATATGTTTAAATTTAGAACGTGATAATATTTATTTAATTTAATAATAATATATTTAGAGTTCATTTTTAAATAAATGCTAAATATTATTATTATTTAAGTTAATGAATATTTTATCAATTAAGTTTTTAAAATAAATTAAAAAGTGAAAAGATATTAATTTATGAAAAGTTGTTAGTTCACATGATGTATGCATGAGATTAAACTAAAAGAAATTAATTAATTAAAAAGATGAAATATGTGGATTTAATAAAGATATTTTAATTCATAAATATTGCATGAGATTAAAGAAATAAATAAATTAAAAATAGAAGTCAAGTGAAAATTAAATAAAGTAATTCAATTATTCTTTTAACGTGCATGAAAAGATAAAAGAAAGATTAATAAAAGCTAATTTTAGAGTTAACTCTGGTGAGCACGGAGTTCTCTCGGGTGAACACACAATTAGTTCTCTGATTTAAGGAGAAAGAACCCCTTATCACAATTGAAGGTTCATTTTAGAAGGACCGTAGATTTTGGACATGTATTTTGGGAGACGAATTTTAGACAAATTTTTGTACACGAATTTTGGAGACGAATTTGGATGCAAAATTTGGAAACAAAATTGTAAGTGAATTTTGGAAGGAAATCTTTGGGAAAGCTTTAGAGAGAGAGAGATTTTGGAGAGAAGTGAATTCTCTCACAATCTTCAGGTGGTTGTGTATTAGCATCAGGTTTAGGTAGGGTCTTGTTTTTTTTATCACTGATTAATTTCGCAATTTTTCTATCCTATCTTCTTCGTGCCTATGGATTGTAAATCTGAATTCTCTGTGATGAAAGCTTAAATATTTCAATATTGTAAATTATTAAATGCTTGCCAATAACTCATAGAGTTTAGAAAAGTGATCAAGAACCCTCCTGTG
The DNA here is from genome assembly GCA_028749045.1 of Cupressus sempervirens. Classification (NCBI taxonomy): domain Eukaryota; kingdom Viridiplantae; phylum Streptophyta; class Pinopsida; order Cupressales; family Cupressaceae; genus Cupressus; species Cupressus sempervirens. Next base: position 626,358,229 of record CM053785.1, read on the forward strand.
CTAGATTAAAGAAATCAGGATTTCATTGGGGAATGGTCAAATTTTAAATAAAATGAAAATTCGAATGGTTAAAAATATCTTCTATATCAGAGTAAGGATGAAAAATATGCATATATAAATTATTATATTAATTAGGAATTTGTTGTATTTAAATTTTATAATTGATAAAAGAATTTAATAGAACAAATTTAATTAAAATCGATTTAAAATAAATAAAATGATAATTTAGATCTACATATGGAAGAGTGTTGATAGAATTTGATAAAATTTATATTTTAAAAATAATAATATTAAAATTATATTATTGTGGGGGAGAATTGTTTTTAAACAAGTTCATGTTAAAAAAAAAATGGTTGGATGAAGTTTATGTGATTTAATTAAACAAATTCATATAAAAATAAAAAATAAAATAAAATGTAATTTTAAAACAAATTATAATAATAATTAAAAAAAAGGTTCATAAATAAAAATTAAAAAATAATAATATTAAAGTTACCCCAAAATTAGCGAATTCCTGGAAAATCGCAGTGTACTATACCTGCATTAATTAATGGCTGGCGGCCCTTGTAAGGAGGCCGCATGGCTATAATTAAGCCGACGACCCTTTTATTATGTGGCGTAAGTTTTTAAGTTTTAAGGTTTATAATATTAAAGTTAGATTTAATAAAAAATTTAAATTAATAAATTTTGTTAATAATTTTATTTGTAATATTAATTGTTTTAATTATTTATTTTTAATTAATAATATTTATTTAAAAAGTTTTAATAATAATATTATTAAGATTTTAATAATTCATTTTTGTTATTTAATGATATTTATTAGTAAATTTTATTATTGTTTATTGATTTACATAATGATATAATTAAATATAGTTAGTTTTAAATTAATAAAATCATTGATAATTTTATTAATTATTAATAACTAATAATTGTTACAGGGATATTAATATAGTTTTTGTAAATGTTAATATATTAATAATTTTTGGTTAAATATTAATAAATTGATAATTAATGAAGATATTAATATAAGTATTTAGATCAATAATTATTAATTAATTTAATTAAAAATTAGTTTAATTAAAGTTAATTAATAATGGATATTATTTGATAAAATTGTAGAATTATATTATTAATTTAAATTATTATGGGAGAGTAATTTTTTTAATAGAGATGAACGGGTTAATTGGAAGTCTTTTACTTGAATCATATATTCTGAAATGAAAACTCAAACCTTACATGTAACCTAACTAGGTGTTTTCAAGAAAACCAAGAATATGAAAACTTTACCTTACTATTTGACTCAACTGCATGTTTTAAATCAAACCCAACTGTGAGATGATCCTGTTTTCTATGCAGTTATTTTGTTGTCTATGGTTTGGGGGTTTTTGGGTTGACTTAGTTTGACCAGTCCTAGGTTGTTACTAGAGGCTCAGGGTTATGTGAATGTGAGGTTATGATGATTTGTTCTCGATCTTTTCAACCCAACCAAGGTAATGTGATAGTATGCTCTATGATGGATTATTTGTTCGTTATTGCTTTCCAGTTTCCTTGTGTGAAGCTGAGGTGTATGTAAATGAGATACCTGACTTAACATTTTTGAGTCTCGATTAGTTATATTTGATAACCGCTTTTGAGTCATTGATTAGTTATATTTGATTTGCTTTCTAGTCGCTTTGAGAGGACTGAGGTGTTTTGAGTGATTTGTTCTTGATGATGTCATGTTGTGACATGTTTTCACTTGACCATTTGGGAGTCTTTAATTAGTATTGTGATTTATTTTGGGATATTTCTCGGTTGCTTGTTTAGAACCATTGGATATTGTGATTTATCATTGATGCCTTCAGTTGCTGATAGAGAACTATTGTGATCATTATGATTATTATTTGATGCTTTTTAGTTGCTCATGGAGAACTGATGTGATTATTGTGGATTATCTTTTGATGCTTTCCAGTCGCTTGTATAAGGCTAAGGTGATTTTGTGATTTGTGATTTCATGAGCCTAGGGTAGGTTATATATGTGTAGTGTCGGAAAGTGGCTTGCAATGGGGGACGGGGGCCCTAAGTGGCTTTGGGAATGACTCATTGTAAGTTGCTTTTAATAAGTGATAACATTTACACTAAATGGGGATTAAATATGAACCTAATAAGATAATTGTATGTTCTCTCCCATGCCTCGAGTGCTAGTACAAAGTGGGATGGGGTAGAGAGATCACTTGGTTATGACCTTGCATTTCGTGGTATGCCTCGTCAGTACGAGAGGATACTAGTGGCCATAGGATCACTGGGGACCCGAGATTCCTAGGGGATTGCTTGGGTAACTTCCAACATGATTTGTGTGATGACACTTTCCCACTTGCATAGTAGGTTTCCTAGGTGTCTTTGTGTGCCTCTGGGTCTAGATGTCGATCTATGTGTTGGAACCTTTGAGTTAGTATACTTTTAGGATTTCCTGGACTTAGAGAGTTTTTGTGTTATGTGATTTGATCCTGTTTGGGACTTGAGACTATCTCCCTAGTACGATGGGAGTGGACCATTTAGGTTCCACGCAGTCGGGCGGTAGTGCTTTTTCACTCTTACCATTTGAGATCAGTCCATTGCTACCATGGTTGGAGCTTCTTGGGATGCTTGTTCATCATGTTTAGGTGATGTTATATACTTTGGAGGATCATCTTATGCTTTAATCTTGCATGTTAGATTTCTTTATGCATATGTGGTAGCATGTTAGATTTCTTTATGCATATGATGTAGTATGTTTTAGGAGTGACATCCCTATTACTATAGTATCAATTATATCTTCGATGGCTTGGGATGTTACGCATGGGGGATGGCTAGGGCCCACGATGGTCTAATGATGCTATTGATGGTTGGGAGGAACCACACACTTAATTAGTTGTGTTTTATGATGTTATATCTTTATGAGGGATAGATGTACCGTGTATGTTATTAGTTCATTTACTTTATTGTACTATGTATCATGGATCCAAAGAGGATGATGTATTTCTATTTATGCATATCTATATTCTTTTAGCCTTTCATACCCTGTGACATGTACAATGGATGATTGAGCATTTCGAATTTTATTTGCCAAGAGGCATTAAGAACAAATGTATACTATGGACATTGGACTTTCTCATTATTCTTTCATGTGGATGTGGTAGTTGTTAGACTTAGAATTAATTAAAATTTAAATGTGACTCAACGTCTTGGGATCCTTAAGGAATGTAACCTATTATGTATGTTTATAGTTGATAGTATGTTATTGCTTCCACTATTATGTGTTTGATGTGTATGGTTATCTTTCTTGTTTCTTAAAAAAAAAAGGCTTGGCAAACTTAGTAAAAACTTTAGGTTAATTCTTTTGGATCCCTTGGCGGGGTGTTACAAGTTCATTCAAGAATTTATGTGCCTAAAAGACCTAAGACTATTGATGAAATAATCGAGAGCATCAAGAACAGAACATGTTTGTCTACATTCAAATACTACAAGTATGAATCCATAAGTGAAGAGGATAAGGGAAAGGTTGAAGATGCAGTAATTGGCATGATGCCAAGGATCAAGTATACCCCTTTGGATATTGGTAATCAAATACTTGATGATTTATATCAAACGATTGACAGTCGGTAGAAGTATGCACTTAACACCGAGAAGAAAATAAGAGGGAGATCATTGGCTAGAACTTAGCCCAATTTTGGTCTAGAGGACATAACTAAGGCATTAGAGAATTAAAAGAATATGTTTGTACAAATGCATAGAGCCATTTATGTTTTGTCTAGTAATTTGTAATTAGTTGATGAGGATTTTGAAACAATATAGAAACAAGTAAACAATATCAAGCACCCATAAGAAGTAATTCATGTAGACAATATCAAGCCTGAGCGGAATGTGGAATTGGATAAAAAAGAAGAATAATATGCTAATATTACACCACAAAAATGGGATTATTTGGTACATAATATGGTTCAAGATATAATTGTTAAATCTATAACAATTGAGGATGCCCCTAATGAAGATCCAGCTAAAAATATGAAGAAAGATGAAGATATTATGATTGGATCTAAGAAAATAGATGAAGGTCCTATGTTTACCAAGCCAACATTTACACACTTACTGGGTTATGCACCTATCAATGAGAAAATCAAACCATACTCGACATCTGAACCACATGAGAACCCACAGATTAAAGATGATATATCTGTTGGTTCATTGTTCACACTTGCCAATACTATTCCAATGTTAACTGGGGAGGAGCAAAAGGATGTAGATACTGTGCATAAGGTGTTGACTCCTAATTTGATAGTGATTTTAACTACTAAGAACCTAAAACAAAACGCATATAAGGGAATCTAACTCCTATAATGGATGCAAATCTGAATAGATCTTGAGCCAACTATAAGGCCATACTCCTATATTTCAGGCTCTACAAGACCTAGGAGGGTAGAACTTCAGATTCATCCATATGACTAGTGCTAAAATACAAGTATAAATATAGACAAAGAATATCAATCCTTGATTCTTCTTCACTCATGCAAAAACAAAGGTATGAAATAGCTAGTAACGTATCTTGTGTATTCACAAGCTAAGTGGGGGTCTTCCTTTTAACTCTTCAACATAAAAGGGAAAATTATTTTAATTTAAGATTGAATTCAGCAAGAAATCAAATATGCAACAACAACATGTACAATCTCCTAGCCAAGATCAGTGCCTTATTCATTGGGTATTTCACAAACTAAAACATACATGAAGATTCCTATGATCTATCCATCCACTTTTAAAATGAGACATCAACCTTTACGATGAATCCTCTACTTATCAGAACCCTTCCATGAAATATGCAACCCTATCAAAATACATTAATCAATTAATTGATTCTTTGAATCAACAACAAAACATATTATGTTATATAACCCTAAACAAGTTGCAAATGAGACACATGATCGTTGTTCATATGTCACAAAAGATTTACAAAACTCAGAGATATGAGACATGAATTAGAATGAAACTATTTCCATGGATGCCCTGTATTCATTTCTTTGAAAAATACCCATGAAAACACAAAATAGACCAGAACTATGACTTATGAATTCATTATTAATTGTTGTTCATATAGAGAGAAAATATTAAAGAATAGATGGAATCATAGTTAGAGGCTTTTTCAATAGACTGGAACCAATCTTAAACAATGAAATAGAATGAGAAGATAGAAAAGTAGAAGAAATTCCATATATGATATGATGGTTCCATTTGTGCACTTGAAACTCCATCATCTATTCAAATAAACCTTCTCTTATCTCTCCTCAACTAAAAAGTGAATAAAATCTTCGTCATTGTTGCAACAAACTTTGAAAATATCTCTTCAAAATGATGAAAACCCCTCTTTGGAAGAGAACCATATATACTAATAAAACATTGCTAAAAGGTCCCACCAAATGGATGAGAAATGAAAATAACCTTAGTAACAACATCCTCTCCAAATTTAATGACAACCCATTTCACCATTTGGCCACAAACTGAATCTGAACAACCAAACAAGAAATGCAGTTGGGAAAAGGAGCCCTTCCAGACAAATCCAAAAATAAATTTCACCCATTGATACCTACACTTGATCTGAAGACAAAACTAAAATCTACACTTTAAAACCTTTTCGACAAGATATATAACAAGCCTATATTTGCTTCTAGAACATGATCTGGGTGCCCAATTGAAATTACAAACCAACGATGGATGAACATGCCATTCTTCTCCAAAATTTAATTTATTATAAAGCTCAAAAAAATATAATAGAAAAACCATTCATTTAAAGTTTAATGTGTGGGGCCCACAAGTCAATTCTTTGTCAAAATGCTATTTCTTTTTGTTAAATTTTCCTTAATTCCTTGTACATTACTGTTTGACATTATGAAAATTTAAAATGCCATTTACCTCCCTCCAACTTTGATTTTGGTCAAACTATTGTTGACTACCACATGTCATCATGCTATTGGATCATTGGTCCTTGTCATTTGCCACATCACTATACCACCTAGGTTATTGTCATGCTGCACCGTCTAATTTATCCAACTTATCCCTATCACCTGCCTTGTCAACATTCATCCCAACCTTCTACCGCCTCAACACTATGTGTCAACTTTTGGCTACTCTGATGATTCATATGAAATTCAAGCCCGCATGTGCCATGTATCACATTCTCATTGGGCTACTTTTTTGTATTTGTTAACCAGTGGACAATGTTTTATGGTAACATCGTGATAATCATTGATTTGTTGCCACATGTCAAAATCTCTTGCACTGTCTCAGATAAGCTCACAAGTTCTCCCTCTCATGTGCCACATTTTTGCAAGCCACCTCAACACTCGCCATGTCATCCGTGATGAAGCGATCACTTTCCATGTGTTATTTCTACCATTTTACATGTCCTAGGTGCTCAATTGAAGTTATAGACCAACGATGGATGAACATGCCATTCTTCTACAAAATTTAATTTATTATAAAACTCAAAAATTTATAATAGCAAAACCATTCATTTAAAATTTCATGCGTGGGGCCCACAAGTCAATTCTTTATCAAAATGATATTTCTTTTTGTTAAACTTTCCTTAATTCCTTGTAAGCTACCATTTGACATTATGAAATTTTGAAATCTCATTTACCTCCCTCCAACTTTTATTTTGGTCAAACTATTGTTGATTGTCACATGTCATCATGCTATTGGATTTTTGGTCCTTGTCATTTGCCACATCACTATACCACCTGGATTGCTGCCACGCTGCACCCTTTGATTGATCCAACTTATCCCTATCACTTGCCTTGTCAACATCCATCCTAGTCTTCTGCCACCTCAACACCACATGTCAACTTTTGGTTAGTCGGATGATTCATATGAAATTTGGGCCTATATATACGACGTATCACATTTTCATTGGGCCACTTTTTTGTATTTGTTAACTAGTGGGCAATGTTTTATGGTGACATCATCATAATCATTGATTTTCTACCACATGTCAAAATTTGGTGCATTATCTCAAACAAGCTTGCAAGCTCATCCTCTCATGTGTCACATTTTTGCAAGACACCTCAACACCCGCCATGTCATCCATGATGAAGTGATCACTTTCCATGTGTTATTTTTGCCATTTTATCCACCTCTTTATACATGCCACATGCCACATGCTTATTTGTCTAGCATATTGCCATGTCACTACTTATAACAAAAGGGTCAAATTTTTTTCTCGCACAAAAATTCTTGATCAATGGGGCCCACATGCAACAACTTCAATTAGTGTCATAAAGTACTTTCTTTTAAAGTTTGATTTGTGAGTATTCTTGGTTAAAACCAAGTAAGCTACGCATTCCCTTATCAATGTGGGATAAAAGTCCCAACCATCTCTTCTCAAACTCTTGTGCACATAAGGAAAAAAAAAAACAACACCATCTATGATTTAAATTCTTCTCCAACTAGTATCGCCCTCATTTTTGGCAACATGATGCAATTTATTTCCAAATCAACTAGAATCCACAATGAAAATATTAGTTCTCTAAGGATATCACAACCTATTTTGAGACAATATCTAAGTTGGCATATAAAACAAAATGGCTTTTTGATGCAAATGATGGCTCTTACAAGTTCGAAGCCATGTATTATGCAAATGAATGAAAAAGTAGTGATATAATTGCTCCTACATAGAAAAGCAAACTCCCTGATCCCAATGGTGCTAATCATCTATCATAACTCAGCCAGTCTTATGTCTTTATGATCCATTCAATGCTCAAGCTTATGAATATCTTCAAGAGAAAGTAGTAGGATTTATATATAGTGTTAGTTTTTGAACTATGTTTCTACATAAAATTTGGACCTTGCAACTCCAAACATGGTAAAAAGTGCCCATAGAAAGAAATCATGCCCCAAACTCAATCTACATAGGTGCTTCTGACACATACAAGCATACTCAAAGAAAAATGTTTCATTCAAGCAATAGATTCCATTCAAAGATGTTGATGACACAATCTACTGCTTTTGGAATTGTCCGAAGCTCTACAAAATCAAGAGCAATAAAGAACACTGCTTCTATTGCCATGCCTCTAGAATATAAAGAAACATGAAACCTTGTAACTTTATTTTTATTCTTTATAGGTGAAGCATATTCACCAAGTTTGAGGAAAGTTGTTCCTAGAATTGATAGCTTTCTTGTTGATTCTTAAGATAATCCCATATATATACCCTAGTAGACTCGGGCTTTCTACCTGATTCAATCAAAAGACATTGAGTTGAACTACCTTTTCCAATATCTTAATTAAGAAAATGAATCTTTCCACTCTTTGAAATGAGCATCTCCATATCTTACTAAAAATCTATAGACAATGTATGCAACTAGCAATTTGGCTAGAGAAATTTGAAAATGGAGGCTTTCGAAGAATCACCATTCTGTCTTGTGCATTCTGAGTAGTTTAGGATTGAATCAACAATGTGAGCATATTAGGAGTCAATTCATAAATGAGGGCAGTGCTTTATTGTTGTGCCCTCTCACATATATGTTGCACTGAAACCAACACTATATTCCTTTTAATACATGCTTTAGAATTTTGTTTAGACATTTCACATACTTTGTCATTTCTAACTTGGAAAAATCAATTTGACCCCACCCTCAAATTGGAATAGAGGCCTTCACACATGAGAAAATATGTGGATGCCCTTTTTATTTGAATCTTCCATATACAACATTTGGTCAACATATTTTAGTCTAAAAAGCATTCCTCTTCACACACCATTAGGAAATCAATGCACCATTGTTTATACCTACATTTGATTATGATCTATACTTGTATGCATTTCCCACATAAGGAGTCAAGCAAAGCAAAACCTTCATACTGACATAGGGAGTCAAGTAAAGCAAAACCTTCATACCAAATTAGCCAGGGGTATAGTGGGTAATTGAAGAAAAACATTTTCCTTCCCATGCATTTGGGTTCCATCTTAGTGATGAAGATTTTGAAACACATTATCTTATGAGAGAGGCTCTAGATGGTAGTATCATAAGAAGAGCTACCTCTAAAATAATTTTCCCACAAACATGAGTACATGACCTTTTGATGTATTCAAATTTTGCCAAATCATTTTTGGCATCCAAGTTTTGCAATAATATCTTACTGCCAAAACAATGCCCAAACAAAAGAATACTGACTTGAAGAAGGTGCCCAAGAGATATAGAAAATAGAAACTCATTACGCCCCTTAAAACATTAAACCAAGAACTACTATTGCATTTCAAGGAGAATCTTTATATACACTAATGCATATCAATCTGACGAATCAGTCAAGCCCCAAAGTGGGTCCAACTATTTTTTATTTTTTTAGACAACTAACTTCCAAATTATGCTCAGGCTAATCCCCTCGAAATGTTCAAATCAAAACTGATCACTAAAAACTTATTTTTTTAAACTTTTCCTCAAAATTGTCTATTTTGTGCCAAGAGGTCAACAAACTAGCCTTAAAAACTAACAAAAACACCTTACTAGGCCTTGATACTTGACATATTTTCTCTCTGATCGACAAACTCCCACTCTACAATTTTTTATCTCATGAAGACATTTGAGTCAAAATTTATTAACTATCCAAGTTGCCTACTTCAAACTATCCTACATTCAAACATGTCAGGAAATAATAAATTGCATTCAAATTTGGCTTCGAAAATCAGTCAAACGGGCACTTAGGAAGATGAAACTTCAGGAATAGGTAAACTGTCATATGGAGATTATGAATTTTTAAATTGGGCTCATGACAATAATCTAGGCATAATTGGAAAGTATGCAAAGTGGGCTTGTGGTAATTGCAAGACTTGACAACTTATCAAAATAATGTTTTTTTGCATGTGGAATGGCCTTAGGAAAGTGTGCAGACAAATTTGTGAAAACTTGGAAACTGGCACACTTAGAGTATTTTTAGAGTAGAACATAGTGGTACAATTGGTTCAGCCTCATCTATCATAGATTCAAAGTTAAAATATCCTAAACAAGCCTCCTAATCAATCTACAAATCTGAATATCAGTAAAACCTTAAAAATTGCATTTGGAATCACATTTGAAAACTAGTCAAATAGATTTGTCTTAAGCTCAAATCTAGAGAATAATATGTCTTTGATCCCTAAAATACAGTGGTAAAATAATTCTCTCATTAATGTCAACTACTTCAAAGTTATTCAAAATCAAACAGGGCTTCCTGGACAAATGTGCATAGTGCAAAGTCATGACGAAGATAAACACCCAAATTTGAGGAACTCAAAATCCTATGAGAACATGTTGAAACGACTTGAAAAATGAAAAATTGGCTCTCTAATATGCATACTAGACACTCTAAAAATGGTCAGTTGTGACACTTAGCGAGGTGCAAGATATTCAAATACAAACTAACCTTTTGAACTCTATTTGACACTTGGACAAAAAAATAGATTTGACAAGTGCTCCAAATGACACATCACAAAATGACTCAGAATTGCAACTTATCATCATGAGACACATGCACATGCTGAATGGAAGGTGTGGAACAACTGAAACACATCATAGGCCTCAAAATGACAACCAAGCATATATGCATGAAAACCTCTTAACTTTTCAAATAGGTACTCAAAATCCTTATGCAATTTTGAGTCCCAACAGTGGCTCTATCTGGGAATGCATGCCTATTGCATGCATGTAAAGGATTAAGATCTCTGGAAGAAGAATATCACTCCAACAAACTCCTCTTGAACAATTTTATTGAAAGCAAAAAATATAATTATAACTGTACAAATGATGACCCCATGCCACCAAAACCTCAAAAAAACTTCTTACCTCTATCATAAACCCAATTTTCATTTCCATCCTCTTGAGGTAAGCTAGAAATGTCATTTCAATAAGTCTCACCAACCACATGTACATCTTCAATCAACTCATGAGACAAAACAAAATCAATTTTATTTTTTTAATTTTTTATGGAGGTCATCCACAAACAAGTTTTAGGTACCAATGTGGGCCCACACATGCATGAAACCTCTTTAGCTAAGAGCCAAGGACTAAGGAGCATGTTTCTTCACTTTCATAGTGCATGGAAAAAATAGAAACATTCTTTATAGCTTGCACACTTTGAAAATGTGGATTAGCATGCTCATGAGTATCAAAACCAAACTGAAACTATTCTTCAAGCTGAGATTCGTGCATGCTATCAAGTAGAAACATAAAGGATTGATACTCAACTTGATCCAATGAGTTACACATATTAAAAACTTGCAACTCACCTCATGCATCCATTTGTGAAGAATATTTAAAAAATAGGATTTAAATCCATTTGTAAAATTACTATACATCCAATCAAATTTAATACATGCCAAATCCTCTTCTCATTCAAATGATGGATTAGTCACCTAGTGAAAATGGCCATGATGAAAGTGCTCACAAATAGAAAGTTGATCAATATCACCATTATCGTCAAACACTCCATTAGAATAAACCTTGAATGCATCAAATTTATTGTCATGAGATACATCAACATAAAAGAAAAAAATCTAAATCTAAAACATGATCTTCATCATTTCCCTCCTCACTATATGAGCGATAAAAAACATGTGCAACCAAACATGAACTTTTGTTATAAAATTTCTCCTCTATTTTGAACAAGAACATTAAGACTTGTCATCATTTTTAGTACTAATCTTTATAGGATAAATTTCACAAAAAAAAAAATCAGTACCATCAAATGTGGAAACATTATTAATGACCATTGAAAAACTTGAATCTAATTCTAAATTATTTGTTACAGCAGTGTCTATACTTAGTTTAAATGACTCTTCACTATACAAAACTTTGTGTTTATGAGCATATTCTTTCTCAAACCAACATGTTGAAAGGAGAAAGAAAAAAGATCCGGATATGCATTGAAACTTACAGGAGTAACTTCATCATAAGAAAAACCATAACCAACAACTGTAGAAGCTTCTTCAATACCATTGAAAACTTTCAAATCTAGATCTACATTAATTGGAATTACAACATGTATATCCATATCACATAACCTACATCTAGAACCTTATGCTTATGTAAATTATCCTCTTCAACATGAATGTGTTGAATTAAAAATTTAGGAAAATTGAGATATACATCATACCTTGCATTTATGTTCACCCTTTGATTCTCATTTAAAACCATATATGTTGATGTCAAACACATTGAATCATCCTCAATGATATCCCCTTTTCCTTTATGGCTATGAACATGACTTGATTCCTCTTCCTCAATTGAGACTACACTTGAAATCTCATCAGATTCATACTTATCACAAGGAGTGACACATCAACTAATACTACATTCCTCACTTTCTATATACATGTTGTCATAAAACTCATCATCAATTACATACCCATATTCTCTATGTTGATCTCATTCATCTTTTCCTTCAAGCTAAAAATGCTTATAATCATAAGGCATGCCACCTAAAGATTTGTCTCTTTCACAATGATTTTTAACATTCTCAATAATTATCATGAAACCCATCATAATATCCATTTTCAATTTGTTTGGCCATTTCTAACCTTAAACATGTCGACCAATTAATTGAATTATGTATAAAAGTACTCAAAAAAATAATACACCATGAGGATTCCTTGGGTCTCAAAAAAATAGGATGTTCAAAGAGAGCCAACTTAAAATTCACATTCAAATTAATGTGATTGTGATTTTCAAAACTTTTGATTCTCAACCTTATAAAAGAAATGATCTGATCACATAGTTCTTTTATCAACATAGAAAATTCTTCAAACACACTTTCACAACTTGGTAAACCATTTCCAGATCTAAGATTTGAATCCATTTTAAAACTTATGTCTCTTTCTCCTAATGCTGAAATCACTAAATAGAGGCAACCTTTTCTACCACTTAATCTCCATGAAAAGAAAACACATGAAAATTGAACTACCTTATTGTTGATGTTGAAACTTAACCTATTGATTGGGCACTACTATAGACATGAAAATTCTTCATATAGTACATGAAAACTTTATAAAAATGCCTCTCCTAGAATAGAAAAATGAAATCATTGATGTGATTTTCTTTATAACATTTTAAATTGAACAAAACAACAGATGCATACAATACTTTAACTTGTCAATCAATAACTTATAAGCTCTCTTTTCTTGCCAAGAAATACTCAAAAGCTTTTGATCTACCCAACACAATACTGGAAATCTTTGAAGTCTTTAACATATAAAAATTGCAACTATTGTAGAGATCTTTGAGTCATTGCTCACATTTGTGAGAAAATATTTACAACATAATTCACTACTTGAAAAATTTAAACCAAACTTTCAACTTGTGGGAAACTTGAAGATGATCAAACCACCTTTGAAGATTTACACACTTGGAAAAGAAAAACACATTTGATCATTCTTGACTTTGAATTTTACAACATCACTTTGCACATAGCTGGATTGGTTGATGATGAATTCAGTTTTAACAATGAAATGAACTCTCAAAGCTACTATTGTAAATGAATAAATCAATACTGGGGGACATGATTTCTTAGCAAGGAAATTGAATTCACATCACAACCTTACTATTGCAAGTTATTTCTTCATGCCCTTTTTTTGTTGTATTGAATCTCCTTTTAGATTCTCACGGTTTGTTTATTGAGAGACTCCAATACATCCCCAACAGAGTCACCATTTTGTTAGCTCCTGATTTGATAGTGATTTTAACTACCATGAAGCTGAAACAAAATGCAGCTAAGGGTAACTAACTCCTATGATAGATGTAAATATGAATAAAATATGGGCCAACTATAAGGCTATACTCCTTCTACACTTTAGGCTCTACAAGACCTAGTGGGTAAACCTTTAGATTCATTCATATTGCTAGTGCTAAAAGACAGATTCAAATCTAGACAAAGAAGATTAACCCTTGATTCTCCTTCATTCAAGCAATAAAAAGGTATGTAATAGCTAGTAACATAACCTATGCATTCACAAGCTAAGTGGGGGTCTTCCTTTCAAATCTTCAACATAAAAGGGAAAATTATTTTGATTTAAGATTGAGTTCAACGAGACCCCAAATATGCAACAACAAAGTATGCAATCTCCTAGATGAGATCAATGCCTTATTGATTGGGTGTTTCACAAACTAAAACTTACATCAAGACTCTTATGATCTATCCATCTACTTTTTAAATGAGACATCAACCTTCACAATGGACCCTCTACTTATCATAATCCTTTCATAAGGATTTTTTGAACACTTCGGTTTATATCCTAAGTAAGTATTTTTTATGTTTTAAGATATTTTGACACTAGTGTGAAAAAGGGGGGATAATCTATTTATTTGTATTATGTTTTGTACTTATAGAGTTGTAAGGAGTTGATGTAATACAAACAAAATATTTTTGAGAAATATTTTTAAAAACAATGTTTACCAAGGAAGTCTATGCATAGGGGGAGTTGTATTTATCTTCTACATATTTTTTTTGCCACTATGTCAAAGTGGGGAAATTTACTCCCATAAATTATCATATTGCCAATTAGTGTTAAAAAGCCAAGTGACAAAATGCATAGTAACTGAGTTAGTATATTGACCGAGTGATGAAGGAGGAAATGAACATGGTTAATAGTTGTGTCTAAGCTTAGTATTTACCAAGTGATTTTGTATCTACTAAGCCAAAGACATAATTGAGTTAGAAGACTTTACCAAACTACATAGTTGTAATCAAGTAGAATATTCATCGAGTGATAGCATGAAGAACATAGTATTTTCCAAGTAATACAGAAACTACATCAAAGTTTGAATTGGTAGTAAAATTGATGAGACACAATCATATCAAGTTAGATAAATAGTTTACAATGATCAAGGTAAAGATTTGAAAATATTTCTTGAATAATGTGAATTTAATGTTGATGATTTCAAGGCAAAATGACCAATAAAAATAAGTAAGAAAAAGGAATGAAATGATAAATGGTTTTAGATTGTTGATCTTGATCAGAGAGGTATTTTGGAAAGTTCCCAAACTCTAATTAGGTCATAGATCAAAGAGGCAACATAAAACCATAGAAGGACATTTTTAGAAAAGTTTTGAAGTTGTTGAGAAGATTGATTAAATAGTTGTTACTATTGAGAAAAATATTGAAGTGAGTAAGGAGATTAGAGGTTAGAGAAAAGTATTGAGGATATCAGAGCTTAGAGATCATAAAATGAGCATAATAGTGAGAAATTACAAATCAATCAAAGATGGTGATATGTTATTGAGTAGAAGAGGGATCTAATTGAGAAAAGTATGTTGCTATTGTAAAAATCATTTGCTACTACTTTCTAATCATTGTAGTAGTTTCTTATATGTAAATAACTTAATCAATTACACACTTGAAGATTGTTGTAAAATTCTTGATAAAGTTAGACACTAGAAGATCTTATTGTATATCATAATAGAGTAAGTCATCAGAAGTGACAAAACATTGTAGCCCTAACAAGGCACCCTCTTATTGCAGTATTGATGGATTTGTGGGTACCATCCCCACCATAATTTTCCCTCGAACCAAGGGTATATGTGATACCAAATGAATGTGTTATGTTACGTGTTTATGAGTTTATGGTTGATTGATGTTGAGTTAGTTATATTACTTCCATTTGCATGTAATGTGTTAAATGTTTTAGTGACTACCAAGTGACAGAGGAAGTAAGGAGAACTCAACATTTGTTTACGAGTAAAAGTTTTCAAGGAAACTGGTTCACCTCTCCCTTCCCCCTCATTATCCTACCTTTCCTAACATTTTAACACATTTTTAGTATCCATTTAGGCAAAAAAGTGAAACCTCTAATTATGGGATCATTTTGAGTGTTTGAAAGGTTTTTGTGCTAAATTTGGTAGTTTTCAACATTTTAATAGACACCTACATATATAAATCATAAATGAAATAGGAAAAAAGCTACTTTCTTTTTGAAACTACAAGTTAATCATATATGGGGTTAAAGATGGAAAAATTTGAAGAGGTCTAAGTTATTGAAAAATGGTGTATGTGCAACTAAATTTATGAAAAAATTTCAAGAGAAACTAGTTTATGAGTACATAGCTCATACACATAGAGCTCAATTTCTATATGATAAATTCAAGTGATGCAAGGACACTTTGCACCTTGATATTATTGTCTCTATCATTGATTCTTCTAAAAATTATACATTGTAATATCAAAATGAAGTGCAACCTATGTATTACCATTCTAAATAAGTTTCAATTTTTGTACACATTACATCCATGCATGTACATGACAATACAAAGGTGAATAGAAAGGATCTTTCATAGTATCACTTTTACATTCTTGATGATTGTAGTCATTTGTTAGAGTATGTGCAAGGTTTCTTTAAAGTTTTATATAATAATTTAAGTGAAAGACACAAGATACAACCAACACATAATATGGTTTGATAATTGTACCTCACATTTCAAGAATGCAAGGATATTCTACTATTTGGTGCAATATTTTTGAAATTCCACTAGGGTTGGACTTGGAAAGGGATATCATAATGGTGTGCAAGGATGTGTAAAACAAGATCTTGATAGAGAATGTTGAAGTGCAAAGGTGGTGTTATGTTAATAGATGAAAACAAAATCGTGCAATGGTGTAACTCTACAATAGGACCACATAATGCAAGTACGTTCATGTTTTATATGTTGGATACAATAATTAAATTGTATGTTGTCTTTGATGTTACACAAATGTCAAGTATATACCAAGCAATAGTGTATACAGAGATCACTCAGGAGTCAACGATAGTTGCAGTATATGACAAGTGTTTCAATGTTAACCAAGTTCAGTGCCATTGTTAACCGAGCTCACTTGACTACCAAAGGGAGTTTACATAAAGACAATGTCTATTGAGATCACTTTTTTACCAAAGATAAGTTATCATAGAATGAGTGTTAACCGAGCTCACTCAATTACCAAAGGAACTCTTAAGGAAAGATTTTTTTGAATTAGTGTTGACCAAGTTGGGTCGGCTAACAGAGGATTTTCCTATATCAATTTTTTTGGTTAATTCTAGCTAACTCATGGGATGAATTTCATTTGTTTGAAATTGTATTCAAGCCAAATTAAGAAGGTAAAACATATAAGTATAAGGTCAAGTTGAGGATTGAATTGAGAAGAAGAAGCATGGGATCGAAAAGATAAATCAAGCAAGTGAATTAAGAGTTGACCAAGCTGCAAAGAACATTCTAATCAAGAAGGATCAAGTATTCAAGCCAGAATGAAGATTGGAAATCAGAAAATATAGTTGCATCAACAATCAAGTCATATCATTATTACTCTCTAATAATTGTAGCAGTGAATCAAATATCCTAAAAGAGCTATCTTAACAACTATTTGCCAAATCCTCTAATAAGGTGACATTTGTAGATTGAAGTGTCTAAAGACCTCTAACAAGCCACTCCTAATAGGGTGAACTAAATCCATTAATAGGGTCACACTAAACAATGTGTTATGTAACCTTTAATAGTGTTGGCTCCTAACAGGGCTCACTACAGAAGTGTGAAAAATAGTAACTTGTTGCAATTGGTGGGTTTTCCCAAATTGGGTTTCCACATTAAATCTTAGTATCTCTTGCGTTCATGTTATTTTATTTATGGTTCTACAATTAAGTTAATTAAGGTTAATCACACTAAACATCTTAAGAAGAAGTTATTTTAGTGTTTCTTGAGTAACAATAATTCTTAGTGTTAATTGACCATTCTCGTGTTAATCGAGTTATAGGAGTATTTTAGTTTCAGCAGAGTTTGATTTTAAATTATATTAACATCTTAATGGATCTGATATTTTTTTTGTGGTAACTAATTCACCCATCCCCTCTTAGTTACTCCTCTTACATCTCCAACAATTGGTATTAGAGCTTTTGGTACTTGGAGAGAAGGTGTTAAGGACCTAAGCTAAAGATCAAGATGTCTTACAAAAGGGAGATTCCTATGCTAAATAGAGATAACTTCCAAGCATGGTAGGAACTCATGAAGCTACATTTGGAAATAATTGGAGACTCAGGTCTAAAATATCTAAGTACCAAGTATGTGGCACGTATTGGAACTATGACTATGGAAGAAATTACAGAAAACAAGAATCATAACATTATGATGATTGACATTGATTCCACCTTCAACTATGTTGAATTTGATGAAGTCAAAGATTATGATACTGTTTATGAGATGTGGATCAAGCTGGAAGCTATCTATGGAGGTGATGACAATGTGAGGAAAGCTAAGTTAGAAAGTCTTAGAGGACAATTTGACCAGATGAAGATGAAAGAAGATGAGAACATTGCATAGTACAATGAAATAATCAAAGCCACTATTTGTGCAATCAGAGCCTTAGGTGGGAAAATTGATGATGTAATAGTGGTAAGAAAGGTACTCAGAACCCTTCTTCCTATTTATGTAATTAGAGTGTCAACTATTCAAGAAATGAGATGTGATCCTAAGAAATCTATAACCTTGGATGCACTAGTGGGAAGGTTGACAATATTTGAGTTGGATAATTTGATAATTATGTTCCTCACTCCAGTAACCTTGAGTCTGCATTCCAAGCCAAGATATCACTCAAGAAGAAAGCTACAAAGTCTAAAAGAAAGAAGTCTGACAATGAAGATGAAGATGATTCTAATGATGATCTTGAAGTCAATGAATCATTGCTTGCAAGAAGATTTCCCAAAGGCAAAGGAAAGTACAAAGGAAAAATTCCTTTGATCTATTTTTCTTGTGAAGAAGTTGGTCACATTGCTACAAGGTGTCCAAATAGAGAAAGAAAAGAAGAAACGAAGCATGAAAAGTACAAAGGAAAGAAGGATTTCAAAAGCTACAAAGACTACAAGGACAAAGGTAATAAATCTTGTTACATGGCTAAAGATTTTGATAGTAGTGAAGAAGATGAAATGGTTTACATTATTATTAAGGATGAATTAGATGATGAGAACGATAACATGTCCCTCATTTCTCATGTTAGTAAGAATGATACATGAATTATTGATAGTGTTTGTTCTCACCACATGAATGGTGATAAATATAAATTTGAGCACTTGGAACACTATGATGGTGGGAGTGTCAGTTTTGGAAATAATGAACCTTGTTATGTAAAAGAAAAATGTTGTATTGCACTAACCAATGATCTCAAATGTGACAATGCTTATTGGGTTGAGGGAATGAAGCATAATCTACTCGGTGTGGAACAATTGAATAACATTGGGTTCAAGGTATACTTCATAAATAGGAAAGCCTTGGAGTCAATCATCTTGCAGCAAGGATTCAAGAGTAGATAGAGTGTCATGTAAGATACCACTGATCTTTTTTTAAATTCCTTCCACATTACTATGCCATTGTGAGTCTTGTTTACCATAAGAGCCAAATATTGAAACCATCGAACCTTGTTTAAATTATTTTTCATATTGCTATGCCTTTTGTGAGTCCATTTATCATAAGAATCAAGTACAGTAAACATCGACCATTAATGTATTTCTTTCATAATCCTTTACCAGTTATGTATTTGGTTTATATAATATTTAAATTGTTGATACCACTTTTATATAGTCTAAAAATTGAGATGGATACAAATAGAATTCTAGTCCATTTGATATGTTTATTATTTCACTAATGTTCTTATTTCATAGAGTATCAAACTTATGCATAAGGGATGGATAAACAATGAAACCATGAACAATTAAATGCTGATCATAATTTACCACATGCATTTATACCATATTGAGATGGGAATTTATATCCAACACTGAGGAATTCACCAATGATAATGTCATTATAGGTGAAGAGGTGTAAAGCAAATATGGTGGATATGACTCACGAGCTCCTGGGAATCACTGGCATGGCAGCTCCCCTTCTCTCTCTCTCTCTCTCTCTCTCTCTCTCTCTCTCTCTCTCTCTCTCTCATCCCCCCCCCTCTCTCTCTCTCTCCCTCTCCCACCACCTACTCTCTTTCACTCTCTCTCCCATCCCCTACTCTCTCTCCCACCCCCTACTCTCTCTCTCACACACACATCCCCTTCTCTCTCTCTCTCCCATCCCCTACTCTCTCTCCCACCCCTACTCTCTCTCTCTTTTTCTCCCCCCCTCATCCCCTACTCTCTCTCTCACACACATACATACTCCCATCTCATACTCTCTCTCTTCATCCCTCTCTCCCTATCCCATCTTCTCTGATCCCCTACTCTCTCTCTATTTAGTCGTCCCTCTCCCTATCCCACTCCTACTCTCTCCCTATCTTCTAATGTCTCTCATTCTCTACCCTCTCAACCTCTCTCCTTCTCTCTCTATTTAAATTTAGGCTTCAAGAGTGTGTGCGCACTAAAGTGTGTACATGCTATGAAAGCCTAGATTTAAAAATGCTTTAAATAGTGCATGCATGCTATTGAGCACACCCGCTATTTAAAGCTTTGAATTATACCAAGCCTAAGGCTTAGTTTTGCCTTGGGGATCCAACCCAAAGGTTTGGAGTCTCTAAACTGGTCTAAGACATGTTTTGCTCCAAACATACAAAAAATGATTGATTTTTCTTGTGTGCTCTCCTTCAAGTTTCCTCATGGTTGAGCATCGATAAAATAAGGTTACATGACATTGTAGGTCTCTGTGTTAGCTATATAACCATATAATTTATTTTTTATTTAAACTATTTCAATCCTTTCAACTATAATTTCTTTGAATGTATGTCCATTTTCTATCAAAAACCAAGGTGTACTAATTGGGCTGTAGATTTTAGCTCCATCAAATTTCACAACTTAGTTTTTTAGAAACTAGACTCCATTCTACACACTTTGATAAAAAGAAGTTTTGATTTTAGATTAGTTTTCAATCATTTCTAGGGGGAGCACATAGATATTTCACATTTTTGGGATGTGTCCAATTTAAAAATTCATAAAAAAATACACATTATAAAATTACCCAAATTTTTTTGGATAAACTACACATTGTTAGGTAACTTTTGACTAGAGCAATTAAAGAATTTCAAAAAACAAAGTTGAAATTTTAGGGGGGCCACACTTTGCATTGTGTTATGTTTTTTTTGAATAAACAGTACCACTTTCTGTGGCCCCCTTTTTTGAGGACCTAAAACTAAACCATTTTGAAAAAAATTAGTAGTTTAGAAACTAGATTCAAAGGACTAATTTTATTTTTGTCATATCTTAAAATTTTGAGCGTAACTATCTTCAAATTCTTGTCAAAGTTCATAAATTGTTGATTTCAGAAAAAACGTGGCTACTTATACCCCCCTTTTGGCACCACAACTTGGTGCACTTACCCTATGTATGTATGTGAGTTATTGCTTCCACTTTGTATCTCTTGAATGTTTTAATTTAAAAAAAATGTTTCACATGTGTGTGTGTGTGTGTGTGAGAGAGAGAGAGAGAGAGAGAGAGAGAGGGAGGGAGAGGGGAGAGGGTATGGAGAGCGGAGAGAGTGTGCACATAATGGAAGAAAAGGGAGGGAGGGAGATTAGAGAACATGAGAGAGGATGTGAGGATGGAAGTAGAAGGAAAGAAGGGGAAAGAGGAGAGTGAGAGAGGTGGTAGAGGGGAGAGGGAGAGAGAGGGAGAGAGTAAGGGAAACGAAATTAGTAACAACAAGTGGCATCAAATTCTATGCACCCATATTAGTGAATAGTTTTTCCTCCCAACTATTTAAGTTTTATTGACAAGAAAAACTTTCACAACAAATGAGTCTTGATAACTACAAAGATTCTCTATGTTTCAAAGGCACAACTCCCTTCTAAACTGATTTGCAATATAGATCTTATTAGGAGTGAATTATAATTTTCATTCTTTTAACCTTAAAGAACTTCAGGAAAAATGTAAACATCCCCTCATAACCATAAACGAATGTTGTAGATTTGAGTAATCATTATCAGATATATGCCATATGACACACAACTTTAGAATTTCAAAATTATGATCAAGGTCACTAAACAAAATGAAAAGAGAATAGCAATAGCAGAATCAATGAAACAACATCTATATGAGCATGAATCTCATATGAATTCCATTAACCAGCAAGATAACCACATGATTATCAAATGGATGCAATAGAAATAACCGTACGATCAATATCCATTATCATTAACATCACTATTCATTAACAAATGGTAGAGAACTATACTTACTAACAAAAATAAGCACTATACTATCTCTAGAGAGCCAACCCTTAAGATCACTTAAAATATTACATATATACCCGCGCAAGGTTTTTCAAATTCCATCAAAAAGTAATTCCCTTCTAGAAGTTCAAAAGTTTTCCAACAATAGAGTTTTAAAACATAATTAACTAAAAATAAGAGAAAAATGATGTGGGTGACCCCTTGCCTCTCCTTTATGCTCCAATTGTACTATCAATATTGGCACGAGGTTCCATGGCATTAGAGCAACCACCACCACTGCCACCTTGTTTCCAAACCTTGTGCATTGCAAGAAAACCAACCAGCTCCTTCTGTTGTGGGACACCTAGCTACTCTAGTCCAAGTTTCCACATTTTCATGATTTCGCAAATATTATCTATCTTCTTGTCTTGTATCTCCAGGTGATCAGTACAGATAATCATCATGGAGTCTTCCCTAGTGACGATGGTTAGATTATGAACTGAGACTTCACTTGTTTTCTTTAATAACTTAATTTTGGAGAAAAAGGTTGCTCCACATCTTTAGGGGGATTTCACTTCTATCATCATTTCCCATGATCTTAACATCAATACATTTTATGTTAGCAATTATGATTTCCTTCAGACATCCTATTTCCTTAAGCAGCCCAGAGCAGTCTTCTAACCCTTATTCCATCACTATGTTCCTCCACTCCAAATTAGCTTGGGCAATGAATAGAAAATCAACATCAACTTTGGTTCCTAGGGCTTCATTCATGAATTTTTCTATGTCATATTCTTGCACTTCAAAATTTTTGATGATATATTCATCCCATTTGATCTTCTTAGAATTCCAGGAATTCATTTCTGATTCTAAGGTTGTTGTCAACTTATCTGCTCTTGCACTGGTCTTAGTGAAATGGGAGAAGTAACAAGTTGCCTGAGTGTTGACAACACTTAGCCATTCGCTATAAGCCTAGGTGATTAAGCGATCTCTCTTAACTTGCTCAATGAAGCTTTTTTTCAAAGGAGAATCCACATCAATACATGAAATAGCATTGGGCAAGGCTTCTGCATGTGGACTCTGTAGCTCATGAATGTATTTGGCCATCTTTCACATTGATTTCTTTAATTGCTACTTATCTCTTCGATCCTTCCATATCCACTAAGAGATCCTAGTATTCCCCACATTCCATATTTTCATATCAATGGCCCTCGAGGTAGGACCAAGGATAGTCTTCTCCGTTACACAGTCCTAAGGGTGTATTTCCTTTATGCCTTTCCTAGTTGCTGGCTTCATAACTTCCATGATCCACTGCCTTGTTTCATCATCAATGTTCAACAAAGTCTCAATCTTTGGCCTTTTGGTATTAGGGGCCTTCACAAGGAATTTTTCCACCATGTCTCCCAGTGGGAGAGTCACTAGTACTATGCTTCTCTTATTGCTAACCGATAGCTCAAACCAATTAGGTACTGAATGATTTTCTTTGGGAGGAGGAGTCTATAATATAGGTGATGAACTGAGTGCCATCGCACTCAAAGTAGCGACACTTCCATATTTTGTTGACATCCTTGTTCCTTCTCACTCTTCTGCTACATTGAGCTCTATCATTGTAGGCTTGTCATGAAGCACACTCAAGTCCTTCGATTGTTCTTGCTTCCTCCTGCTATGAGATCAGGTCCACTTGATATATGTAGGGAGAAGAAATGAACCTTGAACAGATTGTTCAAGTTTGGTACTTGACTTTGGCTTTCTTGTAGTGGGAGAAGTAACAACTTTGTTAGAACTAAGAATAACCAAAGGTGAACTTGAACTAGCTTGTACCCTTTGAATACTACCAACCCTCAATTTTGAATGCTTTTTTCTTATGAGCCTTTGCTCTATTTGGGCTAAGATAGGTAGGGTTCTTGTATGCAAGTTATCCTCATTTGGCATTGTCCAATCAATCTCTGGCAATGGATAGGCTTTAATTTTTTTAATATAGGCAGGGTCAATGGTTGCTTCATCCTCTTCTTCAGTTACCTCTGAGGTGTCTAAAGGGAGATGGAACTCTCTGATCTACTTTAATGTCAGTCTAGATCATAGCTTCTTTCTAACTTCAAAATCACTTTAACAATTGGCCTAGAAATCTTCTAAGTGGGGAATATGTAGAGTAGAGAAACCTAGTTCAGAGTACTTTAGGGTGAATTCTTGGCTTTCAAAATTGGGTCTAGTAGAGTAAGTCAATAAGTTCATGGATTTGATCTTGGCTTTGAGCTTGAGGGCATCTTGAATGGTTTTGCATTTATCTTGAGCCTTTCCTAGTCTCACAATTCTTTTTGACCTCCACCAACTATCTACATACTTCCATCAACACAAAACAATCAAGGCAATGGTGAGGTAGGCACAATGGCTTACCTTCATACCCTCCAATCCTGAGATAGGTGAATTTGGGAAATTGGGTATAGAAACTATCATGAATTTCAATTAATTGTGTGACCTCAATTAAATATCAATTAAATGTCAATTACCTTCATACCCTCCAATCCTAAGATAGGTAAATTTGGGATATTGGGTATAGAAACTATCATATTGGAGACTATGCTCATGACTAGACCAAAAATGAAAATAGACCCATGAACCTTGAAATTTGAACAAAATGTTCAAAGTTCAACTTTAACTTCAATGATGAGCATTAGTATCTGAACATGACTGACTTTTCTAACTCAACCTAGATGAAACAATTGGTGCTCGAAGATCTAGAAATAGCTATAATAGTAGGGGTCTGACCCTGTCTGATGAACTTATGAACCTTGATCCTTGAACAAAGGGTTCAATGTTCAAGTTCATGGATTTGTTCAACCAAGAGACTCAAAATCAAGGAACACTGAAAGAGTTAAGATTAACAGCAGGACTTCAATAAGAGACCACTCTTTTACAATATATATCAACTATTACCATGATTATGTATAAAAATAAATGTGGACCATTCAAGGGTAACAATCTACATATCCATGTTCCTGGTTGATGCATTTTTAATAGTTTTCAAGAACGTAATGACAACAAAAACATGAATAGTGCCAAATGTACAATGTCCAATTAGTAAAATTGTACTCAACCAAATTTAGATATTGTTTATTTTCTATCCATAGGCAATCGTGCAATTCTTTCTATCCACACCCATATTTAACATAAAAATGAGATAAATTATGAATTTCATTTTTAAAATGTGAATAAAGGAAATATAAAGGTTAAACAAGGAAAATATATATCTTAAAAATATGCATACATATTATCTCCCAAAATACTCTATGTTGTCCCGCTTGACTCATTATTAATGATGTGTTCAACCTTGTTTGATGCAATATTTTTTGCAACATTCAATTCCCCCTGCCTCCCCTCAACCCACTCTTTCCTCTTGCACTCTCCCCTTCTCTCTCCCTTCATCCCTTACACCCTCTCCTCCTCTCCTGTCATCCCTCACACCCTCTCTACTCCCTCTCTCCCATGATCTCAACTCTCCCCATCTCACTTGCTTCCTCTCCCCCTCTCCCCCTCTCACCTCTCTCCCCCTCCCCTCTATATCCCTTATGCATGTTGTCACTTAGGTTTGCACCCTTGTCCAAGGCCTATGCGCAAGGACTATGCACGAGGACAACCTAGTGAAACATGGAAACAACCTCCAAGCTGTGGGACTTGAACTGCGAGGTTGAGTCTCTGGAGAAGGCCGGCTTCCTCTTACTATCAGGGCACACCTAACTACTCTCGGAAGGAAGAGGGGAAGAAGGAGATGCAAAAAACAACTCTACCCTACCTAAGCTATGGAGGTGATGCACCAAAATAGAGTGTTCAGACCCATTTCTGCCCATATATGCACTATTGAACCAGAATGAAACTAAGGATATATACATACAGGCTTGTTTTGATCTAATAACCTCATGCAGATCAGGAAACCAAACTGAATAACACAAGGAAAGAGGAATCTCACTTATATATTATCCAGTAGGCAAAAATAGATATAGTATGCAGGCTACAGATCTCGACAATACACCAATGAGAGGCAAAAGGGATGCACATACACATTAATGGCTGAAGGAGATAAAATAGAGAATCATTCAGTTCAAAGGCACAGGGAATGTTACACTGAGAGTTGTAGAGCAATATTAGAGAAATCAGAAAGAGTCAACCCTTGGAAAAGATTACAAAATTGCCTTTATAGTTCAGGCATAACTGAGGGAAATGATTCTGCATTAACTGCTCAACTACTGCCATTGAACCCCAAAATATCTGATTAAAGATCACACTCAAGCATGGTTCTGAAGTACAAAATTAGATATTCGACTGAAGGAACGCCTCAAGTAGACAGA
This sequence comes from Cupressus sempervirens, assembly GCA_028749045.1. Lineage (NCBI taxonomy): Eukaryota > Viridiplantae > Streptophyta > Pinopsida > Cupressales > Cupressaceae > Cupressus > Cupressus sempervirens. The sequence continues at coordinate 626,384,688 of CM053785.1, forward strand.
AGCGGCGCCAATGAATGATCTTGACAAAGTAGATGGATCGACTGAGACGGTGGAGTGTTTCCTTATGCCTTGTATTCATTTCTAGTAGGTCGGAATTGATTGCGAAGATCAGATCTCAAGATAACCTTGATCACCTTTGCTTCCTGGTTCATGAATCAGCAGGGTTGAAGCAAGTCAAACAGGCTATACGAGCCAGCTAGGTCATGCGAGCCAATCACCTTTCTTCGTTCCGCCACTTGGGGAAGTCTTTCGTGGTTGACCTTCCGTCATTGAACTAACCGCACCACCCTTGTAGATATTAATATTAACTGTGATGATTACATTAACCGCCAGCCACCGACTGTCCTTTCTGACCGGGCCAATGAGACACGTGTCGACCTGTCGCTATGTCGCTATGGTAAAGATCGCACATCTTCACCATGGCGACATGGCAACAGTCGTTGATCTTCTCTAATCTAACGGTCACGTAGACCCACCTTCCAGTGACCTTCCCCCCTCGTAATTCGCTAGGCTCGTGGTACATGTGGCACTTCCCTGTTGGTCTGTTGGTCGTTTAATCCCCACTGCGCTAGCGGCATGAAATACGGTCCCACCAGGACACGTGGCGCCCTGTTGCTACATCGCCAATGTTATCTCTCAAGCGATTTCTGATGGCGAGATAGCGCCAACCATAAATCTCTGCAGATCTGATGATCATGAAGACTTGTCTCTGTGCTGGCTAAACTAAAGATTCGATGCACGTGGTTCCCTCTGATTTGTCGCCGTGACACCGGACTCTGCCAACTGGGCAGATGAAGTACGTAACCCAACCGCTTGCTTGAAACCTCGTTGTTTATCTTCTCCGACTCGCCAAACCTTGCCGCCGAACATGTTGACTCACCATCATCGACACACCTTTTTCGACGGGCGCTATGTCGCCATGGGAATTTCCCGGCCAACGCGTGATAGCAACATAGCGCCTATGGAGCCGCAGAACATTTCTGACCCGCGATAAAACTTTTTCAACCTGTGCCATCCTCTGCCCTGCAAGCTGGACCCACCAGACATGCGTCGACCAGTCGCTATGTCGCCATTGTAACCCTCACACAAATTCATCATAGCGAGATGGCGACGACCATTGATTCGGCCTTGATCTGACGGCGAAGAACTTGCGAGGCGCAAAAATATCATAAGGTTAAGAACTTAGGTAGTTTTGATATCTTCGTGGGTATTAAAATATTAGTAATCGGGGAGGTGACCGTTGGGCGGGGTAACATTCAAATTTTGAAATTTGGTGGGGCGAACAAAATGTGGTAACATTCTGGCGACTCACAAGGGGCATGAGCCTGCTCGATGCATAAGGCCAGTGCCTGTAAACAATCCATTGGGCTATGGAGTCAAAAATGGGTCTGAAAGGTACAAGTCTAAGAACTACAAAACCCTAACCCCTCTGCAAGGAATTAAAACATAAAAAAAACCCTAGATCTGCCTTTGTAACTGAAACAAAACAAAACTTCCTCTGCAACCTGAGACTATCAAAACTTTGGAAGTTGGTAACTCAAAAGGAGAACCCTGTGCACACACACTTCTTGAAAGGCAAGAAATAACAGAAAAGGAACTAGACTAACTATGTACATGGATTCACAATCTTCATCAGAAGCAAGCTTTAAGATAAATCCCATTGACTGGGATGGGTAGAACTTCACCGTTGGGTCTGCTCAGTTGGAATGCATTAGCCTGTTTGCAACTGGAAATTAGGTAAGGGCCACTCCACAATGCATCAAACTTAGAATGTCTTCTTGGTTTCGCCCTATCAACATCCCATTTCAGAACTAGATCCCCCTCTTTGAAAGTCCTGTCCTTGGCCCTCCTGTCGAAATTCCTTTTCACCCGTTGCTGATGCAACTCTAGGGTCTTCATAGCTTTATCTCTTTTTTCTTCTAGCTCCATCAGCTCTTCCATTCTTACTGACATGGCACTATCTTCAATCAATTCTAGCTGATGAGCCAACTCCAAGGAAGGGAATTCCAGTGAAATTGGGAGTCTAGCCTCCCTACCATATACCAGCACAAAAGGTGAATTCCCAATAGATCTCTTGGGTGTTATCCTATTAGCCCATAGAGCAGTTCTTAATTTCTTATGCTAGACCCTTTGATTGTCTTCTATTGTCCTCTTCATGATTTTGATCAGATTCTTGTTGGAAGACTCAGCCAAACCATTGCCCTGGGGATAATAATTTGATGATGTGCTTAGGTAGATATTGTGATTCATTGCCCATGCACAAATCTGGGTTCCAACAAAAGATTTAGCATTATCTGAGATGATAGTAGAAGGAACACCAAACCTAGACACAATCCCATCAAGGAATTCAACAACTGATGGTTCTGCAACATCCTTCAAGGCAACTGCTTCTGTCCACCTAGTGAAATAATCAGTAGCAGCCAAAATCCATTTATGACCTGCACTAGATGGGGGATTAATAGGGCCTATAAAATCCAACCCCCACTGGGTAAAGGGATGATCCACCTGAATAGGATGAAGGGGGAGAGCTGCAAGCCTTTGTTTGCCTGAAAAGAAAGCACATTTCTCACACTTTCTCACATACCTATACCAGCCCTCATGATCTTCATGGCAGTTGTTCTTGCAGAGAAATGGCCACCATCAGGGCCATCATGAAATTCCTTAATCATCCTCTCAGCTTGATCCTCTTCAATGCATCTCAACAGGGTCCCATTAAAATCCTTCCTAAATAGGATACCATCAACTACAACATAAGGAATGGACTGCAATCTATATTGTCTTCTTTTAGCTCTGTCCAATCCCTAAGGGTACCCATCCCCTGATAAGAAGCTCTTCATATTATTTATCCAGCTCTTTGGGCCGTTAACATTTCCTTCCTCCTGCTGCTCTGTTAATACCATAGCAGCCTCTTCATCAGAATCCTGACCTGATAACATTTCTTTGCACAATCCTCTCCCTCTTACCAGCTTGGTAATCTGAATATCAACATCATATTCCATTACCCTAGTGATCCATCTAGCTCTCTTTTCACTGATATCCTTGTTTAATAGAAAATCTTTTACACTGGCATGGGGCACCAACAAATGGATCCTATTGTGGGATAAGAGGTGCTTGAATTTCTTCAAGGCTCTGATGAATGCAAGGGCTTGCTTCTCAACAAAGCTATACTTATCTTCATATTCTTTGAGCCCTTCACTAAAGAAAGCTATGGGCTGCTCCTCATCCTTGCCATTTGTCTGAGTCAAGACAATAGAGATACTTGACTCACCACCTAAAGTGTAGAGGATGAAATCTTTCTCAAAATTTGGGTTCATGAGAGTAGGGGCTGAGGCTATGGCTGTCTTGATCTCTTCAAAACTCTCCTTCCCCTCCTTGGTCCATGAGAAGACCATGTCTTTCTTAAGCATTGCTGTAAGAGGTTTCACCATGGTAGCAAGATTAGGGATAAACCTTCTCACAAAGTTTATTCTACCAAGGAAACTTTGCAGCCCCTTCTTGTGTTTAGGAAGAGGAAGGGCAAGTATTGCCTTTGTTCTTTCTGGATCAATGGTCAGACCATCCTCAGATACAATGTGTCCCAATAATTTTCCTTGGCTTGTAGCAAAGACACACTTGGCTGGATTGAGGGAAACCCCAAACTCTTTACATCTTAGAAATACCTGCCTTAGATGATCAAAATGATTTTCTACATCTTTTGAATATACAGTTATATCATCAAGGTATACTAAGACAAACTTATCAATTAATATTTTGAAGGCCATCTCCATTGCCTTCTGAAATGTGGTGCCTGCATTTGTTAGTCCAAATGACATCTTGTAGTAAGCATAGGTGCCTCAATTAGTAGTAAATGCTATTTTATGTCTATCAGATTCTTTAACCAGCACTTGGTTGTAACCAGAGAATCCATCAAGAAAAGAGAATCTCCTTGACCCACTGACCTTGGATAGAATTTGCTCCATGGAAGGGAGAGGATGGTGATCTTTAAGAGAAGCCTGATTAAGATCCCTAAAGTCCACACACAATCTGATTTCCCCATTCTTCTTCCTTATAGGGACAAGGTTAGCTACCCATGATGAGTGTTTGACAGGAAATATTATATTGGCCTCTATCAACTTGGATAATTCTTTTCTCATTAGGGGCTCAATCTTAGGATTCACTGGTCTCTTTTTTTGCCTTACTGGTTTGGCTTTATCAACTAGATCTATGGTATGCTGAAACAAACTAGGGTCAAACCCTTTTAAGTCATCATATGTCCAAGCAAATACATCATTAAATTCTTGACATAAATGAATGAAGTTTTCTTGCTCAGTTTTAGAACATACCTTCCCCATATTCAGAGATTTTCCATCAACAATTGTAACTGGGGCATAATCATCCTTTTCTGCAGCTAGATTCATTCCTTTGCCTCTTGTTTGATCATCAGGATTAAAAACACTCTCCAAAGTAATGAGACCCTTGGGCAACTTGTTAGAACTAAGGTGAATGATCTGATCACCATACTGATCTTGCAGCCTTGACTAGTTTCTATCTGAGAATTCTGCCTCATTCTGCAAGAAACTCACAATTTGTTCATCAAAGTCAAACACTTGCCAATGAGTGTTGTTGTCAGGGATGGCAGGCCTCACTACCACCCTAATTTGTTGCTTCTTCTCCTCCTCAAGATTCCTTGGTACATCATAAGCTGCACCCACCGCTACAAGTCTATCAACATGTTTATTTTCTTTCCTAGGAATGCTCTGAATATTAAATGCATTGAAATCCTCAAGCAAATCCCAGACTCTGTGTTTGTAAGACTTGAGCAGGCCATTTTTGGTGATATTCTGGCCTCTCACCTGATTCACTACCAAGTCACTGTCTCCATATACTTTCAAGGCTTGGATTCCCCTCTTTTGGACAAGTAAGAGACCTTGAATCAAGGATTCATACTCGACCACATTATTGGTGCAACTGAATTGGAGCCTGAAGGAGAAGTAGTATCTTATTTGTGTAGGAGAGACCAACATAACACCGGCCCCTGATCCATTTCTATTCCTTGAGCTATCAAAGTACATACTCCATATTCCGTTTATATCATCATTAGTCCCAACAAGATCTAGTAGGCAAAAATAGATAGAGTATGCAGGCTACAGATCTCGACAATACACCAATGAGAGGCAAAAGGGATGCACATACACATTAATGGCTGAAGGAGATAAAACAAAGAATCATTCAGTTCAAAGGCACAGGGAATGTTACACTGAGAGTTGCAGAGCAATATCAAAGAAATCAGAAAGAGTTGACCCTTGGAAAAGATTACAAAATTGCCTTTATAGTTCAGGCATAACTGAGGGAAATGATTCTGCATTAACTGCTCAACTACTGCCATTGAACCCCAAAATATCTGATTAAAGATCATACTCGAGCATGGTTCTGAAGTACAAAATCAGATATTCGACTGAAGGAACGCCTCGAGTAGACAGAAGTGGCACCAATGAATGATCTTGACACAGTAGATGGATCGACTGAGATGATGGAGTGTTTCCTTATACTTTGCATTCATTTCTGGTAGGTTGGAATTGATCGCGAAGATCAGATCTCAAGATAACCTTGATCACCTTTGCTTCCTGGTTCATGAATCAACAGGGTTGAAGCAAGTCAAACAGGCTATACGAGCCAGCTGGGTCATGCGGGCCAATCACCTTTCTTCGTTCTGCCACTTGGGGAAGTCTTTCGTGGTTGACCTTCCGTCATCGAACTAACCGCGCCACCCTTGTAGATATTAATATTAACTGTGACGATTACATTAACCGCCAGCCATCGACCGTCCTTTCTGACTAGGCCAGCAAGACACGTGTCGACCTGTCGCTACGTCGCTATGCTAAAGATTGCACATCTTCACTATGGCAACATGGCAATAGTCGTTGATCTTCTCTAATCTAATGGTAACACAGACCCACCTTCCTGTGACCTTCCCCCCTCGTAATTTGCTGGGCCCATGGTACATGTGGCACTTCCCTGTTGGTCCGTCGGTCGTTTAATCCCCACTGTGCTAGCGGCATGAAATACGGTCCCACCAGGACACGTGGCGCCCTGTCGCTACGTCGTCGATGTTATCTCTCGAGCGATTTTTGATGGCGAGATAGCGCCAGCCGTAGATCTCTGTAGATCTGATGATCGTGAAGACTCGTCTCTGTGCTGGCTGAACTGAAGATCCGGTGCATGTGGTTCCCTCTAATTTGCTGCCGTGACACCGGACTCTGCCAACTGGGCAAATGAAGTACGTAACCCAACCGCTTTCCTGAAACCTCACCATTTATCTTCTCCGACCCGCCAAACCTTGCCGCCGACCATGCTGACTCACCGTCGTCGGCACACCTTTTTTGACGGGCGCTATGTCGCCATGGGAATTTCTCGGCCAATGCGTGATAGCGACATAGCGCCTACGGCGCCGTAGAACATTTTCGACCCGCGATAAAACTTTTTCGACCTGCGCCATCCTTTGCCCTGCAAACTGGACCCACCGAACACGTGTCGACCAGTCGCTATGTCACCATCGTAACCCTCACACAACTTCATCATAGCGAGATGGCGATGACCATTGATTCGGCCTTGATCTGACGACGGAGAACTTGCGAGACGCAAAAATATCATAAGGTTCAGAACTTAGGTAATTTTTGATATCTTTGTGGGTATTAAAATATTAGTAATCGGGGAGGTGACCATTGGGCGGGGTAACATTCAAATTTTGAAATTTGGCGGGGCAAACAAAATGTGGTAACAATGCACTCTTCCCCTCTCCCTCTATCCCTCCCTACACATGTATACTCTCTCTCTCTCTCTCCCTACCCTTATCATCCTTGTTCCCTCCCCTCCCTCCCTCTTCTCTCTTGCACTCTCTTCATTCCTCTTGCCTTTTTTTATTCACTCCCTCTTTCCCTTCTCCCTTTTTCACTCTCATGCTTGACAATCTCCCTTTCTCCCTCTTTTTCCCTTAAAAACAATCTCTCCATCTTCTTATCCTCTCCACACAATATCTCATACTCTCCCCTCTCCTCCTCTCCATCCCCTCCCTCCTTCCCTCCCTCTTCTCACTTGCATTCTCTCTCCCTTTTCTCTCCCCCCTCTCCTCATTGCTCCCTCTTGTACTCTCTCTCTCTCTCTCTCTCTCTCTCTCTCTCTCTCTCTCTCTCTCTCTCTCTCCCTCCCTCCCTCCCTCCCTTCTCCCTCGGTCTCTCCTTTCTTCCCTTACATGCTCTCCCTCCATCTCTCATACTCTCCCCTCTCCTCTCCATCCTCCCTCTCCACCTTCCCACTATTTGTGCCTCTCTCTCTCTCTCAACTATTCCTCTCTCTCTCTCCCTCCATTCTTCATGCCCTCTCTCCTCCATCTCTCACACTCTCCCCTATCCTCCTCTCCATCCACTCCATTATTTTATCCCTCCCTCCCACTATCTCTCCCTCTCTCTCATTCTCTCCCTACACATATCCTCCTTATTTCTCTTGAACTGTCCTCTCTTCCATCAGTCTCCCCACACTCTCCCCTCTTCCTTGCCTCTATTTCACACTACCCCATCTCCTCCTCTCCATTGCCTCCCTCTCTCCCTCTAGCACTCTACTTATACTTGCCCCCCTTGTTCCCTCCCATCCATACCTCATCTTTATCACACACTCTCCTCCTCTCTCCTTTGCTCCATCTCACACTCTCCTCTTCCCCTCCCTCTTCTTCCCTTAGGTTTTCTCTCTCTCCCTCCATTCTTCATGCCCTCTCTCCTCCATCTCTCACACTCTCCCCTATCCTCCTCTCCATCCACTCCATTATTTTATCCCTCCCTCCCACTATCTCTCCCTCTCTCTCATTCTCTCCCTACACATATCCTCCTTATTTCTCTTGCACTCTCCTCTCTTGCACTCTCTCTCCCCTTCCCACTGTCCCTTCCTCTCTCTTTATTGGTCTTCCTACCCTCCTACTCCTTGTTCCCTCCCCTTGCTCTGTTATTTCTATTGTAATCTCTCTCCCTCGCTCTCTCCTCTCCCTCCCTCTCGCATCCTCCCCTCTCCTCTGTATTACTTCCCTCCTCTCTCTCTCTCTTACACTCTCCCTCCCCCTTGCCACCCTCTTCTACCCCCCTCCTTTCCTTGGGTGCTCTCTCTCTCTCTCTCTCTCGGTCTCTCACTCTCTCTCTCCCCGTCCCTCCCTCCCTCCCTCGCACTCTCTCTCTCTCTCTCTCTCTCTTTCTCTCTCTTTCTCTCTCTCTCTCTCTCTCTCTCTCTCTCTCTCTCTCTCTCTCTCTCTCTCTCTACCCATGTCCTCCTTTTTTATCTAACACTCTACTCTCTCCCTCCCTCTCGCACTCTCCCCTCTTCTCCTCTCCCTCATCTTCCCACTATCCCTCCCTACCTTCCTACACCTCTCCCTCCCTCCCCCTTGCTACCTATCCCCTCTCCACTCTCTTCTTCCCTTAGGTGCTCTCTCTCTCTCTCTCTCCATTCTTCATCTCCTCTCCCCTCTCCCCTCTCCTCCTCTCCATCCACTCCCTTATTTTCTCCCTCCCTCCCACTGTCTCTTCCTCTCTCTCATCCTCTCCCTACCCATGTCCTCCTTGTTTATCTAACACTCTCCTCTCTCCCTCCCTCTCGCACTCTCCCCTACTCTCCTCTCCCTTGCTTTCCCACTATCCTCCCTCTCTCTTTATTTGTCTCCCTACCCTCCTACCCCTTGTCCCCTTCCCCTTGCTCCCCCCCCCCTCTCTCTCTCTTCCTCTCTATCACTTCCCTCCCTCTCTCCCTCCCATTATCCCTCCCCCATCTCTCTTACACTCCCCCCCTTGCTCCCTTTTCTCTCTTGCACTCTCTCTACCCTTTTCTCCCTATCACACTCTTAACCCTCTCTCCCCTCCCTGCCCTCTTCTCCCCCACCCTCTATTTCCTCCCTCTCCTCCCCTCCCCTTCCCCCCCTCACTATCCTTATTATACACTCTCCCTTGCTCCCTTTCTCTCTACTCTTTCTCCCTCCCCCTTTTCCTTTTCCTCTCCCACTCCTCCCCCACTCTCCCTCACTTTCCCTCTCCCTCTCTCTCCCCTCCTCCAAGTCATTGTTCCACACCTTTTCTCTTGCTCCATCCCCCACTTTTCTCCCTCTTACACTCTCTACTCTCCCTCTCTCCCCCTTTCCCCCTCACCCCTCCCTACCCTTTTCTCCCACCTCTCTCCCCATTTCCTCCCCCCCCTTCCCTCTTCTCTCCCTTTTATATACTCTCCTTTGCTCTCTACTCTTGCTCCCTCCCCTTTTTCCTTTTCCTCTCCCACTCTACTCCCTCCCTTTCTCGCTTTCCCTCACTCTCTCTCCTTTTCCATGTCACAATCTCCCCTTTCTTCCCTTCCCCCCCCCCCCCCCCCCTCTCTCTCTCTCTCACACACACACACACACACACACACACACATTGGTGTAGGAGCATCCTAGGTTTCCTTGTTATCCTGCTCATCTTTGTTCATTCTACCAATTAGTGCCAAGTTCTAATGGTTGCTGAGTTGTAGTTGTTTTCGATTTCTGAGTTGGTTGCGTTGTTCAGTAGTTATTGAGCTACAATTATTGCTGAGTTGTTCAATATTGGCCAAGTTGCTCAGTATCAACTGAGTGTTCCTTCATGTGTCGAGTGAACCTAATGTTTGTTGATACTCAATTTCTTTTTCTACCAAGTTTGCTTGTGATTGGTTCCTAGTGTGAGCCGGCTTGAATATTTTATTTAGGTTGTGAATTTAATGTAAGGATCTTGTCTTGGGATGTGTACAAATTGTTTTGAGGTCAACCATCTATCATGTAATGATCTTAGAATCTATTGTAAGTTGTTTTGGCAAGTATAAATAGGGGTGTTTAGGTTTAATTTAGGGATGAGGGTTTTTGAGGGAAGTGCGTAGAAAGGGAGCTAGAATAGTTAGAATGAAGGCTATATGAAAAATTCCAAGTCTGGAATTTCAAAAATCTTGTTGGTCGCAACCTGAAAGGCCTCACAATTGGGAATGTATACAAATAATTTGATGAATTAAAAAGTATTTGTTGTTCCTTCTCACCTTGGGGTTTTTCTTTTTTGTTTTCTTTGGTTTTGTTTACTCTATAGGGTGATTGGATTGTTAGGTGTGCCATTGGCCATAATCTTCCCATCCTCCCTATGTCACTCCCCCTTGTCCTCTCCCACTCCTCCCACTCCCTCCCTCTTTCTCATACTCTCCCTACCCTTGTCCCTCCCCTCGCTCTCTCTCTCTCTTTCTCTATGTCACCATACCCCCACTTCCTAACTTATGTGTTCTCCATTACTATCTTCTCTTGCTCCCTCCCCCCCTTTTCTCCCTCTTACACTCCCCACTCTCCACTCTCCCTCCCCCTTACCCTCCTCTCCCCTCCCCACCCTTTTCTTCATGTCACCATCCCCCTAATCATAACTTATGCACTCTCCCTTACTCCCTTCTCTTTCTTCCTTCCCCGCCTTTCTCCCTCTTACACTCTCCACTCTCCCCCCTCCCCCTTTGTTGCTCTCTCCTTTTGACCCCTCCCCCCCCCACCCTCTCTCTCTCTCTCTCTCTCTCTCTCTCTCTCTCTCTCTCTCTCTCTCTCTCTCACCCCACCCCTCCCCCTTTTCCTTTTTCTCTCCCACTCCCACATCCCTCCCTTTCTATCACTCTATCTCCATTTCTACATGTCACCATCTCCCCTTTGTCCCCTCTCCTCCACCCTTTTTTCCCTCTCACACTCTCGCTCCCTCCCCCCTGCCCCATGCCCCACTCTCCCATGCCCTTCTCTATATTTCCACTCTCCCTCTCTCCCCTTGCCTCTCTCTCTATCTATCACACCCCCTTTTCCTTTTCCTCTCCTACTCCCCCCCCCCCCTCTCTCTCTCTCACACACACACACACACACACACGCACACACACACACACTCCATCCCTCCCCCTTGTCCCATTCCCCACTCGCCACACCCTAATCTCCATTTCCACTCTCCCTCCCTCCTTTTGCCCCTCTCTCTATATCCCACTCCTCCCCCTCCCTCTGTCACTCTTCATCACTCTCTTTCCCCTTCTCCATGTTACCATATCCCCTTTGTCCCCTGCCATCCCCTTTTTCCCTCTAACACTCTCCACTCCCCCTCCACCTTGCCACATTTCTCCTCTCTCCCCTTCTCCATGTCACCATCTCCCTTTTCTTTTCTCCCCTCCCCCCTTTTTTCCCTCTTGCCCCACTCCCTCCCTCCCCCTACCCCTCTCTCTCTATCCCACTCCTCTCCCTCCCTCCCTTACTCCCCCCCCCCCCTCTCTCTCTCTCCCCTTCTCCATGTTACCATCTCCCCTTTGTCTCCTCCCCTCCCCCCCTTTTCCCCTCTCACACTCTCCACTCTCCCTTCCTCCCCATTGCCCCATTCCCCACTCCCCTTCACCCTTTTCTCCATTTCCACTCTCCCTCCCTCCTCTTCCTCATTCTCCACTCTCCCCTTGACCTCTCTGTCTATCCCACTCCTCCCCCTCTCTCCCTCATTTTCCCTCGGTCTCTCTCCCCTTCTCCATGTCACTCACCATCTCCCTTCTATCCCCTCCCCTTCCCCTCTTTTTTCCCTCTCACACTCTCCACTCTCCTTCCCCACTTGCCCCTTTCCCCCATCCCCCCACCTTTTTCTCTATTTCCACTCTCTCTCCTTCCCCTTTCCCCTTTCTCTCTATCACACTTCTCCCTCCACATCCCTCACTTTCCTTTGCTCTCTCCCATTCTCCATGTCACCATATCCCCTTTGTCCCTTCCCCTCCCCTAGTTTCTCCATTTCCACTCTCCCTCCTTCCCCTTGTCCCTCTCTCTCTATCACACTCCTCCCTCCACCTCCCTCACTTTCCCTCACTCTCACTCCCCTTCTCCATCTCCCTTTTGTCCCCTCAACCCCCCTTTATCCCTTTCACACTCTCCCTCCCTCTCTTGCCCCCTTTTTCTCATCTCACACTCTCCACTCTTAATTCCTCTCCCTTGCCCTATTCCCCATCCACCCCCTACCCTTTTCTCCATTTCTAGTTGCCCTCCCTCCTCTTGCCCCTCTCTCTATCCCACTCCTTCCCCTCCCCCCTCACTCTCTCTCCTCTTCTCCATGTTACCATCTCCCCTTTGTATCCTCTCATCCCCTTTTCTCCCTCTTACACTCTCCACTCTCCCTCCTTCCCACTTGCCCCATTTCCCCTCTATCCCCTTCTCCATGTCACCATCTCCCCTTTGTCCCCTCCCCTCACCTCCTTTTTCACTCTCACACTCTCCACTCTCCCTCCCCCCCCCTTGCCTCAATGTTGGACCTGTGAATAAACAATTTGACCCTTCTCACCTTGGGGTTGATCTCCCTTTTGTCCCCTCCCCTCCCCCATTTTTTTCCCTCTCACACTCCCCACTCTCCCTCCCCCCACCTTGCCCCACTCCCTCCCACCCTTTTCTCCATTTCTGCTCTCCCTCCCTCCCCTTTCCTCCCTCACTTTCTCTCACTCTCTCTCCCCTTCTCCATGTCACCATCTCTCATTTCCCCCCTCCCCTTCCCCTATTTTTTCCCTCTTACACTCTCTACTCTCCCCTCCCCATTGCCTCATTCTCCACTCCCCTTCACCCTTCTCTTCATTTCCACTCTCACTCCCTCCTCTTCCACATTCCACACTCTCCCCTTGCCCATCTCTCTCTATCCCACTCCTCCTCCTCTCTCCCTCATTTTCCCTCAGTCTCTCTTCCCTTCTCCATGTCACTCACCATCTCCCCTTTTCCCCCTCCCCTCCCCCTATTTTTTCCCTCTCACACTCTCCCTCCCCCCTTGCTCCATTCCCCACTCCATTCAATGTTGGGCCCGTGAACAAACAATTTGACCCTTCTCGCCTTGAGGTTGATCTCCCTTTTGTCCCCTCCCTTCCCCCATTTTTTCCCTCTCACAATCCCCACTCTCCCTCCCCCCACCTTGCCCCACTCCCTCCCACCCTTTTCTCCATTTCCGCTCTCCCTCCCTCACTTTCCCTTGCTCTCTCTCCCCTTCTCCATGTCACCATCTCCCATTTTCCCCCTCCCCTCCCCCTATTTTTTCCCTCTCACACTCTCTACTTTCCTTTCCTCCCCATTGCCCCATTCCCCACTCCCCTTCACCCTTTTCTTCATTTCCACTCTCACTCCCTCCTCTTCCACATTCCACACTCTCCCCTTGCCCATCTCTCTCTATCCCACTCCTCCCCCTCCCTCCCTTATTTTCCCTCGATCTCTCTTCCCTTCTCCATGTCACTCACCATCTCCCCTTTGTCCCCTCCCCTCCCCCTATTTTTTTCCCTCTCACACTCTCCCTTCCCCCTTGCTCCATTCCCCAGTCCCTCCCACCTCCCGCCCTTTTCTTCATTTCCACTCTCCCTCCTTCCCCCTGCCCTTTTCTCTATTTCCACTCCCCCTTGCCATTCTCTCTCCGTCCCACTCCTCCCTCCCTCATTTTCCCTTGATCTCTCTCCCCTTCTCCATGTCCTCATCTCCCCTTTGTCCCCTCCCCTCCCTTCCCCACTTTTCTCCATTTCCACTCTCCCTCCCTCCCCTTGCCCCACTCTCTATCCCCCTCCCTCCCTCACTTTCCCTTGTTTTCTCTCCCCATCTCCATGTCATCATTTCCCCTTCGTCCCTTTCGCTCCTCCCCTTTTTACCTTGTCACACCCTCCACTCTCCCTCCCCCTTGCCCCACTCCCCCCACCCTTTTCTCGATTTCCACTCCCCCTCTCTCCCCCTTGCCACTCTTTCTCTCTCCCACTCCTCCTCCCTCCCTCATTTTCCCTTGATCTCTCTCCCCTTCTCCATGTCCCCATCTCCCCTTTGTCCCCTCCCTTCCCCTCCCCCCCTTTCTCCATTTCCACTCTCTCTCCCTCCCTCCCCTTGCCCCACTCTTCCCCCACCCTCGCTCACTCTCTCACTCTCTCTCTCTCTCTCTCCATCATCTCCCTTTTGTCCCACCCCCTACCCCCCAGTCCTCTCCCTCCCTCATTTTCCCTCGGCCTCTCTCCCATTCTCCATGTCCCCATCTCCCATTTGTCCCCTCCCCTCCCCCCTTTTGTCCCCCTCACACTTTCCACTCTCCCTCCCTTTCCCTTTCCCTCCCCTTGCCCCACTCTTCCCCCACCCTCCCTCACCTTCCATCTCTCTCTCTCCCCATCTCCCATTTCCCCCCTCCCCTCCCCCACTTTCTCCATTTCCACTCTCCCTCCCTCCCCTTGTTGCTCTCTCTATCCCCCTCCCTCCCTCACTTTTCCTTGTTGTCTCTCCCCTTCTCCATGTCACAATCTTCCCTTTATCCCTTTCCCTCCCCCCCCCCCTTTTTCCTCAACACCCTCCACTCTCCCTCCCACTTCCCCCGCCCTTTTCTCGATTTCCACAATGCCTTTCTCTCTATCCCACTTCTCCTCCCTTCCTCATTTTCCTTTGATCTCTCTTCCCTTCTCCATGTCCCCATCTCCCCTTTGTCCCCTCCCCTCCCCCTTTTCTCCATTTCTACTCTCCCTCCCTCCCCTTGCCCCACTCTCTATCCCCCTCCCTCCCTGACTTTCCCTTGTTGTCTCTCCCCTTCTCCATGTCACCATCTCCCCTTTGTCCCTTTCACTCCCCCCCTTTTTACCCTCTCACACCCTCCACTCTCCCTCCCCCTTGCCCCACTGATCCCCCCGCCTTTTTCTCAATTTCCACTCCCCCTCCCTCCCCTTTGCCGCTCTCTCTCTATCCCACTCCTCCTCCCTCCCTGATTTCCCCTCGATCTCTCTCCGCTTCTCCATGTCCCCATCTCCCCTTTGTCCCCTCCCCTCCCCTCCCCCCTTTTCTCCATTTGCACTCTCCCTCCCTCCCCTTGCCCCACTCTTCTCCCACCCTCCTTCTCTCTCTCTCTCTCTCTCTCTCTCTCTCTCTCCCCCATCCCCCACTCCTCTCCCTCCCTCATTTTCCCTCGGTCTCTCTCCCATTCTTCATGTCCCCATCTCCCATTTGTCCCCCTCACACTTTCCACTCTCCCTCCCTTTCCCTCTCCCTCCCTCACTTTGCCTTGTTGTCTCTCCCCTTCTCCATGTCACAATTTGTCCCTTGTCCCTTTCCCTCCCCCCACCTTTTTCCCCCAACACCCTCTACTCTCCCTCCCTATTGCCCCATTCCCCACTCACCCTACCCTTTCCTCGATTTCCACTCCGCCTCCCTCCCCTTTGCCACTTTCTCTCTATCCCACTCCTCCTCCCTCCCTCATTTTCCCTCATTTTCTCTCCCCTTCTCCATGTCCCCATCTCCCCTTCATCCCCTCCCTCCTCCCCCTTTCTCCATTTCCACTCTCCCTCCCTCCCCTTGCCCCACTCTTCCCCCGCCCTCCCTCACTTTCTATCTCTCTCTCCATCTCCCCTTTGTCCCCCACCCCTCCCCCTCGCCGCTCCCCACCATTTTTCCTCAGTCTCTCTCCCCTTCTCCATGTCCCCATGTCCCCTTTGTTCCCTCCCCTCCCCCCTTTTCTTCATTTCTACTCTCCCTCCCTCCACTTGCCCCACTCTTTCCCTGCCCTCCCTCACTTTCTGTCTCTCCCTCCCTTTCTCCATGTCACCATTTCCCCTTGCCCCTCTCTCTCTCTCTCTCTCTCATTTTTTCTCAGTTTCTCTCCCCTTCTCCATGTCCCCATGTCCCCTTTGTCCCCTCCCCTCCCCCTTTTTCTCCATTTCCACTCTCCCTCCACTCCCCCTCCCTCTCCCTTCCCACTTTCTCTCTATCCCACTCCTCCTCCCTCCCTCATTTTCTCCCTGTCTCTCTCCCCTTCTCCATGTCTTCATCTCCCCTTGCCTCTCTCTCTCTCTCTCTCTCTCTCTCTCTCTCTCTCTCTCTCCTCTCTCTGCTATTTTTGCTTGGTCTCTCTCCCCTTCTCCATGTCCCTATGTCCCCTTTGTCCCCTCTCCTCCCCCTTTTCTCCAATTTCACTCTCCCTCCACTCCCCCTCCCTCTCCCTTGCCACTTTCGCTCTATCCCACTCCTCCTCCCTCCCTCATTTTCCCCTAGTCTCTCTCCCCTTCTCCATGTCTTCATCTCCCCTTTGTCCCCTCCCCCCTTTTCTCCATTTCCACTCTCCCTCCACTCCCCTCCCCTTTTCTCGATTTCCACTTCCCCTCCATCCCCCTTGCCACACTCTCTCTCTATCCCACTCCTCCTCCCCCCTCCCTCATTTCAGTCTCCACCCTCTTCTCCATGTCCCCATGTCCCCTTTGTCCCCACCTCCCCTTTTCTCAGTTTCCACTCCCCCTCCATCCCCCTTGCCACTCTCTCTCTATCCTCCTCCTCCCTCCCTCATTTTCTCTTGGTCTCTCCCCCCTTCTCCATGTCCACATCTCTCCTTTGTCCCCTCCCTTCCCCCCCTTTTCTCCCTTGCCACTTTCTCTCTATCCCACTCCTCTTGCCTCCCTCATTTTCCCCCGGTCCCTCTCCCCTTTTCCATGTCTTCATCTCCCCTTGCCCCTCTCTCTCTCTCTCTCTCTCTCTCTCTCTCTCTCTCTCTCTCTCTCTATCCCACTCCTCCTCTCTCTATCATTTTTGCTCAGTCTCTCTCCCCTTCTCCATGTCCCCATGTCCCCTTTCTCCCCTCTCCTCCCCCCTTTTCTCCATTTCCACTCTCCCTCCACTCCCCCTCCCTATCCCTTGCCACTTTCTCTCTATCCCACTCCTCCTCCCTCCTTCATTTTCCCCCAATCTCTCTCCCCTTCTCCATGTCTTCATCTCCCCTTTGTCCCCTCCCCCCTTTTCTTCATTTCCACTCTTCCTCCACTCCCCCTCCCCTTTTCTCGATTTCCACTTACCCTCCATCCCCCTTGCCACTCTCTCTCTATCCCACTCCTCCTCCCCCCTCCATGTCCACATCTCTCCTTTGTCCCCTCCCTTCCCCCCCTTTTCTCCCTTGCCACTTTCTCTCTATCCCACTCCTCTTGCCTCCCTCATTTTCCCCCGGTCCCTCTCCCCTTTTCCATGTCTTCATCTCCCCTTGCCCCTCTCTCTCTCTCTCTCTCTCTCTCTCTCTCTCTCTCTCTCTCTCTCTCTCTCTATCCCACTCCTCCTCTCTCTATCATTTTTGCTCAGTCTCTCTCCCCTTCTCCATGTCCCCATGTCCCCTTTCTCCCCTCTCCTCCCCCCTTTTCTCCATTTCCACTCTCCCTCCACTCCCCCTCCCTATCCCTTGCCACTTTCTCTCTATCCCACTCCTCCTCCCTCCTTCATTTTCCCCCAATCTCTCTCCCCTTCTCCATGTCTTCATCTCCCCTTTGTCCCCTCCCCGCTTTTCTTCATTTCCACTCTTCCTCCACTCTCCCTCCCCTTTTCTCGATTTCCACTTACCCTCCATCCCCCTTGCCACTCTCTCTCTATCCCACTCTTCCTCCCCCCTCCCTCATTTTGGTCTCCCCCACTTCTCCATGTCCCTATCTCCCATTTGTCCTCCCCCTCCCCTTTTCTCGATTTCCACTCCCCCTCCATCCCCCTTGCCATTCTCTCTCTATCCTCCTCCTCCCTCCCTCATTTTCCCTCGATCTCTCTCCCCTTCTCCATGTCCCCATCTCCCCTTTGTCCCCTCCCTTCCCCCCCTTTTCTCCATTTCCACTCTCCTTCCCTCCCCTTGCCCCCACTCTTCTTCCACCCTCCCTAACTTTCCGTCTCTCTCTCCCCTTCTCCATGTTACCATTTCCCCTTTGTCCTTTCCCACTACTCCCCCTCCCCTTTTCTCGATTTCCACTTACCCTCCATCCCCCTTGCCACTCTCTCTCTATCCCACTCCTCCTCCCCCCTCCCTCATTTTGGTCTCCCCCACTTCTCCATGTCCCTATCTCCCATTTGTCCTCCCCCTCCCCTTTTCTCGATTTCCACTCCCCCTCCATCCCCCTTGCCATTCTCTCTCTATCCTCCTCCTCCCTCCCTCATTTTCCCTCGATCTCTCTCCCCTTCTCCATGTCCCCATCTCCCCTTTGTCCCCTCCCTTCCCCCCCTTTTCTCCATTTCCACTCTCCTTCCCTCCCCTTGCCCCCACTCTTCTTCCACCCTCCCTAACTTTTCGTCTCTCTCTCCCCTTCTCCATGTTACCATGTTACCATGTTACCATTTCCCCTTTGTCCTTTCCCACTACTCCCCCTCCCTCCCTTACTTTCCCTTGCTCTTTCTCCCCTTCTCAATGTTACCATCTCACCTTCTCTCTCTCTCTCTCTCTCCTCCCTCCCCTCCCCCTTTTCTTTTCCCTCTCCCACTGCTTCCCCTCCCTCCGTTACTTTCCCCTACTCTCTCTCCCCTTCTCCATGTCACCATCTCCCCTTTGTTCCCCGACCTTCTCTCTCTCTCTCCATTGTCCCCCTTGTTCTCTCGTCCTCTTTAATGTTCTACGTAGTCTTGTCCCCCTTGTCCTCCCCTTCCTCCCTATTCTCTCTTTTACTTTCTCTCTCCCCTATTCTCCCTCTCACAATGCTCTCCCTACCATTGTCCCCTTGTACTCCACCTTCTCTCCTCTCTTGTACTCTCTCTCTCTACTCTCTCTCCCACTTGCCCCCTCTCCCCTCCTCACCATCTTCTTACCTCACCCTCCCTCCACTCCTCTCTCCCCCTCTTGTGCACTAAGATATTTATACCTATCTTAGCTCTAAATATAGTAGTTGTACTAAATGAATACATAAATTTATTGTAAACATTTCATAACTATAATTAATATAAAATATATAAATTTCTTTTGGAGGGATAAAAATACCTCTCTACAAACTCTTAAATGATAGCACTCTTTGACTTTGTTCTTTTGTATAATGAAATGAACCCTACACATTTCATATGATAATCATCATATAAGTATTTTTCTATATTGACTTCAAACTTTAAGAAACTATATATATATAGAGAAGGTTAATTTTTTCTATATTGACTTCAAACTTCTCACTCCTTAGCATAAGTAAGGAAACCACGCATCAAATGACCGAACAACGCTTGGGCTGTGGAACACCTACCAAATTGCACTGTCAAATTCCAAGTTATCAGTTTCAAAGCAATTAATACAGAAAACCAAAATTGTTCCTGACTCTTTCAAATTCATTTAATTTTACCATACCAATGTATTCATTGGAAATTAAAAAGAGACAACTGGAGTTTTCATCTCAATCAAATTTGTACATTCACAAAGTTGTTACTATTTTTAACAATTAAGTTGCAGATTAAATCGCCATACAAAGGCTCTTGTCATTCGACAATACCCTTCAACGGTACATCTCATCAGACAATGCACTCAAAATGATGGCAAAGAAATACAATGTTATAATTCTTGAAAAGAAGCTATGCACTCTAAATTTAAACGATGCTTGACATCACTGGAAGGAGCAAAAAGTGGCGTTTGAAGATAAAGAATATAAAGATCCAAAGAAGGCAATGAGTTCAATGTGGAGGAGTAGAAATGTTGAAGTTAAATGACATACAAAAACAATTGAATGCAACGGAGATGAAATGGAGACAAATATAACAGTTCATAGCACGTAGAAAACTGAGAGTACTGGAGTTGATCTTGAAATGCAGACAAATCCAATAGATAAAAAAACAAAATTTGAAATGCAGAAAATTGAAAGCAATCAAGGCTAAATGCAAATTAGACTCTGTGAATAATCAGAAGGCAGAAAATTGAAGACCATGAAGCTGAAACACTAAAAATACAAGCTGGAATGGGGTATGAATTCAACATGCACCAGACTGAAGGAATATGAACCTGAATTTGAAACGTCCAAACTTCCAAAGGCACCAAAACATATAATGTCATAAATATTGAGACAGACTTGGTACAAAATCGAGCAAGGGAATCGAACCCTCCTAATCTAAGCACGGGATTACATGGTAAAACAAAATTTGAAACATTACCTAAGTGCTCGAATGGCAAAATATCACGTTACAGGATATATATATTTTTATGGGTTTCGTTATACAGATGCTCTTTACCTCTGGAGGCATTTGAATATCCACTCAACTCAAATTAGTAAATTACCAAACATTTTACAATACAGTAAATAAACTTTAGCGATTGAGACACTATAAGAGAATCGCACACCATTAAGTTGAGGATGCTTGCAGGAAGCAGCTGCCCAAAATTGTACACCTCAAGAGACACAACATTTTAAGAAATGTTTGCATGCCAGAGCTCTTCTCATCAGACGATGCCCTCAAAATGATGATGCCGAGTTTCTTAAATTTCGAAGGAGTAAATGAAGAAATAGCCTTCAATAGCACATCCAGAGCCATGGAATGGTCTCTGAGTAAGAAATGATTTATGAAGAGGTGAAGAAAGCGTCGAGAGGAGGCTGATGTGAAGTGCTATATTTAGGGAATTTGGGGAAACTATGCTATTGTGAAAGAGACATTAGGAAAGGAGCAGTGTATCAGAGGCACCCCTTCTCTCAAACTTCAAAGTATCCATCTGTCATGTAACCATGTTGCCATTGGTATGGGTATTTGAATTTCTATTTAATTTTAATTTTTGAATGTAATTTTTGGGTATGTAATATGTTACTATGTTGATGTTGGAGTTAATGTTCAAATGGTAGTCAATAATAATTGTTGCACATGTGACAAGCCTTGTTGAGCTGCTGGCAACACAAGTTTAGTTTAGGATTGAGTCAAAGAGTTTTAATTTGAATCAAGTTCTTATTGTAGATGTGTTGAGTTAGGTGTCCATAAGTTTTAGTCAGTGTCAAGTTTATGTGTGTTGTGTCAATCATTAAGTAGTTTGTTGTCAATCTAATTAGCAATCATTTAGGAATGTTGTTGAGTCAAGCTATCGTATAAATTGACATCTATTATTCAATAAAATTACAAGCTGAAAGTTCTTTCTTCTCTTCTTTTTTACTTCTTTTCTATTTTCCAATAGTTGAATGTCGGATGGTTCTAGTTCAAGTTGCAATTTTGCTATGTTTAAGTAATTTAATTTAGTATGCTCTATCGAAACATTATTCCATAACTAGCATTTCAAGTTCTATATGTATACTATACAACACTACTCTCTACTCCATCCCCCCTATCGTCATCCCCAAAATAAGGCCCATTTTCCCCGCATCCCAAAAACTTTTCCCGCTGTCCGATACACCCAGTACTGATATTACACTGAAAAGGAGTCACTTGCTATAAACTTTGAAGGAGTCCATGCTTGATCTACATTTCTACAATGGCCTTGACCCGAGAGATCCCTAGCTAGGCTGATGACTTGCAGGATCAAAGCATTTATGGAATTTGTTAACAGGGGCTCAAAAGAATATCTGAGCTGGTCTTGATTGCGAGGATTGGGGAAAAAGGCACTACTAGGGTTTCACACCACCTAAAGAGGCCAAGCTAAAGTTCCAAGTCAAAGCTGAGGGACAAAAGGATTACATATCCTATTAAGTTATCAAGTCTTTGAAAACCAAATTGCATTTATGGAAAATACTACACGAATTTTGTAATCAGTAAAATTGATCAATATTTTCCTCAACAAAGCCGATTAGAGTTGGACACCATCACTCTAAAACACTATGATTATATAATTTCTCCCTATGCACTGTCGTTTCATATTGCTACCCTTTGTCCTAGTGTTATAAGCTGGATTCCAAAATCAAAGATAGCCTCCCTCCTCTTCAGTCTGTAAACTATTATCAATCCATTACAAATGTATAATGTATCCGAAGTTCTATGAGTATAGTTCTCTAAGATGTCTTCACCAGATTTCTGTAACTTAAGAAGACTTATTGTAAGGTGCTATGGAGGGGAATTGTTGAAAAATTTAGTGGGTGCTGATAAGATGTTTTTGGATTATTTTAATATAGATGTCCTCTCAAATTTCTATTTTAGTTTATGCTTAATACTTTAAAGCTCCTAAATTATATCAGATGTTGCTCTTATGAATTGCATTATTTAGCATATTGAGTAATAAAAAAAAATCTAGTAATAATTGAAAAATTTGAGATGATTGACACGTGACAGACAAAAGTCTAAGTTGGTAGGACAATTTCTAACTCCCCACCTTTTTGACCCACATAAGTTTGCATACTAAAAAGTAGAGACTACTATCTTTTAAGAAAAGATTTTAATTAATCTTGTAGCATTTTATTTTTGTTCCTTCCATGTGACCTCATGGTTCTTAAAGTTAGATCCTAAAGCCCCTCCATAAGACTGCACCCTTAAGATCCCAGAGTTACGTAATAGCCTCCCTCCTTTTCAGTTTGTAAAAATCAGTTTATAATAGAGGAGACTGCAGGAACAAAACCCACATAATTGCAGATGTTGATGTTACTCAGATCTCCATAAGTTCCCCCACCTTTAGTCTCCAAAAGAGCACATTATTTTAAGCATCATCTTCTATAGAATCCAATTATAGATCTCTCAATATTTTGTTCAGCCTCTTAAGAAGCTATCCTCCTTAGGTGATGATCAGAGACCAGGGATCCCATTGATAAGCATTCAAACATTTTATATTGCATGTTTTTGTGCTGTAGTACTAATAAGCATTCAAGAATTCAATAGAGGAGATAATTGAAAAGTGATATGTAGGCAAGCAACTTTAATACTAATGAGTAATGTTCAGGAATTCAATAGAGGAGATAATTGAAAAGTGATATGTAGGCGAGCAACTTTAATAAAAATGAGCAATGGACTATGGATTCACAGTCAAAACTCCACAGACAAAGTGAATAAGAAAAGAAAACCAACTCTCTCATTATCATTCTAGTTATATTCCCTTCAACCACTCACTTGCATATCATTCTGGTTTTATTCTCTTCAACCACTCCCTTGCTCCCTTGCAATGTGTTGCATGTACCAAGAGGTTTTCCCCATCCTCATACCTACTCATTACCCTTCTCATTGAGCCTCTTCCCACATTCACTTTTCAACATTGAGTTTCCACTCAGCACCATATCAGGACAGTTGAGTACAAGGATATGGTTATGGCCCCATCACATCAATCTTTCAGGTTTGACTGAGCTCTACCCATTCATCCAACCTTGAAAAAAGTGTTCAGTAGGACTAGTCACTTCTATGACATCACTATCAGGATTTAACTGTGTAGTTTTGAGTCAAATTTATTGACCCATGTTTCATGAGTAGTCATACTCATAGTTTGATTTACCATAGAAATTATCTCTTCCTTATCACTAGTCACTCCAATTACCTCTGGAATCAGTTCTTTCAAGATTATATAGCTAATAAATTAATTGATTCACTCTACCTGCCAGTTCATTTCAAAAGAAAGTCCATGTTTAGTATTTTTTAATATACACTAATGGCCTTGATGAGTTTAGCAGTTTAGACTCGTGAGATGACTTGAAGGAACAAGAAACATAGAGGGAGGAAGAATAACAACCCCTTTACAGATCCATTAATATGATGAAAACACTCTCCCACCCCAGTCCGGAGTATAAAATTTTAACATATATAAGGTAAATGAGAATCAATTTAAGTCTTGATGATGACCTAAATACTACAATACCTTTCAATAATGGATCTTTTTTAACTTTATATTGCTAAACCAAATGTCATTGTAGACTGTGTGTCACTTACTGAAGTGTTTCTCTGATTATTTTATTCATTAAAAATGCCTATCCACACTTCCTATCCCTCTTGAGATAGGCCATTATGAATCTCAGACTCGAGTCTGCTTGAATACGTTCCCCTGTGAGTGTCTTCTCCTGATCATACGTGGATGAAATTTAAGGGATAGTGTTGTCAAAATGTTTTTGGATTCTTCTTCTATTCTGAACTCAATTTTAGCTTAGTTTTTGATGGAATTCATTAAGGAACAAGATGCTCTTTGACCTAATATTATATACCATGTTCAATTTGTTTTTTAGTCATTGGATTTCTATCTCATGAAAAAGTTCTATGGTACGGCAAATCTTAGAAGCTAACTGAGCTTTGCCAACTAAACTGCACTATGACTGTTGTAAGATGATTCAATTCAGTCATTTCTTGGACAGTTTATTTTATGTCATGTTAGGCAACACTTTATGGGATCCTTTTGCGGAAATAATTTTATTCTGTGGGACCTAATCCATGAAACTAATGAAGCTTCTAAAATAGAAAATGATACTGGAGAATAATTCTTCTCAGCTAAAGGTCACTAAAGAAGGTGGGCTCAAAAATTTGATGATACATAGGGAAAACCTCACACAATCAATTATAAAAATAAACTACACAAGTATTCCTTTTCAGCTTGGCGGATCTTGGTTAAAGTTATGGGTCCCTGTTTAAGTGGAGTAAGGTGAGCTTAGACCTGTGATAAATCTAACTTCTTCTGCGGTATGAGATCATGTGAATTTGAGAAGTCCTTCTATCTGAAATGTGAATTCAAAGAGATAAGGATAGACATGAATTAACATTCAAAAGTGATGCATGTGCCAACCCTTTTCTAACTGAAACTGGATCAACTAGGTGACTGAGAAACATCTTTTCTTAAAAAAATAGATTAGCCATCTTTGCCCTTTAATGTGCAATCAATTACCAAAGCACACAGATCAGACCGTGCAGAGGCAGATGTAAAGAATATGCCTCAACAGAATATTGGATGCCAAATTAAAAATAGTTTCTAATCTTGCAAATTTTGTAGATATAGATTTCTTGCAGAGATCCTCTTCCAAGCAGTGTCTATAAATCGAAGTTAACAAAAATGAATTGGATAAAATATAACAAACTAAATCTGCAGAGTTGGTGGACAAGGGAGTAAAGCTTAAATAATTCACACCAGCTCCAAGATTTTGCATAAACAGACCAGTCCATAACATGGAATGGAACAAGTATGAACATAAGTATGAACTGGGGAGGAATGCATGTCATGGCAGGGTTTTACACTATGAATTGGGGACGAAGTCAGACAATGGTAGGGTTTTATACCCTGTAGAGAGGCTTATTGATAAGCTAAAGGTGAGAGAAACAAATATTACATATTATATGCTAATGAATTTGTCTAATAAATTTGTATATCTGTTAATAGGGGCTGAAAACATACCCCTTGTTACCACTTATAATGACTCCATACTCTTAACCAGCCCGGCCCAGCTAATCAATGGAATGCTTAAATTGCATCATCCACAAATATACAGTCTTCGTAACTAAAATATCTTTTATAGACTATAGTCTTTGTTAATAACACGAAAGCTGATACATTGGTATGACAAGGACCTGAAGTGAAGAAATCTCCTAGTAGGACCTTTCTATATGTTTGGAAGCAGTTTCCATCTCAATAAGCTGTTGTGCTCGCCACTTGTGATTAAGCATTTCAGCTTTTGCTTCGCTCAGTAATGGCAACTCCCTCCCAGACCACATTCCATTAATCATCGAGAAATCAAGCCTCGTCGTGGCTCTCCAAGTGTTAGAAGAAGGCTCAACTTGTTTCTTTCTCGTAGTCACAATCTCTTTCTTGAAGCTGTACTTATTCTGCCCATTCTGCTCTGCTTTTTCCTCGTGATTAGTTGTTGCTACCATCTTTCCCTTCGGAGAAGCTCAGCTCAAATTCTCTCTAATGACCGCTTCATTGAATCTCACTGTGCTGAATGATCATCATCAGTAGACTCAGTAGATTCACTCTCCTCAGACGAATCATCCCCTTCTCCCCCATCATCATCATCATCATCATCGTCTCGCTCCTTCTCCTTCCCCTTCCCGTCACTTCTCTCATCTTCAGAGATATGAGCAATCTCCTCCTCCTCCTCCTCCTCCTCCCTCTTCTTCTTAGTCTTCATTACATCCACATTTTGCTGCCCTACCCCTTCTCCCTTTTCCTTGTGCTCCTTCCGAGCCATGTTCACCTCTTCTTCTTCTCTTCTTCGCTCCAGAACAATTAACTTATTATTATTATTATTATTATTCTTCCCAGCTCCTGCATCAGTAGCTCCCTCACTCGCTTTTTCTGTACCAGCCAACTCCTTGTCGTCTTCCTTATCTCCCCATATTTGGTGGGAGAAGCGCGCATTCTTAAACCCTACACAACCTAAATCTTTAATCTTATCCGTGGTCACTCTAAATCTATTCCGGAGACCCCTATACTTGGTATACAACTGCTCGTTACTGTGAGGAAGATTACTTGGTATAAAAACTTTATCTCTCCGTCTCTATGCAAACCTTTGCTCATTATGTTCCATGGACATTCTGTCAGACATCTTGGTGGATATCATGCCTATGGAGTTCAATGCGGCTGCTTTTATGGAGACTTCACCTCAAACCTCAGGTCATGCAATGATTTCTTTGTGATCCTTCCTTTGGGTCAGACAAAAATGGATTTAAAGCCCTCGCTTTAGCCTTTTAATGACATGGACATTTGGTTAGACAATTGGCATGAGTTTTCTATGTATTCCATTTTCTTGAGCCTAGGCCTGAACCAAAGCGCAAACTCTATTCTTTGATTGGCCGCATTTGAAAGTCACTTTGCTAGATCGAAGACCCTTCTACAACACATGCTTAGTGCATTGAAGATGTGGTGACTAAGCATCTTTCAAGTACATGCTTTCTCTTTCCACAGATGTGCAAGCCACATGTATATTAAATGGTGTGTCTATTACATAGAGTGCCGATGACATACTTTTTTTATTGGCCATGTCTATTACATAGAGTGCCAATGCCTCTTTCTTTATCAGGTGGCTCTATATGTCAAATACGACGAGGTTTCTTGCAACTGTATCGAGCCTCTTCGAAAGCTTTAACCTTCTTCATCACTTTCCAAGGCTTACCATTAATATCTTTAAAGCACTTGTTGGTCTTCATGATGTTCTCGGCATGTTAACATAATGTGTCGCTTTGATATTTGAGATTGCTGCGAGGTGAATTGAGTCGTTCCTTACTTCTTGAACCTATTATCCATGTGGCTTTAAATAGATAGTATAAGGTAACAGGCTCGAGAAGTAAGGAACGACTCAATTCACCTCGTGGCAATCTCAAATATCAAAGCGACACATTATGTTAACATGCCGAGAACATCATGAAGACCACCAAGTGCTTTAAAGATATTAATGGTAAGCCCTGAAAAGTGATGAAGAAGGTTAAAGCTTTTGAAGAGGCTCGATACGGTTGCAAGAAACCTCATCGTATTTGACATATAGAGTCACCTGATAAAGAAAGAGGCATCAACACTCTATGTAATAGATATGACCAATAAAAGGTGTGTCATCCGCACTCTATGAAATAGACACACCTTTTAATATACATGTGCCTTGCACATCTGCGGAAAGAGAAAATATGTACTTTAAAGATGCTCAGTCACCACATCTTCAATGCACTAAGCATGTGTTGTAGAAGGGTCTTCGATCTAGCAAAGTGACTTTCACATGTGGCCAATCAGAGAATAGAGTTTGCGCTTTGGTTCAGGCCTAGGCTCAAAGAAAATGGAATACATAGAAAACTCATGCCAATTGTCTGACTAAATGTCCATGTCATTAAAAGGCTAAACTGAGGGCTTTAAATCCATTTTGGTCTGACCCAAGGAAGGATCACAAAGAAATCATTGCATGACCAGAGGTTTGAGGTGAAGTCTCCATAAAAACATCGGCATTGAACTCCATAGGTATGATATTCACCAAGATGTCTGACAGAATGTCCATGGAACATAATGAGCAGAAGCTTGCATAGAGACGGAGAGATAGAATTTTTATACCAAGTAATCTTCCTCACAGTAATGAGCAGTTGTATACCAAGTATAGGGGTCTCCGGAATAGGTTAAGAGTGGCTATAGATAAGATTAAAGATTTAGATTGTGTTGGGTTTAAGAATGTGCACAAGGAAAATTTGTATAAATTCTCCCACCAAATATGGGGAGATAAGGAAGATGATGAAGAGTTGGTTGGTACAGAGAAAGCGGGCGAGGGAGCTGCTGATGCAGGAGTCGGGAAGAAGAAGAAGAAGAAGAAGAATAATAAGTTTGTTGTTCTGGAGCCAAGGAGAGAAGGAGAAGAGGTGAACATGGTTTGGAAGGAGCACAAGGAAAAGGGAGAAGGGGTAGGGCAGCAAAATGTGGATGTGATGAAGACTAAGAAGAAGAGGGAGGAGGAGGAGGAGATTGCTCATATCTCTGAAGATGAGAGAAGTGAGGGGAAGGGGAAGGAGAAGGAGCAAGATGATGATGATGATGATGATGATGGGGGAGAAGGGGATGATTCATCTGAGGAGAGTGAATCTACTGAGTCTATTGATGATGATCATTTAGCACAGCGAGATTCATTGAAGCGGTCCAATGTTAGAGAGAATTTGAGCTGACCTTCTCCGAAGGGAAAGATGGTAGCAACAACTAATCACGAGGAAAAAGCAGAGTAGAATGGGCAGAATGAGTACGGCTTCAAGAAAGAGATTGTGATTACGAGAAAGAGACAAGTTGAGCCTTCTTCTAACACTTGAAGAGTCACGATGGGGCTTGATTTCTCGATGATTAACGGAATGTGGTCTTGGAGGGAGTTGCCATCGCTGAACAAAGCAGAAGCTGAAATGCTTGATCACAAGTGGCGAGCACAACAGCGTATTGAGATAGAAGCTGCTTCTTCGTTAAAAAAAGGTATGAAAAATAATGTTGGTGCAGGTTTTATTTGTGTTTCAAAGACAATCTTCACCTGGAGGCAATGAAATATCCACTCTGCCTAGATCGGTAAATTTCCAAACGTTTTTCTTAGCTGCCAATACAGAGGTTGCCCAAAACTTGGGTTATGGAAGGGTAGAATCTAATTGTCTTGTCAAATTGCCATCAAAGACAGTGAAATAAACAGAATTTTGTAATTGAGAAAACAAAATGTGATACAAAACTATAAGAGGATCGCATACCTTTAAACTGACGATGCCTGCAGAGAGTAGCTGCCCAGAGATCTTCTCATCAGACAATGCCCTCAAAATGATGGCGCTGAAAAAATGCCTTCAACAGCACATCCAGAACATTCCTGGGCTGTGACAAAACATTATGGTGCAAAGACAGTATAAGAAATCGCACTAATTTGAGCTGAGCTTTACGCAAGGCCAAATCTCGTTTTGCAAATACAATAAACAATAACAGTACAAAACACAAAGTAAAAGAAATTCTCCCTACTAGGGATTTAAATATGCAAACCCAAAGTTCCAAGGCATAGGTGAGGGATAGAAAGATTACCTATCCTAGGAAACTTGCGGGAACAAAGCATATTTGTTCCTTCCAATTGTAAAGAGTCCGTCCTATCTGCACAGAGAAAATCTTGTAAAGACTCCTTCATATCTTGTTAACAGTCGAGTCGAACCGATCCTCTTTCTGAACTACTTAAACATCACACTTCCCATGCTCTTTCACAAGATTAATGCAATGCATCATCTCACAAATATAGCCGTTTGTTTTTTCTTTCCTTCCGTTGAACGGGCCTATTATTCGAATTTTGGAGCGGCCTCTATAGGAAGATTCGAATATTGGAAGAACTATGAAACTAAACAAAATAATTCAACGTAAGGAAATTTGAATATCTAACGGGTATAATATCTATTTTATTAGTCTATAATGCTCATTAGAAGTTGTGTTCATTAATTTTTTATAACATTAATTTTATAAAATATGATAAATTTATAATTTTCTAAAATATAATTATTAATATTATTACGGGGTTGCAAGAAAAGCGGGTTTAATCATGGGGAACTCTTTAGTTAAGTTGGAGTAGGAGTAGTATTGGGATGGGTGACTCCTGGGAAGTCTCAATGCTTCCCCTTTCAAAGCATCACCTTGATCCAATGAGTGCTAAGTGTTCCATTTATTCTCATGAGAGATGGATTCATGCGTGAATCACTACTCATGTTACATGGGTCAATGAATTTGACTCAAAAACTACACAATTATTAAATCTTGATAGCAATATCACAATATTATTATGGTTAATATCAATCTATTTCAAGCTTGTCTTTATGTATATCAATATTAGTCTATTTTGAACATTATCTTACACAAATTAATGTTTCAAGGTATTTTAAACAATTGCATTCTTATACATCACCAGAGAGAAAAACTAATAACCAACTAGATCATAAGAACTTACATTGAACCAATTCAAAGCTAAATTTTAAAGGTGAAATTTATGTGGTACAAAATTGATTTGAAACCATAAGATTGACCCACAAAGATTTCTAGCTTTGTGTAAAGATCAAGAACAATAAAAATAAAATTATGAATTAGTAATTATCATTCTTCGTCATAAGTTGAAGGGAAAAGTATTCCTTCCCTTTACATTTAATTTCCTAAAAGAAATTATTTACCAAACTTAGTATTCAATTTAATGATATTTTTATTGTACTTGTATATAATTAACTTAGATAGTTTGAACTAGAACAAATATTTTCATTTTGGGTAAACTTGTTAGATCTTACACCATCGTAGGGTTTTACTAAATATGGTATATGTTTTCATTAATTTGGGATTTTACATTTGCATTCTCACTAGGATTCACATTTATGCATCAATAGTTATTTCATTGTTATATATTTCTTTAAAAGGTTAGAGATACATTGTGAGACATCCATTTTTCCATTGTTCCCACCCTTGAATATCGTATATTTTTATCTCCCACAAGATACATTGTTTTATTTATGCCACAAGTTCTACTTGGAACCCTAAGATTTCTTTGACGAGTGCTTGTCTACAACCCCTTATGGATTGGACCACTCTAATGATATTGATGCATATATATATTTTTATGCTCATGTTGATAGTAACTTAGTTGATTCAATTATGATCATGATGCTCATGTTAAGGATTATAGTTATTAATATTGAGAATTTGACATATGTAGTAGACATGATTTATTACATGTTTACATACAAGCCACATGGGTTAGAGTTCTACATATTTTAGTACTAATATTTCTTTATCTACCTCTTTTCTTGGTGCATAAAATCATCTATCTTAATTCATAATTACATTCATTATTGTTTCTTCACATAGTAATACTCCATCCAAAACCATCGTTCCATCCCATAACATTAATCTTGATTCCATTATCGTAACATCACTTACTTTTTGAAATTTTTCTCATTATACTACTCTCATTGTACCTACATCCCACACAATTATCTACAACTTTACTCCTCTCTCATCCATGAACTTTCATATTCTGTCATTCTTCCTTAGCCACTAATCCCTACTGGATGCATTCCTATTTTCACATCTCCATCCATTCCCATGTTAACCCTTTATAAACCATAAAAATGTTATAAGTTAAAGAATGAAGAGAATGTGTGTGGCATATTGGGATAATGAAAGGTCCTTTTATAGTCCATGATACTAGCCATATATTTTTTGGTCTACAAATAATGACAACAATATGAGATTACAAGGAAAATACATAAATGAAATATTTGAAGTGTCGAAAGGCTTACATAAGAGGAATGGAAATAACAATAGTTACAAAGAATAGATACAAGGCACAAAAAATAAAGGTCATTTGATTGAGAAGAGTAGAAATATAGATGAAAGAAAAATAGACCATGTATATATATATATATATATATATACATATACACATACATATATACATATACATATACATGTATGTATGTATGTATGTATGTATGTATGTATGTATATATAGTGTCGAAAGGCTTACATAAGAGGAATGGAAATAACAATAGTTACAAAGAATAGATACAAGGCACAAAAAATATAGGTCATTTGATTGAGAAGAGTAGAAATATAGATGAAAGAAAAATAGACCATGTATATATATATATATACACATACATATATACATATACATATACATGTATGTATGTATGTATATATATATATATATATCTTTCAAGAAGAGGTTAAAGTGGGCCATGAATAGGACCATGATATACTATAGGGGGTTAGGTATTTATTCCTTATTTCCAACACACTACAGTGTCTCCTTTAAGGAGTATTTAGTAGTCCCATATTACTATCACCATATGTACATCCATAAAATGATGACAAATATTATGGACTATAAAAATATCATTTCCTTTTCTTCATTCTCTCATTTTGGGAATGATATTGGGAAGAAGTAAAAAATAAAAGGCTTCATAAAGAATTAAAGAGGCTTAGTATAGAATTGAAGAAAGTAGGCACAAAATTGGATTCCCTTGAGAGTGGAAAAAAAAGGATCTAAAATTGATGAGAAAATGTATGTGAGGGAGCCACAAGTAGATGATTAGATCTAGTATATGAGGAGTGTGAAGTTTAATGGCACAAACAGAGGATGTAATACTATCCTATGAAGGATATTAGAATTGGAATGAGCGTGAAGAAGTAAATATCTCTTGTGAGGTAGATATAAATAGAAAGGAATAACTTTCTCTTCAAAGAATCCACAACAAAAAGAAAATTTGAGAGAAGGCGTCTTGCAACCCTTTGGTAAGGGTTGAATGGAGGGATAAGTATTTGGGAGTAGTGTGTACAAGTAAAGAATCTAAATAGAAAGTAAATGTTGTGGGTTAAGTTAAAAATATGAAGAGTATTTGTAGAACAAATTCATCGACATTAGTGGTCCTAAGTTTGATAATAAGGTTGAAAAAAACCCATATGTAACCTTACTAAGGAAGAGATGAGGACAATCCAATATTTATTGGATGTTTTAAAGTTGAAAGGTTGATGGGGAAGAAGAACCTATTTACAAATAAAATATGGAGAAGAAGTCCCCATGCAAGATGACAAAAGTGTTAGTAATCAAAGTTCACAACTCACAACTAGGTGGGGTGGGGGTTGAATCAATTGTGTGTGATAACTATAAACTTCAAAATTCTTAAAATAATGACCAAAAATATGTATAATAATGCACAATAATATGAAGGATAACATTATAAAGAAGGGATTTTTGTTCTCAAGGAAAATCTTGTCAAGGAAAAAAACCCTGGTGGGGATGATACCCAAAAGACCACACATGAATACGAAAATATCCCTTTTAGAGGAATTGGACATATTAGGAGTTGATATAATACATTTTGTACATATGTCCCTATTAAACAACAAGTCCCTATCAAATGACATAACCCCTCTTAAAAGTTCCCAACCTTATTAGAAGTTGATGAAAACAAAAAAGATCATTGCCCCAACACACTTTCTAAAGAGAAGATTAAATCCACCTTCAAGAAGACTCACTATTTGAGATGTGAAGGATAAAGACACCTTCAAGGATTTATAACCAACAACAAGGCTTGCACACATAATCTCATTCCCATATCATTATATACATTACAAATGAGGAAATTACTTTCATTTATACAATTTATGACCAAGCAATTAGATCATCCTGTTAGGACCTCCAATGCACAAATAAATGAATAAACCCATGCCAAGACATACATAAGAAAATATAAATAATTATAATTGATAAGATTTATGCTAAAATTCATAATTAATTCTTTCCACATTAATTAAATTGCTACACCATCATGTCAGCTACCAAAAACAATGTTCCCCATGACACATACTAGAAATCAATTGATAATGAACAAAATGATCTAAAAATCCAAAGACACGCACCAATCCAAGTCTTCTATCATCCTCTATGCTCACAAACCTTAAGTCCATCTTGAAAACATGTCATCTACCCAAAATATAGTAACTAGCTCTGGTATAATTATCTATTAGTAGGATTTTACTAATCTTCACCAAATCAATTTTAACTCACTGAAATAAACACATAAAGAGATGCAACCATAGATATAAGGTTTAGATTCATCCTAAAATATAGATCAATGCTCACATACTCAAGACTTCCATGCACCATTCATACTACATTGATCAATAGTCTATAAAATATAGAACTTGAGTCCATCTAAGCTCATTTTGAACTATAGAACATATATTGACATCAATGACAAAAATTACGATCAAAGCATCATGCCAAAAACCACCACTAGTACATTTCCCCTTGTTCTTTTACCAAAAATTTTGACCAAAGGCCATATTGGCCTATGATTTCATCTTTTTTTTGTTTTTATCCCCGCATTGGTCAAAATTTTGACCAAAGTAGGGTTTTATGCCCGAGTTGGTCAAAACTTTGACCAAATTAGGGTTTCCCAAGTTGTTCAAAATTTTGACCAACTCGGGTTCATAACAAAAAAAGAAAAAAAGTTATGTTATTATATTTCACATCGATTGGAGGAGGTTTAGTTTGCATCGCCGCAGGAGCTTTTTGAGGTAAAATGTTTGAACACTTGAAATTCAATATAATTTACCCAAATTGATTGATAGAATGCCACATAATATATTTAAGTTTTTCTAGTGGTTGAGATTGAACAAGGTTTTTAAATTCAATATAGTTTACCCAAATTAAAGAACTTGCTTTGTTCTTCATAAGCGGCTAGATCAACGACATAAAATTGTAGTCAAAATCATTCACAGACAATCATCAGAGGTGGAGTTATATTGATTTAATTTTGCCGGATCTCCATTTAAAAAAAAAAATTATTTATCAAATTTAGGGTTTTATTCCCCTGAAACCTGTATAACATGAGTTCTTTCAAAGTTAGAATGTCTACAATGTTATATCTATAATTAATCCATATGAAAGTTAATGTAATGCCCCGCCCGGAGATCCTTGGAAACAAGGATTCAAATCAAGCCAAGATATTTTTTTTTTTACAAGTATGAGTGCACAAGACAACATCATACAGGGATCACAAAGATCACAACGAAAGACTTCAACGCAATTCCGACAACCAACGAATCTTCGAACGCCACTACCCAACTTACACACCCAAACAAAAGCCAACAACCACCACAACAAGATGAGGGCACAAGAAAAGACCACTCATCAACAAAACACCAAGCTGGGGTAAAATGCAGAATCCCAAAATTTGGCTAAGCCTGAAATCCTGAAGCTTTGAAAATTGGCTAAGTCTGGATTTCTGAAGCCCTGAAATTTCCTAGAATCCATAACTTATCTCTGAGAGATCTAAAAAGAAAGACGGGAAGGACGGATTCTACACGAATCCCAAAGCCAATAAAATCATACATCATGAAATCACTCAACCGGCCTCAATCTGAGAGTATGGATTCTACACGAATCCCAATGATGTAACAAGACCAAACATCATGAACTCACTCAATCGACCTCAATCCGAGAGTATGGATTCTACATGAATCCTAGCGTTCATGAAACAAAAGTAAAGGTCCAAAAGAAACCATAACAAGTATAAAATCACTTAACCGAACACGTCGGGAGTATGGATGCAATACGCATCCCAATGCAACATAAAAGTGCAATAGTGGTCTGACTGATATCCAAATGGATCATCTAGGTCCACGAACCATAATGTGCCAAAAAAAACTCTGAGAAAACAGGGCGGCACGCAAAACGAGGTAAAAATTCCAAATTTTGAAAAACTTTCAAAATTAAAACCCATTTGGCCTTTGGGTTCAAAAACTCCAAAAATTCAAAAATAAATGGAATCGGACACCATATGCAAAAACGGCCAGCATAACGGCGTAAAATCCCAAACCCTCATCCCAAAAAATAGGGAAATGTTCATACCCGCCCAACCGGGTAGAACTAGCATACAGAAACGGAGGGGAACACTAGTTCTCAGCCTCCAAACAAATGACTACCAAAAACAGAAGCAGAAACAATAAAACAGGAAAGCCCTACCTCACAGCCAAAAGGGCAAAACGGGAATCTGAACCATAAAATAAATATCTCGCAGAAGTAGCTGAAAATCGTGGCAATCCAAGGTTTCCCCGAGCTGGATCCAACGAGCCCAACCTTGCGACGATCCCACGCCCGTAGCTCCCACAACGAACAAAACAATTAATCCTCATGAAGAGGATTTTGGGTTTTACTCTCCAACTTTCCAATTTGAAAGTGAAAAGTGAGGAATTAAATTCTTCTTTGGATACTTATTCACTTTTCGGGTGAATAATCGATTAGGGCATTTAACCAACCAATCTAGTTAAACCCCGAATCGACTCAGACGAAAACAGGCTATTCCTATAAATATGAATTCATCTATGGAAAAGCTGCTAGAAATTAAAATAAATCAATTAAAAAGCCCGAAAACCCAAAAACACATAAAACTCCTTAAAACAACTTTCGTGACAATGCGAACCTCTAAATGCACAAACACGCTTACTGGTCTAATCACATAATGCAAATGAGTTCGGATTTAATAATCACCGAAAGGTTTAATTAAACATTTTAATAAAGGATACGTTGACCATATAAGGATGACATTGGTAAAATATGAATGGCTGAATCACTAACTCCATGTGCCACTGCCAGGGATATAATCCTGCACACTAAACAACACGATCAAGTGCAATTGCATATGATAACATAGCCGAAGCAATAAATGCATTAAATCACCTAATTTAACCATTTATTTAATTATATTAAAATAATCTATTTACATCACTCACGTTTGCATAAAGCATAACAACGTAGGAATGAAGTAAATAACCATAGCATTAAATCCATCACATAACATAATCAGAGGTATGTGCAAATACCAGATAACCAAATATCATCATAAAACACACTGTCATCTCAAAATGGCATCATCATGCAATATGATTAACTGAACAACATAGTAGTCTAAAATCTTATGATACTAGAATCAAGATGTAACATCGGACCCTCGAGTCCTCTGAAATGTAGAACATCACATAAGAACAGATATCTCTCATATCAAAATAAAACAAGGTAAATGTCCGCAGCACATAACCAAATAATCCAACAAGAACAATCCATTCTAATTACTTAAGCATTTAATAATGATTGATTACTCTACATTAAAAAGACATTTAAAACACATAAGCAAACATAGTCATAAACATGACTAACCACTGCTACAGGAACCTAGTCCAATGTAGGATGGTAAAAGAACATAGTGCAATCTCTACACACATCTCAGGGTAATCACAGAACAACCTCATGATACCACATTGATCCTGGTAACCACTGGCACAAACCTCAGTGAACCAAAAATCACATCATAATCTCAAAGATCAGTCAAAAGCATAAACAAAGCAACTGATACAGAAACATAAATCCAAACACCCCAATGGTGTAGACCACTCAGGGTCACAATCATGATCCATCACAACAAAAGATCATCAAAGTCGCATCCATCAGGACGACTTACAAAAGTCAAATGGGAGAGGCACTACATCATCCCCCCCAAAGACTAGGCTTACTCCTAGAAGCCTGCAATCCAAGAAAAGAAACCAAAACACACAAGAACCAAAATCAAAAGCGAGCAATAGGAATAACTCAACAACTCTCTACAAGTCAAACCCAAATCACTCCAACACTCTCAAACCATCACATTAACCCCCAAATAGGTTAACCACAAGAGAATGGGTGTCACACAGACACAAGGTCCTCCAACAAGGATCCTTCTATGCGCTAGGAAAAAGCCATCTAGCATAGAGTCAACAATACAAGGTAAGGAACAAGCCCCTCTACCTCATCTACAGGTGCCCAACAAAACATGCACCTACCAAGAGACCGCAAAACCAGGTCAAAACACTAAGCACTTCCAACAAAAGTTGGAATCATGGGGAATAACCATCCCAAACTTCCCAAGAATACTATCATGTCACACATGATCATTCTGGAATCCACGTAAACTCACCCTTAGAACAAAGAGGATGAAAGTTTACCAACAAAAGGACACACTCCAAAAGACTGCTCACCACCAAGCATAGGAGCACAACACCTCACCAAGGCACAAAAGCTCAACTATCACTAAGAACTAGGGTAACACAACCCAACCAAACAAGATATCACCTTCTCACAAGGTTCAAAGACTTTCATCAGTGGACACAATCATGAAATGTCAGCATACCAACTCACGAGATGGTAACATGTGTCCAATGATACCATGTCCCTCTAGCACCATGCTAGGAAAACTGCACCCAAACTACCGCTAAACTCAATCTCTAGCCTCCAGTCAACGGTTAATGAGAAAATTTGACCGAGACAATCCACATGAAGATATAAGCTTAGGGAGAAGGATACTACAGAGTATTAGGACTGAGAGGGAGTCTCTCTCAACCTCTACACTAAATCAGCCCAAGACGCGTTAGGGAACTCACAATTTCCCCAACCATCAACATACTCACAAGAGAACACTACTGAGCTAGTGGCATAACCACACTAGCCTACTCTCTCAAGAGAGAAAGAATATGGAGATGTGCCAAGATCAACATCCAGAAAGGAGAATGTAGACTCATCAAAGAACTGAGTCACTCCCAAACGATAAGGCAACATCATCCACAACAAGGAATGCTCACAAACCACACTACACCTCACAAGGGTGGGTCAGTGCAATAGGAAACACAAAAACCCAAGCACGAACCCCAACAGGTACCTAGTAGATTATGAAGACAAGATAACTCTTCCGTTATGAATAACATGAGGAGTTAAACTTCTCCAATAGCCATAAATACGATATGTCATGATTGAATTGGCCTCTACTTGAAAAGGTACTCAAAACATTGATCAACAACTCCAAAAGCCATAGCCTTCATGTCCGAACTCAGATTGAATCCATTTGAAAAGCGTCGAAAAGATATCAACAAGGACTACAACATGAAGAAGCTAAGAGAGACCTAAGACCTACGATTTGAGCCACCACTCAAATCAAACAAAAAAGACAAAACCAACAGCCTTGGTCACCAAGACAAGCAATGAACGAAATGTCAAAATCCACACAAGAGCACACATGCCCAAAACAACATAAGGCATGGAATGAAAGGTAAATCACACATTGAAACCATCATTACTTTTCTTTCATAAATTCATTAATTAAGCATAACATAAGCACTAATGCATAATGAACTAAAAGATTTTCAAGCAAGGGTCCAAGAGTCACTATAGAACTAGTACATACCTTTCAATTTCTTTCAAAAATAACATTAAGTTTAATCACCATTTAAACCATTCAGTTACAATAACAAATTTAGATCTAACAAAGACACACTAGCATGTTCTCCATGATATTATCCCTTGAACGTACTACCAGAGGTTCAAGATGAACATGATAGAGTCAGAACACACAACTAGGCAACAGTAAAACACATCCAGAATAGTCATCATGAAACAAAATAAAAAGCCCAAATGGGAGAATTGCCAATTCCAACAGTAAGTACCAAAAAGAGCTCATTTCAACAATAAGTCAAATGTGACAACTGCCACAAAGAGAGCGATAGATAAAATTTGATGACTACTCCAAGAGAGGAAAATACTAAAAACCAATGCTAGCCCAACAACATGAGGAAAGTACCTCCAGCCCAATAAAATAAGGCATCAAACAAATCACATTACAGGTGATGACTGAGTACAGTCACACAAGAGGGATAAATCACTAGACAATGCTAAGGAATACATCATCCTAGCAATGTTAGAGAACACACTCACACACATCAAATAGTATACCATCAGTAATCTCATGCATATGCAAAAAACAAAAATTTCCATGCAATGCAACATTTAGATATCCATCAAATTAATACAGTTTTACATAAGCTTAAGAAACAATCAGATTGGGGACTTAAGTCATTAACCCAAATATATAATGCAAAACTACAACTTTGCAATGATTCACAATAAACACTCATTTTCAATGAAAGGAACCATTTTATCACCCTAAAGATAAAACATAGAATCAAAAATAAGATTCATTCATCAACTTACAATCAGGAGAAAACAGGGAAACAATGCACCTAACCCCACAAGGAGAAACAAGAAGAGGCACACAAGCCAACACATGGAAAGCAATCAGTGGCTCCATCCAAAAAGGGTCACACACGCAACCAACCAAACAAGGCACAAAGATCTCGCCTACAAAGCCAGGAAGACTCACTTCCTTCTCCACACACTACTCTAGTTGCCTCTACTGGACAAGCAAGTCCATCGCGAGTAGATACCAAAGCAACAAAGATCACGAGTTCTCACCAAGACACTCGCACTCAACCAACACATCAACAACTACAAGGGCAACATAAAGACAGAGATCCCACTGTTTGAACATGGGCTTTGATACCAGATGTAATGCTCCACCTGGAGATCCTTGGAAACAAGGATTCAAATCAAGCCAAGATTTTTTTTTTTTTACAAGTATGAGTGCACAAGACAACATCATATAGGGATCACAAAGATTGCAACGGAAGACTTCAATGCAATCTCGGCAACCAACGAATCTCCGAACGCCACTACCCAACTGACACACCCAAACAAAAGCCAACAACCACCACAACAAGATGAGGGCACAAGAAAAGACCACTCATCAACAAAACACCAAGCTGGGGTAAAATGTAGAATCCCAAAATTTGGCTAAGCCTGAAATCCTGAAGCCCTAAAAATTGGCTAAGTCTGGATTTCTGAAGCCCTGAAATTTCCTAGAATCCATAACTTATCTCTGAGAGATCTGAAACCTATCTCAAATGATTTGTCGCATATATTAAAATATATCTTAAGTATAAGTTGACGTCAACTTATACTTAAACGATATATTTTAAACCCCAAGAGACTAAAACAGAAACATGAAAACTCGATTTCAAGAGAAACTGACAGAATTCAAAATGCAACAACATAGGGTCAAAGAACGCCCAAAAGGGTATCCAAAACCACTCTAAAAAAGATCGGATCACGAAGAAAATTTCTCGCTGATGGCACGCGCGGGTTTTTCACAAAAACCGTGTGACACTTTTTACTAAGGGAGGGCGATACTTCTCCTTAAGGTGTGCGACACTCTTCCAGTGTCGTACGACATTTCTCAAGAAGGCATGCCATACTTTTCAACATCGTACGACATTTCTCAAGAAGGCGTGCGAAACTCTTCCAGTGTCGTACGACATTTCTCAAGAAGGCATGCGATACTTTACAGTGTCGTATGACATAGTTTGCATGGGCGTGCGATACTTTTTAAAGTGTCGCACCATGCTGAACAAATGTTGCCCATAGAAACACGAAAACACTCCCAGAAGCAAAAAGGACCAAAATTAGAGCAAAGAACCTCCACACCAGGGAGTACCGGATCCATAAAGGCTCGAGGAATGAACACTCGAGTGCAAGAACAACACAGAAAGGAGAACATCCATCCATCTAAACTATAGCAGCAAAGAACACACTGAATAAAAAACATCGCAGAGAACAAAAGCAACATTGCAATGTACATAAATACATCTCAAGAAAAAAACAACCAAACTAAGTACGCGGTTCCTCCCAACCGTCAATAGCATCATAAGACCATCGTGGATAGCCATCCCTCGCGCGTAACATCCCAAGCCACCGACCAAATCGTCAGTACTGTCGTAATAGGGACGTCACTACTAAAACATGCATAATAACAGCATAAGAAAATCTAACATGCTAGTGATAACGCATAAGATAATCCTACAGTAGATAACATCACCTATCACATGCTAAATAGTAGTAAGCAACAGATATACTACTAAAGCAAATCACATCATCTAATCATATGCTAAACATCATAATAAGGGAATGCGTCAAATAAAATAACATCATCTAAACATGATATAAAAGCATCCCAAGGAAAGCATAAATCACAAGAAAGCATACTCCGGAACCCAAAGTACCAAGTGAAGACATCCAACAACGGTCGCACTAGGACAAAAGATCGTCTCTGTACACTGATCCCTAGCAGTGGTGAAGGTAGCTATGCCTCCCAACCACGTGGAACCCGTAGGTCCACACCTACTGTGCTGATGGAGATAATGATCCAACCACAAACACACATAAAGCACAACATCCAAGGCTAACACTCATGCTAGACAATATGATGGCTGAACCAAGAACCTAAGACAATGCAAGGAGTAAAGGTCCTGGTCAAACACTCAATAGGCTACTATGTAGGGGCTGACATCCTGGAGAGTTGCTTGGCATCAAAAAGCCCAAGCTCGAATCGTGTGTCCTTAAACTTAAACGGGTGCTCACACATTGTGTCCTCGAACTTAATCGGGTGCTCACACATTTTACTTATCTTAAGTTTTATTAACAATTGCACATTTTATTTAGTTATCACTTGCTTAAAACTTCTTATCCTCTGTCAACCTCCGACGCCATGAATGCCGAGCTGTGAGATAGAAGCCCCCTCCAAATGCTACCCTACCCTACCCATGCTCATCCTACAACAAGTGCCCATGGGCATGCATACTCCCATCCCAACCCCAATGATCATAACTTTCGACAAATCCACGAAAGATCGAGCCTCGCAAGTCACCCAACAAATGTACGTGCACGTACTCGTGTGTGGCGCACCACCATCACAAAGATCATAACACAAGGACAGGAATGAGAACACAATGGAAAGAAAACACCCAACTGAAAGCAACATGGGAAGGACAGATTCTACACAAATCCCAAAGCCAATAAAATCATACATCATGAAATCACTCAACTGACCTCAATCCGAGAGTATGGATTCTACACGAATCCCAATGATGTAACAAGACCAAACATCATGAACTCACTCAACCGACCTCAATCTGAGAGTATGGATTCTACATGAATCCTAGCGTTCACGAAGCAAAAGTAAAGGTCAAAAAGAAACCATAAAAAGTATAAAATCACTTAACCGAACACGTCGGGAGTACGGATGCAACACGCATCCCAATGCAACATAAAAGTGCAATAGTGGTTTGATTGATACCCAAAAAAATCATCCAGGTCCACGAACCACAATGTGCCAAAAAAAACCCTGAGAAAATAGGGCGGCACGCAAAATGAGGTAAAAATCCCAAATTTTGAAAAACTTTCAAAATTAAAACCCATTTGGCCTTTGGGTTCAAAAACCCTAAAAATTCAAAAATAAATGGAATCAGACACCGTATGCAAAAATGGCCAGCATAATGGCGTAAAATCCCAAACCCTCATCCCAAAAAATAGGGAAATGTTCATACCCGCCCAACCAGGTAGAACTAGCATACAGAAACGGAGGGGAACACTAGTTCTCAGCCTCCAAACAAACGGATACCAAAAACAAAAGCAGAAACAGAGCAGAAACAATAAAACAGGAAAGCCCTACCTCACAGCCAAAAGGGCAAAATGGGAATCTGAACCATAAAATAAATATCTCGCAGAAGTAGCTGAAAATCGCGGCAATCCAAAGTTTCCCCGAGCTGGATCAAACGAGCCCAACCTCGCGACGATCCCACGCCCGTAGCTCCCATAACAAACAAAACAGTAAATCCTCATGAAGAGGATTTTGGGTTTTACTCTCCAACTTTCCAATTTGAAAGTGAAAAGTGAGGAATTAAATTCCTCTTTGGATACTTATTCACTTTTCGGATGAATAATCGATTAGGACATTTAACCAGCCAATCTATTTAAATCCCGAATCGACCCAAACGAAAACAAACTATTCATATAAATAGGAATTCATCTATGGCAAAGCTGCCAAAAATTAAAATAAATCAATTAAAAAGCCCGAAAACCCAAAAACACATAAAACTCCTTAAACAACTTTCGTGACAATGCGAACCTCTAAATGCACAAACACACTTACTAGTCTAATCACATAATGCAAATGAGTTCGGATTTAATAATCACCGAAAGGTTTAATTAAACATTTTAATAAAGGATACGTCGACCATATAAGGACGACATTGGTAAAATATGAATGGCTAAATCACTAACTCCATGTGCCACTGCTAGGGATATAATCCTGCACACTAAACAACACGATCAAGTGCAATTGCATATGATAACATAGCCGAAGCAATAAATGCATTAAATCACCTAATTTAACCATTTATTTAATTATATTAAAATAATCTATTTACATCACTCACGTTCGCATAAAGCATAACAATGTAGGAATGAAGTAAATAACCATAGCATTAAATCCATCACATAACATAATCAGAGGTATGTCCAAATACCAGATAACCCGATATCATCATAAAACACACTGTCATCTCAAAATGGCATCATCATGCAATATGATTAACTGAACAACATAGTAGTCTAAAATCTTATGATACTAGAATCAAGATGTAGCATCTGACCCTCGAGTCCTCTCAAATGTAAAACATCACATAAGAACAGATATCTCTCAGATCAAAATAAAACAAGGTAAATGTCCGCAACACATAACCAAATAATCCAACAAGAACAATCCATTCTAATTACTTAAGCATTTAATAATGATTGATTACTCTGCATTAAAAAGGCATTTAAAACACATAAGCAAACACAGTCATAAACATGACTAACCATTGCTACAGGA
Organism: Cupressus sempervirens; assembly: GCA_028749045.1. NCBI lineage: Eukaryota > Viridiplantae > Streptophyta > Pinopsida > Cupressales > Cupressaceae > Cupressus > Cupressus sempervirens. The sequence continues at coordinate 626,428,861 of CM053785.1, forward strand.
ACCTAGTCTAATGTAGCATGGTAAAAGAACATAGTGCAATCTCTGCACACATCTCAGGGTAATCACAGAACAACCTCATGATACCACATCGATCCTGGTAACCATTGGCACAAACCTCAGTGAACCAAAAATCACATCATAATCTCAAAGATCAGTCAAAAGCATAAACAAAGCAACTGATACAGAAACATAAATCCAAACACCTCAATGGTGTAGACCACTCAGGGTCACAATCATGATCCATCACAACAAAAGACCATCAAGGTCGCATCCATCAGGACGACTTACAAAAGTCAAATGGGAGAGGCACTATAGTTAATATCAAATTTATGAGAATGAAAACTACATTCTTTTTGATAGTTGATTTTGATTGGATAGATACTTATGAATTAAAAGAGTATTTTGAAATTTTGTACACCATGAAAAAAAAAATAGCATTCAATAGTTTTAAAACTAATAATATGTCATGTGTAAACTTAAGTGAAAACATTGGAGCCTTCCATAAAATTCTAAGATCAATCATAGAAATAGAAGTGAGAATTCCATTTAACATAAAAACTTTGTCATGTTTGGATATTTTACAAGACTACATTATTCATACTGACATGCTTAATAAACCATACAAATGGTAGTGAATGATCATTTACATTACAAAAGGAAATTAAAAAAATACACTCATCCTACATTTCACTATTTCATGATGTCACCTTTCATTTTGAGCATTGGGAATACTAACTTCTATTTTATTTTATAAATCCTCCCTTATCAAGAATATGGTTCATTGCCATATGGATGAAGTGAAATTTTTTCAGACTTTCAATGAGCTCAAATTCACATGGAACATTTTTCAGATTGTCATAGGAATTTAATTTTAGTATCTTAAGGTGTGGCATCACTACATCCTCTAATTTTGGCAACTCCTCTAACAGTGAAAAATTAAAAATAATGTAGCTGAGGAAATCTTGAAACTTTCCAAACCATTTTGGAAAATCCTCACTATTTGTATTGGTTATCATCTCTAACTTTATAAGTTAGGCATCATTTCTAGTGTAGGATATTGAGCACAATGGTACTTCTATAACTTCCATTGCATCAAATTTAGAAACCAGATATATCCAAATCGACACTACAACCTAAAGTAAGGAGAGGTATTCAAAACCCTTCATAGCTAACATTTTCTCTAATAGAGGTGGAAGATTTCCTTCATAAGAACAATTGTTATCTATTGTGAGAGCATGCATCTTCACCAATGCTTCAAGGATCCCATCTTCTATGCTTTTCAATTCAACCTTGTGTCAAATACTTATGTTCACTTTGCAAAGGTTGACCAAACTAAAATTCCCCAACCCAAAGAATTCATTCTCGTCCATTCATAGTTTGCAATACTAATCTAATTTTAGTACCTCCAAAGATACAGGCTTTGATATTCCTTTTGGTGGGGATTTCTCAGTCATTGTGCATATATATAGTTGTTCTAGGCAATGAAGTTCACCAATCCACTTAGGGAAGTGTTCTAGATTCCTACAATAAGAAATGGCAAGGAAGCAAAGATTTATTGCTTTTCACATAATTTGATACCATAGTAAAAATTTTCTTACCTTAATTCAAAATTCTAAAGATCTTCAAACTCCCAACACAATCTCACAATGATAGAATTATGGTGCCACTAAAGTCAAGTATGTGTAGTACTCTTGCACCATGAAGCAGGATTGTTGGAATATTTCAAATGTGTCTATTTTATGAAAATGATAAATAGTGTCAAGACATGATGTAGAATATAACATGTTTCTTGCCATTACATCTACATCATTATCACCTATGCTTCTCTTTCCCATAAAAAACCTATGGTACCTCCCACCCATTTGTGTAGTGAAACCTCTCTTCAAGGTTTCTTCCACACTAAATGCACATTGCCTTTCTTTTGCTATGTTATTGTTGGAATCAAGCAATAAATCATGTAATGTGAAAAATCTATGTATATGTTGATAACTGAAATCTACATCATACATATGATCTACTCTCTCTACCAAACATAAGCTATGAAGGTGAGAAATATAACTCCATCCAGTATCTTCTTGGTCCCCTCCTTGAGAAACATATCCTTCTACTAGTCACAGGTTTATTAGATATTGAACTCTATTACCTCATCTTCCAAAAAGAATAAAAAATACACAAATAAGGGAAGAGAATCATTACTCAGCTTGAGAATCTGCATAATTGGATCCTCAGTAGAATTTGTCACCCTTAGCTGCTCCAATTAAGACTCCCACTCCCTTGACAATGTCTTATTCGCCAGAGACACTGCCACTATTTTAACAGCCTGGGTAGGCTCCCACATTCCTCTTCAATTTGATGAAAAATCCATTCAAGCTGATTTGGTAGTTGATTTCAATGGAAAGTAAAGGAACAAAATAGGTTACAACTCTCTTCTTTTGACAAAGTTTGCAACTCATAAACACAAGCATTAATGTAGTTCCAAACATGTTTGCTTTATGTTGTGACCACAATTTTGCACTGGGGGTTACTCCCCCTAGAAAAGCCCAATGGTAATACAAATTTCTCATGATTGGCTTCCCTCCATGCATCATCCAACACAATGAGGAACCTTGTGCTTGCTAAACAACCATGAATCATCTCTACTACCTCCACCGCATCTACCCTCTTATTACAACCTCGTTAAAATATGGTTCCATGACCAAAGTAACCTATAAATTTTTAAAGGAGTAATTTTGAGAAATAGAAAACCATGCAAATCGCTCATATCTATTATTTATTCTAATGAAAAAAAATTGCATTAAAAATGCTTCTCTACATTGCCCATACCAATGACGCCAATGACAGGCATGTCAAGGTCATCAAGTAGGAGAATGACTTGTTCAACCTTGGACTCAATAGCCACTAGATGTGAACCACTCTCTATTATAGATGACCCCTTCTAGTTTAGATCTTGCACTATACTTATGGAAGGTTAGTCTAAATGAATTGTTAGATAATGACAACAATTGAAGAAAAGCAGAAAAAACAAGATTGTGAAAACAATCTTTTTTTCTATTTTAGAAAAAGAATAGTTTTTATCTTCAAAAGGAAACTTTTAGTTTTTGAGGAATAAATCAAGTTTTATTCTATGTTGAGAAGTTTTTCTCTTATCTTCAAGAGGTTATATCTTTCTTCTCCATGAAGGCATAAATATCAATATCTAAATAGAAATATTGTAGTAGCACAATGAAGTTGAAGATGTAATGAGCTTCTTCTAAGCAATAAGAATACCAATACTTGCCCAGTGGATGTTTCCTTGACATATTGTCAAGGTTTTACCATGTATATCTATGTATTGTCATTTCTCTTGTTATTGATATTTATTTCTCTTATTGTTTCTTTGCATCTAACTTGTGTTGTAAAGTATATTGTTTTTGGTTAATGCTTTCACTTCCATAACAAGTGGTATCAGAGCAATTTCTTTTTTATAGTAGTTGTGTTAGAAGTTTTGAGTTTTTGTAGCATCAAATGGAAAAGGTTTCAAATGCAAGATTTGAGGTGGAGAAATTTAATGGCAAAAACAACTTTGAGCTATGGAAGCTCATGACACGTGACTTGTTAGTTCAGTAGGGGTTGCATAAGGCATTAGCTAGAAAGTCAAAGAAACTGACAAATATGATAGAGGATGATTGAGAAAATTTGGATATGAGAGCTCTAAGCACAAATTGATTTTTTTTGGTAGATGAGGTTCTTTTTGATATTGTTGAAGAAGATACAACTATAGGTTTATGGAGTAGAATGGAGAGTCTTTATATGACAAAATCCCTGACAAATTGAATCTACTTGAAGAGGCAACTGTATAGCTTGCAAATGAAGGATGGTATAAAAATTATTGATCATTTAAATGTTTTCAATACTCAAATTTTTCAATTGGGTGGTATGGATGTAAAAATTGATGATGAAGACAAAGCAGTAACATTGTTATGTTCTTTGCTCGAATCCTGGAATCCCTTAGTTCTATTAGTTTTAGTACAATTGATTCCCTTGAATTTTATTCTATTGTGAGAGCTTTGTTTTCTAAAGAGTTGTGGAGGAAGTCTAATAAAGAAACCTCCACACCAGAAGCAATGGTGGCTAGAGGTTGTTCCATAGAAAAAGGGGAAGGTTTGAGAGATAAACCCAAATCCAAATCAAGAGGCAAAAAGAGTAAGGGAAAATGTTGTTATTGCAATAAAGTAGGACATCTCAAGAAAGATTGTTGGAAAAGAAAAGAAGAGAATGATGAATCGAAAAAGGAAGAGAGTCCAGTTGAGGAAAATTGAGGTACAGTTGGTGAAATGTTATCTGTCTATGATATCTTACAAAGTGAAGATGAATGGATTTTAGATTCTAATGCTTTTGATCACATGTGTCCACATAGGAGTTGGTTTTCTTCTTACCAACCTATTGATGGAGGTGTTGCTTTTATGGGAAATAATGCTTCTTGTACGACTGTTGGGATTGGGAGTATTAGAAACAAGATGTTTGATGGTATTGTAAAGAAACTAACAAGGGTAAGACATGTACCAGAACTAAAATAGAATTTAATTTCCTTGGGTGTTTTGGATTCTAGTGGTTATAAATTCTCTTGTCAAGGTGGAGTTCTTAAAGTGTCTAAGGGAATGTTAGTGGTGATGAAGGCTACAACATTTGGAAACCTTTATAAGCTAGAAGGAAGTATAGATGTAAATCATGTGATAGTGGTATTTAAGGAAAGTGACGAATCTACTCATTTATGGCATCAATGATTGGGTCATATGAGAGAGAAAGGGCTAAAGGTACTGGTAAATCATAAGTTGCTTCCAAATGTAAAATCTTTAAATTTTAATTTTTGCAAGCATTGTGTCTTTGGAAAGTAATGTAGATAGAAGTTTAAATTTGGTAGCCATACAAGCAAAGGTATTCTAGATTGTATTCATTTAGATGTTTGGGGTCCATCCCCCATAGTTTCTTTTAATGGAGCATCATATTTTGTGACATTTATAGATGACTACTCAAGAAAAGTATGGGTCTTTTTTATTAAAAGTAAAGCTGATGTGTTTGGTGTATTCAAACAATTTAGAGTTTTTGTTGAAAAGAGTACAAGAAGATCAATCAAGTATTTTAGAACAGATAATGGAGGTGAGTTCACATCTTTAGAGCTTGAGAACTATTGCAAAGAAGATGGGATCGTAAGGCATAAAACCACAATTTACACTCCTCAACAAAATGGTGTTGTTGAACTCATGAATAGGACTCTTCTAAAGAGAGCAAGAAGTATGTTCAGTAATGCCAAATTGCAACAAGAGTTGTGGACAGAAGTAGTTAATACAACATGCTATTTGGTAAATCGATCACCATCAATTGAAATAGATTGCAAGATTCCAAAAGAGGTATGTGCAAGTCATTCATGTGATTTTTCAAATCTGAAAATATTTGGTTGTGATGCTTATGCTCTTGTTTCTAAAAATTAGTGTTCTAAGTTAGACCCAAAATCCAAGAAATTATCCTTTGTTGGCTATGGTGATAGAATTAAGGGATATAGATTGTGGGGTCCTACTACCATGAAATCATCATTAGTAGAGATGTAGTATTTGATGAATCCTCTCTAACAAAATTAGATTTTGTAGAAAATAATTTGGAATAGGAAGAAGTACCACAATATCGACAAGTTTAGTTGGAAACTCATCCTTCTATAGAAGAAAAAGAGCAAGAAGATCTCTTTGAAGAAGAAGGTGCAGATTTAGAAAATATGTAGGAAACTATGGAAATACCACAACCATCTCTTAGAAGATCTACATGAGTTAAGAATCCTCCTAAAAGGTATGATGATTTCATTTCATTAGTTGCTTTGATTTCTAATGATGGGGAACCAAGTTGTTATCAGGTGCAATAAGAAATGCTAAATGGAAAATAGAAATGAAAGAAGAAATGGATGCCTTAGAGAAGAACAAGACATGGGACTTGGTAGAACTTCCAAAGGGTAGAAAGATTGTTGGCTGCAAGTGGGTCTACAAACTGAAGAAGGGTGTTGATGATAAAATTGAAAGGTACAAGGCAAGGCTGGTAGCAAAAGGATATTCTCAAAAAGAAGATATTAATTTTCATGAGGGTTTTTCACTAGTTTTTAAGCTTGTTTCTATTTTAATTGTATTAGCATTAGTTGCATTACTTAATCTTCAGTTAGAGCAACTAGACGTTAAAACAACATTTCTACATGGAGATTTGGATGAGGATATATATGTGGAAGAACCAAAAGGGTTTGTTCAAGATCACAATAGAAAATTTGTTTGCAAACTCAAGAAATCATTGTATGGCTTGAAGCAGTCAGCCAGGCAGTGGTACAAGAAGTTAAATTTTTTCATGGTGAGCCAAAACTTTGTAAGAAGTGAGTATGACCATTGTGTTTACTTTAAAAGTGTAGAAAATGGATTATTCATTATCTTGGTATTATATGTTGATGATATGCTTGTAGCAAGTAAAAGAATGGCTGAAATTAATAAGTTGAAGGCTTAGTTGGCTAGGACGTTTGATATGAAGGATCTAGGAGCAGAAAAACAAATTTTGGGTATAGAGATACATAGAGACAGGGAACATGGTAAGCTTTGGCTATCACAAAAGAAATATGTAGAGAAGATTCTCATAAGATTCAGTATGCAAAATGTGAAACCTATTAATATCCCTTTGGATTCCCATTTTAAGCTTTCTTCAATTTTATGTCCTAGTACTAAGGAAGAAAAGGATTATATGTCTCATGTACCTTATGCAAATGCAATAGGAAGTTTAATGTATGCGATGGTATGTACAAGACTAGATATTTCACATGTAGTGGGTGTTGTCAGTAGATATAAGGAAAATCTAGGTAAAGAGCATTGGGCAGTAGTGAAATGGGTGCTTCAGTATCTTAGAGGCACAAATGATTATTGTATCGCCTATAACAGTTATACTGATTTAATGTGTGGTTATGTTGATTTTGATTTTGCAGGTGATTTGGATAAAAGGAGATCTACATTAGGTTATGTCTTTACTCTTGCATGTGGAGCAATTAGTTGGATGTCAAAACTCCAAGCAACAGTTGCTCAATCTACAATTGAGGCAGACTATATGGCTAGCTCAAATGCATGTAAAGAGGAAATTTGGTTGAAGGGTTTTTTGGACAGGTTATTGAAGAAGGTGGATTATCTCTTGAAAAGGTCCATACACCTAAAAATTGTGTAGATATATTTACCATACCAATGCTGGTGGAGAAGCTAAAATGGAGTGTGGCTTCTCTTGGTTTGCAAAAGGGTTGATACATGGGCATGGACAAGTATTAGGTAAATTTTTGTCAAGGTGGAGATTGTTAGATAATGACAACAATTGAAGAAAAATAGAAAAAAACAAGATTGTGAAAATAATCTTTTTTTCTATTTTAGAAAAAGAATAGTTTTTATCTTCAAAAGGAAACTTTCAGTTTTTGAGGAATAAATCAAGTTTTATTCTATGTTGAGAATTTTTTCTCTTATCTTCAAGAGGTTATATATTTCTTCTCTGTGAAGACATAAATATCAATGTTTGAATATAAGAATACCAATACTTTCCCGGTGGATGTTTCCTTGACATATTGTCAAGGTTTTACCATGTATATCTATGTATTGTCATTTATCTTGCTATTGTTATTTATTTCTCTTATTGTTTCTATGCATCTAACTTGTGTTGTAAAGTATATTGTTTCTGCTTAATGCTTCCACTTCTACAACATGAATGACATCCCTATCAAGCTTCAACTCATTTCCATCTTCCATGGACTCATTCTATCTTTCAAGATTAATCCAACGTGCCATTTTGAGCAAAACACTAATTGAGACTAATTGAAAGCACTGACACAAGAGGATTGAGAGATTTCATTATCAGTACCTCTTGATTGAAGAGCACATTCATCCAATATATCCTCTGCACAGTAGACATCTTTTCATGGGTGCATAATGTGCACTCTGGATATTTGTATCTCTGAGAGAATCTTAAATTTGTGAGCTTTTTGCTCAGCCATTCACAGTCACTTCTAAAGTTACAGACAAGTAAAACTTACTTGTTTATGTCTTCTATCAACATCCTACCAAGCTTTTCAAGAACACCAACCACAATAGATGTCATAATTGACCTTTGCAACAATTGAGAGATTTAACCACTCTCAAATAGTACTATCAACTACACGGATAAAACTTGAAGCACTCTTAAAATTTGATGCCTCCTAAAAACTATGATCAATACTAAACTATAACAATGTGAGTAGAGCAGGTAAAATGAAGCTATTTCTAAGAGAATGGATAGCAAGGATTCTCAGACATCCAAGGGCCCAAGTTATTCAACTCACTTTTACTTTAACTATGTTGTTCTTTTCTTTCACGGTGACTATAATAACTTAAATTATTCCTCAACTTTGGCACTTTAATTATTTCCTTCATCTTTTAAATAATGCATATGATAACTCTGGACTTCAAAAATATTCCATCTTTTAATACTTTAAAAAACAAGGTAGACCCATCTTATTTGATTTATGAGGATGTTTTTTTCCTTTTTCTGAAACAATGAATAAAACCTGATCTCTTCTTATGACTACAAGTTTGAAGCAATGCACCTTGTCATAATATAGGACTATATATACATGTTTTTTCACTTAGCATTGCCCATAATCATACAAGAATGTTGTTTTTATTTGAAATCACAGAACCAGTATATGCTTTCTCCCAACAAATTTGTCTTGCAACAATCTTGAAGGTAAATTTGAATCTAGTGTGCACTGCTTAGAAATTTAGAGACTTACATGAGTAGATTAATATTTCTTTGCAATGCATAATACACGAGAATAATTGTCACAATTCTGAGTGAGTGAATGTGTAATCCATGGATGAAGAGGGAAGGGTTGAGGTTAATGGACAGGTGCTCTCTGAAAATTTTTACTATTTTTTTTGAAGAGTATTTTATTTCAAAATATTGTTCAACTTAGAAATTGATGTTTCTAAATCATGCAAAATTCATGGAATGAACTATAAATAAAAAGATAAAAATAAGTAAAGGGATATTTTTTGTGCATTTTTCCTTAACAGTAGTCTAAATAATAGAGAATTGATTTCTAGTTTGTAGATATCATGCTTTGATTTGCATCTGAATTATATTTCTAAAGTATTTTTTTTGGTTTTTAATGTTCAAGTAGTAAAATGTTTGAACACTTGAAATTCAATATAATTTACCCAAATGAATTTTTTGTAGTGATTCTTGTATTACGTGGCATTCTATCTAGGATTTTGGTTGATCAAACAACTATATCAATGTAAAGATCCAAATTTGAAGCATGTATGAGGAACCTTGATAGTACTTGGGAGAAATGAGTATTAGGAATATTTTCTAGTCCATCTAAGATAGGAACTTATAATTATTGATATCATGAGTTCATAACAAATGTTAGTTTTAATAGTAGAATTGGTCTTTAAGTAGAACATTTTGAATAGGGATCAACTTGGATTATTTGTACCATTATGCTGATTCATTAACTTTGAATTTATTCATTAGCACTCAACATGTGTCTTATCATTTTCCTCAACTTTCTTGCAAAAAATCCCTTAACAAGTGATGTGACATACTTTCTCATCCTCCATCTATATCTCATCTCTCTCACTTTCCTGTAGTAGCAACATCAGTTAATTGAGCTGTTCATTCATCTTAGCAAATTTTCTTTCAATTTATTTCAACACATAATTCCTTGACATTCTCCTACATTATATTGTAGCTTACATATGAACCCTTGTGATGAACATTAATCATTATCTTCACTCTTACTCTGTAAACTTTCCTTTTCAACTTGTGAGTAGCACTAAGCCTCTACAATAGCAATTTTGTTTCATTGTGTTATAAGTATCTCACCAATATTCTTTCCTCTCAACTTGAACTTTTGATAACATTGTCTTTCTCTTATGGAACCATTAAGCTTTCTCTACTCTATTAGGCTTATGCACTTTACTCATATCTGCAACCGTGGAGTTGCCTTAACAACTGTGACCTAACCTCCAACCTTAGATGGAAGTTGTTCTTCTCTCAATAATGCAACATCTACTATAAGGCTTACCACAATTTTTCCCCCTCTATCTATTGCTACCTGCATTTAATAAATTGTTTATTCAAAGTTAAATATAAATAATAAAGATCATGTTACTTGTTAAGTCTATAGATTTTCTCCCTCAAGAACTTTTGAGTTCTTTGCCTTCACTTTTGCAACCCTCTTTCTGCCACCAATCTTCTTTAGATGTCTTTCTCACTAGCAATACTTATGCAATGGGTGGATTTTAGATGTTAGGTACCATTGATATTGAAAAGAATTTAATTAAATTAATTTTTTTATAAAATCCAAAGCTAATGAATCAACATAATTTCTATTTGTCTTAAGTTCTATTATAATATCAACAATGGTAAAATAAAAAAAAATCACATAATTGATTTATTCATTAGATCTCTTTTTATTTTATTATACTTGAGTTAAATTTGGAGTTGTTTCTCTATTTAAGGTGATGTTCTTTTTTGTCAAAGAGCATAAAATAAGGGCAATTGTTGTGAAAAAATTTAATCCTCGCCAAGGATTTCATCAAGGCTTGCTTTTTTTCTCTTATAACGATTCAATGTTCATCATTGTAATCATCCAATCCAATCCCATTCAATACATAATCAGATTCTTGGTTGCATCAAATCAATTCTAAAAGTTGAATTGCATTATTTTCTTCCTGTCTCTCTTCATATGATGACTGTTTTGGTTACAAGTTATTTCTAGGAACTATGGGATTTAATAGTCAACACCAATATGATATCAAAGCACCAACATGTGACTTGTCCTTTGTTTATAGAGATTTTTATTTGAGGGGGAAAAATGGAGCATCATGGAGAAAAATAGACATCATCATTGCTTCTAGAAACCCAAAAAGCCTAAGATCATGATATTGCTGTCAAGTGAAGTGCACATGTGTACATGCTCTAGTGCAAAACTATCTTGAGTATCGTCTATTGGCTTAACCTACAAATTTGTAAATATGAAATATTGGTTTCAAATATAATGCATTATATCTAAGATGTGTTCTTGGTATATCGTAATGTGACATATAATTTATTCAACTTGCTTGTAGAAGCATATACATTTTAAGTGATAAATATCTTACTTGTCTATTAGGATTAAACCATGGATAGAAATAACAATTACATGCAAATATAACCAATAATAGAAAATAATAGATCACACAGAAAAGAACACAAGACACCAAGATTTAACGTGGTTCACCCAATCCCTGGGCTATGTCCACCAAACAGAAAGTTTGATATTTTTATGATCCAGTGATTACAACCCAATTACAATCCATAATCCCTTACAGCTCAATACCATTGCAATAACCAATTTCACATCACAACATCAAACAATGCCTAACCCTAAACCCTTTTATACAAGTATTAAACTACTTTAGGGTTATAATTAATAATTACAGGTCGGCCCAAAATCCTGATAAAATAGGGCCCAATTTTTTTTCCAAAGAATTTATGAAGTATGTACAGTACTTTCCTGATCAGTCACCATAATCTAACATTATCTTTTGCTATCAAGTAAAGTACCTGTGTGGGCATGCTCTACCCTCAAACTATCTCAAGTATCATTGACTGGCTTAACCTACAAATCCAAGTAAATATGAAATATTGATTCCAATTAGAATACATTGCATTGGATAACAACCTTATATTATCAATGATAAATATTACACCATTTCACTATTTTCAACTGAAGCACATGTGTGTACCTACTCTACTTTTGAGCTAAAAATATCACCCACTAACTCAACCTACAAAATTCATGTAAAAACAAAATATTGGTTTTATTTATGCAGAAACTATCAAAGGACTATAAGAGTCTGCTTTGAATTTTACAGTATAATTCAGATTAAAAATTACATACTTGTGTCATTATAGTTGGACATCGAGTACACAATATACATGTACACAAGATATTTTTTTGGTTTTAGACTCCCAAGGCATCCGTACATAGGTAAATACAGATGAATTCTATTGCAAATCAGTAGTGAGATCAACTGGTGTCCTTCCCTATAGTCAACATCACATATGATATATATAATACATCATTTGCATCTCCCACCAAACCACAATTAGCACAGTGGTGGGAGTTCCTTACATTTTATAGAGGTTTCAAATCTTAAGTTGCTGACTGTGCCCTTAACCAGTCACTGTCTACACCACACCAGTCACTCCTTGAAGTTCTCAGTAACAAAACAATACAAAAGATGACTTAACAAATAAAAATAAATACAAATAGATTTCTCACATCAACTAAACAAGAATCATGTTCTATATGATATTACCAAGTCACTATTGCCAGGATTGTTCCATGGGACAGTTAACTATAAGTATGCAGGGAATTTTATTTCTATTGATTGTTAGTATTACAAATTTGAATTAGTACAAAAAAAACCTCCCTCTCCTTCCACTCACATGGATCTCTCCAAAATAGACCTTGACTCTCCCAAAATACTGACTGAAACTACTAACTACCTTTCAACTATTTGATAACAGTCACCAAACTGACTATACTAACCAAATAAAGTTAGAATGTGCTGTCAAGTTGACAACTAAAGTTGTCAACTCGAAAAATCAACATCCAAGACCTATACCAAAGACTTCTAAAAAGGTTCTAATGACAACCTTTAACACCAAACTTAACTTATAATTCATACTAAACCCTATTAACGCTAATTAAGCCCTTGCTTAGCTTATATTGCCAATATAGGCAATTTAAAATATTATGCACTTCAATTTCTTTTGACATCATTTAAAACCATTATTATTCTTTTCCATCAACCCCTAACCTAAGATCAATGCATAACTCTACCTAGTGACCTGTAGGTACCTTATAGACTTAATAATGCCATTAAGGCTTACAATCAAAGTTTGATTACAATAAGATCAACTTATGATCAAAAAATTATTATATGACCATGAACATTCACTTTACATGTTTTAATGGCCTTTGAAGGCCATTTGACTTCCACTCCTCCCATGGATCCATTAGTGATCCTAGTTCTCTCCATGGCTAACATTGGTGCTCCTGCACCATACTCCCCAACTATGAAATTGTTCCAAGTCCTCTTGGAATGCTCTAAAAAATAAAAATTTCCAACTGAATCTTCCTGTCTTCTCATGTCCCTTACACATTTGTATTTTTTCACTGCATACTCCAAGCTTGCTTATTTTCTAGAATGCCTTGTGATTGAACCTTCTAGTTTTCTATGCTTATCCATGCTTATGCCTTGTTGTCCATACTATTTTTTTTTCATTTTGTGTGTGTGTGTGTGTGTGTGTGTGTGTGTGTGTGTGTGTGTGTGTGTGTGTGTGTGTATTTATTTTAGACCTTAGGAGGCCTTACTATGTGTGTTCTATGAAAATTGCACTTACAATCTTTTCAAAATGGTTTTATTTTTTTAGTGACACATCTTATAGGAATAATGGCTAATATATGTAACCTTATGTTTGCAAGAAGTTGGACAAGGTGGGAGTGTACTAACTCTAGACTTATTTGTTGATCACTTCTTCATCAGCCTGTAGTCACTGTATTCCAAGTTCTTGATTCTTTTCCTTGTTCTAAAAATGAAATATTCTATTTAAGATTCCTTATAAGTTTAAGATAGAGAAACATACTTTGAAAGACATATTGTAGTGAGAGTGATAATGGTAAATAAAAATAGGGTTAGGGATGAGCAAATTTCCATTCTCTGAAAGACATACTATGTTGTATTCCTTCACGTTTCATTTTTCTTTGACTAATTTTTGAGCATTTGGAGGTTCATTTGATAAGAAACATCCCTTTTCTCCATTCTACTTTATTCTTTCTAGTCCAGTGATGCCAATGAGCATAACTATTATAAAAAGATAGCATGAATCATGTAGGAACAAATTTTTCAAATTGCACTACAATGCTCCACCTCTTCTTTCATTTTTTACTCTTCTGACATCCATTATACCGAACCATTTATGGAGAAGACATTCTGCAAAATGTCTTCATCAAATTAAATACCTTTATGTCATGACTGGCTAGAAATGAAAATGTCAAGATGCATATTTATTAATTATTGATTGCATTCATGTAAGCCACTCTCTTGCTAGCATATAATTCCCCAAACTAGAATCCATTCTCTTTATCCTATCGGGCCACTATAGAGAAGTGGACTTAATTGTTGTGTCATAGGAGAAGAAAAAACTTGAATGTTCTGAATGCCTTTGATACAAAACAAAAAATATTGGCACTTCCAAAAACTGAGTATACATGTACACAAGGAAAGCCAAACAATTGCCAGAATGAATTAATCATATCGAACTATTGAAATAAATAGTCACAACTTTGATATGTGCATACTCTACACTAAATACAAACTTGCCCTATTAAATGAGCCCAAATCATGACAAACAAGGAGTAATGGAAAGGTTCAACAAATTTTTTTGAATTTATGTCAATGAAAGTTGATGATATTATAATATGGGTGAATTTGAGCGAGGTGAATAATTTTTTCTATCAAAACCATATGTGCAGATATAAACATTAAGTACATGTCCAATATTTTTGCAAATATTTACATTAGTTACACCAAATTTTTCTTTCAAAACCATGTGCAGATATAAACATTAAGAACAACATGTCCAATATTTTTGTAGATGTACACATTAGTTACGCCAAATTTTTGTTTCAAAACCATATATGCAGATATAAACATTAAGTACAACATGTCCAATATTTTTGCAGATATATTTTCCTATGAAGAAAGACCATGCCTGAGAATATGAACCCAAAACAAAATAATGATAAAATGGCTACATTGTGGTCTTGGTTCCAAAAAAAAATTGATAAATGTAATTATCCTTGCAAAAAGTGTAAGGCCTTAAAGAATCAAAGAATTTTAATCACAATAGCCCATCATTGTAGGCAACATGGTCTCATTGAAAGGGACCACAATTTTTGTTGATTGTTGAATGTGGATTTCCCATTGGAGGAACATGGAGGTGTGAATATCCAAACTGAGGATAACACTCCCATGGAAGAAGATGATAATGTTCCATAGGGCATGATTGAAGAAGATGGTATTGGTGCAGGTGATGAAGATGCTCACGATGATGGTACTAGTGCATTTGATAATGATGAAGATGGTCTTGATATACCTATGCTTGAGAAGGCACACGAGCCCCTATACGAAGGCTCCCAAAAACTTTTCTCTTTGCTATAGTGTTGTTGGTGAATTTGAAAGTTATGAATGGTTTATCCAATGTAGCAATGTCACATATGCTAAGGTATGCCATTTTTTCATCTTCAATGTTAGCATACCATTACTATTCATTATAATAATGATTTATATATGTTGTTGTTGGTTGATAGGTGAGTTTTTGTTACCACCATCAAACATTCAGCCTCGTTTGTACCAAGAATTATCTACCATTATGAATCAAATTGGAATGAAGTATTAGACAATACATGCATGTCTCAATAATCACATTTTATATCATAAACAACATGAATTTGCAACATAATGCCCTAATTGTCATATTAATAGATACTGGTTAGATCAAATAACAAAAAAGGTGCCTCACAAGGTTCTTCGGTACATTCCCATTACTCTACGTCTTCAACAATTATTTAGGTGCACTAGCTTGATACAATTTATGGATTACCATGCACACAATAGAAGTCAAGATGGCATTATAAAAATGCCTAAAAATGATTCCTCATTTAAAAAGATAGAAGAAACATGGCCACACTTTAAAGAAGAACCTTGTAATCTCAAACTTTCATTGGTAGCGGACGGTGTCAGTCCATTTGGAGATATGAGATATGTTTACTCAGTGTGGCTGGTTTTTGTTATTAACAATAACATTTCTCCTTGAATGTCCATAAAGAGGGAGCACATAATGTTGTAAATGATTCTACTAGGTATTTTTTCATTCAATAGTTATCTAAATTAATTTATAAATAGTGCATGAAAATAATCATAATATTTATGTAATATCTCTATTCATTCAATTACTAGGTAAGTACCAAGTTAAATATATGAACATGTATATTGAGACCTTCATTGAAGAGTTGTTGAAGTTATCAAATGGGGTCACTATGTATGACTTCTCTAGACTAATAGGACAAAGACAATTTCAATTTCATGCAATGCTTGTATGAATACTACATGATGCCCCTAGGCTATCATTTTTGCGGTATATTATATTGTTAAAGTCACCTATTTTTGGTCTATTATAGTGCTTACACATTATTGTTGTATGCTTAAGTTGTGCATGATAATTGTACATGATCTTTTAGGTCTTTAGACAAAAGAAAAATTTGCATGTCCAGTTTGTGGTCTAAAGATGAAATCTCATCATTCAAGAAGTTTAGGAAAGAAGGTGTTCAATGAGTTTAGGTACTTCCTCCACAATAATCATAAGTATCGAATTACTAGAAAACATCTTTTTAATGGGAAAGAAGAGACAACATCAAGGTCACGAAGAATGATACCTCATCTATGGAAGTTGGAATATGATCAACTAAATTTTCGAGGTAATGTCCAGTTTGTGGTCCAAAGTTTGAAATTTGTATTTTGATATTGTATTTTATTTAGTAATGACATAATTGATGCTTGTGAAGGTCGTTAAGGCATCAATGACCAAATTTCTAGAGGAATAAGAAGTTATCCTACTCAATTTAGTAGGTTACCGTACTACAAAGATCTCACAATCATGCATTTGTTTGATGCTATTCATATTGAAAAGAATGTAATTTAGGAACTATGGAAAATATTGGATGGAAGGCATGATAGAGAAAAAATTACCAAAATTTGTATTGACATTCATGAATCCAATCATGCACTCAAAGATTTCATTGAATCAAATAGGAATGGAGACTGCATAAATACTAGTGCCCTTCCTTACTTATTAACAGAGCAACAAAGTGATGCATTAAAAGAAGTCATATTAAAAAAAATTTCCTACAGGATTTTCTATAAATATAAGCACTCTTGTATCAAAGAAAGGTGATTTTGGGCCAAGGTTGAAAACACATGATTGGAATACCTTCATCAAGGTAAGACATGTTCTCTATTTACAATATATTTGTAAAATTGAATGTACAACCTATTGCATTAGTTTATAATATATTGAAATGATCATTTTTTAATGATTGTAGTACATCCTACCTCTATCCCTCCCACACCTATTTGAAAACAATATTAAACAAGCTATATATGTTCTTGGAAAATAAATAAAGTTATAAGTGTTATTTCTTAAATTTATTACATATATATTATATTTATGACTTGCTTTACTTTTTATGTAATCTATTATATAATTTTATCTAAAATCTCACTTATATGTTCTTGCATGCTGAATCTCTTTTAGGTGGTTATCATTTAAAGAAATTGATTAAAAAGATATAAAATATTGGAAGAGAAAAATTACATAGCTTATGTGTGAAATTCAAAAGTGTATAACTTTAACCTTTTTCAATGTTCAAAAATGCTACCTCATACAACAAGTTGAGGAGATTGAATTGTGTGGACCTATACAAACTAGGTCAATGTGGATGGTCGAGAGGTACTTGAAACTTATGAAGGGCTTGGTTTGAAAAAGAGCCTGTCCTAAGGGTTCTATAGTAGAGGGATATATGGTATACTAGACCATGGTGTACATTAGTGAATATCTTCCAAAGTTTGTAGCAAATATCCATGTAGATCACATTTGGGATCCCAACTCTATTCAAAAATTCAAAGGGGAGTACCTAACGGAGAAAGGTAGATTGAAGAGAGAGAGGTAATTATAAGTTGTTTTTTGTAGTTAATTAATTCTTATCCATCATCAATATAAGTTGTTTCTAACTAGTCTAGTTGTTTTCTTTATAGTTGGTCATGAGTGGAATGCACTACATTTGTATAGTTCAAACAATCTTGATTGGATGATGGTATGGATTCAAAAATCTCAAGAAAATGGTTGTTCACTAACATGGGATGATGTTTCATCATTGGTTAAAGAAGCTCATCATAATAGAGATCCCAATGTTATGCCAATGGTACTTGATCTGGTATATGGCCTAAGAAATAGAAAGGTACATAGAATATTACTAATCATGAGCCATAAGTTTAATATCAACTCATAGATTGATGCAAATAATCTTAACATGTTTGAATAATTGAAGATCAAACACCACAAAGCTATTTATTACCATGGTTATAAATTTTGCATTAAAAAGTTAGACAAAATAAAGAAAACTTGTCATTTTGAGATAAGTGTAGTCTTCATGGTCATCAATATTTCATCTAGAAATGACATACATTCTCAAAAATCTAAAAATTGATACTATGACATTTTGGATGATATACTTGAATGCAACTTTAATTCATTAAAAATAGTTCTATGTTTCGTCAAATGGTACAGGCTACGGCTGAATCAAAATGATCCTAATAGGACTATTATTGAACATGATAATGGATTTAAAATGATTAATACAAGGTCATTTGAGCCAGTTGGAGATGAGACCTATGTTCTTCCAAGCCAATGCAAGAAAGTGTTTTACTTTGGCGTTCCACACAAATTAGGTTGGTCATTTGTTGTGAGACATGATCCAAGAAGAAGGTCGGTAAAGTATAATGTGATGGAAGAAGAAGATACTGAAGAATCAAAAGATGAATTAAATGATGATCATGAACGATTGTTACACAATGATGTTGAAGAAGAAGAAGAAGAAGATGATGATGATGATTTTGGTCATGCTAACAATAATGGTGGTGATGACAATGACGATGATCATGATCATGATCATGTCGATGAAGATGGTGATGATGGTCATGATGATGATGGTCACGATAATGGTGATGATGATGATGGTGATAAAGATGGTGGTGGTGATGATGATGGTCACGATAATGGTGATATGATGATGGTGATAAAGATGGTGGTGGTGATGATGATGATCAAAGTGACAAGTATTATGATGGTGATGATGATGATGACATGGATGAACATGATGATCAATGATATAATCAATGAAATGTTTATCGAGGTACAATCAATGTCAAGTACGATGGGGTTATGATTTTTATTTATAGAAATTTGTTTGATTTTGATGGATGCATCATGTAATTTTGGTCTTCTACATAATTTGTAGTTTATAGAGTATTATAAGTAGACAACTTTTCATTGATTATAATATGGGTGAATTTGATGAGAAAGGTGACCAACTTTTTCTTTCAAAACCATATGTGTAGATATAAACATTAAGTACAACATGTCCAATATTTTTTTTAGATATACACATTAATTACACCAATTTTTTGGCTAACTTAAGATAAATGATTTACATATGCAGGCCATTCAATGCCTTTGACCAGGATCTTGCACAATCACATGGATTGATAGGTATATGTCAATAGACCCTATAGATACAATTTTTTATTTTCATATCTTCTCTTTACTGTCAACATCAACTTTTGTCCTAGTATGTCTCTCATTTTATGGATTGTAGGTATCACCAAATAGGTATTTGTCTAATCTTTCTTCCTTGAGTGAGGAAAATGCGAGAATAGAAGACAAAAGTGAGACATCTAATAGGTCTAAAATAGGAGATCAACTAGAGGTCAAAATACTAGAAGAAAATTCAACAAATGAATGCAAATTTTTCTTGCTAAGGGGGGGTCATGTTCTTATGATAATGAGAGTGAAGGTGATAGGAAGGTTCCCTTTAGGTACACACATCTTCAAATTGAATGGGTACTCAAGGAACTGCCTCCAGTTAACACCATTTTTTTGTTAATGAAAGGATATATCGTATAGCTCCATCTTCATTACATGGTTTGGGCCCATTTTCCATGGATGGCATAAAGGTATATTACAATAAAGTTGTTGAATTGATGGAGTATGTAGGACATTTTTACAATTACAACAATTGGATGCAGATTGTGCAATATAAAAAAAAGGATGCATAGGTGTGCATTGTCACCAAATTATATACAATGCAAAGAAAATGATCAAAGTAAAATGTTTGCTATGTATATTGATGGAAGGCCAAAAGAAATGGGGAATATTGCAGGATTTATAAATAGTTCTCAACCTATGTCAACTAATAAGTTGGTGAGTTGTATATTCAAGGCACACGAGGGAAATCATGTTTTTGTGTGTGCGTCAAATCAATAAGTGCAGGGGAAGAGCTTATGATGGATTACAATTTGAATCACATAGATACAAAAAGATTCCCTATTATGGGGTTGGTAAGTATAACATTTAAACCAATTACATCCAATTAATATTGACTCCAATATACAATCGATTTTATTATTATTAAATTTTTTTGGTAAGCCTATTACTTTCATTTCACTTTTGATTGCTAAGAATTACTAATCTTTTTCACAGGGTGACATGGATTGACCACCATCCATAAGTGGGGATGCACCATCTCACACACCTTCTTTAGCAAAGGTAAACCTTAATTATTGAAATTGTTCAAATTATATAGAAACAAATGTCATATTATTATGTTCTTTTCTTCATGGATTTGGAGTTATTTTGATGATATTTTACTAATATCAATGTCACAAATGATAGGGAAAAGCTAAAATGATTGCAAATCAAATGTGATATAAAATAAGAGCATCATTTCTATATGACATTGCCCTTAGTTTTGACCCTATGTTCATGGCCCAACAACTCAAACAAAGATACAGTGATGAAATTGTTAACATTATCATCGAGGGTGACACAAGCGAGGAGAAAGTGGCACTGAAAGAAGAATTGGCTCATAGTAGTAATTAATCTCAAGTAATAATAGAAGTTCAATAGAAGTTCATATTTTATAGTATCTTATGGATCATGATCTAAAATATTATGTGTTCTTCTACAACAATATGTGACACTTGTGACACCACATGGTGAACATGGTGAGGGTTGTAGCGCATTACCTTCGTGTAAGTAACACTTTATCTTTACAACATTACTAAAAATTACAATATTATTACACCGTTGAGTTTATTTAAGGAAATTACTTAGTGTTGAAATAGGATATCTAATGTTGAAAGTAAAATTGGTGCACCATTGTTTGTTTTCATCAACATTATAACACTTAACTTTTATTTTTGGATGCTTCTAGCTAGTATCCCATTTGATCTTCATCCATTGCAAATGTCTTTGCTAACAATATTGTATTCTTTAGGTCATGATGAAGTGCAGATGCCACCTTCAATCATCACTCTGATATTGCCGAGTGCATTGTTGGCTACAAGGAGCATGCAAACATCCTCGTCTATGCCAAGTAGAACTAGTAAAACCTTATTTTGCTATATTTTGTTGGGTGGGTTTTATAATCATTATCCTATTTTGTGCACTAATAGATAGACCTTTAGTTGATAGAGCAATAGAGACCGGTACTACTGAAGCTGATCCATTTCTTGGAGTAGTATGTGTGACTAGTACTGGTTCATTTGTGGGGACATTGTTGCTGAACAAGAAAACTATGTTTCTGTTAAAATTAAGAAAGCTTCCAGGTGCTTTAAAATTATTATTATTTATAGTGTAATTGTAGTTTACTTATACATAACTCATTTTGGACTGATAACCCCATGATGTTTTTGTAGGAAATAATGTTTTCTTTGATCATCTTTTTGATATGACATTGAGGCTATTTGGACCCACCATATGTAAAAGGTACGTAGTTTCATATCATTGCTAAAATATTTTTCTTTTCTTCCATTTATTGTATTATAAAAAGTTATTGATTGAGCAATTTTTTTTTTTTTTTTAAAAGGTGGAATGACCAGGGTCTTCAATTAAAAATTTAGCTCATTACGTCTTTTGAGGACCTTTTTAGAAAAAAACATTTTTAACACTACCCTGCTTCTCAAAAGAGCATTAAGACATATAAAGATTGTGAGGGACCAATATAGAAGGGGTCTAAAGGAGAACCCAAAGTATGATCATCCTCCTATGATTCCACCGATGGAGTGGAATGAAATAATAGAAGATGCAAAAGAGAAAAGACTATGTGATATTAAAGGAAATGAACCAGAACAAGGAAAAAGAAGGTATGTCATGATAGTATTAAGTAGAATGTAATCATGCACTACTCAGTGATCTTCATAAATATATAATCAAACATGTTTCAAATTGTTCATAGATTGAAGGACACATCAGTGGCTACAAAATCAAGACTAGAAAAGGTTGGCCAACACAAACTTGGCTCTGGTGGCTATATGAATCTTCAGTCTCGACTTGTAAGTAGTAGCAATGGAATTTCATATAATTTTTTTATATAATGTTACAAAATAAATTGTTTAATCAAACCACACATTCAAAACTGATGATATTAAGCAAAAAATATGGGGCATGGAATTCAATGTAGAGCTCATAGATGAAGATAAAAAAATTGCCTTGAAGGAAGGCTATAAAGTCATGGTTGCATGCTTACGCCAAGAACCTAAAAGCCATACCCAAGAATCTGGTGCATGAAATGAGACACTAGTAAATTGGTCAGATGAAAAGTAAATCAAATTGAATAGTTGAGAAATTTCTTTTTTGGTGTTAGTTTTGAACATAAATTGACTACACAACAATGCACATAACATTTTACTCCACCCTTCATATCCTATCACAGAACCTGGGCATGATGAAGGCCATGATGTGCATCATAGTAACAGAGGTATTAATTTATTATTGGAAATTAATTATGTAATTATGAATACAATTTAACATCTTTAATTACAATTTGATGTGTAACCTTTTTTTGAATATTTTAGAGCATGTTGAACATCACGGTGAAGGAGTGGAGCATGTTCTAAGTGTTCAGCATGTTAAGATGCTAGATGGAAATGGAAATTTAGTTGGGACTAGTAATCAAACAAGAGGTAATCTATTCTACCTAGATCTTATTGTAAATTCATGTTTCATATCTCAAGTAGAAGAAAATTGGTTATGACATAAAAAGTTGTGTCATGTAAATTTGGTTGATATGAGATTGTTTTGAAGTGAAGAACCTATAATAGAATAATCATTATTTTGTCATTGATGTTGAACCTATTACTTACTAGTAAGAAAATTGCTTAGTTTATTTAGTACTATCATTTGTTTGATTGATGAAGAGGATTTGATCAAATGAGATAACAAGAGCACCTAGAGGAAAGGTTGAGTTATGGTATGAAATAGGAATACAAAGATCATTTAAGACAATGATGATATAGTGTATTTTTTATCTACTCAAGCCTACAAAGGTTGGATATACTGATTAACTCTAGAAGAACATGTAAGAATAATTGTATCTGTCAAGCTTGATCGAGTGCATTGTAGATGCCGAGAAAAGTTAGTGCAAGCTGAGTAGAAAATCAGTTAGAGCCAAGAAAAGTGAAGATTCAGTGTATGTTGACTGAATATAGTTTAAGTTGCATAAACTTTAGTTGATACCGAGCATTAGTAAACTTTAGTGTTTTCCAAGTAAACTAGTGGAAGACAAGTGGAAGAACAGTATGGAAGCTGAGTGACATCATATTGGTGCTAAGTGCCAGTATTCATGTTAAAACATAGATTTGATGAATCTGAGCTAACAATTTTATTTTCTTGAATAATGTGAACCATGTGGAAGATAACTACGATGAGCCAATGGCACAAAGTTCAAGGTAAACCATTTTGTGGTGAATTCAAGGAAAATTGAAGAAGTTTCTAGAGGAACCAAATGGAAAGTAGGTAGATTCATTATATCCTACCTAATCCTACCTAACCCTAAAATGGATGATTGTGGTTAAGCAACAAAAGATCTTAAATCTCTCTATATAGAGAGAACTTAAGGAAGAAAATGAGTCTAGGGTATTGCTTCATTCAGTGGCCAAAAAAAAGAGACTATTATTGGAAAGCAAAGAAAGAACCTTAAGAGTATGAATTCTTGAAGGGTGAACAAGCTATCAGAGTTGAAGAGTGTGAAAGCAAAGCAGGATAGAGGACTGAAACAAAGATCTGTAATCTACAAGTGAGTTGCAATTTTTTATTAGATCAAGCTTTACTATTACTTTCTAATCATTGTATCAGTCTAGGGTAAATCTTTTGGATTAAGGTTAACCTAACAATAATTTGTAAATCCTTTAATTGGGTGAAATTCTAAGTGAATGATCTAAAGTCCTCTAACAAGCCTCACTCCTAACAGGGTGATTGAAATCCTCTAACCAGGTCACATTTAATGGTGTGTAGTGTAAATTTTAATAGGGTTGGCCTTTCACAAGGCATCACTTTAGAAGAGTGAGAATTAGTAGCATGTTACTAGTAGTTTTTCCCAAACTGGGTTTTCACATAAAATCCTTATGTCAAATGTGTTATTGAATCTTTTATATTTCATGTTTACATTTATATGAAGTTGTTTTTGTATATGAGCAATGTTAGTATGCTAATAGAAACCAAATTTAAATAAAGCTTCTACAAACTAAACAAAATTCATAAACTTCAAGATAGACTAAGATGAACTCTCAATTGAGAATATGAGCCATTAATGGGCTCTCTCAATGAGAAGCTCTCTTGTTGAGTAGCTTTGTTTAAATAGATAGGATGTATGCTCAATATGCTTCCAAAAGCTTCAATGGATGATTGTGGATTTTTGGTGTGGATATATGGCTTTAGTATGGATTTGGCTCTCAAAATAGCATTATAACTTTACTTCATGGATTGTGTTATTTTGTAAAGGGGAAGGATCCAATTTATAGGCAAGAGGCTTGAGAGATTGAGGGCTAAGATGCAAGGATGGGAAAAAGCTTATGGAAGGCTCAGATTGCATGAGAGGAGAGCACATGGATTGTGCTTCCTTATAGCCAATCAAGGAGTGACACATGTCACATGGTGAGAGGATGGAGGAAAGGGCAAGGATGAGTCAACAAAGGAGGCTCAAGAGATAAAATCTTCATAAAGACCCTCATAATGACTTGTAAGAGCAATAAGAGGGCTTGTAAGAGTCATTTATGGCCTAGTGGACTTCATAAAGTTTTATGGTTGAGATATTTTGAGGGTGATGAGAGAAAATTCGACTTGGACTTGATTAGGAAGGTTTTAAGCTTGCTTAGGCTTGTGCAAATGATTAGAGGATGGATTAGGATGGTTTAGGATTAGCTTAGGGATAGGCAAGTGGATGGCATTTAATGAGGGTGGGTGAAGGAGGAGATATTTGTTAACTTTGGCTTGGGTTAGTAAGTCTTAACCCATGTTTAGGGAATGTGACAAGGTTAGGAGGGGATTAGGATTAGGTTTAAAGACATCTTCTAGAAGAGTCTAGATTTTGGAGGAGGATAAAGACTTTCTAGAATAGTCTAGAATTTCCTAGGATGAGGATGAAGACTTTCTAGAAGAGTCTAGAACTTCTTAGGATGAGGATAAATTAGATTTTTAGGAAATAAATAAAGTTTTATTTATTTCAAGGGTTTGGGTTGAGGAGATATTTATTAAAACTTTTTTAATAAACATGAGGATTAATATTTAATTTTAATTAAATATTTTGAGTTGGGATTAAGGGTAGGAAATGATGGGATTAGCCTTTAATCAAAATTAAAGAAGGATTAGAAGATTTTGGAAGAGGTTATTGGTCATAAGGAAATTGGCCAACTTTTGGGAAAAAATAAATTTTTTATTTATTTTAGGATTTTTGGTCAATTTATTAATTAAATAATTAATAAATAAGGAAATAATGTTTAAATAAGATTTAAACATTTTTGGGAGGGATTCCTTAATTAAATATTTTTAATTAAGATAAAAGGATTTAATGGCATAAAAATTAATTAATTAATTAATTAAATAATTAATTAATTAATAAATGATGATGTCATCAGGAATTTTTCATAAAAATACTTTATTTTCTAAAGGATTTTTAGGTGTCTACATTTTGCCCCTCTTTGATGTGATGCCGCAAGTGGCATGACATCAAAGATAAGAAAATAAGATGCCCAAGGCTAGAGCAGAAGAGGAGAGAATGGACTATGAGATGCCCCCTCAAGAAGGCAGCGGGGAGAGAAAGCGAGGCTTGGTGGCTTCTTGAAAAATACAAGAATCTAGGAGGAGGAAGGAGACTCAAATTGGCAAAGAGAAGGGGCTGAATTAGCTCAAACTCTCACTATGGGAGAATGATAAAGGAGAATCAAATGCAGAAGAGGAAGCAAGCTTAAGACTTTAGGGATTGTAGAGGATGAAGGAGCGGAGCGCTATAAAAAAGAATCCAGGATAGGGAGATGGATGAGGGGATTATAAAGCTGATGCAACAGGATTTCAAAGAGTTAGATTGGCAGAAGATGGGTTTCGGAGATCCCTAGGACTAGGATTGTGGATCTCGAAAGATGAGGCTTGGTGGGTTGATTTGGATTGGTGGATCCCTAAGACTAGGATTGTGGATCAATAAAGCTAAGAGTGATGAGTGATTCAAAGAGATACTGATGCATCAGCTGGGGTAGGAGAGACGGATGCTGGATATGGATGGGGGATAATGGAGATGAAGGAAAACCATTGAAGCTTTTTGAGCGGGGGGATACTTCAAAGAGAAGTACCACCATGTAGTTGAGCACTAGATTTGCTATAGGACTATTGGTTAATTGCCAAGGTTACCAAGAACATCAAGGCCTTTTCACCAACCATCCAAAGGACTGACAAACTAACTCAAAACAAACACGCAAGGATTGCCCCAGTATCACACATGAATCCCAGAGGAAGCAGTGTGGAAACGACACTAGGTAACCCACAAGAAAAAAAGAAAACAAGCAAAAGACATGATCAAGACCTTATGCTCTAATTGCCCCATTCGCAGCATACCATGATATGGAAGATCATGGCAACCTTGAGGAGGGAACAAGGAGATTGCTTGGAAAAGATACTTCAAGACCCAAAAGGGAAGATCCCAAATCAAAAGAAAGTGAAAATCCAAAAGAGAACCGTTTGCCAACGAGATGGGTAGGACGAGGTACTAACGGACCAAGATCAGACATGAGGAAAGCTATATCCTACAAGGACCTATCGGAGAGCACCTAAGCTGGTGGATTTGGATGAGTGATGCGTCTGGCAAGCTGAACTAAGAAAGATAACACTTTGGTGATAGGAAATCTAGCTAAAGGATGCATTGGAATATCTAACCAAAGTGTGCGATGTGTGCAAGATGCTAATCAAGGAGGAACGAATACAAAAGTTGGATAGATACAACGGTACTAAGCTAAAGAGGATGTACAAGCTGACAGACCAAGATATTTACAAGCGGGCTAATCAAGATATGGTACAAGCTAACAGACCAATGATATGTATGATACAGATGGATAAAAGCTCAGGATGAGAGGATAGCGGGATGGTTCGATGTTGTGCAAGATGCGAAAGCTAAGGGTGGGATGATAGCAAAAGATATGGATTTGGCAGGATGCATCCAATGATGATGAGAGATTTTGTGACCAAGGATAGCTAGAGGAGCAAGATGAGATGGCTGGATAGGATGGTAGATAGCTAGGATTATGATGGATATAAAGAGACAACATTGGGTTTGCATGAGGATAGCCTAGAGCTAGATACCAATGACAAGGGAGGATGGACAAGAAAAGATCTCCAAGGAATATAGTGCCCCCAATCAAAAGATAACATGCAAAAGGAGGTCTTATGATGGATGTGATAGGATTGAAGCTAGGATGGAAAAAGTTGAAGGGGCTAGGGAGATGGATGATACCTGAGATGATTGGCTGAAGCTACATAAGATTAGTGGATGGTGTGAGATGGAAGCTGGAGGATGGATGATAGGTGGATAGATTGGAAGATGGAGGTGGATGTCAAGAGATGACCAAAAGCATAAGGGTGATAGGCTAAGCTAGGGATGGAAAGATTACGCATGATGCTTGTTTGCCAAGTTTTCATCATGGTACTTGTCCAAGGTGCTTGAATTGCCAAGTTTTCACCAGTGGACGCTTTATTTTTCTTTTCTTTTTTGACTTTTTGACTTTGGACTTAGCTGGAATGATTTTGGCTTTCTTCAGCTATTTTGGCTTTTTTGGGATTTTTCACTGGCTGTTGGAATGTTCAATTTTGTTGCTAGCTGTTGGTACACTGGATGTGTGATTTATGCAATAGATCGGATTAGATGGGATTGATGGTAGGAGATGGAGGGATGAAAATGTTGGAAAGGAGCATGAGATTGGGATGCTTGCAAGAGCAACATTGGCACATGTTGGAACAGGTGTGAAAAGAGCATATGGGCGATAGATGGTAGATGCGGGTGTGATGGAGGATTTGTGGAAGCATGCTTGGGGATATAGGCACCCAAGATGGAGTTAGGAGATGGGGGACATGAGTCACTAGATGGGGGATTAGCAATGGTAGATGCCATTATGCATTGGGTTTCAACTTTTTTCTTAGGGATCCACATGGTTTCGGATTTTATTTTCATAGGCTTTTGCATTGTTTTGAATTCTTTGATTGGATTTTGCCTTTTTGGAGTATGTCTTTTAGAATAGACATATGATTGCCTAGGATGTGGATTTTTAGCTTTATGCATTTTGAAGTTGGCATTCACATTGCTGTGGTAAGCTTTGGGAAGATGGTTAGGAGAAGCTTTGTGAGATGGAGAGGATATGAAAGAGCATATAGGGGGATGATGATGGATGATGTGCCCTAATATGTGCCTTTGTTGATCTTGCATAGGAATGGATGGAATAGGATTTTTATGATGGCTGATAGGAGGATGGTAGATTTTGGGACATAGGGACCCAAAATGGATTTAGCGGATGAAGGGGGGATATGGTAGGTTGTTTTGGGTTGCAAAGATGGTGGAGGGGGGATGACATAAGATTTCTTGAAGAAGTGATGGGAGGCTGGCATGGTGGGCTTGGAGATAGGCTTGGTTTGGGGGTGCGGTGTACCAACACCTTTAGATGGTGAGCCTTTGGATACATATCCAAGACCATGAAATCCTAGATTTTTTTGTGCAATAATAGGCTCTCTGATTCCTTGCTCTTGTGGTCCTAAACCTTGACCTTGATAATGCCATCGATTGAGCATTTGAACAAGCTGAGGAAACTTTTTGCTTGCAGAAAATGGTAGAAGTGATTTATTAGGTGTATTGCAATGGGGAGATACTGTTCTTAATTCTTCTGCTGAGAGAGGGCCACCATGGATGAATGTAAGTGAACCAAGAGGGTAGATTATAGATGGTGGAATAGCTTGGATAGGTGGTAAGATGGAAGCATGGAGTCTAGGAGATGGTAGGATAGGATCTTGATTTAGTTGATGGGATAAAAAGATACTTTTTAGTAGAGGAGGTATGGCTTGAGGTTTTGGAGATGGAGGGGATGGAGGGGATGGTGACTGCACTATGGATGGAAGACATGGTACGATGATATCTTCATTTATACTTTGGGGGATGTCAACATGCTTTTGGGC
Source organism: Cupressus sempervirens (assembly GCA_028749045.1). Lineage (NCBI taxonomy): Eukaryota > Viridiplantae > Streptophyta > Pinopsida > Cupressales > Cupressaceae > Cupressus > Cupressus sempervirens. Next base: position 626,458,303 of record CM053785.1, read on the forward strand.
AGGATCTTGATAGGATTGGTTTGGAGTGGATGGTGCGATAGGAGGTGAAGGGATGGATTCTTCAAAGGCAGCGGATGGATAGATGGGAGATTCAGTAGTGGAGATGGGTGAGTAGAAGATGGATGCATAAGGGTCATTACAAGAGATTTGGGAAATGCTTGGAGGCGATGTGGATAAGATTTGGAGGGATTTGATAGGTGGTGGGATTTTGATGCTTACAGGAAGTGGAAGGATTTTAAGCAATTTGATGGATGGTATGGGGATGATAGCTATGGGAGATGGAGGTGATATTATAGATGGGGAAGCTTCATCACTGACTACTTCACATGGTTGGATTAGATGACATGGCTTATCGACTTTTGAAGGTAACTTTTCTTGTATTTCCTCTAGGAGATTCCTTGGAGACTCGTGTGTCGAAGGTGGAGGTGGATTGACAGGAATAGCTAGTGTGATGGGGGTGGAAGATTGGAAGCTTGGTTGATGGGGTGATGGAGGGGAAGCTAGAATATCGGATGGCATGACTAGATAGTTTGGAATAACTCTTGGATTTTGGGGGATTCTTGGGGGAGTGTTTCTAAGGCTTTCAATATACCCATCATAGTCAACAAGATTTTCATCATCATTGGAATAGGAGGTGGTGGGAGCAAGGACAATGCGACCAAACACATCATGATAGGATTGGTACTTCATGCTTTGATGATGAGTTTGATGGGGATGGGGTCTTGCATATGGATGAACACGGAAGCTCATGGTTGGATTTGGATTAAGCACAGATTTTGGATTGGCCGATGAAAGATTTCCTAGGGAGAGTCAAAGCTGTATGACAAACCTAAGGAGGATTGGTTGGAGATTTTTGGCTTTCTTGTGGGTGGAAGACTTAAAGGGTATGCTATCAAAAAGTGAGAGTTTTGCTTTCCTATGTGCTAGATTTGGTGGTGGCTATGTCAACTTGAGGATAGACTAATGATCCTATGGGCATGACACGAGATTGACCACTTGTGGATCCCAACCTTTAGCTCAAGGTGATGAGGGATACAAGTGACAAAGCTGGATTACCCTAGACAATTCTCTGTCAGAGGGATAACCTTGGTGAGATTGGTTGATTGGTAGGATTGATTGGATAGCAAACTCTAGCAGAGTAACAACAACTCTTTAAAGGCTTGGGTGATTTTGGATTGGGTTGCTAGCTGGCTGGGGGGATGATTTGGATGGACTTTGGATTTGGGATTGTTCTAAAGCAAGGAACTAGACAGATTTGGTTGCAGCGGGGGAGCTTGGATGATTTTCTGATGAGGCAGTGACTACGCTAAGTATGCCTTGAGCTGGGAGATTTTTGTTTTTTTGGGATTTTGACCAAAGTTGGAAAACATTCATTCAAAAGCTATGAACAAACAAGCAGACAAAAGTTTGGAGCAAGCACGTCAAACACACCAACATCCTAGGAAGCTTTCTACAAGGATGAAAGTTGGTTTAGCTAGAGAGTCCTCGATATACGCAAGGTACGTGAGGTCCAAATCCGTAGATGAAACCAAAAAGATGTCACACAGCCGAGAGGAGCAGTAACCCACTTCTCCTCTTTGACTTCTCAAGGGTATAAAGTTCCTTGAGGCTTAGCCCGAGTGACAAAATTTTGATTCCAAGAGAGGTGTCTTTGGATTCACCTCCCAATTTTTATACTCCGCCAGAACGCTGGAGTTGAGGTCGTCCCAAGGGGTGATGAAATCCCCAAGCAGGCCTCCTAAAAAGCTAAGACAAGATTTTGGATCCTAATCTTATGCACCCAAGATGGCCTTGAAAGACGACAAGGGGAGAGAAGACTTGGATGATCTTGGGCTAAAAAACAGAATTCTTTTCCAACTGACGCTTAAGTTTTTTGATCTAGACTTTGCAAGCACTCATGTTTAAGATACAATGTTTATTCCAACTTTGAAGCATCGACAAAAATAAAATCGATCGAAGAATGTGAACAAGAAGAAGAGTTAGGTTCAACAAGAAAATAAACTCGCACGCCCGGAGGCCCTCCACGTCAAGTATCGATTGATTTTTCTTTAAGGCATTCAAGATTGAGTGTGAGTTTATTTTAAGCCCAAAACAAAGGTGTGTGAGATTCGATTTCAAGTGCGCGCCCAGAGGCCCTCCACGTCAAGATTTGTCCAATTTTTATGCCCAAATAAAGTGTGAGCGAGATTAAGGTGCATTCAAGGAAAATTTGATTTTAATCCATGGCATTCAAGAGTGATTTTAGCAACATGCATTCAAAGACAAGTGATTAAACATTCAAGTTTTTTCTTTTGAGGATTCAAGATTGAGATTTTGTGTGTTGTTTTAAAAACTTTGAAGTGCTTTGTTTTAACCTTAGATCATTCAAGATTGTTTGGACTCAAAAGTGAAAATGACTCTTTGGACTTTGCTTTTCATTCAAGATTTTGTGTGCTAGTTTGCATGTTTTAAGCCCAAAAATGATATTCCTAGATTGTTTTGATGCATGAAAAACCTAAGAAACATTCAAGATTTTGCAACAAGACATTTGTTTGGAACAAATAACAAAGCTTTTTAGGACAATTTTGACAACCATTTAGGACTCTTAGTTTTCATGAGATTTTTTAAAAGAACTTTAGTGTGCACTTAGTGTTGATTTTGAACCTTTTGAAATGGAAACTTGAAGTTCTTTTTAAATTCCCAAAAATGAAGTGTTCCTAATTTTGCATGAATGCATCTAAAACCTTGATGTTGCAAGGATGCAAATGATTAGATTGGTTTAGTTTCACTTGTTAAAAGATTTTTTCTTTTTTACAAATTTTTAATTTTTCAATGGATTTAAGTATGATTTGGGGGTTCATTTTAAGCACTAAAAAGAAGTGTGTATGATTTTGCTTCCTTAAAAAAAAAAAATGGCCCAGATCTCCCACAAGAAGAAGAAGAAGAAGTAGATGGAATAAGAAGAATATAGACAAGAAGAGGAAGAATAATTCCAAGTGCTTTGTCCACCTATAAGCTTGTTAAATCTGCAAATACTATGAGATAGACTATGAGTTCCTTTGTCTTCTTCATGCTCATGTGGACCTACAAAACCAATTTATATAATCCTACCAATCACAAAAACAAGAAAAATTAGCCAAAATCAGCAAATGACATACAAAACTTGACTAAAAAAGCTAATGAAGATGACCCATGCGGGGTCCCACCGGGCGTGCCAAAATGTATATGAGCAATGTTAGTATGCTAATAGAAACCAAATTTAAATAAAGCTTCTACAAACTAAACAAAATTCATAAAATTCAAGATAGACTAAGATGAACTCTCAATTGAGAATATGAGCCATTAATGGGCTCTCTCAATGAGAAGCTCTCTTGTTGAGTAGCTTTGTCTAAATAGATAGGATGTATGCTCAATATGCTTCCAAAAGCTTCAATGGATGATTGTGGATTTTTGGTGTGGATATATGGCTTTAGTATGGATTTGGCTCTCAAAATAGCATTATAACTTTACTTCATGGATTGTGTTATTTTGTAAAGAGGAAGGATCCAATTTATAGGCAAGAGGCTTGAGAGATTGAGGGCTAAGATGCAAGGATGGGAAAAAGCTTATGGAAGGCTCAGATTGCATGAGAGGAGAGCACATGGATTGTGCTTCCTTATAGCCAATCAAGGAGTGACACATGTCACATGGTGAGAGGATGGAGGAAAGGGCAAGGATGAGTCAACAAAGGAGGCTCAAGAGATAAAATCTTCATAAAGACCCTCATAATGACTTGTAAGAGCAATAAAAGGGCTTGTAAGAGTCATTTATGGCCTAGTGGACTTCATAAAGTTTTATGGTTCAGATATTTTGAGGGTGATGAGAGAAAATTCGACTTGGACTTGATTAGGAAGGTTTTAAGCTTGCTTAGGCTTGTGCAAATGATTAGAGGATGGATTAGGATGGTTTAGGATTAGCTTAGGGATAGGCAAGTGGATGGCATTTAATGAGGGTGGGTGAAGGAGGAGATATTTGTTAACTTTGGCTTGGGTTAGTAAGTCTTAACCCATGTTTAGGGAATGTGACAAGGTTAGGAGGGGATTAGGATTAGGTTTAAAGACATCTTCTAGAAGAGTCTAGATTTTGGAGGAGGATAAAGACTTTCTAGAATAGTCTAGAATTTCCTAGGATGAGGATGAAGACTTTCTAGAAGAGTCTAGAACTTCTTAGGATGAGGATAAATTAGATTTTTAGGAAATAAATAAAGTTTTATTTATTTCAAGGGTTTGGGTTGAGGAGATATTTATTAAAACTTTTTTAATAAACATGAGGATTAATATTTAATTTTAATTAAATATTTTGAGTTGGGATTAAGGGTAGGAAATGATGGGATTAGCCTTTAATCAAAATTAAAGAAGGATTAGAAGATTTTGGAAGAGGTTATTGGTCATAAGGAAATTGGCCAACTTTTGGGAAAAAAATAAATTTTTTATTTATTTTAGGATTTTTGGTAAATTTATTAATTAAATAATTAATAAATAAGGAAATAATGTTTAAATAAGATTTAAACATTTTTGGGAGGGATTCCTTAATTAAATATTTTTAATTAAGATAAAAGGATTTAATGGCATAAAAATTAATTAATTAATTAATTAAATAATTAATTAATTAATAAATGATGATGTCATCGGGAATTTTTCATAAAAATACTTTATTTTCTAAAGGATTTTTAGGTGTCTACAGTTTTGACCTAGAATAGTAACCTACAAACTTTAAGTATTGTATGATCTAATGGATGCATGCATAATAAGGTTTTATGGATATATGTCTACTAAGAATTGAAAAGTTTTATTTGTACATCTAGACCTTGGATAATTGATTCACCCCCACCCTCTCAATTATTCTTAAGCATTCCAACAATTGGTATGAGAGCCATCTACTTAAGATGACTAGTTTGAAGGTACTAGAAGCAAAAGATCAAGATGTCAAAAAGAGAGGTACCCAAGCTTAACAAGGAAAATTTCCCTTCATGGAAATCTTTGATGAAGCTACACCTAAGAGGTCTTGGAGATCATGCACAATCTACCATTATCATTGAGCATGTCAATCTTATTGGAGCCCTAATTGGTGATGATCTGAAAAAGAAGAAAGAACACAATCAGGCAATGTTGGAGATTGCCTCTACCCTAAGTTATTCTAAGTTTGATAACATCAAGGGTTGTGATTCTACAAAGAAGGTGTGGGATGCTCTTCACACCATTTATGGAGGAGACACAAATGTATAGAGAACCAAATCTAAAAGTCTTAGAGGTAAGTTCGATGACAATGAGGATGGAAGAAGGTGATAATGTTGCTCAATATTACTCTAGAATAAAAGATGTTGTTAATGCTATAAGAGGAGCTACTGGTAAGATAGATAATTATAATGTATAATAAAAGTACTAAGAACATTGTTTCCCATCTATGCTATCAAAGTTTCTACCATACAAGAATTAAGATGTATATTGGGTTCTAATTTGACTCTAGAAGGTTTGGTAGGTAGGCTCACCACCTTTGAGCTCTCTAATTTTGATAATTTCAAACTTGAAAATGTTAAGTCTACTTTCAAAGCTAAGCTATCATTTAAGGAACCTAAAGAGAAGAAGAAAAAGGTCAAATATGTTTCTAGTGACAGTGATACAGATGAGGAAGATATAGAACAACTTGAACAATTTCTAGCAAGGAGATTTCATAGAGGCAAAGGAAAATTCAAAGGTAAGTTACCTATCATATGTTTTAATTGCAATGAGGTTGGTCATATTGCTATGTCTAGAGAAGAAGAACAATGGAAGTGGAGAAAAATACAGAAATAGAAGAGATGAGGACATGAAATATTACAAAGACAGGCAAGAAGTCTTGCTACATTGCAAATGAGGAAACCAGAGATGGATCTAATGACCATGATGATTAAATGGTGCATGCTGCAATGAAGGATGATTTTGATCAGGATGAGGCAACTGCACTAGATCTTATGTGAACACGAGTGACAAATGGATCATTGATAGTGGGTGTTCACATCACATGACTAGAGATAAAAGTAAGTTTATTACTCTAAATTATTATGATGGAAATAGTGTAAGGTTTGGTAATGATACACCCTATATGATAAAAAGAAAAGGATCTATCAAACTCATAGAAAATATTTTGTGTGACAATGCTTGTTATGTTGAAGGACTTAACCATAATTTTTTGAGTGTGTCACAATTGAATAGTTTAGGTTGCAAGGTTGAGTTTGATAAAAAGATAGTTAAGAATATGATATTGATGGGAAACTAATTGGGAAAGGTGATCAAACTAGAGGTAATCTAATTTATCTTGATATGAATGATGCTACTTGTCTTGTTGTAGAATTTGATGATGTGTGGTTATGACACAAGAGGTAATGTAATGTTAAATTTTATAGCTTAGTAAGTATTAGTAACATAAGAAGAGTAAGAAGTTTTCCTAAATTGAAGAAACCTAACAATATAATTTGCAAACAATATCAGTTAGGCAAGATGACAAAATCTAGTTTTAAAAGTAAGACTCACACCTCAAAAAAAATTCTAGAGATTGTTCATACTAATGTTTTTGGACCAATCAATGTGAAAAGCCACAAGGGTGATAAGTACATTATCCTATTTATTGATGATTATTTTATGATGATGACGGTTGTGTTTCTAAAATTTTTTTTGATGCTTTTCAAATGTTTAAGTGGTACTTAGCAAGAGTTGAGAAGGAGATAGGAAAAATCCTAAAATGTCTCAGATCTGACAGAGGTGGAGAATTTACATCAAATGAGTTTGAGATGTTCTACAATGACAGAGGAATCAAAAGATGGACATCTGCACCTAGGACCCCTCTAGAAAATGGAATAGCTGAAAAGGGGAACATATCTGTAATGGACTGTGCTAGGACATTCATGATGGAGAAGATTGTTACTTTGAAATACTAGTGAGAGGTTATAAGTGTCTATACCTTGAACCCTATGCAAGTCAAGAAAGGTACTCATTTGACACTTTTTGAATTATGGTATGGATACTCACCCAATGTAAAATATTTTAAGTTATTTGGAAGCAAGTGCTACATTCTTAAAGATTTTAGGAATGGTAAATTAGATGCTAAAAGTGAAGAAGGTATATTCCTTGGCTATTCCACAAGAAGTAAAGCTTATAAGTGCTTAAATACTAACACTAACAAAGTTGTGGAAAGCACAAATGTGAATTTTGATGAATATACAAATGAACATGAGGCTAAACCTATGAAGGAACTAGAGGAATACAAATATTTTGTATACTTCTATGAAGGTATGCCTTCTAATGAAGATGTTGTAAACAAAGTTGCAAATCAACAAGAAGTTTTAGTAACTATCGATTCACATATAATGAATGCCAAGTTGCATTTAGGAATCGAGCTGCAATCAGAAGCCAAGTTGTAGATAGAAGCTGAGACACATTCTAATTCTAAAATTAGTGTACATGAAAGAGATATTATATTACCTAATAGAGAAGTACATAGTGATTCAGAAATTGATAGACCTAACGAGGAAAGTAGAGCAAAACTAAGATTGTCAAAGTATTTCAAAAGACATCACCCTACTAAACAAATTATTGGAAACAAAAATACTAGACCAATGACAAGGAAAAAGATAAGAAATGATATATGTTTGCTAAGCATGCATGAACCTAAGTCAATGAAAGATGCCTTAGAATGTGGACTAGAGTAAAGCCATGAAAGAAGAGATTGAACAGATTGAGGAGAACAAGACATGGACTCTAGTTCCTAGACCAAAGGACAAGAATGTGATAGGAACCAAGTGGGTGCATAGAAACAAGTTAGATGAAAATGGTGAAGTCACAAGGAATAAGGCAAGATTAGTTTGCAAGAGGTATGCACAAGAAGAAGGAATTGACTATGGAGAAACACTTACCCCTGTTGCATGATTGGAAGGAGTAAGAACTCTACTTGCTTACTCTACATACAAAGGTTTTAAAGTTTATCAAATGGATGTGAAGTCAACATTTTTGAATGACATATTAGAAGAAAAGGTCTATATAGAATAGCTAGAAGGATTTGTTGATGCTAATAACAAGAAGATGGTATGTAGACTATACAAAGATTTATATGGTTTAAAGAAAGCCTAAGAGCATAATATGAAAGGATTCACAACTATCTTGTGAAGATTGGATTTGAGAAGACTAATGATAACAACAATATGTACTTGAAGGTAGAAGGAAGTAAAGGTATTTTACTAGCTGAAATTTTGTTGATGATACCATAATTGGAGATCAAGATGGATTATGTAAGGCATTTGCAAATGAAATGAAGAAATAATTTGAGATGTCTATGTTTGGAGAGATCAACTTCTTTTTTGGTTTGCAAGTATATTAGATAAAATATGGTACATACATCACTTAGTCTAAGTATGTGAAGGAAAGATTGAATTTTTTTGGACTAGAAGATTCAAAACTAGTTAGCACACCTATGGTGATAGGACACAAGTTGTCAAAGAATGATGATTCAACTGATGTGAATTAAACATTATATAGGTCTATGATTGGAAAATTGTAATATGTAGTACATAAAAGACCTGGCATTACATTATCTGTTGAGATTGTTGCAAGATTCTATGGTAATCCTAAGGAGAATCATTTGATGGCTGTTAAGATAATTATGAGATATTTGAAAGGAACAAAAGAATATGGTCTATACTACAAGAAAAATAAAAATTTTGATTTGAGAGCCTACATTGATGTTGATTAGGCTAGAAACATTGATGACAAAAAGAGGACTAGTGGAGGAACATTTTTATTAGGAAAGAGGTTGGTCACCTGGACCACCAAGAAACAAAATTGTTAGGATTAAACCACATATAGAAATAATAATTACATGCAAATATAACCAATAATAGAAAATAATAGATCACATAAAAAAGAACAAAAGACACCAAGATTTAATGTGGTTCACCCAAACTCTAGGCTACGTCCACCAAATAGCAAGTCCAATATTTTACGATCCAGTGATTACAACCTGATTACAATTCGTAATCCCTTACAGCTCAATACTGTCACAAGAACCAATTTTTGCATCATCATTATGAAATAATCCCTAACCCTAAGCCCCTTTATACAAGTATTTTTACCACTTTAGGGTTATAATTAATAATTACATGTCTGCCCAAAATCCTAATAAAATAGGGCCCAATTTTTTTTTCGGGGTGATGCCCTGAGCCCCAAAGAATTTATGAAGTATATATAGTACTTTCCTGATCAGTTGCCACAAATTAAAAAAAATTGTATATCTCAATCTATTACTATAGGTAAATATGTGGTTGCTGTAGTAAATTGTACAAACATTGTATGGATCAAACAATTGCACAAATGTATGAAGGAATAAATCACTAAACTTGTGATACTTTATCATGATAATACAAGTGATATAAATATATCAAAGAACCCTATGATGCACACAAAGAATAACCACATTGCAATCAAGTATCATTACTTGGGAGAGTTAGTCCATGACAAAGAAGTGAAGATGGAGTATGTGAGTACTAACGAGAAGATAGATGATATCTTCACAAAATCTTTACCTAAGGATGCTCATGAGTATCTAAGAGGTAAACTCAGGGTGATACCCTTATCCAAAGCTACTTAAAAGGCATGAGTAGTGCCATGCATCAACCAAGTTGAATGTTGTATCTTACAACTTGATGCAGTGGATATTACTTTAGGAGCTACCTAAAGTAATGATGGAGCTAAATTAGTTGATTTACAGTGACATTTAAGGTGACAGAGGGAGAAATTAAAATTGTTAACATCTGCATATTGACATGACAAGTCTTTGACATTATTTTCAAAGAGGGAGAAATAAGGAATACCAAATAGAGGGAGAAATACTTTAAATGGAGAAAGAAATATGAAATATTTACTCAGAGGAGGATAATGTACTTGATAGTTACTATTGAGGGAGAAATGACTAAAAGAAATACATCTACCTAGCAAGAGGAAGAAAGTGTCAAGGGAGAAATAAGTACATGGAGATTGATACCCTATAGGATGATAGATGAAGGGAGTCATAAGGAAGAGTTGATTGTCTATTAATCAGAACATAATTTTGTAGCCTATATAGAAGATGAACGTTGTTGATAGAGGGAGAGATTTCAATACAAGGAATTATTTTCTTTTTGGTATTATTGTTGATATTGTTTTTCCATGAATGTCAAAGAGGGAGATTATTGATATGAGATTGTTTTGAAGTGAAGAACCTATAATAGAACAATCATTGTTTTGTCACTAATGTCAATCCTGCTACTTACTAGTAAGACAATTTCTTAGTTGATTTGAGTACTATCATTTATTTGATTGATAAAGAGGATTTGATCAAATAACAAGAGCACCTAGAGGATAGGTTGTGTTATGGTATGAAATAAAAGTACAAATATCAGTTAAAACAATGATGATATAGTGTATTGTTTATCTACTTAAGGCTACAAAGTTTGGATACAGTGATTAAGTCTACAAGAACAAGTAAGAAGAATTATGTCTGCCAAGCTTTACCAAGTGCATAGTAGGTGCCGAGAAAAGTTAGTGCAAGCCAAGTAGAAAATTAGTTAGAGCCAAGAAAAGTGAAGATTCAATGTATGCAGAGTAAATATAGTTTAAGCCAAGTAAAGTTTAGTTGATGCCGAACATCGATAAACTTTAGTGTTCACTGAGTAAACTAGTGGAAAATGAGAAGAAGAATTGTATGGAAGCCTAGTGACAACATATAGGTTTCGAGTGCTAGTATTCATGTGAAATCATAGATTTGATGAATTCGAGATGACTATTTTTTTTTCTTGAATTATGTGAAGCATGTGGAAGATAACTATGATGAACTGGTGGCACAAAATTCAAGGTAAACCATTTTTGTGGTGAATTCAAGGAATATTGAAGAAGAAGTTTCTAGAGGAACCAAATAGAAAAGTGGGAAGATTCATTTTATCCTACCCAATCCTACCTAACCCTAAAATAGATGATTGTGGTTAAGCAACAAAAGATATTAGATCTCTATATATAGAGAGAGCTGATTAGAAGTAAAGGTTGTTATGTGCATGAACCCTAAGGAAGACAAGGAGTCTAGGGTATTACTTCATTTTGTGGTCGAACATAAGAGACTACTATTGGAAAGTAAAGAAATAAGGCTTAAGAGTATGAATGTTTGAACAGTGAACAAGCTATGAGAGCTTACGTGTGTGAAAGCCAAGAAGAATGGATTACTAAAACATAGATCTATAATTTGCAAGTGAGTTGTAATTTGTTATCAGATCAAGCCTTACTATTACTTTCTAATCATTTCATTAGTCTAGGGTAAATCCTTTAGATTAAGGTTGACTTAACAGTCATTTGTAAATCCTTTAACCAGGTGACATTCCAAGTGAATGATCTAAAGTTCTCTAACAAGGCTCACTCCTAATAGGGTGATTGAAATCCTTTAATCAGGTCACATTTAACAATGTGTATTGTAACCTTTATAGGGTTGCCCTTTCAGAAGGCATCACTTCAGAAGAGTAAGAATTAGTAGCACGTTACTAGTGGTTTTTCCCAAATTGGATTTCCACATAAAATCCTTGTGTGAAATGTGTTATTGAATCTGTTATGTTTCATGTTTACATATCTGCAAAGTTGTTTTGACCTAGGACAATAACCTACAAATTTTAAGTATTGCATGATCTAATGGATGCATGCATAATAAGGTTTTATGGATATGGGTCTATTAAGCATTGAAAATTTTCATTTGTACATCTAGACCTTGGATAATTGATTCACCCACCCTCTTAGTTATTCTTAAGAATTCCAACAATTTTTGATAACTTGGCCAACATAAGAAAGAATAAAAGGGTTAGAGGCATTCCAAGCCTAAAGAAACCTGACATGGGCATGTTCAAGAATTATCAAATTGGAAACATGGGAAAGACAAGTGTTAAAAGCAAGAACTATCATTCTAAAAAGTCTTGGAGCTAGTTCATACAGACCTTTGTGGACCTATTGGCATACAAAGCTACATTGGAGATAAGTGCTTTTTTTTTTTTTGGTTGATGATTATTTTAGGATGATGACAATTATGTATTTAAAGGATAAATCATAGGCTTTTCAAAAGTTCAAATCGTATCTGGTTAGCGTTCAAAATGGAGAAGTTTCAAGAAACAAGACAAGGTTAGTTCACAAGGGTTATGCTCAAGAAGAAGGTATTGATTTTGGAGAGACTTTTTCTCTTGTTGCTAAACTAGAAGGTGTTAGAACACTCCTTGCATATGTAACAAAAAAAGGATTCAAAGTACATTAGATGAATGTGTAATCAACATTCTTGAATGGAATCTTAGAAGAGGAAGTCTACATTGAGCAACTAGAAGGTTCCATTGATCCTAGCAAAAGGGACATGGTTTGAAGACTACACAAAGCTTTTTATGGTCTCTTATAAGCTCCTAGAGAATGGTATGAAAGGTTACACAATTATCTTATAAATATTGATTTTGAAACAACTAATGATAACAACAACCTATACATCAAAGAAAGACTGGATAAGAAGATTGTATTCACATAAATCTTTTTGGATGATATATTACTTAGTGGAAATGATGATTTGTTCAAATATTTTTCCATGGAAATGAGTAAGGAATTTGAAATGTCAATGTTTAGAGAGATCAAATTATTTGCTATCTTATGAATTCAATAGATGAAGGATGGTATCTATATTACTCAATTAAAATACATCAAGAAGATACTAAAGAAATTTGGAATGGAGGATTATAGACTAGTTCAAACACCTATGTCTTTAGACATAAGCTTTCCAAAAATGATGATTCCAAAGAGGTAGATCAGACTACATATAGATCAATGATTGGAAAACTTCAGCATGTAGTACATACAAGACCCAATATAGCATTAGTAGTTGGTATGGTGGCTAGATTCTTTGCTAATCCTAAAGAAAATCATATTATGGAAATCAAAAGAATCATGAGGTATATGAGAGGTACTGAAGAATATGGTTTGTGGTATAAGAAAGAAGGAAACTTTGAATTAAAGGAATTCACTAATGTAGATTGGGCATGAAGTATTGATGATAGGAAGAGCACTAGTGGTGGAGCACTTTTTCATGGAAGGAGGCTAGTATCTTGGACAAGTAAGAAGCATAACCATATCTCTTATTCTACAACAAAAGCATAATATGTTATTGCAATAGTCAATTATTCCAACATTGTATGGTTCAAGCAACTATTTTCAGGTATGGAGGAGGATATCAAGGACCCAATTGTTATCTTTTGTGATAACATAAGTGCAATCAACATATCCAAGAATCTAGTGATGCATACCAAGACCAAGCACATTGCAATAAAATATCATTTCTTGAGAGAATTGGTGCAAGACAAAGAGGCGAGATTGGAATATGTGAATACAAAAGAATAGATTGAAAATATATTCACCAAGCAATTGCCTAAGAATGCATTTTTGTATCTAAGAGGTAAGCTAGGGGTCATTCCCTATCTAAAGCTCACTAATCAAATTTTAGTGATGCATCAAACAAGCATGTTGAAGATCACAAAGTTGATGCAGTATTGTCAAAGAAGATTGCATATGCATATGTACATCAAGGTACATGGAAAGTACATTAATTGTTGTCTTTGGCATAAAATGTCAAAGATAGAGAAGTTTTCTTTCATATATCAGAGAATTTTTTCATATTTGAGATGTCAAAGAGGGAGAATTTTTTATATCAAAGAGAGAGAGAGAGTTTGATATTGTAGTAATTGCAATCACAGATTGATGATAGAGGGAGTTCACACTAATAAAGGGAGTTTTCATGGATGAGATCTAGAATAAAACTAAGCATATTATCCTTCTATTTTTCTATAAAATTTCTATGTATCATGACATATTGTGTTGCCATCAATGCCAAATAGGGAGATTTTTTTGATACAGTCATTTAATTGTATGTTGTCTTTGACGTTACACAAATGTCAAGTATATAGCAAGTAATTAGTGTATGTTGAGCTCACTCAAGAGTCAAAGGAAGTTGTAGTCTATGACAAGTGTTTCAATGTTAACCAAGTTCAGTGCTAGTGTTAATTGAGCTCACTCATCGACCAAAGAGAGTTTACAGAAACACAACATCTACCGAGCTCACTCGATTAACAAAGAAAAGTTGGCATGGAATGAGTATTATTTGAGCTCACTCAGTTACCAAAGAAAGTCTGAAGGAAGGCCATTTATGAGTTAGTGTTGACCAAGTTGGGTTGGCTAATGAAGGATTTTCTTGTATCAATTTTGTTGGTTAGTTCTAGTCGACTCATGGGATAAATTTCATTTGTTTGAAGTTGTATTCAAACTGACTTGACAAGGTAAAACATATAAGTATAAGGTCAAGTTGAGGATTTAATTGAGAAGAATAAGCATGTGATTGAAAAGATAAATCAAGCAAGTGAATTAGAAGATGACAAAGCTAAAAAGAACATTCTGATCAAGAAGGATCAAGTATTCAAGCTAGAACAGGGATATGAAATCAGAAAATATAGTTGCATTACCAATCAGATCATATCATTGTTACTCTTTAATATTTGTAGCAATAAATTAAATTTCCTAACAAAGTTAGCTTAGTAGCTATTTTTTAAATCCTCTAACAAGGTGACATTTCTAGATTGAAGTGTCTAAAGACCTCGAACAAGACCACTTTGAACAGGGAAAACTAAATCCTTTAACAGGGTCACACCTAACATTGTGTTTTGTAACCTTTAATAGTGTTGGCTCCTAATAGGGCTCACTTTAGAAGTGTGAAAAATAATAACTAGTTGCAATTGGTGGTTTTTCCCAAATTGGGTTTCCACGTTAAATCTCGGTGTCTCTTGTGTTCATGTTATTTGATTTATGATTCTAAAACTAAGCTAATTAAGGTTAATCATACTAGAAATCTTAAGAAACAATTATTTCATTATTTTTTGAGTAACAATAATTCTTAGTGTCAACTCAGAGTTCCTATGTTAACTGAGTTACAAGAGTATTTCAGTTTCAATAGAGTTTGATTTTGAATTATATTGACATCTTAAGGGATCTGGATTTGTTTTGGTGGTAATTGATTCACTTCCTCCCCTCTCAGTTACTACTCTTACATTTCCAACATTATATATATATATATTTGGTTAATATGTCAATATAACATTGAAAATTATCTATATTGTCATACACTTATAGGATCAAATGACATTAACCTTTTTAGAAGTTCAATTGCAATGTCATTAGTTATTTATACTAGATAAATTGAATTTGTTAGTTCTTCATATATGATTTTTTCTGTGTGGATGATGTGAATCAAAAGAGTTGGTTTACCAAAGGTCTTGTAGATCTTTGCAATCCATTGATACATATCTTTTGGCCTAAGTATTGTAGACTAACTAGAAAATAGACTGGTAGACTTAGTCAATACAAGTGTTGTCATTGTTAGAAACACTCATGAAGGAAGGTATACTAGTAGTAAGGTACAACTGCTAAGACACAACGGTGTCCATCCCTCACTCACACAAGTAGTTTGAGTATGGGAAGATATGTGAGCCTAAGAAAGGAAAACATAAAGGTGATCCACTTAGCCAAAGTATACTAAGTGAATTCCACATGTACAATAGGAAAGCAACTGGAAGGAACAATGTATAGATCAACAAGAAGATACAACATGGATACTATGATGGACATCAAGCAAGAAACTAATTACTACCTAGTCATGCAAAGGGTAAGAGTGAACCTAACATGGAATTCAATGGTAATGGGAAAAGATATCAAGAAACAACTTGAAGAATTTGAATTTGAATTCTTCCCACTAGAATGAACCATTGAAGGTACATGGCACTTGTGACCCCTATACAAACATGCTACATCTAATAGAAGTAGTGCACTACTGCAATGAGAAGATGAGCTAGTAGTAGGGGTTAATTCAAAATTTTAATTCAAAGACTGAGGCTTCTAAGTAAATTTGAAATAGTAGTATAAAAGAAGATAAAATGAAAAGGTGAAAGGTTAGATTGCCAAGTAATTACCCATAGAGCTGGAGTGAGCTGAGCTAAGTGGAATCTCAAAGAGGAGAAGAAGAGTAACAAGATAGGTAATTCTAAAAGAGCTATAGTGTCAAGGAAATATTTGGAGAAGCTTAAAAGACAAGTATCACAAGGTTATCATGTGCAAGTGCAAGGAGAGCCAAGTGCACCAGTGATCAAAATCTAAAAAATTCATATTGAAAAGAAAGCAGGGTACAATGGTAGACTAGTGAAGAGAGAAAACAAGAGGATCTACATCAAGCTAAGTTTAGTAGATAAATAGTTAGGTCACTTTTCTGTCATTTACTTACCTTTACAATAGTAAATCTCAACGAGGGTGAACCCTAATAGGTTTTTTGTATAAATCCTTTGACAAAGTGACACATTAACGTGTGTTCTAAAGCCCTTTAACCAGGCTAATCCTAACAAGGAAAGATCTTAATAGGTCTCATCCAAATCCCTTAATAGGGTGGCACCTCACAGTGTTGTTGTAATGTTCTAACAGAGATAATCTCTTATTAAGGCACTCTAGAAGATTGCAAATTTGTGAGGGTCGACTCACACACCGTGGTTTTTACCCTAGCTAAGTTTCCATTTGATAAATATTTTGATATGTGTTGCTAATTTCATTTGACAAATTTTTTTCTTTCCCCTTACTGATTGAGTTATATCTTCTATCTAGCAATAGATAGGTGTATAGTGTGATTTAGAAGAAAAGGTAGAAACTAGTAAGTATAATGATTCACCCCCACCCCCCTCCTTGTATAATGACCTATAGTTGGGACCAAAAATTGGCATCAAAGTCTAGGTCCTTAAGAGAAAATAAGTTTAATAGCTTGAGGAAAAGGTCAAGAATTTCAAAAGAGTGGCACCAAAGCTTTCTAAGGAAAACTATAACTCATGGTGTAGGAAGATGCACTTGCATCTAAAGACTCTTGGAGATTCTTGTTGGAGGCATATAGAGGTCAAATATGTTGAACCACAAGGTCAAATCTCTACTGATGATTTTAAAGAGAAGGACGTATACACAACCATGATGGATTTCCTAGAAATCACTCTTTTACATTTTGAATATAAAGATGCGGAGGAACTGAAAACAACCCATAAAATGTGGTAGAAACTAATGCTTGTCTATGGGGAAGACAAGCATGTCATGAGGGCTAAAGCTAAAAGCTATAATGAAACTTTGATGACATGAGAATGTAAGATGAAGAGGAGATCAAATCCTATGGAAAGTGAGTAAAAGATATCATGATATCCATTAGAGAATGTGGTGAAGTAATATCAAAATATAAATGTGTAATAAATATGTTGAGAACCTTGGCACCCAAGTATGCCATAAGGGTTTCATCCATTCAAGAGATGAGAACAATAGACAAGATGGATGTGTCACTTGATGTACTGATAGGAAAATTCACTATGTTTGAGCTTAGCAACTACACCAACAATCAATTGGCGAGAATTGAGATGAAATTCAAGGCCTCAATTTCTCCAACTATAACATTGAGGGAAAAAGGAGAACCAAGCATGTGTAGACACAGGAAGGAGATGGAAAGTCTGTATGATGAAGAAATGGAGCAAGTAGAACTAGAATATCTTTAAAAAAAATGTCAAAGGAAAAGGAAAGTACAAAGGTAAGCTTCCTTTCAAATGTTTCAACTATAAAAAGATGGGGCACTACATTGCTAGATGTCCTAAACTAGTCAAGAAAGAGACCAACGACTAGAGAGAAAATAACAACTATAAAGGATCCAACAAGAAGTGATCAAAGGAAAAAGAGAAGTGGTGTTACATCACTAGAGAGGGTGTGACTAATGAAGAGTCAATTAGTGGCAAGGAAGATGATAAGGATGAAGTGTCCCTTGTCACTATTGGAAAGGAAAGAGTGGAGACATCTATGATAAGTAGTACCAATATCCATAAGAACTAGATAATAAATAACACTTTCTTACACCACATGTTAGGTGATAGGAGAAAGTCCCACAAGGTCAAGGACTATAATGGAGGAATGGTAAAGTTTGGAAACAATTCACAATGCATTTTGATAGGAAAAGGTATTTTATTCGTGAATGACTCCACTACCTATGAAGATGTGTATCTAGTGCAAGGAGTAGAGTACAACTTGTTGAACATAGATTAGCTAATGGACAAATTCTATAGGTTTTAGTTCAATAAAGGTGTTATAATTCCTTAGAATAACTGAGAGGGGGGGGGGGGGGTGAATCAGTTATTCAAGGTCCAAATGCCCTAATAATACTTTTCCTACACTTTTAATAAATCCATACACTTTTCATCCATCCAAACTTAAATCAACCATATTAGCAAGTTACAGTAAATCAACATGCAGAGATGAAACATTCAAAATCAACACATCACACAATGATTTACGTGGAAACCCAATTTGGGAAAAACCACCAGTAACATGCTACTTGATTCTCACTCTTCTGAAGTGATGCCCTGTTAAAGGCTTACAACACACTGTTAAATGTGACCTTGTTAGAGGATTTCACCAAACTGTTAGGAATGGGTCTGGCTAAAGGACTTTAGAACATTCACTTGGAATGTCACCCTATTAAAGGATTTATCTCATGGCTATCAAACCAACCTAAGTCCATAGGATTTAAACTAACTGTTATAATTGCTAGAAAGTAATGATAATGGCCTTTTGATCTGATATAACTTACAACATACTTTGCAGATTTTAGATCACACTTTCAGTTCAATCCTATGCTTGGCTTCAGTCACTTTAGCTGTGATTGCTTGTATTCTTATCAAGCTTCGTCTCCTTGAGTCTTCTTACTCATCATGCCAATGCATCCATATTTGGGGTCTTCTTATTGAAACAGAGTAACTATGCTCTCTCTCCTCCTTAGCACCTCCTTCAACATTTTATGCTTTCATGCTTGACCGCTTCTCTCTATTTTCTTTATGGACTTATGACTCCTTAAATAGAAATCTGATTTTGCCTTTGCCACTTAATTCTTCTTCTCTAATTTTAGAGTTTCAAAATGGATTAGGTAGGATACAATGTATCTACCTCATATCTTGTTCTCATCTAGAAAATTTGTTAGTTGTATCCTTAAAAAAATTTTATATGGTGTTCTGTGCCACCAGCTCATCATTCTTATCTTCTATCTAATTTACAAACTTCTAGATAACAACCTTGTCGGCTTAGATCTGGCAAATCTTCGATTTTCAAAATAATGCAGCAACTCGACATTATTGTTTTTACTGGTGCTTGGCATCTCTGTGTTACTTGGCACTATTGGTTTTACCGGTGCTCAATATCTCTATGTTACTCGACACCTATATCTGCTCGGCACTTGAAGTTTACTCGACACTTGATATCACTCGGTATTTGAAGTTTACTCGACACTTGATATCACTCGACACTTGAAGTTTACTCGACACTTGATATCACTCAATATTTGAAGTTTACTCGGCACTTGATATTGATCTTGCTCAGATTCAACTAGGAATCTGCTCGGCTTCAACTAGCTTGCTCGGCTCCCTCTCTCTAATGAACTTTAGTTAGGCTTTACAGATGTCTTAGCTAAAACCTTACATCTTTGATATGTTTCTGTGTGCCCATTCTCTATGTCTTATAGTATGTCATCAACACACTTTTTCATCAATGGCTTAGCTGATCCTTGTACTTCATTACAACATCATAACTTCAACCTTTCTCTTGGTGTACTAGTTACATCTTATTGATTGCCTCCTCCTTGTCAATCAACTAATTAATAGTATTTGGATCACTAAAGCAATTGTCATTCCTGCAAGTAGCAAGTTTGACATCAATGACAAAACAATGATTGAGAACATTCTTTACCATTTCCATATATCATTCCAACAACTTTCCTCATGATCTTTTCAATCATTTCCGACAAAAGGATCTTGAAAATGTTTGAAAGACAAGGAAGCTACTGGCCACATGAGAGAAAAATAGAGTTAACCTCTTCTACCTTAATATTTTTGACAATACTTGTATGGTAGCTACGAATGACAATAGTTGGCAATGGCTTACAAGACTATGTCATGTAAATTTTGAATTCATCATCAAAGTAGGAAGGAAGAATTTTGTAAGGGGCTTACCCCCATTACTAAACTTAAAAAATGCCTTGTGCAAGGACTAACAACTAGGAAAATTGGCATGCTCAAGTTTCTCTAGTAACTCATTAACTAATGAACATGTATTAGATCTAGTCCACACTGACTTGTGTGGTCCAATGAGGGTGAAGAGTGTATTTGGGGACACATACTTTACATTGTTTATCGATGATGTTTTCTAGAATGATGTAGATTATTTACTTAAAGGAAAAATTAGAAGGCTTTCACATGTTCAAGGTCTATAGAGAAAAAGTGGAAAGAGAAATCGATAAAGCATTAAAATGCTTGATATCATACCAAGGAGGTGAATTCACCTCACAAGAATTGATAGCTACTACGAGGAGCACAAAATTAGGAGGAAAATGTCATCTCCTAGAACACCTCAATAGAACAGGGTCACAAAAAGAAGAATCATGAACCATCATAGACTATGTAATAGCATTAATGATTCAAAACAATGTTGCACAAATATATTGGAGAGAAGTTGTAAGAATAATAGTTTACACCTTAAACAAAGTTCACATAAAGAAAGGGACAAATAAGACTCCCTATGAACTATGTTTTGGTCACACACCATCTGTCAGCTACTTTAGGGTACTTGGAAGGAAGTGCTACATTAAGAGGTATGAATACCAAGGGAAGTTTAAGCCCAAGAGTGATGAGGGTTTCTTATTGGGATAATCTACTAAGAATAAAGATTAGTAGTGTTTGAGTCTTCAAACAGAAAAGATTGTTGAGTCTGCCAATATGAAGGTAGATGAATTCATAGAAACAAATGAAGAAGACTGAAAGAAAAAACTAGATGATTACAAAAAATTTGAGTACATCTCATTCAACAACACAGTGGAGAGAGTATTGGTAGAAGAGGAGCCTATGCAAGAGTTTATATTGACTCAAGATAAAGAATCTCAACAAGGAGAGCAGAGAGCTAAGATACCTGGGGGAGAACCAGTATTGGAAAAATATGTAAGGAAAAATCATTCAAAATATTAAATCATCGGTGACTAAGATGGAGTGATAACCAAAAGAAAGGTGAGGTAGATAGTTTTCCTGATATCATACATAGATCTTAGAGAAATAGTCAAGGATCCAAATTATGAAGATTGGAAAAAGGACATGGAAGAATAAATAGATCAGATAGTGAACAATGACACATAGACCTTGGTAGCCAGATTTAACAACAAGAATGTCATAGGAAGAAAATGGGTGTTCAAAGATTAGATGAATGAAGAAGGAAAAGTGGTTAGAAATAAGGCAAGACTTGTTTGCAAGGGATATGCATAAGAGGAAGGAATAGACTATAGAGAAAAATTTGTGCCAGTAGCTAGATTAAAAGGAATTAGAATAATCCTAGAATTCGTAGCACACAAGAACTTCAAGGTATACCAAATAGATGTGAAGTCAACATTCTTAAATGGAGTTTTGAAAGAAGTGTACATGGAACAACCTAAAGGGTTTGAAAATAAATAAGGAAGGAATCAAGTGTGTAGACTGAAGAAAACACTATATGGTCTCAAATAGGCACCAAGAGCATGGTGTGAGAGACTACATTCATATTTGATAAAAAAATAGGTTCATTATAACCAATAACAACTACAGTATGTGCATGAATCAAGAAAAAGAAAAAGGATTTTTGATTGCAGAGATCTTTGTGGATGATATCACCTTTAGAGGAGATGATAAGTTAAGTAATGATTTTATAGAAACCATGAAGGAGCTCAAAATGTCCATGATCGAAGAGATGTAAATTTTATTGGACTCCAAGTGTCACAACTAAAAGGAGAAATATTCATTGGACATACTAAGTACATAAAGGAGGTACTTAAGACATTCAGGATGGAGGAAGCAAGATCTATAGGAACACCAATGGTGATTGGATGGAAATTATTTAAAAAAAAAAGTCTCGAAGTGAAAAAGATACTTTATCGATCCATGGCTGGTAAACTATAGTACATAGTGCACAACATACCAGACATTACACAAACACTTGGAATTGTGGCTAGATTGTCAGCTAATCCAAGGGAATCACACACAGTTGCTGTAAAGCAAACCTTCAGATATCTAAAGGGCACTAAAGATATGGCCTATGGTATCCTCACAAAGGTAGTTTTGAACTAATTTCTTTTATTGATGTAGACTGGGTGGGGAATATAGATAACAGAAAGAGCACAATCAGTGGTGCATTCTTTCTTGGAGGAAGATTGGTAGCATGGACTAGAAAAAAGAAAATTGCATAGCACAGTCAACTACTAAAGTAGAGTATGTTTTTGTAGCAATGAATTGCACTTAGGTTATTTGGATCAAATAACAACTTGAAGGAATTCAAGAGAAAATGGAGGAACCAATAGTCATCAACTGTGACAACACCAGTGCAATCAACATATCCAAAAACCAAGTTATGCAGTCAAAGACTAAGCATATATCCATCAAGTACCATTTTTTAAGAGAGTAGGTGGAAGCAAAGGAGGTTAGGTTGGAATACAAACCAATAAAGGAACAACTAGTAGATATCTTCACAAATTATCTTCAAAGGATATGTTTTGTTGGAAATACAACAGAGAAAGTAAACACTAAGGGTGGTGGGGGGTGAATTAGTCCTTCAAAAATTTAACCATAATATAATTCATCACACATCCATCTCACAATTTTCATGTAAATTGAAATAGCTAGCTAAAAATATTCATCTATAGCATGAAAGAAAAATAACATTCAACACATATATGACACAAGATATTTGGTTACCCAGAAACCCTCCAATGAGAAGGTAAAACTAGGGTGGGGATGACACCCATAAATATTTAGTATTGCAGTATCAAATTGTATCCAATGAAGGTTATAATGTTTGATCATAAACTATGATCTACCTTACGAAAAGTCTGCCCTATTAAATTCTTACAAGATTGTTAGAGCTTACCTTGCTATAGGATTTCAACACCCTATTAGAAGTGTTCTTGATTAAAGGACTTAAAAAATTACAATGAAGTAAGCATCATGTTAAATTATTTACAATAACTTATTAGGACTACTCTGTTAAGAGATTTAATTGATTCACCTATTAGAATGTCTTAGCAATGATCCTATGGTTAACAATCTGCTACTAGATAACATATCACCTCTTTTCTATTGTGTACTTGATCCTCTCTGATTAAATGTATCAATTCCATCCTCTAACTCCTTTCCTTTACTCTCCTCTAACTGATTCTATAATGTATCTCAATTCACAACTCCTTAGCCACCATGAATGCTCTATTTGTGCATGTGAACTTCTCTCTCCACTCCTTCCACACTATTTTCTTTTAGGCTTTGTCCTCCTTAAGAAGACTTAGGTGACTTAGGGTTAGGTATGAATCAACGATTGTGATTCACCCATTTTTCCACTTAATCCATCCCTTCAAATGATTGGTTGTATGTACTATATAGGGATCTTCAATATTGATTCATCCTTATCATCTAGAATCACGAAAAAATCCTTAAGTCAGCTAAAAAATGGGAGTATCTAAGAAATGGTTAGGATTTTTACCCCAATCTAGCATAAACTAAAAGCATGAATTAGGTAGAAATCAATCCATATTCAAGCAATTGAAGAAATATAAAAGTGGTTTAATGAGTACACAAAACTACTCCAGAGGGGGAGCAGTCAAGCACACAGTGTTAGAAGCCTTTGGCATTTTTGTCAAAGGGGGAGAAGGTGAGGAGGTCAAGGAAAGAATAAGTTGTAGATGATCTAATGCATGAAAGTGCACTTAGGGGAAGATAAAGAAAAAAAAAATGAAGAACATAAGCATGTCCAATGGACTAAGTGTTGTCATCAATGCCAAATGGGGAGATTGTTGGAAAATGTGTTGCCGACTAATTGGAAAATGGATCAGTAGACTTAGTCAATACAAGCGTTGTCATTTTTGGCAACACTCATGAAGGAATGTGTATCAATACAAAGGAACAATCAGTGAGACACAACAATGTGCATCCCTCAGTCACACAAGTAGTATGAACATGAGAAGATATGTGAGCCTTATAAGAAAGTCAAAGATAAAGGTGATCCACTTAGCCAAAGGATGCTAAGTGAAGTATGCATGTGCAATAGGCAACCGAGCAGAAGGAACAATGGGAAGATCAACATAAAAATCCATCATGGACACCATAGTGGACATTAAGAAAGAAACCTCTAACTACTAGTCATCTAAAGGGTATGAGTGCACTCAACATCACATTTACTATTCATGGGAAAAGAGATCAAAAAATAGCTAGAAGAATTTGATTTGGAACTCTTCCCAACTAGAGTGAACCATCAAAGGCACATGGCACCTATGACCCATCTATGAAGATGCTACATCTGATAGAAGTGACGCACTACTACAATAGAAAGACAAATAGTAGGAGTGAATTCAAAATATAAATTCAAAGTCCGAGGCTTCCAAGTAAAGTTAAAAGGAAAGTATAAAATAATATAAAATAAAAGGTGAGTAATTAGCCACATAGCCAAAGTGAGTCAAGCTAAGTGGAATTGCAAATAGGAGAAGAAGAGTGACAAGTAACATCATTCTAAAAGAGTTATTGTGTCAAGGATCTTGGGAGAAGCTTCAAAAGATTTTTAGAACAACATTATCAAGTGAAAGTGCAAGGAGATCCAAGCACACCAATGATAAAAAGTTGAAGAATGCAGAGCATAATGGTAGACTAGTTAAGAGAGCCAACAAGAGGATCTACACCAAGCTAAGTTTAGTATCTAAATATTTAGATCACTTTTCTATTGTTTACTTACCTTCACAATAGTAAATCTTGATGAGGGTGGACCCTAGCAGGTTCTTTGTAAAAATCCTCTAACAAGGTGACACATTAACATGTGTTCTAAAGTCCTTTACCAAAGATGATCCCAACAAGTCAAGATCTCAACAAATCTCATCCAAATCCCCTAATAGGGTGGCACCTCATAGTGTCATTTTTATCCTAGTTGGGTTTCCATGGGATAAATAGTTTGTTATGTGTTGCTAATTTTATATGATGATTTTTTGCTTGCCCCTGACCAGTTGAGTTATAGCTTCCATTTACCAGTAGATAGGTATATAGTGTCATTTAGAACAAAAGGTAGGAAATTGTAAGTATAGTGATTCACTCCCCTTACCCCCATAGTTGGGACCAATAATATCAAATTCCTAAGTCACTATAATTAAACTAGATGGAAGCATAGGTAGATTCTAACCATGTATCTTACCTAATTGAAATAGATAATTTATCAATTAACTACTTAGGTCAAATTAATTTTTAACTCATTTTATCACACTTTATATCGATTATAGTGTTAACATATCCTTCTATAAAATGCAAGCCATATGTATACAAGTTTTTCAAACAAGAATAATGAAGAAGGAATATACTAATTTTTGTGTTGTATTGAAGCCACCAAAAATAGACAACCAAAATAATTTATGGAGATGGTAGTGAGTAACCAATATGATCTATTGTTATAAAAGGGACATGGCTAAGGAGGCACCCTATCAAAGAGTATAATGTGTGGTTGTTTGGTGAATTTGAAACACATATACATATTCTCCATTACTCTAACCTTGTTGGTGTAACAAATATTTAATTGATTAAGTATCATGCTAGGCCTCTTAATAAAAATTTATGGAAATTTTATGAATATGTCCATGAAGAAATACTTTACCGAAATAAGGGTTAGAGATGGTCTAGAAGATTTACTTGATTAATTTTGGGTTATCTACAAGAATAATTCTATAAAATGGTAGAATGATTTCAATAGTATGGTAATGAGATGATCTACATGCATATTCAAAGGGCAAATTTTATATAAATAAATAATCCAGTGAGTTGCCATGTGCCTATTTAAATGCCAACTTTTGTATATATGTATATTTATGAATTGATTTGTAAATATTGAGATGCCAATTATTTTTATTTTTATTTTGTGTATGTGTACTATGGGTAATGGGATGAATTCAATATTAATTAATTATTATTTTTGTTAAAATTATTTTTTAATATTCATTAAGTTTGGGTAGTTTCAAACCCAAGACATGATAGTTGAGAGGCTCACAATTTATTATTGTGTTCTAGGCTTTTTCCTCAAATTTTGTATATCTCAATCTAAACTATTTTGTATTATTGAATTTGTACAATGAAATCTTCAATTATTCTCTAATGAACTTATGTTACAAGGTATTTTTACATCAAGTCTCTTGAATATTTTGTTTTGATATATGATCTCATGTTTCTCTATATTGCTTATTTCTATTGGATTTCCATTTTATGTTAGATGATATTCTCTTGAATGAATTGTTGGTGTTTTTCCACTACCAAGCAAAAAAATACTTGATACCAAGATGGTAAAGATAAAAATAACCTAAGGATTATCTATTTCCCATAATTAGCTAGATGATCTTCAAATCTAGACCCAACTTCAACAAAACCATAAAATATTTTCTACTCTTTTGGCTCTGCAAAACCAAGGCGGGTGCACCTTAGGGATACAAGATTCAAAACTTGATACTACTTTCACATTTCATTCATTAAATGACATTTTATTATAATTCTCATTCCATAATTATGGGCAACAACAACTAACTACAACTCAAAGTTTAAATGTAAACAAGTATTAACCAACTATGACACTCTTTATAAATTTAAAGTAAAATTAATTTTGATGTTAATATTGTGCTTGATGCTTAGCCATGATTTATTCTTAGGCAAAATAAACTAATTGATCAGTGCCTCATCCATTGGGATTCAGAGTCTATCCAATTTCTTGACCTAATTGACTGCATTACAATCAATATCATCAAGAATTTTCCCTAAAACTCATTCTTATGCATATCTTTATTACTGCCTTGAAATCCTATCATATCATTGAAGCATTTACTTAACTCATTGAATTAAAAGCAATAGTGATTTGATATACAACCTATCCTAGTTGCATCAAATTGAACAAGCTTTGCCCATGCAATCTCAAAATAACTAGTAAATAACAATGAAGATAAGATTTAGAGAGAAAATATATGGTGACAGTTCATTTTTGTATTAATTCTCTTTGAAAATTATGTAACATTGAAATATAACTCAAAAAAACTCAAGACAAGACACCACGATCCTTGAAAATTAATGTATTCTTAGATTTGCAGAGAAAATACATGATAAAACTTGCATCAAGGACTGGATCAAATGAAACTTAACAAAATTAAAAGTTATAAAATGATTGGGGGCCCTTCTCTAGCCTAGGAATCTCACTTATATAATGTGAGATGCAACAAGCTTAAGGTCTAGAGAGTACTGACAGCTATCCTTAAGACAAATAGATATTTACAAAGTTCCTATCACAAAAGACACAAATTAGTGGAACAAAATTTCTTTCATCATGAATATTCTTTTGTGGGACCACTTCAACTGCACCTTTTTATTGCTGAGGAGTTTCATAATTGGCTCAAATGTTGTTATTGTTCCTCTAAGGGTGTAGCCGATGAACATGCCTGTGGTGGACCTAATTTTGAAATTTTTAGACTCACTTCAACTCGAGGCTCTCCATCCACATCATCATATATTGACAAGATAACAATTATATCTAATTCTTCTATTGCCAAGTCATTAGTTTGGGCTTCTGTGTTGGTTACTGCAATTGGTTTCTCTTCTATGTCCCTTTCTACTTTCACCAATGTGTTAATTATTTGCAAATCATCTTATTACATTTCATCATCATCGGCTTCACCATATTTCAATTGTTTTGCATACAAAATCTGCCATCTACTTGTCAAAAAGTGTTTCATTTGGCTAGTTACCATTTAGAATATCATGCTATTTCTTGATCACATATTCTCCCAATTGGTTAACCTCAATAAAATCTTCTCTCAAAGAATCATAAAATAATTGCACTTTTACAACTTCTTTAGTTGTAGCTACCCACCATGCATTTCCCTTTTCATTTATGACTCTATTCATCCAAAGACATAATAGGTCATTCAATTCTTGGGCCCATTCCTCTTTATTCTTCAACTTATCCTTTTTATCCAAGTCATGGTGAAAGGGTCCAAAACTTTTACTCTTATATTTTTTCAAGATAATTAATGATTCTCCTTTGTAATGTAGTTCTCTTATCACCACAATCAGAGAGATCATTAGTCAAGTCACAAGTCTTTTCTATATGTTCACAAGATAAAGTAATAATTAAAAAACCCAAAAGAGTGACATCTTTGTCTCTCTTGTTCCATTTATTTATAGTTGGCTTTAGAGCATCATCATTTACTTTTAGCTCATCTCATATGTTTATTAATTTTTCTAATTGTTCATAAAATGTTGGCCAACCAATTTTATCAACTTAATACATGATAGCTTTCCTCAATCTATCCTCATTCTGGATATCTAGCTCTAGATGCAATGCCCATAGTTTACTTTTTTCTTCTTCAA
Organism: Cupressus sempervirens; assembly: GCA_028749045.1. Lineage (NCBI taxonomy): Eukaryota > Viridiplantae > Streptophyta > Pinopsida > Cupressales > Cupressaceae > Cupressus > Cupressus sempervirens. Next base: position 626,486,861 of record CM053785.1, read on the forward strand.
AATCCTCTACAGTGTAATACTGAGGTCTCTATGGTGTGTCTAGAATTTCAATAAGAGGAGTGGATTTAAAAGGATCCAATGGTGGATAAGGATAAGTGATTCTATGCCTATTAGATTGTCCTTGTTTCCCTATCAACTTATTCTCAAGTTCTATCCTCTTTTGTACCTCTTTATTATATGTTGCTAGAACCTTCTCATTATTTTTCTTGTAGCTCTAACCTTTCCCTTTTATCCCTTAGGGTAACTTGGCTAGGGTGAAGTTTTCTAATTCAACACCTAGCTCTATGACCTCTTCAATTGTAGTATCTTCTACCCTTTTCACAATTAAACTCCCTATCAAGCCAATATCATCAAGCTAGGAAGAGTTGGCTCTGGATCCTTTTCTTATTGATTGGATCACTAATACAACATGATCTTCACTAAATTTGGGACCTTTCAGTTCTTTCTTCACCTTTTCATTTGCATTTAATTTTTTGATGACAAAATTTAAAACCATTGCATTAGCAATGTCCCAATTTGGTAGCAAAAAAACCCCAGATGATTTTATCATTTTTATCCCCTCTTTAGGGGTCAAGCTCTTAAATTATTGCATCATTTCACCCTTTATTTGATCTTGTATGGAAGCCTCCTCCATCTTAGGATGCTCTATTTTCATCCTATTACATCTTTCCTCAAATATTTCAATGTTTTTTCTCCATGCAAACTAATAAAAGGCTCTAGATTTAACAAAACTATCATAAAAAATAAATTCATGGCTGACTGGTTCTACAACAGGGTCCAACTCCCTTCCTCTATCATCAGCAACAATTAACTCAAGGCTTGGCATGGGAGGTTCCTGAGGATTCCCATCTTCCAAATCTGAAATAGTGATGAAAACTCCCCCTTGGGATCCCAATTGTTCCATCTGCTCCATAGTGAGTTGTTCATTTCTTATATATAATGGGAACTGAGTGGGTGAGTACTCCTCTATTTGAGGCATCTATTTCTGTTCTATTTTTTTTCTCTTGGGCATGGGATCATCAGGCCTTTCTTCCAAAATAATACTAGGAGATCCAATGATAAAAATAATTAATAAATTCTAAAACCCTAGAGTAAGCTCTCCACTTTTCCTTTTTAATCTATTTCTCTTGAAGAGAGAATTCATTATTATGTCCTTAGGGAAGTAGAGTTGATAGTCCTTGGCACTAATCTTAGCTCTCCATTTGAATATATCAAAGAATCCCTCACTATCATTGAAACACACATAGGAGACAACCATTTTTTATTGGTTCAAGAATTTATACAAATACAACCAACCACCCTTGGTGATTATAAACTAGTGAGAAACTATGCAACTTGGGAAAATTGAGCCCCTAGGCTAACCAATCAATTATGCTTCCTCCAATCCACCTATCTACCATAGCATTTGAGCTATTCCCACCTCTAGAGGTACTTGGTAAGGAAGTACATGAGGAGTCCCTTGAAATCCATATGCTCTAAAAATTGTAGATATAGGGTAAGATATGATGTCTGCCTAATTGTGAGACACCTCCAAACTAGCAGGGTTGTCCATAGGCCTAATAAAATCTAGTAGGGCCTTAGGAATTCTAAGATTGTCCCTTAATATGAGGCTCCTCAACTTGGATGAGAAATACCTTTCAAATTTCATGAAGCTAGCCTTCTCTGCATCCCGAGTCATATCTGGATACCATAACTGGACTGACAGAGCTTCTCCCTCATATTCTCTATTTAAAACCATCTATTTTTCAAATTAAGTAACCCCTTTAGTTGAGAACATATGCATCAACAATGAATAATGTCCAAAAATTCTCTCAAATTTTCTCTTTGCAATCCTAGCTAAACCTAAGGGAATCTCCTATGCTAGATAAAATGCAAAATCAAAGATGATATCCACACCAAAAGAAGAGATTTGTGTCACCATTTACATGAACTTTATTGGCATAAATTTTTTTTCATCCTCACCAAAAACCATACATAAGGTCATGTAAATGCCTATGGCCCTAGTAATGAAAAATTGCTTCTTGAAAGTCTCCTTAGTTGATGCTATAAAAAAGGTCAAATTTCCAATTGTGGCAAGGTGACCTCTCAATGCACCTTGCCTGACTTGATCCTTTTTAGACAAATACTTCTTTTCCACTCCTTGAAAGTCAATGATCTCATGGTAATTTGTGACTGGCTCCAACCCAAAAACCTCTTGAATCTCTTCTGCATTGATTTGTATTAGACATTCCCCACCTACTCTTCTCACTATCCTAGCTACTAGATCATAATTTAGGGCTATGGCTTTAAGAAGGTCCGAATCCATGAAAACCCTACGAACTACTTACCCAAATCAAATTTCTAGATACTTCCATGGTGGGTAAAAATTTCCTTTCTAAGAACCATTTCTTGAACAACTAGAGCCTTGTTTTAGAGGTAATGGCATCCCTAGTCTAATTCCCTTTATCATATAAACCATATGCAATCTTGAGTCTAGGGTTCACAGGAATTAACTTTTGCATTTGGGCTGAGTTGTTTGTGGATTCAGTCAATGGTTCTAAGAAATCAACATGAATATTCCTACTAGCATATTCTACTTTCTCTGAAAAACCCTTCTTTGGAGGAGTATCTAATAAAAATACAAAATACTAGAATGCTTTGAACTATATTACAGACTGAGATACTTACTTGGCTCTCTGTTCTCTTCTTTCCAAATACTACAATGAATCAATGGTATAAAAAATTCTTCATGATTTAACCAAGAAAAAAATAACTCTTCAATAGGTTCTTAACTCTCAAAAAATTAGAAACATGTTTGTGTGAAGAAAATCTTTGAATCCTACACTATATCTCTAGTTTTACTTTGCATGGGGAGCCTTAATTCTCATAAATGGATTATAGAGAAAATAGGGTGGCAACACCTTTCAATTTTGAAAATAAGCTGTCAATTTTTGAAAAATTTGACAATTTAGGAATAAAATCTTTGATGACTCAGCTTCAACCCTCCAAGTTAGTGGTTAATCCAATTGATCCCTTCCACATAAGCCTTTCCTTTCATTGCTGGTGACTTAAATTGGACCCACTTGTGCCTTTGGACATGTGGCATGCTCTTGCTATGTCACCAAGAGTAAAAATTGAGCAACTCCCTTTGGCGACATAGAGACCATCATTGATGCCCCTTACATCGGATAGTAGAAATCAAATGGTAACTTCATTGTAAGAAAAGTGGGCCCATGGTATTTCCCTTTGGTTACTATATTGCTAGTGGTAAGGTTCATGCAACTTCTCATAGTGACAATGCGACAACCTTTCATTTTGAAGAGATTTGATAGTGTGGATCAACAAGCACATTTCCTTCAGTGCAAATCCTTAGTGGCATCTAACATCATACCATCCTAACATGCTAACAAGGCTATTAATAACATGTAACTTTTACAGTGCTACCTTTAGGTTTGGTCCCACAATATTTCTTTTTACAAGTGATTGCTATGTTGCCAAGGATAAAAACCTTATAGATTCCCATGGCAAAAAAGTGACCATCGTCGATCATAGGAAGATTTGATGGTTTGGGTCATTCACTTTAAAACATTGTTTAATTGGGTCCCACAGGTGAACCTTGCTTGGCCACTATGTTGCTAGCAATAAAAGACATGCAATTTCTTATAATGACATAGCGACCACCATCGATCTTGAGAAGATTCGATGGCTAGAAATTATTTTGGGAGCTTCAGGAAACAATGCAAACAACCTTTAAAAGGTTCCCAAAAATAAAAAGGGCTAAATTTTAAAATGATTTCTTCCACTCAATTTAATTTGAAAAGGCACATAACCCAAAAGTTTTTCTAGGGAAACATTTTAGTGAAACCAAATTTAGGGTTTTTCTAGGGTTAATAAAATTAAAAACACCAAACCCTAATTTTCACAAAAGGAACCTGGAACATTCACTTTGAGATATATTCAGATAGATATGAAGTGAAAACATGACCAACATGAATAAAGATATTATTGTCTTTACTTATTAATAAAAAATCAATTAAAATGATTATTTGTATTCTAATTGAAAATGCTAATAATGGCAATGACCTTTAACTCTTAGAAACCTTAAATGACCTATCAATTATAACCATGATTATTATAAACAAATACCTTGGTAGATACATAATCACAATTAAGAACTACTAATGTAGAGGTACATTTATATATAATAAATACAATATTCAAAGAACAAAGTTACACATATCATCATTGAAGTATTCTTAGATACACTACTTAGGCTTCTAGACCTAAAATTAATCCATGATCAACTAACATCTTAATATAGTGAGTACATACTATTTTTTTCTTGTGACTATTAACTACCAGAATTTGTGCTCAGTAATGAATTGTGAAAGTTTAGTAATTCTAGCATAACATGGGAATCACTTCAACATGGGACATGCAACTAAAGTGAGACCTCCAACTTCTAGGTAGGTTCCTATAAGATGTTTCACTAAAATCACAAAATTTTAGAGGGAACGGGAAAGAAGGATGACACAAAATAAATCTAAACCTATGGTGATGTTGTTAAAGTTTTTACAAAAATCAATAACTACTTGGATAACCCTCATATGTATTTAAAAATGACACTAACCAAAACTATTGAAATGAGATCATTGAAGTGAAGAAGATTGTTGAAACTATCATGGAACTATCATTATTTTGTCACTAATGTCAAAAATACAAATTTTTAGTGAGTAAATTGCTTACTTTGGTCTGAATGCTATCATTTGTTTGATTAATGAAGAGGATTTGGAAAGAAAGGATAACAAGAGAACCTAGAGAAAGGTTGAGTTATTTACTATATAAAAGGAGCACTAAGATGAAAAAAGACATTGATGATATAGTGTATTGTTTATCTACTTAAGTCTATAATGAAAGTATACCTAAGAATAGACTCGAAGGAGGCTAAGTAAAGAAAAATGTTTGCCAAGCCTGACCAAGAAAACAATGTATGCTGAGCAAACTTAGTTTAGGTTGAGCAAAATTCAACATGTGCTAAGTGTCAAAAAGTTAGTATGTGCTGAGTGTTAGAAAAATATAGTAAGTGCCAAGCATTAGGGAAATGATAGTAGTGACTAAGCAAGGAAGACTTAGTTGATGCCGAGAAACCCAATGTTGGCCGAGTATCAAAGGACTGCTATTGCCAGGTGAATAGTGTGGATGTTGAGTGATAGTAAAAAGAGTTTAATCAAAGATTTGAAAAATTTGAGTCAAAAAAGTTTATTTCTTGAATTTTTTGAAGCAATTGGAAGATTTCTATGATGATTTGGTGGTAGAGAATTCAAGTTAAACTATTTTGAGGAAAATTCAAAGAGGATTGTAGAAGAAGTTTCTAGAAGGGACTAAAATGGAAAAGTGTGTAGATTAATTGAATCTTACCTATCCCTAGAATGGATGATTGTGGTTAAGAAAAAAAAAGACCAAAATTCTCTATTTATAGAGACAGTAGGCTAGAAGCAATAATTGTCATATGCAAGAACCTAAGAAAGAAAAGAAGTCTAGGGTGTTGCTTCATATGGTGGCTGAATAGAAGAGTCTACAATTGGCATGCAAAGTAGAAAGGCTTAAGAGGTTGAAGGCTTGAAGGGTGAAAAATAAATCAGAGATAAAGGGTATGGATGCCAAGTAGAATGGAAGACTAAATGTGAGATTTGTAATTTGCATGTGAGTTGTGTTTTATTATCAGATCAAGTCCTACTGCTACTTTCTAATCATTATATTAGTTTGGATAAATCCTTTGGATTAAGGTTGACGTAAAAATCATTTATAAACCCTTTAACATGGTGAAATTATAATGGAATGTCTAAAGTCCTCTAACAAGGCTCACTACTAGTAGGGTGATTGAATCCTTTAACTAGGTCATGTTTAACAGTGCCCATTGTAACCTTTAATAGGTTTGGCTCCTCATAGAGCTCACTTAAAAGAGTGAAAATAGGTAACAAGTTATTGGTGGTTTTTCCCAAATTGGGTTTCCACATAAAATCCATGTGTTAGAATGTGTGATTGATTTTTTGGTTTGTATGTTTACATTTCTGCAAAGTTATTTTGACATAGGACAACAATATGCATATGTTTGACATATTGAATGGTCAATGCATGCATAAGGATAAGTTGTAGTAATGAAAAGTTTTATTTGTACATTTGGACCTTGGAAAATTAATTCACCCCCTCCCTCTCAATTATTCTAAAGTATTCTAGGAATTGGTATTAGAGCACCAAGATCTTGTGAAGAGAAAGTTTGAAGGTACTTAAAGCTAAAGATCAAGATGTATAGAAAGGAGGTGCCCAAGTTAAACAATGAAAACTTTCCTACATGGAAAAGCTTGATGAAGATACATCTAGGATGTCTTGGAGATTATGCACAATCAACTATCATCACTAATCATGTTAATCCAACTGGAGCCCCAACTGCTGGTCAATTGAAACAAAAGAACGAAAACAATAAGACAATATATTAGAGCTTGCATCTGTCCTAAGCTACTCAGAGTTTGATGACATTAAAGGATGTGATACTGCTAAGAAGATGTGGGATTCCCTACAAGTAATATATGGAGGAGACAAGAATGTGTCCAGAGCCAAAGCTAAAAGCCTTAGAGGAAAATTTGATGAAATGACAATGCAAGATGGTGAGACTATATTCCAATATTGTGCAAGGATCAAAGATGTTGTTAATTTTATTCGAAGATCTAATGGAAAGATTGAAGATGAGACTCTAATAAACAAAGTATTGAGAACCTTGCTTCCTTTTGTTGTGGTTTCAAAATGCACACCCCATTTGCTTAGAAATGGGGACCCCCTACTTGATTTTTTTAGCTTTCTGGATCCCTAGTCTAGGGTCTAAGTCTTTTTTAGGGGTTTTCCTATTCTTTGGCTGATTTGGGTCTCTACCCAGAAACCCAAATTCTATAAACCATCATCTAAGGGAGAAAGTCAAAATTTTAAAGGTTAGAGGCACACCTCACTAGGTGCGCTAGTGCACTAGCACATGGAAAACACTTCCCTCTTGGAAGTGCACAAAAATACAACTGTGTAGCTACGCACCTCAAAGAGGTGTGCTAAGCCCCAAGTTTATAAAACTTAGGACCCTCCACTACTCTTCACCTTCATTTTCTATTTCTAGCTCTATGCTCCCACACCTCCACAACTCTTGAGGTGCATAGTTCCATCTCCCCTTTGCCACCTATACAACACAAAAGAATCAACTTAAGTCATAATGTGTGCATTTTTTTTTCGATTAACTAAACTAATAAAACATTTAAAAGCTAAGCTAAGCCTTCACATCATATAAGGTGTGCAAATACACACTTATCTAAGGTGTGCCATTGTGCACCTTATAATTTAGTTCAGTGTTCCCTTTGCATGATAAGGGTGCACATTTAGTGCACCCCATGAGGTGTGCTAAATGCACACACTTTTGTTTGCACTTACCTATATGACATAACGGTGCATTGGGTGTGCACTTTTATTTTAAAAGTTTTCTTGAGGGAAAGAGCACACCTAGCGTACCTTTGAGGTGCAACAAGTGTGCCCTTTTTTGTTTTAGGGTTAGAAATATGCTTTTTAGATGATTTCTTATCAAATTAGGGCTTTTAGGTTTTTTCTATGTCATCATCAGGGTTTGTATTGATTAAGTTTTTTTCAAACTCTAGACTAATAGGTGTTGATTGTTCAGATTCAATGGCTTCTCCGTCATCCTTCCTCTCCACAAAGATGGTCCTAAAACTAGTGATTTTCAAGTTTTAGGGTGTTTCAAAAAAGTCACACTTCCAAGATGACTATTTAGAGATCTGGGACACTAAACTTGGTCATAAAGACCAGAACCTATTCCTAGTATGGTGCAACAAACCTACAAAGAGGTCCTTGATGATTATTGCTCTTATATGATCAAGACTAGTCAATGCAACATCACGCCCATTATTAGTATAGTCCTTGGAGTTGATCATGGCATTGGCACAAAACTATGTCTCTGAAGAAAGGGTCACCATGAGTATAACTGGAGAGATCATGCTAGATCTTTGACCAAGAACATAGAAAAGGTATTCCACCTCATAAGAGCAGATCAATTTATCAAATTGACCTATCACCAGGTGGACAGATGGTACAATGAACATGCAATGAAAGCATCTGAAATCATTTAATCCTCGTACCTCATTGAGAAGAATCCTCTTGGGCATAAAGTAGGCAAAGTAGACATGATAAGGGGCTATATGAAAGAGGATATCAAATACTCTATAATACTTTTGAGTAGAGTCATGGGGTTACCAACATTAGGACACTTGAACATATGGATGGTGCATTTCATTGAGATAATTAGAACAACAAAGATGTCAATTAATTGTGCTTAGATTCTTAGTGAGAAATTATATGAGTAGTTGATGGTAGTTAAGAACAACCTAAGTTCTATATGACATCTTATTTGGTGTACCCATTAGCTGCAAGGGCAACAGACTATCTAGAACTATTCAAAAAGGGAAACATGCCAGATGCAAATGCATGGCCCTATATAGGAAATCCCCAGTTGGTAAAGAAAAAGCTTCTTAAGCACAACAAGGAATACACAATAGTGAATGATGCTTTTATTTTTGCAATTATCCAATTCATTGAATAAACTCCTTCTTTGTCAAAAGGTAAATCTCCAATAGAACATATTCTGAGATGGTTGAGGAATGAGGTGATTAGAAATAAAAGGTGATGGTATGATACTAAGGAAGAGGGAATGAGATAATTGATTGAAGCTCTCAGGAAACCCGAGTCACCTCCAAAAGATGCACGAGAACTAGCCTTTGTGATGAGTGACTAGAATCAAGACTTGTTTTCTCATGTCACTATCCCTCCTCCTCATGTAGATATTGAGGAATTGACTCTGAAAGATTATCAAATCAGGGAGGTTGTGCTTGGGAAACCCTCAATGGATAGTGCCAAATTAATGGTGAAGATGAGAATCAAAGAATTGTTTAGGCACTTAGAACAAGATGAGATGGAATTGATTACACTTTGGAGGCAGAATGAGATCCTAAAGGGATACATGTTAACAAAGTAGTTGGTCCATTAGATCCTGAAAATCCCAAGGAAGCTTTAAATATGGTACTAGAGAAAAGGGATAAGGAGACTATGCAACTTGATCTATTTTTGAATGCTTGTCAACAATGGTGAGAAGGTTTTGAAGAAAAAGGTGTGTAGATTATATAAGGAAATCTTAAACTACTACACCATATGTAGGATATGTAGATAAGCTGGTGGCCATTTTGAGCCAGGATTTTGGGTTAATGGATGAAGTACATACCTGGGGCAAAGACCTACAAGCACTATAGTCAATCAAGGGTCAAAGATGTGAGATGTTAATGGAGGTATATGCAATAGAAGAGTTAGATAAAATTGATGATTGGATAGAGAAGATTAAAGATGATAATAAAGTAATGGAAACATTACATACAAATATTCATTAGCTCAAGGATCAAACCCAAGAGAAAATTTTGGAGGTAGAGAAACATTATACTGATGCATGCTTAGAAATTTTTGAAGATGATTCAAAGGAAAAATTGATGACTGTAGAAGCAATTGTTGTACAGTTTTGGGAGACTTTTAAAGAAGCTTCTAATGATAATGATATTAGACAAGTATTCAGGACTAAAGAAACATTACTAGACTTGGATGTGAAACTAGGAGATTTTGCAGAAACTTGCATCGAGGTAGGTAATTATAGGAAGAAAGTGAAGGACAAATACAAAGCTTTAGATTTTTTGGATGTAGCCCAAGTCACCGAGATTATTAAGAAATTCAAGAGCAAATACCCAGATATAGCTTTGGTATAAAGGAGAACAAAACCTAGAAACTAGAATTTTAGTTTTGACACTTCATGAATTTTTGCATTTTTTGAACTTGCTTCCAAGGTGCACAGGTGCACCAAGTGTGTTGCTTCTAAGGTGCTCTTTTTTAGGTGCAGCAATTTTTTTTGAAGAAGTTAGATTTGCACTGTTAGTTAACTGCTAGTTCTAAATTTAGAGCTTTCAATGCATCAGAAACACATTCTAATGACAATTTAACTCCTACAAACACCTAGTGAAGATGGAGCTTCTATTTTTGGCACTTCCAGTCACTCCTACATCATTTAAAGGCTTTCTTCTTCTTATTTTCTCATTCTTTCTTTGTTTCACAAAATGCAAAGGCTCATGCATCCATTTAATGATATAAATATGGATGGAGTTCTACTAAGCACCAGTTAGAGTGTCAGTTTGTACATAAATAGATTTGTTTTATTAGTTTAGAAGCATATGTTTGTATAAATATATCTCTCACTCTCAAAAAAATTGAGAAGATTCCTTATAAATTCAAAAATGTAACATGTATTCTGGGCCATTATTTTGATGCAATAATATATGCTTTTGGTGCTCACATTTGGAGTGTAGTGATTATTGCCTAATTGTGTTATATTTTGTGAATGTATGTTCATGAAATGTAATTGAGCCAATGGTTTTATTGCATTACTTTATTTTTGTGATCTTTTAATTCTGGTGTTTTCTATGGTTCTACAAATTATGCAGATGTACTTAGTTCGAAAAGAGGTCATCCATATTGTTTCTAGATAGCTTTTTGTCTCGCATGAGTGCACTTTCCATGGCCTTGCAATTTGATGAAAAGTGAAACATCTTATAGTTACTACATTCCCATTGATGATTGCATCAGTGGAATTAAGGAAGCATTGCTCCTATTTTCATTGGTTACCTATTGATCTTTTCAAAGGCTTAACTTGTAGATGTGTTGTTTCTATAGCTTATGTCCATTAGGAATTTACTTTTCAAGTCATTTGTTTAAACTTCTTGTTACCCTATCTTTATTATTTTCTTTACTAACCCTTGGTTAAATTAAGAACTCATATAGTTGCATTGTTAAATTGCATTCATTAAAAAATAGAAAAATGGATAGATATATTTTTCTTTTTGTGTGGTTATTCTTTTGAGATAGCCAAAAGATTCAAATCTTCTCTGAATTAGTCAAAAACAACATAGGCCTCTTCGTGAACAAATAAATTTATCTTTAACTGAGCAGATTCTAGTAGGTCACAAGATTGTCCAAAACCTTGGAGTTCATCCTAGATTAAGTTTTCAAGAGAGGAGTTCAAAAGGATTCCTGCCATTAAGCATCGTGCAAAATGACAACTCAACATAAGTGACACTAGAAGGAGGGCCTGCTAACATTTAGAATAGAAGAAAAAAACTTGCAATTTCAAAATTTTGTATATTTTCACAAGTTCAAAAATTTTTCTGAGCTTCCAAGCTTTCGAGCTTCTTAGGTGTGCATGGCGTGCTAGCTTCCAAGGTGTGCCATATTTTTGAGAAAGTGTACTTCTACAGATGTGCACTTCTTCTAGAATTGATGCAAACTAGAAGATCTTGATCCATCATCTCCATTTTAGTGAGCTTTAAGATCTTCACCCAATGCACATAATTTCCTTGAACTTAGCCATTTTCATAAGCCTTGCAATGACAAAGGATTCCCTTGAATTCTACCACTTCCATTCAACATTTCATCATCTTCTTTAGTTTTTCCTCGATAATAGCCACCTGTCATTCTACTAAACCCTCCAATGGCCTTTTTCACAAATGTTGTAGACTCATTGATCAACTTGATAGGTGTACTCAATGATCCCAAGATTCATCTATGGAGAGACAAGAACTGCTGAAGATTGGGATAACTTCAATTTTTTTTTTTTGGAATAATTCAAAAATTTCATCAACCCAGTTGTGATACATCAAAAATTTGTATCAATCAAAAGGGACCCAGCTGAGATGATTTCATGCTTCAACCGTCACTTTGATATGGCATACCGCAAGGTGGAAATGCCATACACTATACTAGTTGAAGCTACTATTCAAATTTATCTAAATGCTATGGACCATCTTACTACTATTTTTCTAAGAAGACTTCCTACAGAAAATATAGACTCATTAGACATAGTCTTTGCAGAAGCAATTACCTTTACTAAGCAAGCCAATCCTAATGGAGGAGGATTGATGCTTCTAGCTCAAGCTATTAAACAATGCAAACATATCCTGCCAGAGCACCTGTGATGCCTAGATAATTCATACCCATGAATCTAGTTCCATTATAGTAGGTACCCATTTACAAACCCTGACTATAACATATCCAAGATATGAACCTCCAAAAATTGCTTTCTTTGAGTAAAAGGCAACAACTTCCACTAAGGCAGACAACAGTTTTGCCTTCGAGTTTGGTTAGATGAAGAAGACCATGTCACAAATGAAAAATGAGCTAACTCACTTGAGGTTTTCACAAGGATAGAACAACAATTTTTAAAGAAACAATGCTAGTCCTTACAACAATAATAGTTATAGTTAGAACTACAATCAAAATTTTAATGGAAACAACAATACATGAAATAATAATGGAGGAAAAAGTTTTAACCCTCCTAATCATAACAATGGTTTCCAAAGACAAAATTGGCAATGGAACACTCATCCAAACAATGAGAGAATTCCTACAAATAACAACAACAATAATGTTTAGTATGTGGACATTAATTAGTATGACAATGACCAAAATGCATCTAACAATGATGGTTCATATTAAAATGGAAATAAGACATGAATTAGAATTCATAAGAAAATGACAATGTCCCTCCTATATAATTTAATGCTATGCTACTAGAATCTTATGATTCTACATAGAATACATAGGTGGAATAACTAGCCAATGGGGAATTCTCTTTTACATTCAGTTAGGAACCAGATATTCAACTAGAAGGGATGCTAGCTTTTCAAAACGACAATCAAAATACTTACAATTTGTGATGTTGAAAGGAACCTATGATAGATGGAATCCCTCTAGCATTACAACTAACTCCTCCTGATTTGAGAGTGAGTAACAATCTAGTACCAATTAGGCCCCTGTATAGAGGACAACAAAATCAAAATCAAGGAAATGTGCCAACAATCTTGACAAATCCCACTTGGTCTACTAAAAATTATATTTCGGTGGAAGATTTGAAATGAACAAAGGCCAACATGTCCATGTTTGACATGTTGCAAAACTATCCTCATCAATGAGATGCATTGATGAAAACTCTTTATCATACAAAGGTACCCCATAATACGAATACTATTCCTCAAAAGACAATATCTCAACAAGTCAATGCTTCAGAGGCAATCCAACTATGTTCAAAGACAAAGTTGAGGTACCCCCATTTTTTCTTAGCATTAGGATATATGGGAAGAATCTTCATAATTGCCTAATTAATTTAGGAGCCTCTTCTAATGTTATGCCACTATTGATAGCCCAAAGGTTGGAAGTCACTCCTTAGCCCTCTAATCAGATAATGATAAGATTAGATTAAACAAAGGTAAAAGTCATTAGTGTGTTGAAAGATGATTGGATAGAGTTGAAAATTGACCCTCAAATTGAAAACATCATCGACATACATGTGGTTGATATTCTTGAAATGTACAAACTGCTACTAAGTAGAGAATGGAAAAAAATGCCTAAGAGGATGGTTTTCTATGGATTTTACTCAATTATGGTTACCATGGAAAGGGTTGAATAATAAAATAAAGATAGATGCAGAGCCAAAGTTAAAAATAATGATTACAAAATATGATGCTCTAAATGAGGTAGCATTCTTACAATCATATTTGGGCTCTTGCAAAGTAATGTCTTTTGATACAACTTCAACCAAAAGAAAAAATGAGCAAAATGAAAGATCCAAGATTTCAATCCCAAAGTAGGAGATTGTAACATAGTTCATAGACAACATGGTGGCTAATTTATAATGTTTAGGAGAAGAAGCTAACCCTAGCATCCTACTTCTCTCAATATTTTACCAATTGGATAAAGTTAGTCATTCAGAGTTTGAATGTTCATCTTCCTAAGAAGTAGTTGCTAAGGTATTAACATAGATGATGGAAATAAAGGGTGGTAACATTACAAAAGATGAACCCATGGAAAGACAAAGTTCTACAAGTATATCTAAATTTATAGGAAAAGTTGAAGAGGAAATTGAAGATCTAAATGCATCATACAGTGATACCTCTTCAGATGGTAGAGGTTTGTCTTCTCTTCCACCAAGGATGATCAAAGTCCAAACAAAGAGATGATACATAAAATGTCAAGGGTGGACTTCAGTGGTCATCCATCCTAAACTCAAGATGGATGGAATTATAGAATTAACTGGAGAAATTTGGGAGAAACAAGAAAAACACACACTTCCTGTATCAAGGAGTAACAATGGAAAATCATCAAGTCCACCCCATGAAAGACTATAGTGGATTCCCAAGAAATAATCCTTTTAGGCCCAAGAAAAAGAAAAGCCAAGGATGAATAAGCATAAGGTTAGGAAGATCGAAGAAGATCCAATCTAGACACTTCACTTCAATGGCTCCAAATGCAAATTAGGAGCTGGTGCATGCATTGAGTTAATCAACCCAAAAAGTAAGTCTTTCTACATAGCATATCGATTAAAATTTAGATGTACTTATAATTCTATAGAGTATGAATCATTGATCTGAGGACTTCTTTTCACATTGGAGAAAGGAATCACAACTCTCATTGTTGAGGGAGATTCTCAATTGGTTATAAGACAAGTGAAATTGGTATATTCTTGCAATGACTTGCAATGATAAGAGGTTACTTTCTTACATGAAAAGAGTATGGGATCTAATGAATGATTTTGAAGCTTTGAACATAAAGTCCATTCCAAGGAGGAAGAAAATGGTAGTGGATGCCCTTGCTATTTCAGCTAGTACATTACAACCAATTGAGAGAATGAAATTGAAAAGATTTTTAGTAGAATTAATTACTGCAGAGATCTATCCTGGACAATATTAAAAACTCCCAAGTCTTTTAGGATGATCAACATATACTTGAGTTTATCATGTGCAATGATCACTTTAAAGGGCAAGAGATTGATGACACTCTGAACAACAAACCTAAAGATGATAAAATTAAAGATGAAAATGGGATCATGAACTGAAAAAAATAGCACTATTTCTAAGGGAATGATTGAGTTGGAGCACATTTTGATCGTGATGAATCAACACTTAACAAAAGAATGATCAAAGAAAAAGGGATTGAAGAATGCAATTCATATAATTTGGGTGCTGATGAAGATCCTAAAATGGTAAGGATTGGAAAGGTGTGCAATGCATAAGAAACAGAAGATATGCTCAAATTACTTACAGAGTGTAAGGATGTTATTGCTTGGAGTTATGAAGAGCTAAAAACATATGATCTTGAAAGAATTATGCATGAAATTCCTTTGAAACCTAGTTCCAAACCTTTTTTTCAAAGGCAAAGACCTATTAATCCTATTATTGAACCCTTGATAATGAAGGAAGTTAAGAAATTTCTTGATGCCAAGATTATCTTTCCCATTTACCATTCTACATGGGTGGCTAACTTGGTACCTATGTGGAAAAAGAATAGAGAGATTCATCTTTGTGTGGATTTTTGTAATTTGAACCTCACATCTCAAAATGACAATTACCCTTTGCCCTCATTGGATGAAGTCCTAAAAATTGTTAATTGTTCAAAGATAATGTCTTTCTTGGATAGATATTTGGGATATAATCAAGTATTGGTTGATGAAGAGGATAGGCTAAAGACAACCTTCATGACTAAATGAGAACTTTTGCTTATAAGAGAATTCCTTTTGGTCTAATTAATGTAGGGGCTACATTTGAATGAGCCATGGATGAAGCTTTTAAGGGATTGATAAGCAAGTGTATAGTCATCTACATGGATAACTTGATTATCTTTTCAAAGGATCGAAGCACTCACATTACTAATTTCTTTTAAGGGATTGGTAAGAAAGTGTATAGTCATCTACATGGATGACTAGATTATCTTTTCAAAGGATCAAAGTACTCACATTGCTGATTTAAGATAGGTATTCAACAAATGCCACAAATATGACATATCCACTCAATCCCAAGAAATGTTCATTTTGGTTTACTAAAGGAAAGCTCCTTGGCCCATATCATCTCTGAAGCTAGAATCTGCATTGATCCTAATAGAATTGAAGCCATTTTAAAGTTATCACCTCCTTACAGTTGAAAAGAACTTAAGTCATTTCAAAAATTCGTAAGTGGATTTGCAAAAATAGTTCGTCCCCTTAATGATTTACTCAAAAAGGGAGAAAAAATAGAATGGGTTCCAAAGACTAAGAAATAATTTGTGGATATCAAAGTGGCAATCTCCTTAGCCCTAGCACTAAAAAGTTTGGATTATGGACTACCTTTCAAAATATACTCTTTTGCCTAAGAACATTCATGTGTGGGGATTCTTGCATAGAAAAATGAAAAAGAAGATGAAAGACCCATTGCTTTTATGAGTTGCCCTCTAAAAAATGCCAAGTTAAATTATTCCAACCTTGATAAATAGTATTTTTTTTTAATCAAAGTGGTAAAGAAGTTCTACCATTATATACTTATGAGCAATGTATATGCAATTATGCCTAATCTAGCGGTTAAGACATTATTGATGCAAAATAAACTTGGTGAAAGATGAGGAAAATGGATGACAATCCTTCAAGCATTTGATTTAGAGATTTAACCCATAAAGTTAGTAAGAGCCCAAGGATTATCAAAAATGATAGTGGATAACCAAATTAGGGATGAATTTTTATATAGATTTGATGGTCAAGTAGATGTAGAAGATCAGAAGAAGATTATAGTATCTCAAGTTGATATTGACAAGGGTATAATAATAGATGTTTGGTACCAAGATATTGTTTACTATCTTTTACAAAATTAGTATCCCAATTGGATGAATAGTTCATAGTGTAGGGGACCCAAAATGAAGTGCAAATCTTACATGCTACATGATAGAAAATTGTATAAAAGGAACTATGAAGGGATTTACTTGAAGTGTTTAGGATGGGAGGAAGTAAAAGAGGTTTTAGAATAGTTTCATGATAAATATGGTATAGGGCATGGTTCAGAAGAAGCAACTGCTCATATAATTTTAAGATCAGGTTATTTTTGGCCTACAATCTTTAAAGATACTTTTGAACATGTGTGTAATTGTCACATTTGTCAGACTAGTGCTAATAGAGAAAGACATCCTGCAATGCCATTACAGCCGGTGTTTGAAGTACACCCCTTCGCAAAGTGGGGGCTAGATTTCATTAGTCTAGTGAACCCAACATCATCAATTGGACACACTTTGATTCTCACACCTACTAATTATTGTATGTGCTGGATAGAAGTAGAGACTTTTAGAAATTGCATGGCTAAGGTGGTTATAGACTTCTTGGAAGAACACATTGTTACTAGATTCAGGATATCCTTCTCCCTAGTGTAATAACAAATTACCTTTTGCATCAGTATTTCTTACTCAATGGGCACTGGAAAATTAGGTTATTAAAGAGTTCTCTTCAAATTATTATCCACAAGGAAATGGTGTGGCTGAATCTACAAACAAGAACTTGATCATGGTAATAAGACATTTGTTGAAGGAAAATTCTAGGGATTGGGACACTCAACTCAAACATGTGCTATGGACAAACTGAGTTAGGGTCAAGAATTTTTTGGGGACATTTCCATATTGGGGACATCTCAATATCTCCTTGTCTATGGACAAGAGCCAATATTCCCACTTAACCTCATGATTCTTATTTTGAAATTCATGAGTGGGTACGCTTAAGATGTTGATAGGTAATGAATCTTTTGGAGATGGATGAAAAATGGACAACTACTTTAGAGCATATGGAAAAACATCAAGCTATTTTCAAGAGGTGGTTTGACAAGAGGGCCACGTTAAAATATTTCAGAATATGTGACCTTATTCTACTCTAGGACAAGGCAAAAGAAAAGTTGGGCAACCACACTAAGTTTCAATGCTTGTGGATTGGTCCTTATCAAATCACAAAAATTCTAGGAGAAAATACTTATAGGCTAAGTTTTGTACAGGGAGAAATGGTTTTGTTGTTAGTCAATGGGTAATTCCCAAAACATTACTTTGAAGCCTAAAACTCGATAAAAAAAAATCATTTTTTGTAAGTGTGTTTATTTCTGCAAGTGTGTTCATTTTCAATTGTGTGTTTTTTCAAAGTTTCGTCAGTCTAGCGGTTAGGTGCACTCAAATATCTCATTAAATCAATTTTTGGTTTCGACTTTTGGGAAGAGGTATTTCTTTTGTCAAAACATTTTAATGATTTTGTTTCTTGTACCAACTGAGGAATGGATGTTACTTGTAGTAATAGGGGACTTTTAATATTGAATTCAAAATTCTAGATCGACAAGTTTTCAACACTTTGTAAATTTAAAGATCGACTATCTTAGGTGTTTTTGAATCAAGGTCAAAGGTAGCAAGGTACAATCCAAACCCCATTGGTTTAAACAAAAGGGTCTTCTCAAAGGAAATACTAAGATCATTGTTTGGTGTGAGAGTTTTCTAAAAGTTCTTAAAAGAGGAATGCAAGGGATTTTTACTAAAGATTTAATCTAAGAAATGACACCAATGTCTTGGCCACATAGTCTAAGTGTGGTCACAATACAGAAAGAAAATAAAAAAGAAAGGGTGTTGAGAATGAAAGATTCTACAAAATTTGAGAAAGGTAATCTCACTATAGGGATATGCACTCCAAATAAGCTATCCAATATCAAAACAATTGGTTCATTGAAGAATCAAATAGAGACATTGCAAGCTATGTGTAGAAAGTATTTAGAAGATTACCCAAGACATCAAATGAAAAGTAAACAACCTATTAAGATCCCTTAGAACTGATTCTCTCATCTAGTCAAACAACAGATTGATAAACAACTTTCATGAGGTTCCTAATGAATGGATCAGAAGGGGTGGAAGATTGTTTCCAAGCAGTCAAAAAATTTTGATATATTACATTCTAATATGTTGAAGGAAATGGATACATGTTGCCTAGATATGAGAAATAAATAGGTCTCCCTAGTTCTATTTCATAGATGTAAGATATGCAAGGATATGTTGAGCAGGGGGGAGGAAGGAGGATTTTGGGGCCCATCCCACCTACCTCTTCTCTAGATTAACAACCATCAGATGGCCTATCCCTGCCTAATACTCAACTTAATTGAACCAAACTCCCCACTAATATTTAGACAATAGAGCCCCTTGCTGTAGAATAGCAGGGCATTTGCCACTCCCTTAGCTCCAGGTAGCAACTAGAATACCCTGTTCACATCAATCCCATAGTCTAAAATAAGGAAAGGCCTATCCTCTACCTCTTCTTTTGTCCAACCTTCATTCACACCTATAGGGCCCATAGCCCTTACCCTTAACCTTACAATAATCTGTTTGGGGGCCCTTCCCCTTCCCCTTCCCCTTAAAATAGTGGGCCCCTTATAGATTATTCTCCTTTGCCTCCTTATTCTAGTTGAAAGAATAACTACTTCCATCTAGTTGATTGAACCTTCCTTCCATGGGGTCCTCACTCTTCTCACCATGGAGCTGTTGGAAAATGAAGATGGGATAACTGAGAGGGGAGGGGTGAATCAGTTACTACAAAAACATATTCAACAGTCCCAAAGATGTCTTAAACTTAATTGCTGCTGCTACTGGGTAAACACATAAATTACTGCTTAAAACTTGATAGATGTTTAGTTAATTTATTAAGCATTTACTGAAATAAGCGACCATGCAAAAGAAAGTAATCATGAACACAGTAGACACCAGATTTACGTGGAAACTCAATATGGGAAAAATCACCAGCAACTAGTCACCAATTTTCACTATTCTGAAGTGAGCCCTGTTAGGAGCCAACCCTGTTAAAGGTTACAAAACACACTGTTAGGTGTGACCCTGTTAGAGGATTTAATCACCCTGTTAGGAGTGGCCTTGTAAGAGGTCTTTAGAACAATTCAACTGAATTGCCACCCTGTTAAAGGATTTATGGAATGGCTGTTAAACCAACTCTGTTAGGAGATTTTGGAATCACTGTTACAATGGTTAGAAAGCAATAATGAATGATCTGAAAATACATGCAACTTATCTTGCTGAATATAGATCTCAGTTTAGCTCCACAAGATCCTTTCTGATTAAATATATCTTTGCAGCTCCAAGATTTCCTTCTGCTCAACTCTGCTTAGGCACACACAAGTCTCTTCCTTGCATTTCCTTGCACTATTTGTATATACTCTTTTTTTTCTCTCCCTTTTCCGCATCTTGAGCCTCTCTTTATATACTATACATGATACCAGGTCGGCCCAACCAACTTGACAAAACATATTCCAAAAGTCGGCTTGAACTAATAATCAAAACAAAATTCTTCACTGGCCGACTCTGCTAAAAAAAAAACTGCTTCCTGTGTTAACCGGTAGAACTCGGTAAAAACTACAGTTACTGAGGAATTCGGTAAACCTGCCACTTCTTTTGGAAACCAACTAGACTCGGTAAAAGCTATCTTCGATTATCGAGTGAGCTCAGTGAAAACTAAGCTTTCCTTAGCTTACCGTGTAAAATCGGTAAACACTAACCGTTCGCTACAAAATCCTTTGATACCTGAGTGATCTCGGTAAGAACTAAACTTTCCTTATCTTACCGTGTGAACTCAGTTATCACTAACTCACCGTGTGACATACAGGAACGCTCGGTATACACTACAAAAGGCTTTACTGACCAACTGAGCTCGGTAGACTCTGTAAACTGTTTTCCTGACCGATAGAACTCGGTAGACTCTGTCTGATAACTGATATGGCATTTGTGTAACATCAAAGACAATACACAATTACTTAATTGTATCCAAAAATCTCCCTCTTTGGCATTGATGGCAACACAACATGTCATAGCAGAAATGAAATTTGAAAGCAAGTCTATAGCAACACAACACAATTAACAATTCTCCCTCTAAGCTAGAGAACTCTCCCTCTTACAGTAATATCCCTCTGTGAAGAAATCAAATTTCAGAAAAGATATGACAGTAATACTCTCCCTCTTTGACAACACATGCCAAAGACAATCCAATTTCAATGAATTTCATTGTACCTTTAGTACTGATTCATATGCAATATTTCCTTGATTTGCTGCATCAACTGATGATTGTTCAATTTTGTAAGAGCTGATGCATCACTAAAACTTATTTTTAGTGAACTTCAGATAGGGGAATAACCCCTAACTTACCTCTGAGATACAAAAATGCATCCTTAGGTAAAGGCTTTGTGAATATGTCAGCAATTTTTTCCTTTGTATGGACATATTCCAATCTGATTTCCTTGTCCTGCACCAATTCTCTGACAAAGTGATACTTGATTGCAATGTGCTTAGTCTTAGAATGCATTACTGGATTTTTAGATATATTGATTGCACTTATATTATCACAAAACATGACGACTGGTTCCTTGATTTCCATCTTCATGTCTTGTAGCATTTGCTTGAACCAAACAATATTAGAACAGTTTACTACTGCAGCAACATACTCTGCCTCTGCTGTTGATTGAGCTGTACAATTTTGCTTTTTGCTTGTCCAAGAAACCAACCTCTTTCCAAGAAAGAATGCACCTCCACTTGTGCTTTTTCTGTCGTCAAGGTTTCCTGCCCAATCAGCATCAGTAAACACTTTTAAGTCTAGGTTTCCTCCAAATTTATACCATAATCCATAATCTTCAGTTCCTTTCAGATATCTCATTATTCTCTTGATTGCCATCATGTGATTTTCTCTTGATTTGGCTGAAAATCTTGCCACAATTCCAACTGCAAGAGCAATATCTGGCCTAGTATGAACTACATATTGTAACTTTCCAATCATAGATCTGTACAATGTCTGATCTATCTCCTTTGAATCATCTTCTTTGGTAAGTTTTAGTCCAGTACACATGGGAGTTCCAACTGGTTTACAGTCTTCCATACCAAACTTTTTCAATATCTCTTTGATGTATTTTGCTTGAGTGATGTAGATGCCATTCTTGTTCTGCTGAATTTGAAGTCCAACAAAGAATTTAATTTCACTGAACATTGACATTTCAAATTCCTTGCTCATTTGTTCTGAAAATTCTTTGCAAAGATCATCATTCCTTGTGAAAATAGTATCATCTACAAATATTTCTGCTAGGACAATCTTATTTTTTGGTCCTTCCTTGATATACAAACTACTGTTATCATTATTTCTTTGAAATTCAATTTGAATAAGATAGCTATGCAATCTTTCATAGCATGCTCTAGGGGCTTGTTTCAGACCATACAATGCCTTGTGCAATTTGCAAACCATGTTCTTTTTATCTGGATTTATAAAACCTTCAGGTTGTTCAATGTAGACCTCTTCATCCAGTATACCATTTAGAAATGCTGACTTGACATCCATCTGATGAACTTTAAATCCTTTGTAAGCAGCATATGCTAATAAGGTTCTAACACCTTCCAATCTAGCAATGGGAGCAAAAGTTTCTCCATAATCTATGCCTTCCTCTTGAGAATATCCTTTGCACACTAATCTAGCTTTGTTTCTTGATACTTTACCATTTTCATCCAACTTATTTCTGAAAACCCACTTTGTACCGATTACATTTTTGTCTTTAGGCCTGGGTACAAGAGTCCATGTTTTGTTTTTCTCTATCTGCTCTATTTCTTCTTTCATTGCTTCAATCCAATTATCATTTTCTAATGCATCTTTGACAGTTCTAGGTTCAAAATCAGCAAGTAAACAAGTACCTTTCAACTTACTTCTTGTGATGGTTCCTTCAGATTTATTTCCAATGATCTGATCTGCTGAATGATGTCTCCTGACATATTTGGCTAGAACAGGTTCTTTTCCTTTTGGATGAATCTTGTCGTTATCTTCTTGCATTTCTCCTTCATGCTCGGTTTGGTCTGGCTCGGTATCAACTGGCTCGATATGCACATGCTTGGTTACCTCTGGCTCGGTAATCTCTAACTCGGTATTTTTTGACTCGGTAGATGTTGGCTCGGTAGATGTTGGCTTGGTAGATGTTTCCTGCAACTCAGTTAGTGATGACTCGGTAGAAGAAGGTTTCTGATTCTCAGATGCAGTTGATATTATATCCGGATCACTGAAGACGAATCTTTTGTAATCTTCTGGTTCTTTTCTGCTTTCTTCTTCAGTCATTTCTGCAAACTCATCAACTTTCACATGTATACTTTCTATGACTTTGTGAGTAGATAAGTTCAAGCATCTATATGCTTTACTCTTGCATGAGTATCCAAGAAATATACCTTCATCACCTTTTACATCAAATTTACCTTTTCTAGATTCTTTCAAGATATAACATTTGCTCCCAAATACTTTCAGATAACTTACATTGGGTTTATAGCCATACCATATTTCATAGGGAGTTTTGAATGAGTCCTTTTTTAACTGTACTCGGTTTAAGGTATGAACTGCTATACTGATAGCCTCCTTTCAGTATTTGATAGCAACATTCTTTTCTATCATCAAGGTTCTTGCACAATCCATGATGGATCTGTTCCTTCTTTCAGCTATGCCATTTTGTTCAGGAGTACCTGGTGCTGAAACCTGTCTTTTGATTCCTCTTTCAATACAAAAGTTATTGAATTCATGTGAAATAAATTCACCACCTTTGTCTGACCTTAGGCATTTCAATCTTTTCCCTATTTTTTTTTTACTCTTTCCAAATACTATTTGAACTTTTCAAATGCTTCTGATTTGTTCCTTAGGTACATGACGGTCATCATTCTTGAATAATCATCAACAAAAAGAATAAAATATTTTTCACCAGTATAGCTTTCAGTTTCAATAGGTCCACATAAGTCAGTATGCACAATTTCTAATAATTCTTCAGACTGATAATTTTTGCTTTTGAAACTAGACTTACCCATCTTTCCAATTTGACAATTCTTGCATAAACCGACCTCTGGTTTCTTTAAATCAGGAATGCCTCTCACTTTATTGAATTTTCTTATCTTTACAAGATTGTCAAAATTCACATGACATAACCTTTTATTCCATAACCAACTCTCTTCTACTTGAGCAATAAAACATGAATGTTCATCAAGTTCAAGATAGAATAAGTTACCTTTAGTTTGAGTACTAGATCCAATCAGCTTTCCTTTACCGTTCAGCAGTCTTGCTTTGCCTTGGATGAATTCTACTTTGAGTCCATTGTTGAGTAACTGTGCCACACTCAACAAATTGTGCTTTAGGCCTTCTACCCAATAAGCATTATCACATACAAGTTCCTGGGTTAGAGTGATTCTTCCTTTTCCTTTGATGCAACAAGGTTCATTGTTTCCAAATCTTACACTGCCACCATCATACTCTTCAAATTGATCAAACTTTGTTTTATCTCTAGTCATATGATGTGAGCAGCCACTATCAATGATCCATGTATCATTCTTACTTATGTGAGAGATGAGTGCCATTTCTTCATTGACAGATTCATCTTTTACAACAATGTAAACAATCTCATCCTCTTCTTCATCATTAGAATCATTAGAATCTTTAGCCATAAAACATGATTTCTTACTTTTATCCTTAAATGATTTGAGATCTTTCTTACTGTTCCATTTATTATCTTTCTTTTCATCTTTATCTTTCTTGTTTGGACACCTTGCAGCAATATGACCGACTTCTTCACATGAAAAGCAGATTAGGGGTACTTTACCTCTATATTTACCTCTTCCTCTTGAATATTTCCTTGCAAGTAGAGCTTCAATTACTTCAAGGTCGCTGTCAAAACTCTGATCTGATTGATCTTCACTCTCTGACTGAGATTCCTTCTTCTTCTTGCCTTTGTCCTTGAGTGAAAGCTTGGCTTCAAATGTAGACTCAATGTTCTTTGCAGATGGAACATAATTATCAAAATTATCTAGTTCAAATGCTGTCAATCTTCCAACTATGGCATCTAGGTTTATCTTGTGATTGGCCTCACACCTTCTTTCTTGAATGGCTGATACCCTGATGGCATAAACTGGAAGTAGAGTTCTAAGAACTTTACTTATGACTGTTTCTTCACTGATACTTCCTCCAGAAGCTTTGATAGCACTGACACATGCTTTAATTCTTTCAACATATTTGGCAATGTTTTCATCTTCTTTCATTTTCATCTGATCGAACTGTCCTCTCAGACTTTCAGCTTTGGCTCTTCTGACATTGTCATCTCCACCATAGATCTCTTTCAGTCTTTCCCACATTTCATAGGCTGTAGTGCAGTCCTTGACATCATCAAACTCTTCATAACTCAAGGCAGATGCAATATCAATCATCATAATGTTATGAGTTTTCTTTATAGCAATGTCATTGACTGATAATGTACCTGATGGTTCTACATATTTCTCATCAAGATATTTCAGACCAGTGTCACCAATGGAAGCTAGGTGAAGTCTCATTAATCCTTGCCATGCTGAGAAGTTGTTTCGGTTAAGCCTTGGGATTTCCCTCTTGTAAGACATCTTGATCTTTGGCTTAGATCTTTGAAATCTCCTCCACAAGCACCAAAAGCTCTAATACCAATTGTTGGAAAATGAAGATGGGATAACTGAGAGGGGAGGGGTGAATCAGTTACCACAAAAACATATTCAACAGTCCCAAAGATGCCTTAAACTTAGTTGCTGCTGCTACTGGGTAAACACATAAATTACTGCTTAAAACTTGATAGATGTTTAGTTAATTTATTAAGCATTTACTGAAATAAGTGACCATGCAAAAGAAAGTAATCATGAACACAGTAGACACCAGATTTACGTGGAAACTCAATATGGGAAAAATCACCAGCAACTAGTCACCAATTTTCACTCTTCTGAAGTGAGCCCTGTTAGGAGCCAACCCTGTTAAAGGTTACAAAACACACTGTTAGGTGTGACCCTGTTAGAGGATTTAATCACCCTGTTAGGAGTGGCCTTGTAAGAGGTCTTTAGAACAATTCAACTGAATTGCCACCCTGTTAAAGGATTTATGGAATGGCTGTTAAACCAACTCTGTTAGGAGATTTTGGAATCACTATTACAATGGTTAGAAAGCAACAATGAATGATCTGAAAATACATGCAACTTATCTTGTTGAATACAGATCTCAGTTTAGCTCCACAAGATCCTTTCTGATTAAATATATCTTTGCAGTTCCAAGATTTCCTTCTGCTCAACTCTGCTTAGGCACACACAAGTCTCTTCCTTGCATTTCCTTGCACTATTTGTATATACTCTTTTTTTTCTCTCCCTTTTCCGCATCTTGAGCCTCTCTTTATATACTATACATGATACCAGGTCGGCCCAACCAACTTGACAAAACATATTCCAAAAGTCGGCTTGAACTAATAATCAAAACAAAATTCTTCACTGGCCGACTCTGCTAAAAAAAAAAAACTACTTCCTGTGTTAACCGGTAGAACTTAGTAAAAACTACAGTTACCGGGGAATTTGGTAAACCTACCACTTCTTTTGGAAATCGACTAGACTCGGTAAAAGCTGTCTTCGATTACCGAGTGAGCTCGGTGAAAACTAAGCTTTCCTTAGCTTACCGTGCGAACTCGGTAAACACTAACCGTTCGCTACAAAATCCTTTGATACCCGAGTGATCTTGATAAGAACTAAACTTTCCTTAGCTTACCGTGCGAACTCGGTTATCACTAACTCACCGTGTGACATGCAGGAATGCTCGGTATACACTGCAAAAGGCTTTACTGACCGACTGAGCTCGGTAGACTCTGTAAACTATTTTTCTGACCGATAGAACTTGGTAGACTCTGTCTGATAACTGATATGGCATTTGTGTAACATCAAAGACAATACACAATTACTTAATTGTATCCAATAGGAGCATCAAAATTCTATGGTGGTTAGATAGTACTCAACTGAATTGAACTAGACACCCCACCAATATTTAGGCAACAAATCCCCTTGCTATAGAATAGTAGGGCGTTTTCCACTCCCTTAGCTCTGGGTAGTAACTAGAATACCTTGTTCACATCAATTCCATAGTCTAAAATAAGGAAAGGTCAGAAAGGAGCTCGACTACCCATTATAGTTGGGAGGGAGTTTCTTATAGAACTATCCCTTGGTCCATGCATGAGGCCCTACTATTATAAAGGGATTGTTTCCCTTAGTCTAGCTGGCTAGCTAATTCACAACCAAACTAAACTGGGGTGATTAAGGTTATTTTCTAGGTATCGTCAAGTCCAATTTGTTCCCCAGAGATATGACAATGTTGAATTGATAAATCAATCTAGCTGCTTGGTAGCCTGCATATATAATAGGGGCCCTCCCACCAAGCACTAATATACCTACAAGGGGTGATATGGGCACCACCCTTTACTCCCCTTGTCTAGCTCTAGTTCAATCAGTAGGATCCAACTTGAGAAAAAAACTATGATAATGGAGATCTTGGTGGATAGTTTCCCTAAAGTTTGATAGAGGATGAAGTTGGTATTGTTTGGCTGGTGATGAAGCTGGTATTGTTATTAGACCATCCTTTCTTTGTTCCCATCCATCCATGTTACAAACATAACCTGGATGAAGAGGAAGATAAAGGTAGTGCTATAGCCCCAATGGAAAGCTTACCTGAAAGGGATAGTTGGGTATTCATGGAGAACTTCCACTAGGATCGACTAGACCAGAGCAATCAGAGCTTGGGAAGTACTAGCTTCATTGCTTTCTCCATCATTAGACCTAGTTGGTGAATCAAACATTGCCATTAGAATAGTAGGGGCCCATAGAATAGTAGGGGTCCACCCAATCTACATCTGTACTATAGTGTTGGGGCCCTTAGCCCTTATCCCTTATCCCTTAGCCCATTCAAATATAGGGTATGGTAGGCCCCACCTTTAGAATAGTAGGGAGATTATTGTAGGGTAGCAGTACGGGAGCCTTGCCTTGACTTAAAATAGTAGGGTAGGGTAGGGTAGGGTAGGGTAGGCCCTAAAATAGATTATTGTAGGGTAGGTCCTGCCTTTTGAATAGTATAGAGATTATTGTAGGGTAGGGGGCTAAACATCTATCTCAAATCTATCTAAAATAGAAGGCATCCCATGAGAATTGTAGGGACTTGAATGCCCTACTATTCTAAGGGCCCTATCCCTATAATTTAAGGGTGGGATTAAAAAAAAACTAAATTCCATTTCAAAGCAAAGGTTGGAGTGGCCCTATTCTCTCTACCAGTCTTTGATTGATGCTTTATGACATGGTGGTAGCAGCTAAAAATTGAGAAAACTAAAAGGAATACTGGGTCACATGAAAAGGAAATCCAAACAACTCAACTTATGCACTATCAGTTTATCACTATTGTCATTCCTTGGCATGACTAAGATCATAGAGATGTATAGTTGGGTCTGTAGACCATGGTTTAGAAAGAGAAATAATGAGAATCTAGTATCATAGTAGTCATCTCCTGCTTGGATTGCTCATTAAACCTAGTCACTTCTCCCATTACAAAAAAATCTATTGGAAATTATTAGAGGGAGGTACGATAGGCTTATCAATCCCTAAAGATCAATCAGAACAATCTAATCGCATCTACATCCCAAACCAAGTTGACTATAGCTAAAGAGAATTCCCAAACAAGGCATGATCAAATAGAGGTGTCAAGGCTTTGAACCCCTTCATCACTTATCTCAAACAAATATGGTCAAGAGTGGAAATATTGATCTCATAAATTCCTTACTCTATTTGAGTCAAGCAAGGTTCCTCTGCTTAAATTAATTCCATTTGAATCTTGGTTGGCTTCTTCTTGGCCGTAGGGCAGTCTATAATATGACAACTTGAGCCCCCAAACATTGAGAAGGGGGGGAAATGTAGAATTTCTTAATCTACAGTAACTACCAAAATAGGGAGGAAGAGTGGGAGCACTACACTTTGTAGCAATGCAGGGACAAGCAACCTCGAGTTGTGTGGGAACTATAGATCATAATGGAACCATCGCCCTAAAATTATATGGGTCCAATGAATGAAACTTGGGTTGGGTGGGAGTGCCTAATCTATATCCAAGTTTGGGAGAGAATCACAGTTCCTATGTAGGGTGGGGCCCCCCTACTATTCTAAAGTAGGGTGGGGGGTAGGGATAGAAAGGAAAGGAAGGGGGTATGTTACATAGAGAATCTTGCCCTATTATTCTATTATTCCCTACTATTCTAAAGGGGAGACCCATTGGATAGTAGGGGTTCATCTTGGCCCATAAAATTATAGGCCGGTGGGCCCCAAACTACTAATCTTTATTTCCAGATTCCCTATATAATGTGGGGTCCTATAAAATTGTAGGGCACCCTACTATTTATAAGGGTTAAGTCAAACTTACTTAATCACTAATCAAACCGCTAATCGCCCCATGGGCACAAGCATTATGGGAAAAATTGCTTGCCCTACTATTCTATGGGCCCTAGAGGTCCCAAGTTTAAGCTATTAAAAAGCTACATCTGAAGAGAATTTATTGTTGACTGGATAACCATCTTGTCTGGGTTCAATTGGAAGCTCGTAGGGGCCTCCTTGGAGCCAAAATGAGTTGACTTTCTCTTGGCTAGCCCTTGAGATAGTATTATTGTCCTGGAATATTAGGTGGGGTGACCAAGCAAGGGTTTTATTGTATGGAAGTCCCTACTCCATGTTTCTTTGAGATCTATGATGGATGACATAGTTCAATCAGATCCCTACCTTACCTTCCACAAGGTAGTTAATGGGTGGTACCCCAACATGAGCTGAGTGCACCACCCAACCTGATTTAGCCCTTACTAATGTAGAACGAGCTCACTTTGAATAACAGACTACTTAGTTACTCAGTCAAGTCAAGTTGGTTGTTCAAAGCAAGCTACTGCCCAAGAAAGGCCCACCAAGACTTATAATCAGCGGGGTAGCTAAGTTCATGCCATCAATATTTATAACGTCATCGAATGGATCATCTAAGATGGAAAGAGAAGGAAGCCCACCCATTAGCTATAATGAATATCATCTATTAGAGATTCAAAATGGAGGGGAAGGGGGAACAATGCCTAGATTATTACTAAACACACACTAAACTTGAAGATTCAAGATTCTAAGGTTTTGACTATAAAGTGACTCAAAATATGCTTGGAGCATTCAGGTTTTAGTTGGTGTTGGACACATATAAGAGGAATGTTTACTAATGAAGAAATGTCTTTTTTATTTCTTCCTTTTTGTTGAGGCTATTTGTTGTGGTTTCATAATGCACACCCCATTTTGCCTAGAAATGGGGACCCCCTACTTTATTTTTTAGCTTTCTAGATCCCTAGTCTGAGGTTTGAGTCTTTTTAGGGTTTTTCCTATTCTTTTCCTGATCTGGGTCTTTGCCTAGAAACTCAAAAATTGGAAACCATCATCTGAGGGAGCAAGTCATTTTTTAAAAAGTTAGTGGTGCACCTAGTACACCTCACTAGGTGCGCTAGTCCCCAACACAAGACAAACACTTCCCTCTTGCAAGTGTGCAACAATGTAGTTGCACACCTCCAAGAGGTGCGCTGTGCCACAGGTCTATAAAACCTGGGATCCCCCACCCCTCTTCACCTTCATTTCCTATATCTAGCTCCACACTCCCGCACCTCCACAACTCTTGAGGTGCACAACTCCATCTCCCTTCCAACACCTACACAACACAACAAAATCAACTTAAGTCATAAGGTGTGCACCTTGCACACCTCCCGAGGTGCGCAAGATACACACCTCCCGAGGTGCGCAAGATACACACCTTGTTTTCAATTAACTGAACTAATAAAACATTTAAAAGCTAAGCTAAGGCTTCACATCATATAAGGTGCACAACTATGCACCTTATACTTTGGTTCAATGTGCCGTTTGCATGATAAGGATGCACATTTAGTGCACCCCATCCTTTTGTTTGCACTTACCTATATGACATAAGGGTGCACACCTAGTGCACCCCATGAGGTGTGCTAAGTGTACACTTTTATTTTAAAAGTTTGCATAAGGGAAAGAGTGCACCTAGTGTACCTCTGAGGTGTGCCAAGTGTGCCCTTTTTTATTTTAGGGTTAGAAATATGCTTTTTAGATTTTTTTAAAGCAAATTAGGGTTTTTGGATTTTTTCATGTTATCATTAGGGTTTGTATTAATTAAATTTTTTCAAACTCTAGATTTTGTGCATATCTAATGGCTTCTTCATCATCCTCCCTCACTACAAAGATGGTCCTAAAACCAATTATTTTTAAGTTTCAGGGTGTTCTAGCAAAGTCATGCTTCCAAGATGACTATATCCAGAGATTTGAGACACCAAACTTGGTTATACAAACTAGAACACATTCCCCATATTGTGCAAAAAACCTATAGAGAGGTCACCGATGATATCTGCTCTTATCCAATCTAGACTAGTCAATGTAACATCACACCTAGTATTGATACAGTCCTCAGAGTTGATCATGACACTAGCAAAAAATTGTCTTTGAATATAGGGTTGTCAAGAGTATAACTAGAGAGATCGTGCTAGATCTCCAACCCAAGAACATAGAAAAGGTATTCCATCTTCCAAAAGTAGATCAATTTATTAGATTGACCTATCACTAACTAGTAAGATGGTATAGAGAACATGTAATAGAAGCATCTGCAATCATCCAATCCTCATACCTCATTAAGAATACTCCTCTTGGGTCTAAAGCAGGAAAAGTGGACATAACAAGGGGCTATATGAAAGAAGATATCAGATACTCTATAATACTTTTGAGTTGAGTCATGGGGTTAGCAACATTAGGAAACCTAAACATATGGATGGTGCATTTCATTGAGACCATCAGAAAAATGAAGATTCCAATTGATTGGGCTTAAATTCATAGTGAGAACTTGGATGAACAACTGGTGGTAGTTAAGAACAACCATAAGTTCAACATGACATCCTATTTTGTGTACCTATTAGTTGTAAGGGAAATAGACTATCCAATATTGTTCAAAAAGGGCAACATGCAAGATAAAAATGCATGGTCCTATATAGTATATCCCCAGTTGGTAAAGAAAAGGCTTCTTGAGCACAACAAGGAATACCAAATAGTGTATGATGCTTTTATTTTTGTAATTTTTGGTTCATTGAAGGGGATTAAATGTGAAAAGGATGTTAGATGAGGCAACGACCAAGATTTCAGAAGTTGGCACCTCTTACATCCTATTTAGGAAATTCACTTCTTTGAGGGTAGCGAGTTTGATTGTTAATCCCAAGAAGTTCCCTAGGTATCCAAGTGATAGACTTATATTGTTGGAGATCACTCAAAAACTCTTATTTGTATATGACATAGTAAGGAAGCAACATAAGATAACCTGGGTGTGGCCCATTACTATAGGACCATTTAGTGTGGTCCAGCGATAGGATATTCCATCTTTTGAGTTTGAGTAGGATAAATATCCTTTTGATGAATATAACTCTCCTGATCCTTATTTTGATAACATTGGAAGAATGTAGTACTTAGCAGGAAAAACATTCCAACATGAAGATGCAACTGAGGACCTTTGGATGAATGTAGTAGACAACTATGATATATGTATAAGGGATTATTGTAGGATGACTCTCTATTTGGAAAGTAGTGTTTTGAAGATAAAGCTTCCTTTAAAGGTAGTGCAACAAGATACCGAGGATGTCCTTGATCCATTGTATAATAGAGATAAGATTTTTGATCGACCTATTATGAATGCGAAGATTGATAAGGAAGAAACTTAGATATTAATCATAGGGCTAGGCACATCATCAAATTGACCAAGGATTGGATCAAAAGACCTTTCAAATTAGATTTGATTCCTCAAGTGGTAGTCTTCCATGCTACAACTTGCTCAACAAGAGTTAGAGGAGCCAAGATAACAGAGGAGCCAAGATAACAGTGCCCACTTTCACATCTCAATTCACAGTTAGGCTGAAAACTATGCACCAACTTGACAAAGAAGTTGGGTATTATAGGGATTAGAAGGGTAAAAGAAAGAGGAAAATAACTTTGCCTCAAAAATATGGGCCAAAAGAAGTAACAACTCAAGGACCACCACAATCAGGGGTAGAGAATGTACAAGGGGCAAAGAATGTACAAGGGGTAGAGAATGTAGAAGCTATGTAGACCCAAGATAATCCTTAAGTTACACAACTAGATCAAGGGCAAGGGTTTCCTCCTCAACAAGAAGTACAAGCCTACCCATTGGCTCCTAAGAGAGGAAAGATCAAAACTCTGGTCAAGAGGAGATGAAAGGTTATCCCAGAAGGAGAGGAAGAAGAGGATGATGAAGATGAAGAAGATAACTTTCCTTTGAGTCAAAGGACTTGTCTTGCTAGGGCCACATAGTTGGAGTGGGGAAGGAGATCCACCATTGCACCACCAATTCCCACTCAACCTATTCAGTCTACCACTTTTGAGGATGAGTTGTAACAATGGATTGATCAACAAGAAGATGAAGTGGATGATGTCTTTCAGATGTCATATTTTGATTTTATGCCAGTTGAGAATAAGTTGATGGGATATAAGATAAGGGATACTTTGACTAATTAACCTCAACAAGAGGATTGGAGTCAATTTTCATCTCAACCACAAGGACTCGAAGTAGCTCCACCATCACCAAATCAAGGTACATTTTGTGTTGATAAAGGTTTAGCTACTCCTCTCCATCCGAGCAATGAAGAAGAATAGGTTCAAGCAGAACATGAGGAAGAGCCACAAAAAATACCTACCAATGAAGTGTTAAAAGAAGGGAAAATATGTGAGAAGCCTCAACAAACTTCCCAAGACATAGAGGTGAGAAATGTGGACTCCACAGATATAGAGACTCCCAATCTGGATCTCTCACAAAAGGAGAAGACTCTGAAGAGGATTGATAAGGGAAAGAGCATAGGAGAACAAAATCCTTTTTCAAAAGGTAAATATCCAATGGAACATATTTGAAGATGGTTGAGGAAAAAGGTGATTAGAAATAAAAGTTAGCATTATGATACTGAGGAAGAGGGAATGAGAGAAGTGATTGAAGCTCTTAGGAAACTTGAGTTGCCTCCAAAAGATGCATGAGAATTAGCCCTTGTGATGAGCGACAAAAATCAAGACTTGTTTGATCATGGCACTATTCCTCCTTTGCATGCAAATATTTAGGAATTGACTTTGAAAGATTATCAAATCAGGGAGGTTGTGCTTCAGAAACCCACAATGGATATTGCCAAGTTAATGGTGACAATGGGAATCAAAGAAGTGTTTAGGTGCTTAGAATAGGATGAGACAGAATTGATGACACTTCAAAAGAAAAATGAGATCCTAAAGGGATAACTGAATGAAGTAGTTGGTCCATTAGATCCTAAAAATCCCAAGGAGACTTTAAATGTGACACTAGAGAAAATGGATAAGGAAACTATGCAAGTTGATTCATTTTTGAATGCTTGTCAGCAATGGTGAGAAATTTTTGAAGAAAAAGGTGTGCTTATTATATAGGGAAATCTTAAACTACTACACCATATGCAGGATAATACAGATAAGTTGGTGGCCATTTTGAGCTAGGATTTTGGGTTAATGGATGAAGTACATACTTAGGGCAAAGACCTGCAAGTACTACAATCAATCAAGGGTCAAAGATATCGTATGTTAATGGAGGTATATATAGCAGAAGAGTTAGATAAAATTTACAATTGGATAGAGAAGATTGTGAATGTAAATAAAGTAATGGAAACATTACATGTGGATATTCATAAGCTCAAGGATCACACCCAAGAGAAAATTTTGGAGGCAGAGAAACATTACGATCATGCATGCTTAGATATTTTTAAAGATGATTCATGAGAAAAATTGATGATTGTAGAAGTAGTTGTTGCCCTATTTTGGAAGACTTTTTTAGAAGCTTCATTCAGGACTGAAGAAGCATTACTAGACTTGGATGTGAAACTAGGAGATTTTGCAAAAACTCACATCAAGGTAGAAAATTATAGGCAGAAAGTGAAAGAAAAATATGAAGCTTTAGATTTGTTGGATGCAGCCCAAGTCACTAAGATTATTGAGAAATTCAAGAACAAATACCCAGATATAGCTCTGGTATAAAGGGGAACAAAACCTAGAAGCTAGAATTTTTGTTTCGACACTTGGTGAAATTTTGCATTTTTTGAACCTACTTATGAGGTGCGTAGGTGCACTACTTTTGAGGTGCATTTTTTTAGAGGTTTGCCAAATTTTTTTGAAGAAGTCAAAGGTGTACCAACAATTAACTACTAGTTCAAAATTTAGAGCTTTGCATGCATTAGAAATGCATTCTGACAACAGTTTAACTCCTACAAACACCTAGTGAAGATGAAGCTTTTATTTTTGGCACTTCTAGTCACTCCTACATCATCTAAATGACTTCTTATTCTTATTTTCTCATGCTTTCTTTGTTTCAAGACATGTAAAGGCTTGTGCACCCATTTAATGATATAAATATGGATGGAATCCTACTAAGCACCAGTTAGAGGGTTAGTTTGTACATAAATAATTTTTTTTTATTAGTTTAGAAGCATATGTTTGCATAAAGATATCTCTCACTCTCAACACAAATTGAGGAGAAGATTTCTTATAAATTCAAGAATATAACATGTATTCTAGGCCATTATTTTGATGCAATAATATATCCTTTTGGTGCTTGCATTTGGAGTGTAGTGATTCTTGCCAAAGGGTGTTATATTTTGTGAATGTATGTTCATGAAATGTAATTAAGCCAATAGTTTTATTGCATTATTTTGATTATGCAATCTTTAATTCTAGTGTTTTCTATGGTTCTACAACTTCTATTGATGTACTTATTTTGAAAAGAGATCATCCATATTATTCCCACATAGAATTTTGTCTCACATGAGCACACTTTATGTGGCCTCATGATTTGATGAAAAGTGAAACATCTTATGGTTACTGAACTCTCATCGATGATTGCATTAGTTAAATTAAGTAAGCACTACTCCTATTTTTATTGGTTACCTATTGATCTTTTCAAAGGCTTAACTTGTAGACATGTTGTTTTTGTAGCTTATTTCCATTAGGAATTTACTTTTCAAGTCATTTTTTAAAACTTCTTGTTACCTTATCTTTGTTATTTTCTTTACTAACCATTGGTTAAATTAAGAATTCATATAGTTGCATTATTAGATTGCATTCATTGAAAAAGAGAAAAATAGAATATTATATATTGTTTTTGTGTAGTTATTCTTTTGAGATAGCAAGTAGATTCTTATCTAAATTGATCAGAACCATCAAAGGTCCCCCTAAGAAATAATACATTTATCTTCAACTAAGTGGATTCTAGTAGGTCACAAGATCGCCTAGAACCTTGGAGTTGATCCCAGATTAACTTTTCAAGAGAGGAGTTTGAAAGAATTCATACTGTTAAACATCATGCAAAATTATAGCTCAACACCTTTCTATGCTATTAGAGTCTCCTCTATACAAGAACTGAGGTGTACCCCTGGTAGCAATTTGATCTATAAAGAACTGGTTGGTAAATACTGCTTTTGAACTTTAAAATTTTGATAATTTTAAATTTGAAAATGTTGAATCTTCCTTTAAAGCTAAGCTAACACTAAAAGATCCTAAAGATAACAAAAAGAAAAAGTCCAAACTTGATGCTAGTGATAGTCATACAGATGATGAAGCGCTAGAAGATCTAGAAGAATTGTTGGCTAGGAAGTTCCATAGAGGAAAAGGAACATACAAAGGTAAGTTACCTATCATATGATTTAATTGTCATGAGGTTGGTCATATTGCAACAAGATGTCCTAATAAGTAAAACAACAAGAATGAAGACAAATTTAGAGGTAGAAAAGATGACAATGACAAAGGCCACAAGAACAAGGGTACGAAGGCTTGTTACATTACTAAAGAAGAATCCAATGATGAATCTAAAGATCATGATGATGAAGTTGTCTATGTTGCTATGAAGGATGATTCTGATGAAGATAAAACAACTCCATTGTTATCTTATGTGAAAAAAAGTGATAGATGGATCATTGACAATGGATGTTGACATCACATGACAAGAGACAAAAGTAAGTTTATTACCCTTGAATATTACAATGGAATTAGTGTTAGATTTGATAATGAAGCACCCTATCCGATTAAAGGAAAATGATCAATAAGATTAATAGATAAGATAATGTGTGACAATGTTTACTATGTGGAAGGACTTAACTATAATCTGTTAAGTGTGTCACAACTAAATAGTTGAAGTTGTAAAGTTGAATTTGATAATCAAAAAGCTTAAGTTCTATGAGACTAAAGGAAAACTAATTAGAAGTG
This sequence comes from Cupressus sempervirens, assembly GCA_028749045.1. Classification (NCBI taxonomy): domain Eukaryota; kingdom Viridiplantae; phylum Streptophyta; class Pinopsida; order Cupressales; family Cupressaceae; genus Cupressus; species Cupressus sempervirens. Next base: position 626,523,980 of record CM053785.1, read on the forward strand.
GAGATCACACTAGAGGTAATCTATTTTATCTTAATATGAATGATGCTACTTGTCTTGGTATACAATCTGATGATATGTGGCTATAGCACAAGAGGTTATGCCATGTAAATTTTGATAATTTAGTCAGTATTAGTAAGATGAAAAGAGTTAGAGGTTTTTCAAAATTGAAGAAACCTGATAATGTAATTTTCAAACAATGTCAGTTAGGAGAGATGACAAAGTCTAGTTTTAAAAGTAAGACTCATACTTCAAAATAAACTATTGAAATTAGTTCATACTGATTTATGTGGACCAATTGATGTGCAAAACTACAAAAGTGACAAGTACACTATCATATTTGTTGATGATTACTCAAGAATGATACATTAATGTTATTGAAAAAAAAATATGATGCTTTTCAATTGTTTAAGTGGTATCTAGGAAGCGTTGAAAAGGAAACTGACAAGAGCTTGAAATGTCTGAGATTTGATAGAGGTGGAGAGTTTACATCAAATGAGTTTGAAACTTCTATAATGATAGAGTAATCAAGAGACAAACTTCTACAGCTACGAGCCCTCCACAAAATGGGATTTCTAAAAAGAGGAACATATCTATAATGGATTGTGCTAGAACATTAATGATGGAGAAGAACGTTGCTTCAAAATACTAGAGAGAAGCTATTAGTACAACTATCTATACCTTAAACTGAGTACAAGTCAAGAAAGGTACAAATTCCACACCTTTTGAATTATGGTATTGATACTCACCTAATGTCAAATATTTTAATGTATTTGGAAGCAAGTACTACATTCTTAAGGACAACAAAAATGGTAAAATTGATGCTAAAAGTGAAGAAGTTATATTCCTAGGCTATTCCACAAGAAGTAAAACTTACAAGTGCTTAAATACTAACACTAAAAAAGTTGTGTAAAGTGCAAATGTTAAGTTTGATGAATATAAAAAAGTGCATGAAGATGAACCAAAGAAGGTGTTAATTTCATATTTGTTTTGACATATGAATGACAATGCACTTTAGTTATTTACTAGACATAACTTAGCTCATAACAAACAGGTAATGTATGCCAAGCATAAGTTGTCAGATAGTGTATGTTGAGTGAGATATATAGTACGTGCCAAGTAAATAGTAAGTGCTGAGTCACTCAAGTGCCAAATAGACAATCAATGCCAAATGATTCAGATCCCAATTTATTTAAAGGCCAAGTTACAACATTGAAGATATAATGGATGCTAAGCATCAGAGACTTCAAGTGCCAAATAAAATAGTTTTGGACATAATTGTTTTTAATGATACAAACTTCTATGTAAACCATTTTTTAGCCAACTTAAGGATTGTATTGTGATTCTAGATGATAAGAATTAATCTATATTGAGGATATCTATGTAGTACATGCAACCAATTAGCTAAATAGATGGATTAAGTAGTAAAATGGATGAATCAAAATAGTTGATTCATATCTAACCCTAAGTCACCTAGGTCTTCTTAAGGAAGGTAAACCCTAAAACATTGTATGTGTGAGGAGAGAAGTTTGCATGCACAAAAAAAGCATTCATGGTGGCTATGGAGTTGTGAATCAAGTTATGAATTGTAGAATCATTTAGAGGAGAATAAAGGAAAGAAGTTAGAGGACATAAGTGATACATATGATCAAAGAGGATCAAAGACACATGCAAAGAGGTGATCTATTATCTAGCAGTAGAGTGCTAACCGCAAGATCATTGATGAGATATTCTAACAAGAAAATTAGTTAAATATCTTAACAGAGTAGTCCTAATAGGCTATTATAAATATTTTACTAGGGTACTTAATTCATTATAAGTTTAAGTCCTTTAATTAGGAACACTACTAATAGGGTGTTGAAATCCTTTAATAGGGTAAGATTGAAAAATCTTATAATCCTTTAATAGGGAAAACCTTTCATAAGGTAGATCATAGTTCATGATCAAACATTATAACCTTCATTTGATACACTTTACAAGTACAATAGTGAAGAATTGTGGGTGTCATCCCCACCCCAATTATCTTCTCATTGAAGGGTTTCTAGGTAACCAAATATCTTGTGTCATATATATCTTGAACACTTATTTGACTTCATGCTATGGATGAACATGCTTAGTTTGATATTTCAGTTTACATGCAAATTGTGAGATTGATATGTGATGAATGTTTTAAGGGTTAAAGATTTGAAAGGACTGATTCACCCCCACACCCCTTGAAAATTTACTTTCCCCATAGTATTTCTAACAGTTGGTATCAAAGTCATGTTCTTTGGAAAAGAAAACTTTTCAAGTTTAGGGAAAAATCTTGAAATGGAAGTGTACAAGTTGGGAAAGATTATTTGAATCAAAAGACTAAAATCCAACTTACCCTACATCAACTAGATAAAGTAATAGATGATTTAAAGTGCTCATTAAAGAGAAGGAAAGAGATATCTATTGAGGAGAATGACATACATTACCAAGAGGAAGACACTACTGAATTGTTTGGAGATGGAAATCAAGTGAATTTGATACAATAGTTGTAGATCTGATGGAAAAGAATGGTGCCCTAATTGAAGAGGTCAAAAATCTTAAGATAGAGTAAGAAGTCTAATCATTATTGCTATGTAAGGAGATCAAGTAGAAAAATAAAGATGAGGAAGACAAAGTCATGATTGAAGATGACAAAAGGATACTGACCAACAAACTAGATGAGAAGACATCAAAGGTAAATAGGATTGCTCACATGAAGTTGGAAATAATGACCAAATGATGATTACCAATCATGAATTTAATGGAAAGGATATTGAGATCACTAACTTGAAATTTTAGAATGAAAAATTGAGTAATGATCTAAAAAGAGAATTTTTTTTTGGTAAAAGTTTCAACAAATCTAGTGAAGCCATCAAGTAATTTGAGAAACTGATGAGATCTCCTAGATTTAATGATGATATTCCTGGATTGGGATACACCAAGATTAAGGAAGGAGAATAATCTAAAAGTAGTGAATAAAGAAACAACAAAGGTAAGAAGTAAAAACCTACTTGTCACAATTATGGAAAGATAGGTCATACAAAAAATGTCTATAGTAGCAAAAATGTAAATCAAAACCCTAAGAAGAAATTCATGGGTAACTATCATAAGTGAAACAATCAAGGACATCAGACACATGAATGCAAGAACAAGACTACAAGCACATAAAGATTTGAAGGTTACTACTACAATTGTAAGAACTATGGACATAAAGCATATGAGTGTAGATCCAAGCCTAACTGGTCATCAAACAAGCAAGTTAAGGTAAACCATACTGACGGATCCTTCACTTGGGATTACAATACAAGGTATAGTTTTCACTATTGTCAAGAGTATGGACATGTTTCTAAGAATTGCATTAGAACACATTTTACAAGTGACTACAATAGATAGTTGAGTCAAACTACATGTTTTAGCTGTTTGAAGACTGGTCATATCAACAAAAAAAGTCCAACAAGGTCAAAAGAACCTAGCAGTGAATTCAATAAAAGAAAAGGAAAGGTTAGTGTTGAATAAGTCAAAGTGAACATGAATAAGACAAGGAAGAAAAAGGAAGACTACAACACATCAAGTTTAGATGGGATCACTTCATCCAATGGATCAAGTAATCATACCACCCCAACTAGGAAATCATGAGGTATGTGTGGGACTGATATTTCAAAGTTTAATTATACATCATTTTGAAGGATTTAGTTCTAAAAAGATAATATATGCATGAAGTAAGATGCAAAGTATTGGTTAGAACCTAGAAGAAATCTATAAGTTTTCATGTTACCGCCGAACATGCAAAGTTTCACTATTACTGCAAAGTAAAAATTTAGTTGATGTCAAGCTATCAAAGGTGATAGTGTTAGCCAAGCTCACTATGGTTTCTGAGCATGGTAGAAATTACATGGACTCCAAGTGAGTCAAAATTACTATTTTAGCCAAGCCTACAAATGTGTAAGCACTAAGCATTTATTGCAAAGTTTCAAGGGTTATATGGTCATTTTTTGACTCATTTGAAATCATTGAGATTGAAGAGAGCACGAAGAGCATAAGGTGAATTGGATAAATTGATTCAAGCATTTGCAAACTGGATTCAACTGCTCCTTGTCACCAAACATCATATTTTTCAAGGTATTTATTGTGTGTTGAGCTACGTTGTTTGAATTTATGCAAACCTAAATAGTTATAATGGCATCTAGCTCTTCTGCTACTATGGTTAAGGAAGGAAAATAAGTTTTAAATGTATAGTTGATTAGTAATGAGATTACACAACCATATTTTTGGGTATTACATACAAAGGAGACCTATCTAGTGCATTATCTATGATACCACCACAAGTTTTACTGATACAAGATGTAAGGTGTTACTACACATGTAAGGTAGGGAGTATAGGAGACATAGAAATCCAAGACTTGTATGAAAATGGAGTTCTAAAAGAGGAAAATAAAATTGTAGAGAGAAAAGGATTAACCCGCACCCTAGATTTTCCTAACATATTCAAGACAAGTGGATTAAGATAGTTCTCAATATAATGCATGACAAATTTGCATGGTTAGAAGAAGACCCTATCAAGATCACAAAGAGGATTATTCAAAGAGTAATAGGGTATCCTACCCTAGACAAATCAAAGACTATGAGGAGTGGTGCAAAAGAGGCAATTGAGAAGAATACAAGGGTAGTATGGAACAAGAAAGGGATGACCATATACATAATCATTAATCCCTTAGTTGTATTTGTAGTAAGAGTAATTACACATAAGTTCTTTCAATCTAGAAAATTGAACAATGTACCATGTATAGCTGTGGATTTAGACTATAAGATAGTGAAGAAGGACCATTCTTATGACGTTGCTGAATTACAACTCCAAGAATTATCAGAAAACTTGGGAGCCATAAGAAAGATAAAAATGTGCAGAATACTTTTCCCTCATTTGGGAAAGCTACTTGGAAGACCAATAGGTCTGTTGTAGTGCAAATTGGAGAATACATAGAGTGACTTGGAGATAATTTTTAGATTGTAATGATAAGTTATTTTGAATACTTTAAGAATTCAATGAAACAAAGACTGAGAACACTAGTATCACTAGTAGAGAAACATTACAATGATGTTTATTTTTTAGTTGATGTTGATTTCACTTATGTTCAAGCTATTGTTCCAAGAGTTAGATGGCTTAGGCCATTTCCTTATGAAATTAATGTGGATGAGGCATCTACAACCATCACTTCTTTATTGGTAGAGGAAGTAGATAAGAAGGTTGTTGCATTTAGAAACTATAATGTAGCCAAGTCTAAAACCATAATGGAATTGAAGACAACTTCTGTGATGAGGAAGAAGAAAAAATTGTGAAAAATCTCAAGGAACAATTTGGTGAAGAGGCAGAAGGAGATGAAGAATAAGAGGATAATGATGATGATGAAGGAGATACACCTTCAAAAGCACCACTTGCTCTCACATAGGGTTAAGTCAAGGATCAAGGAGAAGAAGAAGCATAATTTGATGAAAGTGTTGAAGGAGAAAAAGCCAATGAAGCACCTATTACTATAGAAAAGAGAAGGGAAAAGCAAAGAAGACAACAATAGGAAAACCAAAGAAAGTTGTGAAACCTTCACAATAAAAGCCTAAAATTCCTGTCACTAGGGATAGGACAAGAGCTATTGCTAAGAAGACTCAAGAAGTTGAAAAGCCTAAAGGAAAGAGATCTAGTACATCTACCAAGGAAGATGAACCAAAGTAGAGGGAAAGGAGGAAATATATAACTCTAGCTAAATCATATGAGGAGAGGACTAAGTTAGATGACAAAAAACAATTCAAAGTGGTAAGTCCCAGTCCCTCTTTTGATTTGGACAACACATGTTGAGTTTGATAAACTTGGGAAGGTAGAAATGAAAAAAGTAGAAGAATATATGTATGCCATGATGGAAACTTTTAAGACCACTCTAATTGAGATTTGCAACTCTTTATCAAAAATTCTATATGTTAGAGTTGAGTAAAAGTGGCAATACAGTCTCACAACTAAGAGGAATACCAGAGAGACTACTTTGGCAATAGTAATGCCAGACTTGGACAAGTCTGCAATGATAAAGGCCATTAATAAGAATAAGGGGAAATTTGCTCCCAAATACATAGCCTTTAACATTTTATAGAATATTATTGAATATTTTGTCCAAAAGACCACCCAATTGTGGGGTGACAATAGATGATTCCAACAAACAAACACTTGTGGAAGTAGGTGAAGACAAATTTGAACAAGAGGTAGTTGCGATAGCAAAGGATGAATATATAAGGGAAGGATATGAGGAAGGCACTATGAAATAAGATGATACAAAGGCTACAACTAAAGAAGAGAATCATCAAGATTAGAATGTACTAAAGGTACATATGCCAAGTGCTAGTCCCCCTCATGTGGATAAAGTGGATCAACAAGCAGAAATATTAAAGGTCAAGGATGTCTCTAACAACACCACTCAAAACATCAATCCCTTAACATAGGAGGATATGAAGAAGATATTGATTAATTCCACCACCAAGGAAAAACTATGTAGCCATCCTATATTGGTGAGTGTGGATGAGATTGAGAAGGTAGAATTAGCATCTGCAGGGGGAAAAACTCAAGAGTTATCCGTTGCTCCTCCCCCCACACCCCCCCCCAATCTAAAAAAGTGCAACCTACAATGCCTATTTTAGTATAACAAAGGAAGGACATGGTGACATCACATGTTAGCACATTGGTGCAAAATGTTTCAGTACAAGTAGTTTGAACAATTGAGAAAGATGAGACACCAATCCAAACAAGTCATGAAGCTAGTCCTACACCTACAACAAAAGCACAAGGTGGAACAAAGATAATAGAAAGGAGAACAATAGGAATGAATATTTAGTCTTGACTATGAAACTAGAGGAACAAATGACAATTTAGACACTAGTTACCCTACTAGATATTGTTAATCCTATTCCTAGTCAAGCACTTCATAGGTCGAGTGTAGAAGCTATACTGATGTAGTCATCAAGGCCTAGTCCTAGTACATCTAAGTTTGATGAGGTTACATCCTATGGTGATATCAAACTAGATGAGGTGATTGAACTTCCAAAGTTTGATCTTGCATCAATCACTATAGAGAAAATGAGCATATTGTAAGATGCTCTAGCCAGAAAGAAATACAAAGAACTACTCAGAAGGGAGCATAAGAAGAAAAAAGCACTACATGACATCAAGGATATATTTCTTGATACATTCAGCCTACTTGCACCAGGTAAAGAAAATCCAATTATTGAGTAGTTCACAAATATTGTGGAGAAGATAGATGATGAAGACCTAGACACAAATGTAAACTTATTAGAATGGTTTGAGAAAAAGTTTTAAACCAAGGTAAATGAAAAGATATCTAGTGCCATTGCACTAAGTTAGGTTGAGTTAGTAACCAAAATTGATGGTGTGAAGAAGATGTTGGAGAAAATTTTCTCTCCTTACACCAAGTTGTGTGATGTAACTTTGTTCACACAAGAAGTGTAGAGACATATTGACCACCTAGAGGGAGATTTGAAGTCAACAGGTAAAATCTTACAACAATCTCTTGGTCAAAGTTAGCCTCATTTTAGAAATTTTACGTCAGCACAAGGTCAGTTAGCAACATTACAAGCTCAAGATGCCACATTTGGGCTACACTAATCAACATCTAGTCCATGTTGACCCCTCACATGGAAGTGTTGCACTAGGAACTAGCCTTTGTAGAAACATTGACAAAGAAGGATCCTCATCTTTCTACTCATGAAGGCCTAGTTAACCTTGCTATTGAGTTAGATATTCAAATCAAATCTCTAGAGGTAGCATGTGACAACTGAGATGTAATACTAAAGATTATGATGGAGGTCCATAAGTCATTCTTGGACAAACACATTATTCATGTACCACCCATGACATAAGTGTTAAAAAGGTGGAGAATGAATAAGTTTTAAAAATCTCTAGAGGTAGCACGTGACAACTTGGATGCAACACTAAAGATTATAATGGAGGTTCATAAATCATTGTTGGACAAACACACTATTTGTGTACCACCTATGACATAAGTGTCAAAAAGAGGGAGAATGAATAAGTTTTGGGTGAGACCAAACTGAGGGGGAGTTAGTATAGAAAAAAACACAACAAATTTACTTGGTAGGAGTATTCAGATTTAGAAAAAGACAATCAACTTAGGGGGAGTTATACAATTTTGAGGTATGACTAATAAGTCACAAGTGCTGCAAAATTTTGAAGTTTCAAAATTTTGTATGTAAGCTGAGTACGATTATCTAAGTTATGCTCATAATTCAAGGTTATCTATTCATGACCAAGTGTTTTTTCCACTCATATCAAAGGGGGAGATTGTTAATCTCATATTGGTTTTGATATATGAGTAACAATAAACTTAAGTCATTTACTAGACAAAACTTAGTTCATGCCAAATGAGTAATATATGTCGAGCATAAGTTGTCAGATAGTGTATGCTGAGCAAGATATATAGTGAAATATAAGAGGAGTAACTGAGAGGGGAGGGGTGAATCAGTTACTATTAAAATAAATCCCAGATCCCTTGGATGTCAAATAAAATTTAGACTGATAAAACTAATTACTGCTGATACTTGGTAAGCATAGAGGAATTGTTGTAACTCAGTAAATATAGAGTGTGATTATCTTTAGTAGATATTAAGATGTTATTAGTAATTACTTGCAAGCATGAAAGTAATAAAATGACCACATGAGGCACCAGGATTTAACATGGAAACCCAATTTGGGAAAAACCACCAAATATAACTAGTTACTATTTTTCACTCTTCTGAAGTGAGCCCTGTTAGGAGCCAACCCTATTAAAGGTTACAAAACACACTGTTAGGTGTGACCCTATTAAAGGATTTAATCACCCTATTAGGAGTGGCCTTGTAAAAGGTATTGAAACAATTCAATGGATTTGCCACTTTGTTAGAGGATTTACAAATGGCTATTAAACCAACTTTGTTAAGAGATTTTAGATCACTGCTATAATAGTTAGAGAATAACAATGAAATGAATTGATTGTGATGCAACTAAATTAATGATTACAAATCTCTATTTTGGTTCATACTTGATCCTTCCTAATTAAATAGCACTTTTCTACTCCACAAGGATACCTACTTATCCTTCCAGTTCACTTCCTCTCTTCTTATCTCTTTTAACTCATTCAACTCGCATGTCACACTTTGAAATCACAACTTGAACTTTTACTTATGCCTTTCAAATTGTCAAGTTGGCTCAAATAAAAATTAGAATAACCAATATTAATCACCTCAGTTGGCTAGAATCAATTGGTAAAACAATTAAGCTATACATGCCAGAATAATAAAATCCTTTGGTAGTTGACATAGCTCGATAGAAACTAATTCTGAAATGATTTATTATGTTAACCAATAGAAGTTCAGTTAACACTACAAACTTACAAAATTCTTTTGGCAACTGAGTGAACTTGGTTAATACTAACTTAGTTCAACTTTTCCTTTGTTAATTGAGTGAGCTTGGTTAACACTCTTTTCTGCATAACTTCCTTCGTCACCTGAGTGAGCTTGGTAGATACTGCCTTCTGTACAGAGTAAACTCAAGAACGCTCAGTAGACTAGGAAAATTTCCCTTCACTGACCAAGTGAGCTCAACATGCACTTATTGTTAACTAATGTGACATTTTTGTAACATCAAGGATAACACACAATTAAACAATTGTATCCAGCATAGTATGTACCAAGTAAATAGTAAGTATGAAGTAGATAGTTGGTGCCGAGTGATTCAAATGCCAAGTGATCAATGGATGTTGAGTCATTTAGAGGTTGAGTTACAACACTGAAGATACAACGGATATTGAGAATCAAAGACTTCAAGTGCTAAGTAAAATAGTTTTGGACATAGTTGTTTGTAATAGCACAAACTTCTATCTAAACCTTTTTTGAGCCAACTTAAGGATTGTTTTGCAATTCTAGATGATAAGAACAAATCTATATTGAGGATCCCTATCTAGTACATGCAAACAATTAGTTAAAGGGATGGATTAAGTGGAAAAATGGATGAATCACAATTGTTGATTCATATCTAACCCTAAGTCACCTAGGTCTTTTTAAGGAAGGCAAACCCTAATATATTGTATGTGTGAAGAGAGAAGTTTGCATGCAAAAACATAGTATTCATGGTGGCTAAGGAGTTGTGAATCAAGTTATGAATTGCAAAGTCAAATAGAGGAGAAAAAAGGAAAGAAATTAGAGGAAAAAAGTATACATTTGATCAGAGAGGATCAAAGATATGTTCAAAGAGGTGATATATTATCTAGTAGTAGAGTGCTAACTACAGGATCATTGCTAAGACATTCTAATAGGTGAATCAATTTAATCTCTTAATAAATTAGTCCTAATAGGCTATTGTAAATCCTTTAATAGGGTGCTTGCTTCATTGTAAGTTAAAGTCCTTTAATCAAGCACACTTCTAACAAAGTGTTGAAATCCTTTAACAGGGTAAGATCTAACAATCTTGTAAGCCCTTAATAGGGTAGACCTTTCACAAGGTAGATCATAGTTTATGATCAAACATTGTAACCTTTATTGGATACACTTTACAAATGTAATAGTGAAAATTTGTGGGTGTCATCCCCACCCCAATTTTACCTTCTCATTAGAGGGTTTCTGGGTAACCAAATATCTTGTCATGTATTTGTTGAATGCTTATTTTATTTTATGTTATGGTTGAACATTCCTAGTTTGATATTTCATTTTACATGCAAATTGTGAGATGGATAAGTGGTGAATTTTTTAAGGGTTAAAGATTTGAAATGATTGATTCACCCCCCCTCTTAGAATTTACTTTCCCTATTGTATTTCTAATAGAAGGAACCTAAAAACTATAGAACCTTCATGTACTACTATGAAGACATGCCTGCTGATGATGATAATTTTGCAAACCAATTTTTAAATCAACAAGAATTAGTGACTGTTGACTTACATATAATGGATGTCGAGTTACAATCAGGAGTTGAGTTGCAGTTAGGTGCCAAATTACATTTAAGAGTTGAGTTGCAATTAGAAGTTCAGGTACATTTTGATACTAAGATTAGTGTACATAAAAGGAATGTTGAGTTACATAAAAGGAATGTTGAGTTACCTGATAGAGAAGTGTACAATGATTCTAAAATTGACACACCCATTGAAGAAAGAATAGTTGAACCAAGATTATCAAAGTAAGTCAGAAGACATCACCCTACTATATAAATTATTAGAGATAAAGAAGAAAGACCAATGACAAAGAATATATTAAAAAATGATACATGTTTGTTAAGTATGCATGAGCCTAAGTTAGTGAAGGATGCATTAAAGAATGAAGACTAAAATAAAGCCATGAAATAAGAGATTGATCCAATTGAGAAGAACAAAATATGGAATCTAGTGCCTAGACCAAAGAACAAAAATGTGATTGGAACCAACTGGGTATACAAAAACAAACTAGATGAGAATGGTGAAGTCAGAAGGAAGAAGGGAAGATTTGTTTGCAAGGGATATACACAAGAAGAAAGAATTGACTATGGAGAGACATTTTCCCTAGTTGCAAGATTAGGAGTGAAAACTCTGCTTGCTTACTCTGCATACAAAGGTTTTAAAGTTTATCAAATTGATGTGAAGCTAACATTTGTGAATGGTATACTAAAGAGGAGGTTTACATAGAACAACCAGAAGGATTTGTTGATCAAAACAACAATAACATTGTAAGTAGAATGCAAAAAGATTTATATGGTTTCAAGCAAGCTCCAAGAACATGGTATGAGAGGCTTCACAACTATCTTGCGAAAATTGGTTTTGAGAAGATTGATGATAAAAGCAATCTACACTTGAAGATAGAAGGAGGTAAAGGAATTTTACTAGCTGAAATATTTGTTGATTGTATCATATTTGGAGGACAATATGCATTTTGTAAGACATTTGCAAATGAAATGAAAAAAGGGTTTGAGATGTCTATGTTTGGAGAGATAAAGTTATTTATTGGATTGCAAGTATATCATATGAAATATGGTATTTAGATCACTCATTCCAAGTATACAAAGGAAATATTTACAACTTTTGGTATGGAGAATTCAAAACCTGTTAGTACTCCTAAGTTGACAAGACACAAACTATCCAAAATTGATGATTTCGTTGAAGTAAATCAAACATTGTACAAGTCCATGATTGGAAAATTGCAACATGTAGCTCATAGAAAACTTGACATTGCATTAGTTATTGGAATTGTTGCAAGGCTTTCTATAAATCCTAGGGAGGATCATTTAATGGTTGTTGAAAGGATCATGAGATACTTGAAAGGAATAGAATACTATGGTCTATACTAAAAGAAAAATGATAGGTTTGAATTGGGAGCCTATACTGATTCTAATTGGGCCTGAAACATTGATGACATAAAGAGTACAAGCGAAGGAGCTTTTTTCTTAGGAAAGAGATTGGTCACCTGGACTAGTAAGAAAAAAAAATGTATATCACAATCTACTATTGAAAATGAATATGTGGCTAATGCAGTGAATTACACAAATATGGTATGGATCAAATAGTTATTTAAAGGAACAAAGGAGGAAATTACTAAACCTATGGTACTTTATTGTGATAATATAAGTGTTATAAACATATCAAAGAACCTTGTGATACACACAAAGACAAAGAACATTGCAATGAAGTATCATTACTTGAGAGAGTTGGTTCAAGATGTTGGAATTACAAGAGGAAAGGTAAACTTCTAGGGGGAGGGCTGAATCAATAGTTTAAACTTGGATCCATAAAAATTTCACCATACATTCATCACATGCATTCAATAAGTAAACTAAATTAACATGTAAAGCATATACATCTAAATCATATAGCTATGTAAGCATTCACACACATAACACTAGATATGATTACCCAGAAACCCTCCAAGTGAGAAGGCAAAAATGGGGTAGGGATGAGACCCACAGACTTTCACCACCATAGTAATAAAGTATATCCAGTGAAGGTTACAATATTTTGACCATGAAACATGATCTACCTTGTGAAAGGTCTGCCCTGTTAAAGCTTACAAAGACTATTAGGTCCCACCTTGTTAGAGGATTTCAAAATCCTATTAGAAGTGTGCCTTGTTAGAGGACTTCAACTTAAAACTAAGTAAGCACCTTGTTAAAGGATTTCATACAGCCTGTTAGGACTACTCTATTAAGAGATTTGATTGAAATCACCTGTTAAAATGTCTTAGCATAGATCTCACAGTTGGCACTTGCTTGCCTGATAACAAATCACCTCTAAACAATGTCTTTTTGATCCTTCACAATTAGATGTCTTAATTTTGTATCCTTTTCTCTATCCTCTATTCTTCTCTAATTGATTCTACAATCCACTATTTCTTCATAACTTCTAAGTCACCTTGAATAATCTGCATGCAAACTATCTTATTCACTCCCTCAATTCCTTAAACATTCCATTCCATTTTCTCTTCTCTTCATAAAGAGTTTAGGGGTTCATCCTCCTTAAGAAGACTTAGGTGGCTTAGGGTTAGGTATGAATCTACAATTGAGATTCATCCATTATGCTGCTTAATCCTTCCCATTTTCTAATTGGCTGCATGTAGTTGCATAGGGAATCCAAATAGAGATTCATCCTTATCTTCAAAATATCAAAAGATAATCTTAAGTTAGCTTAAACATGGTTTACATAGTTGTTTGTACCATTACAAACAAATATGTCAAAACTGTGTCAGTTGGCATATGAAGTCTCTGATGCTCAACATGCATTGATCTTTATATTATGACTTGACAACTACATTGCTTGACATTCACTATTTACGCAGCTCCTAAATCACTTGACATGGTTTATCTGCTCGACACTTGAGTGACTTGACATTCATTGCAACTCGACATGGATTGAGTACACGACTTAAGTGTATTGACACTCACTTGTCAAAACCAATCTGAGATCAACAATCTCCCCCTTCAACATCAGTGTCAAAAACACTTATCTTAATTATCCTTAATCTCTTGAGCATAACATATCCATGATTTAGCTTATATACAAAATTTCAAAATATTGTACTAACTTGTATACCTCAAAATTTGATAACTCCCCTTAATATCTCTGTATTATATCCAAAATTCTGTGCTCCCTTTGAGTAGACATGTCTCTACTAATACACTTTGACTTTAATACGCTATGTTATTGATACTCTTTCATCTAATATGCTCTCTCTTAGCTGATATCTACCTCTTTTTACTCTTTCTCCCCCAAAAATATATATCTCCCCAATGATATATCTCCCCCTTTTTTTATTCTCCTCTATTTTATTCTCCCTACTACTATGCTTTCCCTTTCTTATTTCTCTCCCATAGTATTTTTCTCCCCCCCTTTTTGACACTTATGTCAAATGGGCTATACACCTATGGTGTGTTTGTCCAAAAAGGATTTATGGACATCCATTATTATCTTGAAGGTTGCATCCCAATTATCACATGCAACATCCAATGACTTAATTTGGATTGTAAGCTCAATAGCAAGGTGTACTAGACCATCTAAAGTAGAAAGATTGGGGTCTTTCTTCAATAGAGTTTCAACATATCCTAGCTCCTTGTGCAATATCTCCACATGTGGGGTGAGGGTAGCTTGTATGCTTGTCAGTTTGGCTCTATTGTTAGCGTTATCTACTGTTAAGACAACTAACTAAATTTTTGTTTGAAGAAATGTCCTAAAATGCTTCTCAATGTGAGCTGTATTTGTAGGTAGTCTTGCATCTGATGCAAATATTTGACTTTCCAAAATCAGAATGTGACTTCTAATCTCTTAAGTGAAGAGTGTAGGATTGCATAGTTTTGTGTATAATGAGAATATATTCTCAAGTACCTTCTTCACATCCTTAACCTTGGTTGCCAATGCAATTTGTTGTAGTGCTATCTCACTAGGTATTTCCTCATTTACCTTGCTTTGAAACTTCTAAATTCTGACCATTCTAATAGTTTTGCATTTGTATCAAGGTCCTCATTACGAACCTTCTCCACTATATAGATATTAGTTCTAATAGTGGCTTGGTCTCTTCAAAAGTTGGTAGACTAAATGCATCTAGAAAGATGTCCTTTATGTCTTGAAGTGCTTTCTTCTACCTATTTTCTCTCCTAAGTGTTTCTTGATGCTCTATAAAATGCTTGTTTGTTCCAATGTCATAGTATCATAATCATACTTTAGAATAAAAATTTCTTCATCAAGGCTTATATCTCCATAATGTATTACCTTTTCATCCTTTGACAAGCTTGGGCTTGGCACTAAGATCTGCAATGAAGTAGCATTTTTACTCGACTTTGGAAGAGTTTGTGTAGAAGGAATGTCAGATGATAGTAAAGCTACCAGTGCTTGGATGGCCACTTGTTCCTTCTCCTTTGGTTCTGTCTCTTTAGGCTTTCCCTGGTCTATCACTATGAATTGTCTTGCACCTTGTTCTTGTGTTGTATGTATAGATGAATCTATTTGTCCTATTTCCTTCTATTGTCCTACAGTGATGTCTTTCTCTTCTACTATTTTTTCTCAATTGTATCAACCTTGACAATTATATCAGATTTGGTAGATGTATCTACTATCGTTTGGATCAAAAGTTGCTCATTAGTAACTGAAGGTATGATGGAAGGTGGTTCTTGTGGATTCACCTTTTCTCTTATGACGTTAGTTACTGCCTTTTTAGTTCTTCTACACTAACCAAAATTGGATTGCAACATAGTTTGGCTTGTAATGTAGATTGATATAAGATCTTTAAATCTTATATAGTAAGAGGATTGATGCTATGAATTGATGGATCAAAGACATCCTTGATAGTTATAGTCAGTAGTTTCAGTTGTGTCATGGGGAGGACTATCACTCAACAATTGTGTGTCATGCACACTCTATTCTTCTTGCTGCTGCTCTGCTATTGCCTTGTCATCTTCTTTCTTTTTTGTCTCTCCTCCAATTGTGTTATCTTTGTCATCATCTTCCTTATCATCATCTTTACCTACTAAAGGGTTAGCTTCACCTTTCTTGACAGTGGTTAACCCATAAATGAGTTTCCATATTTGTGTTGATTTCTTAACATCTTTAATATTATTTTGTAGAATAGTAAATGCTCTATATTTAGGTGTGAACCTAACTACATATTTCTTTATTGCCTTAGCAATATGTCCCTTAGTCAACTCAGGCATTACTTGGGCTAGTGTTATCTCCCTAATTTGTCTTTCCAAATTTAGACGATAATGCCATTTTTTCTTAACTATACCATATAGACTTTTTGGTACTAAGTTGAAAAATTCTATTGATGTGGTCTTGAACTTTGACATCATGGCATATAATGCCTCTTCCACTTGAATTTTTTCTTCTTTACCCAATTTACCAAAATCAACATGACTAAAACTTGATAAATCAACATTGCTCTTAACATTTTCACATAGATTCTCAAGATCTAAGAGAGGATTGTGACTCATCATCTTGAATTGGTTGTTATCATCTGATTCTATCTTCTCTTTATCAAAATTTGGTTAAGCCACATACTTCCTTCTCTATCTTTTCTACTCCTATCCTCCTTGCTATGTGTGCTTTAACTTTTCTTTATCCTTTCATATTGTAGCATGTGTGCTAGCTCTAGTTGTAGGTGCAGTGAGCTCTAGCTGACTTGGTTTGACAAGTTTCTTTGTCATTTCCACTAGTTGTGCCTTTGCCTTTCTTTTCTTTTGCTTGACAGGAGTAAATTCTTCCTTAGCTTCATCTCCCTTAGCACCTTCAGTCTCCTCCTCTTCTTTATCTTCTCCCATGCCCTGTGCCAATGCTAGAGGTTCTTGAGCTTGAGTTGTTATCCCTCTTCATCCTCTTCTTCTTCTTCCTCTTCCTCCTCAACACCCTCTCCAAATTTTCATTTTGAATTCTTTACCAGGTTGTCCTTCTTGATTATAGAGGTAGTCTTCAATTCGATGGCAATCTTTGATTTTACCATCTCATAATTTCCAAAATCCTTTGTGGTCTTATCTACTTCTTTTGCAAGTAGAGTTGTTATGGCTATTAAGGCTTCATCTACATTTACCTCATACCCTAAGGGTCTCAACCATCTTACCCTTGGTGTGACAGCTTGTATAAATGTGTAGTCAGCATTAACTAGAAAGCATACATCATTATAATGTTTCTCAACTAAGGAAATTGGAATTCTAAGTCTTTGCTTCATTGAATTTTTAAGTCTTCAAAGTAACTAGTTATTAAGGATTCAAAAATTTCTCCTAGTTTCTCAATGTACTCTCTAATTTGTACTACAACTGATCTGTTATTCTTGCATCCTACTATTCCAAATGAGGGAAATGTGTTTTGTACATAAAAGAATATACAAACTAGTATGGAAACAAACTTGCATTGTGCACTCTTGGTTTTCCTTATTGCTCCAAGGTTTTCCATAAGTTGTTGCAATTTAAGTTCTGCAAGATCATAAGTATGATCTTTCTTAACAATTTTATAACCAACATCCACAACTATGTAGGGTACACTATTCAATCTACTAGATTGATAGAATTTATGTGAAATTACCCTTACAAAAATATTGATAAAGAGGATTTGTGATTGTATCTATAGTCATACCTCTTTTATTCTAGATTGCTCTAGTATTCTTCTTAATCATTTCCTTGGAATCACTTCTGAGTGTCTTAGGCCGATCTAGGGTTGGGTAGCCAGTAACCCAATGAATTATTCTCTTAGTTATTTTAATTGGTCCCCTTCTAGCCACAAGGAACCATTATGAATTTGGCTTAGCAGAATTCATATCCACTCTATTTTAAATACATTGGGAAAATCTAGGGCTTGTGTTGAACACTTTAACTCGACAATTTTGAATTCTTCTTTCAAAACACCATTTTCACACAACCTATTGTATGCACCTCTTATTTCCATGTCACCAATGCTTCCTATCTTGAAATTGTAGCATTTCCTCACATCTTGCACCATTATCACATTTGGCAGGATCATAGACAATACACTAGAAGGGTCTTATTTATAAGGGATTTCAAGAATGACTTTAAATAAAAGCTTCTTAACTTCATTACTAACTAGTTGAATGTTTAAAACTTCCATTCCTTCAATATTTTTTGAACTTGATGCCATTTTCTGAAGCTAGAGTTTATAAAAATTGAAACCACATAGCTCAGCTCTTGATAAATACCTTAGAAAATCTAATGAACTAGCAATGAATCATTGCACAAATCTTTTGTAATCGCTTCTGACAAATTTGAGGTCGTGTCTAGCTTTTATCACTCTTTATTGATTTTAAAATGATGAAAAATGAGCTCAAATCAATCATATACCCTTTGAAAACCTTACATTTAATGCTAAGTTCTTACATAGCTATAAGCTTGGCAATAACCAATTTTGGGTTCACTCAACATCCATTGATATTTCCATCACTCAACGGCTACTATGAGTTCGACATCAACTACCTATTCTGATAGCTTGGCATCAACTAACATTCCACTCAACACATATAGGAAACTTTTCATACTTAGCAACAACATGAAAAACTTAATTATTCATCTTAAATTTCTAATAACATCTTGCATCTTTATTCATGCTAATGTATTCTTTTTAGTGCTTTCTCCTTTTGGAACTAATGCATGATATAACCTTTAAATATCAGTCCCACATACCTCTTGTTTGCCTAGTTTGATGAGGTGTGATCAACTGACCCATTGGGTGAAGTGATCCCTTCTCCATTTGATGTATTGCAAACATCTTTCTTTTTCCATGCTTTGTTCATCTCATGTCTAATGTGTTCAACATCTACCTTGCCTTTACCTTTGTCAAGTTCACAACTTGGTGCCTTTGACTTAGTTGGACAATATTTATTGATGCGACTAGTCTTCAAATAGCTAAAACATGTAGTTTGACTTAACCATCTTTTGTAATTGTCACTGAAGTGTGTCCTAATACAATTCTCAAGAATATGTCCATATTCTTGACAATAATGACAACTACATCATATCCCTCAAATTAAAGGATGGGAACTCTCTCTATTTTTGAATTAGCTGGAATGCTGGAAGGTAAAAAATTGGTTTGGGAGAATCTCGTAGGAGGTACAGATCCAAGGGGAACCGTAGGGGGATCTGGAAAGAATGGTGAGATAGATTGTTGTCTTCTGGCCAATGTGGACATTGGTAAGTGTGGGGTCCGTGACCTTCCTTTGGATACTTTTGCTGCTTTGTCGAGGAAAGCTCTTGAGAAAGAGAAAATCCCTTTGGATGGTGAATCTATTATAGAAAATATCTCGAAAGGGTGGAAGGTATCAGGCCAAAGGTCTTGGTCCTCCCTATTTGGCAAAAAACTCAATGATAAATCATCTTTCCTATTGATGACTGCTAAATCTTGCTCGGAGAAAGGTTAGTTTCAAATCTTTATCCTAGATGCTTTAGTTGATTTTTTTGTGTCTTCCATGGATTTTACCTTGGTTGGGAAATTTTTAGGGGCAATACCAGATTTAGAGTCGCTAAGGAAAATGGTCAAATGAAAATGGGTTATTCAAGGAGAGGTAGATATAGCACCCATGTCGAATGGTTTCTTCTTGTTTATCTTCAACTATAATGAAGATTTGAATCTGGTTCTTAACAACTATAAGGAAGATTTGAAGATGGGAGCCTAATATGGATCTTTCATATTCTTTTTTCTTAACAACTCTGATCTAGGCTCATCTTCCTGGCCTCCCTTTGGAATTT
Source organism: Cupressus sempervirens (assembly GCA_028749045.1). NCBI lineage: Eukaryota > Viridiplantae > Streptophyta > Pinopsida > Cupressales > Cupressaceae > Cupressus > Cupressus sempervirens. The sequence continues at coordinate 626,543,719 of CM053785.1, forward strand.
TGGCATGAGGACATCTTTAAAGGTATTGCCAGTTCTTTTGGTGAACTGGTGGCTCTATATCATGCTAGGACTACTAGAACTAAACTTAAAAGTGGTAGACTTTATGTTAAAGTGGTTGATTTGAACCATCTTCCTGATAAGGTAGAACTAATTTCCAAGCTTGGTAAAAAAACCCAAGAAATTATTTTTGAAGATCTCCCAGACTCTTGCTATGCCTATAAAAAATAGGGACATCTAGTTAAAAATTGTCTTACCAAAAGTAAAAATTTCCCAAGCATTGAAAAGGAGGTGAAAAAGGCTAAAATCCAGCAAAAGAAAGTTTGGAAACCCAAAGTTTCTCATCCAAAAAAGTAAAAGAAAAATGTGGACTTAATAGCTCAACATGCTAAGGCGGAACAAGTTATTGAGAATATTCATGAGCAAGGGAATGTTTTAGATCTAGATACTGAGGGAGTTAATATTGAAAAAGATGGGAATGGATCTCAGTTTAAATCCATGGTGCCTGAACAAAGTATCGATGATCTGGCTGATTTAACAAAACAAATTGTTATTTACCAAAAGATGGAAGATCAGTGGGAACATGTAGATGAGAAGATCTTGCTTGAGGAGGGTGAAATCTTGGTTGAATCTAGAATCCAACTTGAGGAGGGAGATTTACATTGCTCCCTATCCAAGGAGATTCAGGTGTTTGACTCATTATGTTATTAGGATGATTTTGATACTTCTAGAGATAATCCTCTGATCCTAGAAGTTTCAAAGGAAAAGGGAGTAAACTCAAAGCTTAAACCAAATCAAAGGAAAAAGGCTGAAAAAAAGAGCAATACAATTGTGAAGGGGGTAGAGACTAGAAGCAATAAAATAGATCAACAAACCAAAGCAAAACCACAGACATCTACCCCAAAAAAATTTGGAAATAGAGTGGATCAACAACTCAAGGTGAAACTAGATGTTCGAACCCTAGGCCATCTTGGCAGAAGAACCTCTAAGAAAACCAGAGAGTTAGAGAGTATGCAAAATATTGCCGATGGTAGGCAAGCAACTATTCTGGATTTTACCCCTAAAAGATAGAAATGAAAATTATTTCCTAGAACATTAGGGGGCTGAATAGTGTCCATAAACAGGATATAGTTAGGAATTTTGTTAGAGAACAAAAGCCAGATTTCCTTCTTTTGCAAGAAAATAAGATGGATAAAGAGAAAGCTGAGTAGATTAAAGCCGTTAAAAATTATTCAATAAATGCTAGTAGTTCAAAGGGAGCTTCAAGAGGAACCTTGATGTTATGGAAGAAGAATTGTTAATTTGGAACAATTTTGTTTTCCAGTAAATATCTTATGATAGCCAATATTACTAGTGTTGACCAAAAGGAGGGTTGGTGTATTGTTAATATATATGCTCCCAACATCAAGAACCTAAGGAAAAAGGTTTGGGATGCTATCTCCAATATTAAAAGTAATGATTATTCTGGACGATGGATAATTATGGGAGATTTTAATGTTCCTCTCTATGATCATGAAAAATGGGAGGTAATGCTACCCAGTTGGAGGGGAGATTGGACCTTATGGAGTTTATAAATTTGATGGATATGGATCTTCAAGGAATCCAGTTTACTTGGAGTAATAAGAGAGTGGGTAATGATTGTATCCAGGCAAGGTTAGACCATGCTCTTATTTCTTCTGACTAGACTAAAGACTTTATTTGCAAGCTGGAAGCCTGGTAGAGAATTGGTTTAGATCATTTTCCTCTCATTTTCACTATTGTAAAGATTAATTTGAAGAAGAATTTTCCTTTTAGATTCAAAAAGATGTGGATGCAACACCCACTATTTGAAAGTAAGATGGACGAATGGTGGAGTATTGATATTGAAGGTACAACTCTCTTTAGAGTTGCCTCTAAGCTTAAAAATGTCAAAAAGAAAGTTAAAATTTGGAATAAAAACTATTTTGGGAATATTTTTGAGAATAAAAATGCTATGAAGGAGGAAATCCAAAAAATTCAGGACAAAATCCACCTTCCTTTGCTTGATTCCTAAGAAAATTGGAGTTGACTCTCCTGATCAGTTCAGACCAATCAGCCTTTGTAATTCTTTCTATAAAATTATCTCTAAAGTGCTCACTTCTAGATTGCTCCTAGTGACTCCTTTGATCATTACTGATTACCAAAATGGCTTCGTCCCTAGTAGAAAAATTCTTAATTCTATTATCTTTGCTTATGAAAATATCCATTCCTTGTTGTGTTCTAATAATCAGGGCTTCATTATGAAAGTTGACATAGCCAAGGCCTATGATAGAGTTGATTGGGCTTTCCTCTCAAAAATTTTATATGCTTTTGACTTTGACCAAAAGGTTGTTAGTGTCATTCTTTAGCTAATTTCAACTCCCTCTATTGCGGTTTTGGTTAATGGTAGCTCTTCTCATTTTTTAAATCCTTCTCGAGGTTTGAGACAAGGTGATCCTTTATCCCTCATTCTTTTTGTTATTATGGCTAACTATTTGGGGAGATATATGGGGGATTTAGTCCAAAGAGGATTCATTAAGGGTTTGCAACCCTCTTCCCACCCTCTTATTTGTTCGCATGCACAATTTGTCGATGATACTATTTTTATGAGTAAATCTAAAGTTAAGGAAGCTAGAAGTCTTAAGCAAGCCATTAATTTATATTCTTCAGCCTCAGGTCAATTGATTAATTGGAATAAAAGTGTTGTTTTCTTTTTCAATACCCCTATTCCTAGAAAAAATAAAATTGCTAAGATCCTTGGTTGTTCAATAGGGTCCCTCCCTTCAACCTATTTGGGTCTTCCTCTAGGCTTGAAAGTCCTTGATTCCTTTTGGGTTGATCTCATTAATAAATTTAACAAGAAATTGGTAGGTTGGAAAGGTAATCTTCTAAGTCAGGCAGGTAAATTAATTCTTCTCAAAGCTTGTCTCCAAAGAATACCTACTTATGCCTTGAGTCTTTTCAGAATTGCTTTAAAATTTGTAGAGGCTATTGAAAAAATTCAAAGAAATTTTTTATGGTCTGGCACTGAGGACAAAAAGAGAATGCATTTAATTGCTTGGGATCAAGTTTGTAAGCCCTTTAGTGAAGGAGGATTGGGAATTAGGAAAATTAGAAGTATGAATAAAGCTCTCTTGGCTAAACAAGGATGGAGAACTTATCATGATAACAATGAATGGAGTACCATTTGGAAACATAAGTACCATTTCAATGTTAATTCTCTAGCTAATTTCTTCTTCTCTCTTGATGTTATTCATCCTTCTATCATTTAGGGAGCTATTCAGGGGACAAATAAGACTCTTGTAAAAGGGTGCTCCTAGATAATTGGAAATGGGCACAAGGTCAGATTTTGGGAAGATGTTTAGTTAAAGGATCATCCTCTGATTGAAGATTTTTAGGATAAGGCTCAGGTTGATATATGCAAACAAAGATATGGCATTTTAGTTTCTCACTATTGGCAAAATAATTCCTGGGTGAATTTATCTGATATTGATCAAGGTTTCAATAACATTCAACTATCTCTAAATGTTGTCTCTCTCTATCTATCTCTTCAAGATAAGATAATATGGAATGCTGATCCCAGTGGCCTGTTTAAAGTTTCTACTATCTTTTCTTCTAAGGAAAAGGGCAATCATCCTTTGTGGTCTTATGCTTGGATTAAGGGTCTCATACCCAAAATTAATATCTTCTATTGGTTAATGCTTCAAAATAAAATTCTGACATTGGACAATTTGCAAAAAAGAGGAATTAATGTGGTTAATAGGTGTTCTTTATGTAAATTTTTTTTTTGAAGATAGAGATCATTTGTTTATGAATTGTCCTTATACTCAACAAGTCTGGGCTAAGATTCTTAACTACTGGAGCTTGACCTGGGTTCACCTAAACAATGTTGAACTTTCTTTTAAAAGTTGGAATTGTCCTTCAAAGGATCCTAATGTTCAATTTCTCTGGAAATTAATTCTTCCTCATCTCTAGTGGGGCATTTGGAAAGAGATAAATAATAGAATATTCAAAAATAAAGAATTACCAAGATGGGTGCTTGGACAAAATATCATTAAAGCCTTCAAGGAGAATTTAATTTCTTAGAGGAAAACTAGTCCAACATTTCAATTTGATACTCCTTTGTGATTCAAAGATCCTAATTTGAAAACTAATAGTCCAAGATTGACCATAAGATGGAATACTCCTCCCAACGGTTGGATTAAAGGGAACTTTGATGGAGCTGCTAAGGGCAATTTTGGAAGAGTGGGATGTGGAGGAGTTTTGAGAGATCATGTGGGAAATGTAATAGATGTGATCATAGTTCCTATAGGTCACTCTAACAGTCATATTGCTGAAGCTACTACTACCCTATACACTATAAAGATTGTAGTTGATCTAGGATGCCCTAATATATGGTTCGAAGGTGACTCTTTGAATATTGTTAACATTTTGAATAACACAAATTCAATTTCATGGACGATAGAAGCAACAGTCATGGAGATCAAATCCCTAATACATAAATTTGAAAAAGTTGTCATTTCCCATACTTATTAAGAGGCCAATGGGGCTACTGACTAGATAGCCAATCATGCAGTACAGTCAGGATATAAGGTGAGGTGGCTTGATGAATTAAACAAGCACATTGATTTAAAAGCTATCATTAATTATGATGACATTCACTCCAAAGTGGGAAAGATTTTCCCAGATTAGAAAGTTAATGATTTCTTGGAGTTAGCTTATGACTATCAGATCACCCTCCCTAAGAAAGTACACTCATGTGAATGTAATGTGGCCTTTGCACGTATCATTGAATAAGAAAGCTCCTTTTCAAGTGACAAAAATCTAGTTTTATTTTAACTTGGCTCTCTATGTTCGTTTGTTTTTGGTTCTTGGCTCTATCAATTTTTTGAATATGGGGAGTGAACCATGGAAGTAAGAACCTAAAAAGTGTGATGAATGAAAGGCTCAAATGGAAGTTTGGAACATCTTATAGAAAGCGAAGGTGACTAGTTACATGGAGAGACTGCATGGTTTTAAACCCCATATCACGAATGCCTTTTTTAATAACTAGTCCACTGACAGGGTCCTTCTTCATGGAGTCACTGTGAATTTAATGGAGGATTTTATTGCTGAGATCATGGGGCTCCCCACAGATGGCATTAAGTTCACCAAATAGACTAGTATTTCCAATGCTGCCTACAAAATTTTGTTGAAGTTGGATGCTGAGGAGAAACAACTAGAAAAGAATGGAGATTTCTTTGATGTGGAGCAGATAAAAGAAATTTGGCTGGATGTGCTATGCTATATTCATGAGTATTACATTCTCGACGGTAGAAATAAAAGGGTTCATAAATTTCATTTTGTTTTTCTCAATCATTTCAGGTATAAGGATAGACTTTCTTTCCCTTTCTATCTACGGTTTTCTTTCCTTCAAAGTTTGAATGCTTATAGGAAGAAGGAGTCTTGTCCTATTTTTCATGAAGGTCTGATTCTTCTCATAGAGGGTTATTGTAAAAATAAATCTATTTCCTCTACCCCCTCTAAAAAACATAAGGGTTCTCACTCAAAAAATATTCAGGAGAGCAGTGTAAAAGGAAAAGAAAAGGAACCCAAACGTAAACCCTCTAATTCTTAGAAACAAGTTGTGGAAGAGGTTTATGAGTCTAAGAATATTGTTAGCTAAAAGAATGATATTTGTGAGGAAGAGGATGGAATGGATGTTGGAGACTTTAGCTCAAATTTGGAAGGATATCCAGAGACCAAAGAAAAAATTGAGAAAGGGAACGAGACGGACATAAGTGAAGGAAATTTACAACAGAGCAACCCTAAGAAGGAGGACATTCAAACTATTTCTAGTGGAGGGGTTAAAGAAAAAGATATTCTTACTGTGAATCCTATTGAGGTGAGAGAGGAGGATCAAATTGTTAATCCTACCTTACCTGCTACAGAGACTGGAGGTCATGACAAGGAGTAACTTGTTTAGAATGAGATTCCTGTTGAGACTAGGGAGGAGGAATAGAGGGATAGGGAGGAACATATAGATATGGTTGGCTCCCCTCCTCATGAGTTTGTAGATGGTACCACTAATTCTCCATAGAGGAAAACCAAGCTCTCCTTCCTACATTCTGCCAAGCTCAAAGGTAACTCCATTCTTCGTGTTGATTATTGGATTTATAATGAATTGATGGGGTTGAAGAAGAAATTGAAAACTTTGCAACACATCCAGGATATTGACCATGCCAAAATCAGCCATTTGGAAGAGCAAATGGGAGATATTCCTAATAAACTCAAAAACTATGAGAAAAATCTCAAAATGCTTATCAAGGAAAGTGGAACAAGGATGGAACATGTCACATCTAGTATCTGTGTTACTACTACAAGCCTTGGCAAAAGAGTCAATGAAGAAATTATATCTTCTGAGGGTCCAAGAAAGAGAACTAGGCAGAGCTCGAGGAAGAAAGCCCTGAAAGATGCTGCTACTTCAGCAGCTGATTCCATCCAAGATATTGCTATGATTGGTAAAGAGGTTTTCAAGATGATTATGGAGCTACAATAGTTGCCTTGGGTTTTTTTTCTTTGGTTTTGTCCTATTCTAGTCCTATTTTATAGATGTGGTACTTGGTACTGGTTTTTGGTCCTGTTAATTGGTTTTTAGTCTAAACTATTTTAGTGGTTCCAGGTCCTTGTAAAAATTGGGTTCTCTTCTTTTGGACTATGTTTGTGGTTTCAAGTCCTTGTAAAACTTGATTTTATTGTTGGTTTTAGGACTTCTTTCCTAGTGGTTTTATTGTTATATCTTTTCCCTAGTTGTTAAAGGGTTTTAGGGTCCCTTCAAAACTTGCTTTTACCATAATCTAAAAATGACAACTACATCTTGTATTAAAATCCCAATTATAAGAGTTCCCATTGTTTCTTACCTTTGTTGGCTTGTTTGATGACCACATTGATTTGGATCCACATTCAAAAGATCTATGTCTATACTTCTAACAATTGTAGCAATATCCTTCAAATATTTGTGTATGCATGGTCCTAGTTTTTCATTCATGTGCTTGATGACCTTGCTTGTTCCACTTATGACAATGAGTCATGTTCTTAGGCTTGACATTCTAATTTTTAGTTTTTCTCCTGCACACATTAGCAATATGTCCTTTCTTACCACAATTATGACAAGTAGGTTTGGAGTTCTTACCTTTGGTGTTCCTTTCTTTTGTATCTTTGGATGATTCTCCTTCTTCAGTGCTTGTGTAGCCTAGTCCTGATGTGTCATTCTTAGATTTAGGGGATCTCAATAATTGCTCAAAGTATTAGATGGATTCATTTGGCTTGTTGAAACTTTCAATAAATTCCTTTTCTCTCTTTAGGTCACTCTACAATTGCTCATTGTACAACTTCAATGTAGCTATCTTGATGTCGTTGACATTTAATTCATAGTTGGCATTCATCATTTGACTTAGAGTATCCAATTGCATGTTGGAAATATTGGTTAGCTCTGTTGACTTCTCTTCCAATCTATTGGCCAAAATTATTTTGTCTTCCATATCTTTCTTCTTTTTTTTAGTCACCTCACATAGCAATATAGCTTATGATTCTTGTTCTATCTTGAGATTTTTGATTTTCTTAGCTTGGACTCTATTCTTTTCCATTAGATCTGCAATTGCTACATCAAATTCATTAGAGTCACCATCTACAAATAGCTTAGTAGTGTCTATCTCTTTCTATAGTGTGTCATTCTCTAGAATAGAAATCTCTTTCCTTCTCTTCAAGGATTACTTTAGTTCCTCTCTTGTTTCATTCAATTGATGTAGTATAAGTGTATTTTAATTTCCTAATTTTCAATAGTCTTTCCCAACTTGTAGACTTCCATTTCAAGATATTTTCTCAAAGATATAAAGATTCTCTTTTAGAGAACAAAGCTTTGATACCAATTGTTGGAATTACAAGAGGAAAGGTAAAATTTTGAGGCGGGGGAGGGGGGGGGGGAGGGGGGGGGTGGCGGGTGAGGTGGGGTTTGAATCAGCAGTTTAAACTTGGATGCATAAAACTTTCACTATACATTCATCACATGCATTCAATAAGTAAACTAAATTAACATGTAAAGCATATACATCTAAATCATATAGCCATGTAAGAATTCACATACATAACACCAGATATGATTACCTAGAAACCCTCCAAGTGAGAAGGTAACATTGGGGTGGGGATGACACCCACAAATCTTTACTATTGTAGCAATAAAGTGTATCTAATGAAGGTTACAGTGTTTTGACCATGAAACATGGTCTACCTTGTGAAAGATCTTCCCTATTAAAGGCTTACAAAGACTGATAGGTCTCACCTTGTTAGAGGATTTTAATACCCTGTTAAAAGTGTACCTTGTTAGAGGACTCCAACTTATAACTAAGTAAACACCATATTAAAGGATTTCATACAACCTATTAGGACTACTCTATTAAGAGATCTGACTAAAATCACCTATTAAAATGTCTCGGCATAAATCACCTCTAAACAATGTCTTTTTGATCCTTCACAATCAGATGTGTCAATGCTGTATCATTTTCTCTATCCTCTATTCTTCTCTAATTGATCATGCAATTCACTCTTTCTTCATAACTTCTAAGTCACCTTGAATTCTTTTCATGCAAATTATCTTATTCGCTCCTTCAATTCCTTAAACATTCCATTTCATTTTCTCTTCTCTCCATAAAGAGTTTAGGGCTTTGTCCTCCTTAAGAAGACTTAGGTGGCTTAGGGTTATGTATGAATCTATAGCTGAGATTCATCCATTTTGTTGCTTAATCCTTCCCATTTTTTGATTGGCTGAATGTAATTGCATTGGGAATCTAAATAGAGATTCATCCTTATCTTCAAAATATCAAAATATAATCTTAATTCGGCTAAAAAATGGTTTACATAGTTGTTTGTGCCATTGCAAACAAATATGTCAAAACTGTGTCACTTGACATATGAAGTCTCTGATGCTTGGCATGCACTGATCTTTATACTATGACTCGACATCTATACTACTCAACATCCACTATTTACTTAGCTCCTGAATAACTTGGACTAAATAAATGACTTAAGTTTGTTGACACTCACTTTTCAAAACCAATCTGAGATTAACACAAGACAAAGAAGTGAGAATGGAATATGTGAATACAAAAGAACATATAGTTGATATATTCACAAAAGCTTTACCTAAGGATGCACATGAATATCTTAGAGGTAAACTAGAGATGATGCCCCTATCCAAAGCTAGTTAAGAAGAAAGAGTATTTCCCTGCATCAATTGAATTGAATGGCATATTTTACAACTTGATGCAGTGGATCTTACTTCAGGACCTGCTTGAAGTAAGGAATGAGTTGAAATTTTTTTTTTACAATCACAAGCAAGGTGATAGAGGGAGAACCTAACTGATTATATTTGCATGTATAGATGAAAAGTCTTTCGCATCATTGTCAAAGAGTGAGATACAAGATATACAACTAAGGGAGATATAAGAGAAAGAGGGAGAGCTTATTGAGAATATATTGAAAAAGATATAAGAGAGCTTAGAGATCACATGAGGGATAAATTAGATGAAAATATCAGAGATTTGATGAAGGTACACATATTCATAAAGGGGATATTTTAATACAAGGTATAAAGTTTCTTTTTGGTATTGTTGTTGGTATTTGTTTGCCATTAATTCCAAAGAGGGAGATTGTTGAAGTGAAGAATATTGATGAAACTATCATGGAACAATCATTATTTTGTCACTGATGTCAAACCTACTACTTGTTGGTGAGACAATTTCTTACTTTGGTCTGAATGCTATCATTTGTTTGATTGATGAAGAGGATTTGAAAAGAAACGATAACAAGAGAACTTAGAGAAAGGTTGAGTTATTTGGTGTATAAAAGGAGCATTAAGATGAAGAAATACATTGATGATATAGTGTATTATCTATCTACTTAAGTCTATAATGAAAGTATACCTGAGAAAAGATTAGAAGGAGGCTAAGTAAAGAAAAGTGTTTGCGAAGCCTAATCAAGCAAATAATGTAAGCCAAACAAAATTAGTTTAGGCCAAGAAAAATTTAACATGTGTCAAGTGTTAGAAAGTTAGTATGTGTCTAGTATCAAGAAAATATAGTCAATGTTGAATATCAAGGAAATAATAGTAGTGACTGAGAAAGGAAGACTTAGTTGATGTCAAGCAACATAGTGTTGGCCAAGCATCAGAAAACTATTATTGTCTAGTGAACAATGTCGATGCTAAGTGATAGTAAAAAGAGTTTAATTGAAAATTTGATGAATCCAAGCCAACAAAGTTGATTTCTTGAATTGTGTGAAGTGTGTGGAGGATTTATATGATGAACTAGTGGTAGAGAATTCAAGATAAACTATTTTGAGGTGAATTCAAAGATGATTATAGAAGAATTTTCTAGAAGGGACTCAAATGGAAAAATGGGTAGATTCGTTGAATCTTACCTAACCCTAGAGTGGATAGTGAACAAAGACCTAAATCCTCTATTTATAGAGATAGCAGGCCAGAAGCAACAATTTTCATATGCAAGAACCTAAGAAAGACAAGAAGTCTATGGTGTTGCTTCTTATGGTGGCCGAATAGAAGAGTCTACAATTGGCATGCAAAGCAAGAAGGCTTAAGAGGTTGAAGGATTGAAGGGTGAACATGAAATTAGAAATGAAGGGTATGAATGTCAAGCATAATAGAAAATTGAATGTGAGATCTATAATCTGCAAGTGAGTTGTTTTTTATTATTAGATCAAGTCCTATTGCTACGTTCTAATCATTGTATCAGTTTAGAAAAATCCTTTGAATTAAGATTGACCTAACAGTTATTCATAAATCCTTTAATAGGGTGACATTATAATGGAATGTCTAAAGTCCTCTAACAAGGCTCACTCCTAATAGGGTGACTAAAATCCCTTAGCTAGGTCACATTTAACAATGTGCATTGTAACCTTCAACAGGGTTGTCTCCTCACAGAAATCACTCCAAAAAAGTAAAATTTGGTAGCATGTTACTGGTGATTTTTCTCAAATTGGGTTTCCACATAAAATCCTTGTGTCAAAATGTGTGATTGATTTTGTGGTTTTGCATGTTTACATTTTTACAAAGTTATTTTGACATAGGACAACAATATGCATATATTTAATATAATGAATGGTCAATGCATGCATAAGGATAAGTTACAGTACCAAAAATTTTTATTTGTATATTTGGACCTTGGATAACTAATTCACCCCCCCTCTTAATTATTCTAAAGCATTCAAAAAACAACAAAATGTTCATGTTGATCTTGGATTGGTTTTGACTAATGAGTGTCTACCACTTAAGTCATTTACTTAGTTCATGCCAAACAAGTAGTATATGCTGAGCACAACATGTATAAGATAGAGCATTCCAAGTCCAAAATGAGTGTCAAGTCACTCATGTGCTGAGTCACTTAAGTGTTGAGTAGATAGTGTATGTCAAGTGATACAAAAGTTGAGTAAGTAGTGCATGCCAAGTCATTCAGATGCCGAGTCACAATATAGAAATTAGTAAATTTTGAACATCAAAAACATTAGATATTGAGTAACATAATTTTTTCATAGTTATTTGTAATAAAAAAAACCACTATGTAAACCATTTTTGAGCCAACTTACAGATTGAATTACAATATTTTGGTGATAAGGATGAATCTCAAGTTGGAATCCCTATGCATTACATGCACCCAATTAAGTAAAGGGAAGGTTTTGTAGAATATGATGATGAACAAATTCATAGATCCTTGGATATCCTGCATGCAAATAACCTATTAAAAGGAAGAAATAAAGGTAGAGAGAAGGGTTTGTTTGATAAACAAGAATATTGGATTTACTTGTGCAAAATAGAATGAATAAAATTACAACCAATCAACCCTTATGAAGGAGATCAAAACCCTAAAAGGGAAGCCCTAAGACAAAAAAATCCATTTAATAATTACTTATTAATTATTAAATGTGAATGCAAAAAAGCATAAAGGAGAAATCTTAAGAAGGGAGAAAAGGTAATTTAATAAATGAAATTTAATTAACCTTTTTCTCTAACACCCCCCTTAAGATGAGCAAAAATGCAACTACAAATAATGCAAGTAAACTATAATGTTGAAAGCAAAGTTGGGTCTTGGCAACAAGGCCTGATGAAGTACCCAATCACAATCAAATCTCTATGAAATGGAGAAATAGAGAAAACCCAGTGGGAAAAACCCTACTCCAAAAAGAGATAGAAAAGGATTCAAAAATAAAAAATCTCAAGAGAATCTCTCAAGACCATAAGTATAATGGAAGCCTTCATGATAGAAGCCTGAGACTCCATAGCCCCCCTAGAATGGCAGAACTCTTGTGCTGATGAAAATACCAATGTGGCTCCAATATGAAGGAAACATAGCTAGTGGACAAGGATGATAAAACCCATGTATGTAATGTGCAGCCGAAAGCTGGAATTCCTTGTTGATGTTCAAAGGAGAAAGCATGAGAATCTTGAAATATAATCTCTAATGGAGGTGGGATAAAAGGTGTGCTAAATTTTTATCTTAGAGGAGATGTGTGTCCTCTAATACATCCTCAACAACTATAGCAGGTGGCTCAATGACTGGAGCTATAATAGTAGGCAATGTTGAAGAGTAATCTTGTGTAAGAGATGGAATCTGAATAGGAGGTGGAGGTGTAGAACTCATAAAATTGGTCTCAAGAACAACACATAAGTTCAAGTGACCTGACTTCACCTCAGTAGACTCTCATGAAAAAGGAGAGTAAGCCTTTGATAGTGGAGATGGTGGACCAAAATGTGAGAAGGAATATAGGTGGGAAGCATGATCAATAGTCCCTATAGCAATAATATTTCTTATCTCACTATCTTTGATGTGCACTGAATCCTATGCAAACTCAACTATCTTCCCTATCCCATTATGTGTAATATGATAAATAGAGAGAAGGTTAGAGGATAAAGACAGAACACAAAGTACATCATGAAATGTACCATCATCAATGGAAATAGAACCTTTACCACATACATTCATGATAGTTTTGTTCCCCATCAAAATGTGTGGAGTAGGAGAAGCCTCAAAAGAAGAGAACAAATCTTGAGAAGATGCCATATGGTGTGAAGCACCTAAATCCAATAACCATCTAGAAGATGGTGGAGTAGCAGTTGCACATAGTGCATGACCCTTTCCTATATATTTACCATATGACTGAAATGATGATGATGAAGAAGATCTATGAGAAGTAGAAGGAATATCAATGTTGTTCTTCTGAAGGAGAGCTATCAAATTTGAAACCTATTTGGCATAGCCATCTAACTTCTTCTCATAGCAATGTGACACATCATGATTAGGCTTATTACAATAAGAAAACTTTGGTCTTTCTAGCTTTGGTTTAGGAGGAGGTGGACCTAATTAATTGTGAGTGCTAGTGTATGCACCCTAAAATGGTTGCCTAGACTATGGACCCCCATTATTCAATTTATCAATTTATCAAATTTACTAAATCAATGGTGTGTAATATTTTATTAAATCAATTCAAATCAATTTTCTTGATCAAATTCAATTTGTTTTATTTCTAAGGTTGATCATTTTATCCTAAGTCTTATTTAATTAAAAGAACTTGCTCTCTTTTAATTAAATAAAATAAGTCCCTGTTTAATTAAAAGAAAACCTCTCTTTTAATTAAATAGTTCGTCCACATTTAATTAATTAAGAGAAAAACCTCTCTTTTAATTTAATTAAATATTTCCTATTTAATTAAAATAACTTGCTCCCTTTTAATTAAATAAAATAAGTCCCCGTTTAATGAAAAGAAAACCTCTCTTTTAATTAAATAGTTCATTCACATTTAATTAATTAAGAGAAAAACCTCTCTTTTAATTTAATTAAATATTTCCTATTTAATTAAAAGAACTTGCTCCCTTTTAATTAAATAAAATATCCCACTTAAATTTCTTTTTGATGAAAAAGGAGTTAAAACAAATAAAAAATGAAATAAATCTTTTATCTACACTTAATATGGGACTTATCTTCACCCTTTCTCCACTTTCTTCTCAACCACTCCACTTTTCTAATTGGTGGATCTTTAGTTCACATGGATCATTATTTCTCCACCCTTGATTAAATCTTTTTCCTCTCAATCTAGATCATCCAATCTTCTTTATAAGGGAGAGTCCTCTCCTCATTTTTGAGACACCGATTATTATGTTATTGTTATGTTACAGGTTTGGAGAGTGATTTTTGAAGAAGGAGTTTTGAATATTAAAGCTTTTGTGGAGAACTTCTATCTTCTTGTCTCATTCTCTCTTGCATGCATGGCTTCCATCATCATGATCCATACTTTGATTTTCATGTTAGCTTAGATCTTGCATTGATAGATTAGATCTTGCTTTCATAGATTAGATCTACATTGTTATTTCTTTTCATAGATTAGATTTTATTTCTTGCATTGTTTTGCATTATTATCATTTAGATTAGTTTTTTTTCATTTCCATTTGCATGCATATTAGATCATTGAATCTCTTGTTTCGTGGTGTACTTGTGCCTCATGAATAGAGAGCTATGAGTCGCCATTCGAGACCTCATTTTTGAGAAATCTTGAATATAATGACTCATAGAAGTGTGCTCATATTTTAGGCATACAACTAGAATCAATTTAAGACTCTAAAGAATGAGATTTTTGTGTCTTCTCCTTCATCCCTGAAGATGGTTGAGCTACCAATGCATAAGCCTATGAGCCTATGAGAGAATTCAATTAAGAGAGCTTAGCTTTCTCTCGATTCAAATGATCACAAAAAATCTCAAAGGATGGCATGTCAAATCTATTACCTCAAGAATCTTTGGTGGAATAGAAGGTAGAAGCAAAAATTTGGATGTTTTCATAAAGCTTAGAAAGAATAAGATAAATGCACTTAGTGTCAGTCTTGGTCTTCCTGTAACCCTACAATAGAGATCTCTATTGATTGAACTTCATCAAGAAGTCCTCAATGGAAGGAAAAGAATCTAGTACAAGAGAGGTATGAAGGAGATCTCTATTGTTTACTTGGAAAGTTAAATATTCCATTGTTCAACCCTTTTTCATTTGTGAGTAGTATTGATTAGTAGTCTTAGATTACTTGTGATTGATCTAGATTGCTATCTTGGGTTATTGGACTCGCTAATCTACTAACCCCTCATTTCTGCCCTATGGTTGCAAGATCAGCCCCACATTAAGGGGAAGGGGTCTACAAGAAAGAAGCATTAATTGCTCCACTAGGAAACCCTTTTGTGCTTTTTGGAACTCACTTGTTTTCTAAGGCGTGGACTCACCTTGAGTTGGTGTGAAGAGTTAAATGTTCCACTTTTGGACTCACTTTGAGTTGGTGTGAAGAGTTAAATGTTCCACTTTTGGACTCACTTTGAGTTTCTGTGAAGGGTTAAATGTTCCACTTTTGGACTCGCTTCACATTCCCTTTAAGGGTTAAATGTTCCGCTTTTAGACTTGCTTCACATTATCTTAAAGGGTTAAATGTTCCACTTTTGGACTCACTTCACATTTACTTGAAGAGTTAAATGTTCCACCTTTAGTACTCTAAATACTTTTGATAGTGAATTACTTAGTTTTTATTTCTAGGCGACCTGCTTGGGGATTTCATCACCCCTTGGGATGACCTCAACTCTTGTGTTCTGGAAAAGTATAAATATTGGGAGGTGAATCCAAAGACACCTCTCTTGGGAATTGAGTTTGATATCACTCTCGGCTAAGCCTTAAAGAACTTTATACCTTTGAGAAGTGAAGGAGGAGATTTGGGTTACCATCTCCCCCCGGCTGTGTGATTTTGGATTCTTCTCATCTTCGAATTTGGGCGTCATGTACCTTGCATATATTGAGGACTCCTTTAGAAAGCCACATATATCCTTGTAGAAAACTTGATAAGGTATTGTTGTGTTCTAAGTGCCTGCTAAAACATTGTCAAGAACATACACAAGTAGAACCTTTAAGGAGTAGAAATACTAAGTCACTATACTTGTTCATTCACAAGGTTGCTTTGCCCCTTGCTCATTGTTTGAAGACTGTTTGCTTGAAATCCTTGTTTTTTATCTTGTATGCTTGGTTCATGATAAAGAATCTATTGATACATCTAGTTGGATATTTAAAATGAGCAAAATCTGAGTTCTTGAGTTGAGACTGTACGATCGAATAACTTTGTTATCACATTATTTCTAGTCTCCCTAGATTGGTCCTTTTTGGATTAGGCTACTTACCCCATTGTTAGAAGCCTTTTTTCACCTTAGGTTATTGTGCTTTGACCTCTTGAATTAGTAGTAATTGATTTCACAAGAGATTTTATTTGGAGTTGGTGAGTTAGAAACTATCCTTGTTGAGAAAGATATACACTTAGATCCTTTGATATTACACTTGGAGAGTCTTAGTAATCTTTTGTCCATTCACTTTCATTAAAAAACCAATTTTAATTATTTATAATTTGGGTAAATCATTCTCCTGGTCCATATATGCTAGGGTATTCACCCAAATTTGTGAGCACCTCTATGGTAGTGTTGGTTTATGCCTATTGCAAAATTCTATCTTATCACATCTCTTTTGGACAAGTTAGTGCTTTTACTATCCTAGTTTGGTACCAATGTTTCTTAGGGTTATCCTATCAATTAGTACCTTTTCTTTCATGCCGATTACAACAAGATATCAAGTAGATCAAGGAAAGCAACCTCAAGTTGTCTTTAAACAATTACCTTTAGTTCAAACTCGTAGAAGACATAAGGGAAAGGAACCTGTGTCTATTTAGTCACCTGAGAGTATTCTAGAAGTTTTGTGTGACCCTAATGGTGATATTATTGAGTTGAGTACACCCTTAGCATCACCTCATTCAACTATGGATATGAGTTTTACAAGAGCTCCATACAAGAAGAATCAAAGTAGTGAGTATAATGTTGACCTTTTGAGTGGTGATCCCACTCGTGGAAGTAGACCAACTTCACTCCTTATTGAGGATAGGTATTTGGATGCACATCAAAGGGAAGAGAAAATTAAACATTATGCATATCAAGAAGAGGAAGCCCAACATGATGATCAAATTGGTGAGCCTTCTAGTGCTCGCATGAATGCAACATTTATTGATAACCGATTTAGAAAATTAAGACCATGTACACCACTCATGACACCTTTAGGTTATGCAAGTGGAAGACTCAAAGCAATTGATCGTGAAAGAAAAGCCCTTCTAGAAGAATAAGCTAAGAAGGAAGAAAAATTTCAATGCCTAGACAAAGAAAGGCAAATTATTATTGAGATGGAAAGAAAATCTCGTCAAGAAGAACAAGAATTTTTCAAGACTTCACAACTTGACAATCAATTCAACAATGTGCACATTGGTGGTGGAAACAACTCTCCCCCATCTACCCCTCCCAAGACTCCACAAAGTGGGAGATATTCAAGAACATCTTCACAATCTCCTACTCCTAGAGGAAGGCAAACTTCAAGACATGATTATTATAGGAGACCAACATCTCCTAGAGTTTCAAGAAAACCTTCACAACAAGCTCATCATGGTTCACAATATGGAGGTGGTAGCTCCAAATTTAAATATAATTCTGATGATTTCATGGCTATACCACAAGATCCACATTTTCAGCAATGTAAGGAAGCATATATGGACCGAAATAGAGATGCATGCTTTCAACGTTTAATCAAGAAGGGTGCTAAGGTCCCTTACAACTTTGATGTGGATAAAAAGATTCAAAAGCATGATCCTTCCATGAAAGAAGAAATTTATGAATTAAAGAAACAAATGAAGCAAATATCGGCACCCAAGAGTTCTTTTTCATTTGATTCAATTTGTCCAAATCCTTTTGATAAGAGTGTTGACATGAAAGATTTTCCTAGAAAAGTTGAGATCCCCCAATATGATAAATATGATGGAAATGGGGATCCAAATGATCATGCGCATCAGTTCTATACTATGAGTTTTGAGTTTCATCATGAGGACTCATATCTTATGAGATTATTTCCAAGGAGTCTTAAGGCTCAAGCCATGGAATGGTTTACCAATATAACTCCTCTTGTTAAGACATTCCCTGAGTTAATTCAAAGATTTGTTCAACACTTTTCATACAATCTTTCATGATCTATCTCACTATTGGACTTATGTCACATAAAGCAAAATCAAGGAGAACCCTTTGTTACTTTCTTGCAAATATGGAGGCAACAATGCTCTCATTATTCTAGGACTATTCCTGAGAAAGAAAAGATTGAAATCCTCATTAGTAATATGGTTCTTGAGATGAAGTATGAAGTTAAGAAGATGGTTTTTGAATCCTTTGATACCATGATTGAAGCTGCATTTAGAATTGAGGATGTTTTGAGAGAGCAAGGTATTTTGACAAAAAATGGAAACAACAACAATAATGGTCATAATAACAACAACAACAAGGATAAAGGAAAGAACCTAAATTGGAATAGGAACAAACAAGTGGTCAATGATGGAGTTGTGGATTCCTCAAACCCTAAAGACCAAGCTATTCTCCATTTGGCTAGTGCTAATCAACAGAGTAACGAACCAAGATATCAAGAAAGGTCTAAAGGAGAGAAATGTAACTTTACACAATTAGGTGAGACATATGAAGAGATATTCACAAAGCTCCTTGCACATGATCTTGTGCACCCTTATGATGCTGCAAAGTTCTACATACATGAAGTTAAGCCATGCTGGTGGGATGAGAAAGCTTATTGCAAGCTTCACAATGGCATTGGACACAATATTGAAAAATGTGGGAGATTTAAGTATATTGTTCAAGATCTTATTGAGAATGGAAAGCTTAAAGTAGATGGACTAAATACCAATACTGATCACACAACATTCAAAGAGCCTTTACCCAAGTATGAGAAAGGGGAAGCTTTCCAACCTAAGAATGGTAGGGCTGCAATCAATTATACTTATACAAATGCAAAAAATGTTGTTAATATGCTTGAGGTTGTAGAAGAAAGTGTCAACATGATGGAAGATAAAGATCCCAATGGTTATAATTTAAATTTGAACTCTCCTACCTTTGGCGAAAAACCTATTTTGGTACTAAGGGGTGCTCACTCTAGAGAGTCATCTCAAGGTCCCCTTGTCATTAGAGGACCCAATTCAAACCAGTCAAGTAAACCTAAGAAAGTGTCTTCCCAAAGTCTCAATGTTGTTACGCGAAGTCAAGGTCCCCTTGTTATCAAAGGACCTAGTTCAAACCAACCAAGTAAGCCAAAACAAGTGCAATACAAGAATGTTACTTCAAAACCAGTGGTTAATCCCAAGTCAAATTATAATATTGTTGATCAATTACAAAGAACTCCTACTCAGATTTCAATCTTTGAGCTTTTAGAGTTATCTCTGAGACACAAGTAGGTCCTTGAGGATGCTTTGCACATGGTGAATGTCCCCAATAATTTGGAAATTGATCAATTCTAGAACATGGTTAATCATATTGCAAGCCCTCATTATCTTTCCTTTTTGAAGGAAGATGATAAATCTTTGAGCCATCCACACAATCTTGCCCTTCATATTGAGGTTATGATACATAGGACCCATGTTAGGCGTGTGTTGATAGATGGGGGTGATGGGATTAATATTTGTTCTTTGAGTCTTTTAAAGACATTGGGTTATTCTAAACATGTTATTGATAGCAAAAGAAAGATTACTATCAAAGCTTATGATGAGGTAGAGAGAGGTTCAAAGGGGTTGGTTGTCCTTCCTGTTAGGATTGGCCCTATGGAAAAAGATGTTTTATTCCAAATAGTTGATGCTGGACCCCTTGCATACAACATTTTTCTTGGTAGACCATGGATTCATGATATGCAAGCAATACCATCTACTGATCATCAGTGTGTTAAGTTTCCTTACAATGGAACAGAGATATGTATTCCTAGGGATAACACTTTGTCTATCAACTCGATTTCAACAAGTGCTCATGTTCCCCTTAATAGACAAGCAGATGATTTTAATGCAGTTTTAGCTGATTGCAAGAATAAGTTTAAGTCCATAGACCTTGGCATGGGGGGATATCAACTTAACTCCCTCGTTTCATTACCAGTTTCACCTAGGTCTTATGGTAAACCTTCACAAGAGATGAAACCTTCCTCTTCAGCTATGACATTATTTGACACATTTGTACAGTCATCAGTGCCTATTCAAGATGAGAAAGAAGATGTGGTTGTTAAAGATTGGATTTATAGAGAAGAGAAGTATATGCACAATGAAGATTTCACTCCTTCACCTAATGCTTATGGAAGAGGGTATTCTTTTGTTAAGAAAATGGGTTATCCTGGACATGGTCCTTTTAGTAATAGATTGGATGCTAGAGCTGAACCCCTTGATCATCAACTTTTTAGATGCAAGTCTAAGAAGTCAGTAGGCCTAGGGTATGTGGATCATAGTAAGAATGTTGCTTTTATCCTTGATAAGTCAAATAGTGAAGAAGAACAAGAATACATACCTAATTCAGAAAACTAACAAGATATGTGTGAAGATTGGGTCCCTTCTACTAATCTCCTTTGGGGAGATTTAGATAATCTAGTATCTGATGAGATAGTTTCCAATTTAGAACAAGAAAGTGTGACTCTTGATAGTATTGAAGCTTCCACATCCAGACATCCCAAGCATTCATGGTGTAAGCATCCTAGTCAAGATTTTGAAATAGATTCTAACGAGTATGAATGGTATTCTTTCTCAAAATCTTCCACAATTGATATGGATGTTGATGTAGTTCATACATATAGTTCTCAACCTGAGTTATTTAATGAGTCACGTGTAGGACTAGAGGATTTGAACTCACATGTTGCCTTAGTGGACGATTCTTCACTTTTGAGGATGAATCTTGATTTGGGTAGTTTAGGAAGTTACTTGACAAACCTTGAATCTTCAATCACTAGAGATATCATCCATATTCACAATCTTGAACCTGTCATTGATTTATCCCTTGTTCATCCTGACCTAATTGATTGGTCCCAACGCAACCAAGAACCTAAAATCTTAAAATTTCAAAATGACTATGAAATAGCCTGTTATTTGAATGCCATTGAACCTGTAGTCTCTTCCACCAGTGAACCAGCTACTAGTATGACAGAGCCAGATATCAAGTACCTTAGTCACAAAATAAAGAGAAAAGAAAAGAAAAAGAAAAGGAGTTCTGATGGCGAAAACCACTATGTGGCGGTGTCAGAACCAAAAAAAGTAAAAAGAAAGGATGTATCCAAGGGTGAAAACCTCTCTGAGGCACCTAAGGATGAGGTACTTGATTCTCTTCCTAGTTATTTTCAAGATAGATCTTCAGTACTTATTGAACCAACACAAGCAGTCAATTTGGATACGGATCAAGCTCCACAAATGGTACATTTGGCTCAGTCTTTTTCATCACAAGAAAAAGAAGCCTATACTAAATTCTTACAAGAAAAGAAGATTAATTTTACATGGACTTATTCAGATATGCCAGGGTTGGACACTAATTTTATTATGCATCACTTATCCATAGCTCCAGGTGTATAACCAGCTAAGAAAAAATTGAGAAAAATGCATCCTCACATAGATCTCTTAGTCAAGGTAGAATTAGAGAAACTTCTTGGTGCAAAATTCATAAGAGCTATTGCCTATGCTGAATGGATATCAAACATTGTACCAGTTTCAAAACATGACAAAACTATTCGAGTTTGCATAGATTTTAGAGATGTTAATAAAGCATGCCCAAAGGATCATTTTCCACTTCCTAATATAGACATGATAGTGGATATGATTGCAGGTTATGAGATTTAGTCCTTAATGGATGGTTTTTCTGGATATAATCAAATTAAGATAGCTCTTGAAGATCGAGAAAAGACTGCATTTACTTGTGCATGGGGTACCTATTATTGGAATGTTATGCCTTTTGTATTAAAAAATGTAGGAGCTACCTATCAATGAGCTATGACAACTATTTTTCATGAAATGATGCATAAAAACATGGAAGATTATGTGGATGACACCTTGGCCAAGTCTAAGAAAAGAGATACAGACTTAGATGATTTAGAAGTGATTCTAGATCGTATGGAACAATTTCAACTAAGGTTAAATCCTAAAAAGTGTGCATTTGGAGTCACCTCTAGCAAATTACTAAGATTCATTATTTCAAAAAAAGGGATAGAGGTGGATCCTGAAAAGGTTCAAGCAATTGTGGATATGCCACGTCCTAAAAAAATTAGTCAAATGAGGAGTCTTAAGGGATGTCTTCAATCTATAAGGAGGTTTATTTCATAGTTGGTAGATAGAGCTCAACCTTTCAATAAAAACTTACATAAAGAAGTCAAATGTATATGGAATGATGAATGTCAACAGAGCATGGACCAGATCAAGAAATACTTGGCAAATCCTCCTATTTTAATGCCTCCTATCCTAGGGAAACCACTTATCCTATACATTTCAGCAACAAAATCTGTCTTGGGGGCATTATTAGCTCAACTTGATGATGGGAAAGAAAGAGCAATATATTATATTAGTCGTACTCTTGTTTCATATGAGGTTAATTATACTAGTATTGAGAAAGCTTGCCTCATAGTTGTGTTTGCTTCCCAAAAGTTGTGACATTATATGCTTGCACACACTATACACCTCATAGAAAAAATAGATCCACTCAAGTACTTACTATGTAAGGCTGCCCTCATAGGTAGACTTGCTAAATGGATGATGATCCTTTCAGAGTTTGACATAGAGTACATTGAGCATAAAGAAATCAAAGGACCATTCATAATAGATCAATTGGCTGATTTCCCACTACAAGATGATACACCTATTCAAGTTGATTTCCCAGATGAGCACCTCATGTATATGACTAAAAGAACATGGAAGATGTTCTTTGATGGGTCCTTTATGCAAAGTGGTTTAGGAGCTAGTGTGTTGTTTGTTTCTCCTCATGGGTACACAATTCCTAAATCTTACAAGCTATTATTTCCATGTACAAAAAATATTGTTGAATATGAAGCTTTAACAAATGGACTTAAAATGGCCATAGAATGGAGAATTACAGAGTTACACATCTATGGAGATTCATAGCTGATAATCAACCAAGTCAATGACGACTGTCTAACAAAAAATGATAAATTGGTACCTTACAAGAAAATGGTTGATTCCTTGAGACTCTACTTCACATTCATCTCATTTCAACAAATCCCTCAAACAAAAAATAAGGCAGCTGATGCTATGGCTACACTTGCTTCACTTCTTCAATTATAGCAACATGAATCAAGATTTGAATTCCTGATGGAAGAGCTACATCACCCTATCTATGATTCCCAAGAAAGTCATGTTATTGGTACCCTTTTTGGTCATGAGTCATCTCGTTATGGTGCCATTTACTCATACATTCATGATGGAATTATACCTGAAACCTTTAATCGATCTGAATGTAGAAACCTTATTCGAAATGCCTCTCATCATTCCCTTATCTCTAGTGATTTGTATAGGAAGGGTCTAGATGGAACACTTCTTAGATTCTTAGAAAAGGATAAATTTAATCAAGCGTTAGTTGACATCCATGAGGGTATCTGTGGGGGACATTCTAATGGTCTTTCCATGGCTCAAAGATTGCTTAGGGCAGGATACTATTGGCCCACAATGTAGATTGATGCAGTAGATTTTGCAAAGTCATGTGAAAAATGTCAAAAACATGGTAACCTGATACATACTCAAAGTAGGGAGCTCATTCCTTCTATTTCTCATTGGTCATTTCAATGTTGGGCCTTTGATCTTGTTGGGAAAATTCATCCCAACTCATCATCTGGACACAAGTTTATTATCATTGCCATTGATTATTTCACTAAATGGGTAGAAGTTGTCCCACTTTTTGTTGCCTCAGGTAAGGCAATTTCTCTATTTATTTTGAATCATATTATCTATAGATATGGAGTGCCTTCTGAGATTATCACTAATAATGGAGGTCAGTTTAAAAATAAGGACCTTAAGCAACTCTGTAAGAAGTTCAAGATAAAACAACATTGGTCCTCTATTTATTTCCCGAAAGGAAATGGTCAAGCAGAAGCATCAAACAAAACCATTCTTAAAATCTTGCATAGAACAATTCATAAGAATGGTAGAGATTGGTGTTTATAAATAAATCCAGCTTTGTGGGCCTATAGAACGAGTATTCACACACCTATTGGGGCTACTCCTTTTTCTGTCACATATGGTGCTGAAGCAGTGTTACCTTTAGAGGTTGAGATTCCTTCACTTAGAGTTTCTCTCGAAGGTCTAGTTTCAGATGAAGACTACTATGCCATGAGACTTCAAGAGTTAGAACTTCTAGATGAGAAACAACAAGCATCATTTGACCATATGAGGGTCTATCAAAAGCATATGTCAAAAGCATTTAACAAAATGGTTCACCCTAGAGAGTTCCAAGTGGTAGATCTTGTCCTATGTGTGAATCATAAGAATCAACAGAATAGAGATCAAAAGGGTAAGTTTGAACCTAATTGGCTTGGACCTTACATTATCATAACAGCTTTTGGTTCTGGTGCTTATTTACTATCTACAGCAGAGGGAGAGCAGCTCCCTGATCCTATAAATGTCTTGCACTTGAAGAAGTTCTATCCATAATGCCAATTCTGTCTAGGGGCATCTTTGTATATATTTATTGATCTTGGAATTTTTTTAAAAAAAATTGATATATTTCAAAAATTCAAAAAAATGATATATTGTAAAAAAGTCTAAAAATTGAAAAATGTCTTGAAAAAAATGATCTTCTTAGTGACAACCTAGTAATAGGCACTTTGATGTATCTCCAAAAAAATTATATATTCCAAAAATTCAAAAAAAAAAAAAAAATTCAAAAAATTCAAAAAGAAAAAAAAGAAAAAGTGCCTTGGTGAAAACCTGGAAACAGGTGCCTTGGTAGCAAAAATAAATTTTTTTAATAAAAAGTCATGAAAAGAAGAAGAAGAAGAAGAATAAGAACCCAAGTGGTGAAAACCTGAAAACGGGCGCTACTTGAGGCCTTTGCACCCCTATTTCTTAGCGCATGTCCTCGACACTTAGCCTTTCTCCATCCTGCCTTGTCCTTGTTGCCTTGGTTTGGAATTGGTCTTTTTCAACACTTATTGGTTTGGTCTTACCCAGTATCATCATGTGATCTTCCCTTCCTGCAAGCATTTGATCCTTATCTTCCAAACTTAGTATCAGTTAACACTTAAATTTTAAATGCAACACTTAATGCTTGACTTATGTCATGATTTTTTTCTTTGTGCGCTGACTATTATTGATTTTTGTTGAGTGTCCTTGTCTGATAAGTCTCTTCATGATGCATCGCTAGAGGACTTGGGGCATGGGACATGTTTTTATTTGTTTTTTTCTTGCGGGTGTGGTCTTAAAACTCTACAGTGTCTCTTGTTGTCCCCTTGAAATGCTTAGGAGATTTGAGGCATCATCCTTGATTATTTTTGCA
Source organism: Cupressus sempervirens (assembly GCA_028749045.1). Lineage (NCBI taxonomy): Eukaryota > Viridiplantae > Streptophyta > Pinopsida > Cupressales > Cupressaceae > Cupressus > Cupressus sempervirens. The sequence goes on from CM053785.1 coordinate 626,569,143, forward strand.
CAACCATTCTTATGGTGATCTTGGCATCTATGCCTTGATGCGAGCATGGTTTTGCTACATTAAATTGGGTAAGCTAACATCGAAGTCATCTTGACCTTTATGTCTTTGATGCTTATGTTAGAATCTTTCCACATTCCAATCCGATATAAATTACATTCATATCTTCATAGTTGCACTTGTGACTAGTGATGATTGTGCGATTTTTGATGTCCGTTAATAATGGCCCAATGATGAAAATAAGTTCTTTTACATTCTTTAATGAATGATGAACACAAAAATCCTATGTTACAATTTCTCTTTTGCAAGTACACCTTTGCATTTTCATGTAGCTTGTATTATTAGACTTCATGTTACTTTGCATTTTTAGGCTGCATTATGAGTTTGAGAGGGTTCTCCCTTCATCTTTATTGTGGAATTTTAATCAACTATGGTCATGTTTTGATCTTCATTTCCTTATCTTCTTTCATGATCTAAATTGAAATCTCTATCTTAAATAGTTGATTGATTTTGGGGCATTTTCTTTTCTTCTTTCTATTTCTTTCCATATCTTCCAAACTTCTATCTTCCATTTTCTTTTTCCCCACTTCTTTTCTTCTAAATCACCTTTGGGGCATAATATTTTATGCTTGATGATCTAGCTTGGTTCTATGATTCTTATATCTTTCATCTTACATCAAGAACCTTATCTTTTGTTTGATTTGATCAAATTTAGAAATTTGCTATTTCTCTTCTATCTCATTTTGATTTCGATCATGAGGGGGCAGTAATTCATCAAATTCAATCTTTGATTTAGTTTTATCAATTTTATCCTTGACTTTTTCAAGTCAAAATTTATTTTTATTCTTTGTCTTGTTGTGTTCTCGATTTGACCACACATCTGGGTTGTTCTGTGATCCCAAATCGACCTCACACTTCAATTTCTTTCTTTGACTACATGTGTTCCCAAATTGATCACACATTAGTCAAAGAGGGGCAAATGTATGCACTCTAAAATGGTCACCTATACTATGGGCCCCCATTATTCAATTTATCAATTTATCAAATTTCCTAAATCAATGGTGTGTAATATTTTATTAAATCAATTCAAATCAATTTCCTTGATCAAATTCAATTTTTTTTATTTCTAAGGTTGATCATTTTATCCTAAGTCTTATTTAATTAAAAGAACTTGCTCTCTTTTAATTAAATAGTTCATCCACATTTAATTAATTAAGAGAAAAACCTCTCTTTTAATTTAATTAAATATTTCCTATTTAATTAAAAGAACTTGCTCTCTTTTAATTAAATAAAATAAATCCTCGTTTAATTAAAAGAAAACCTCTCTTTTAATTAAATAGTTCATTCACATTTAATTAATTAAGAGAAAAACTTCTCTTTTAATTTAATTAAATATTTCCTATTTAATTAAAAGAACTTGCTCCCTTTTAATTAAATAAAATATCCCACTTAAATTTCTTTTTGATGAAAAAGGAGTTAAAACAAATAAAAAATTAAATAAATCTTTTATCTACACTTAATATGGGACTTATCTTCATCCTTTCTCCACTTTCTTCTCAACCACTCCACTTTTCTTATTGGTGGATCTTTAGTTCACATGGATCATTATTTCTCCACCCTTGATTAAATCTTTTTCCTCTCAATCTAGATCATCCAATCTTCTTTATAAGGGAGAGTCCTCTCCTCATTTTTGAGACACCGATTATTATGTTATTGTTATGTTACAGGTTTGGAGAGTGATTTTTGAAGAAGGAGTTTTGAATATTAAAGCTTTTGTGGAGAACTTCTATCTTCTTGTCTCATTCTCTCTTGCATGCATGGCTTCCATCATCATGATCCATACTTTGATTTTCATGTTAGCTTAGATCTTGCATTGATAGATTAGATCTTGCTTTCATAGATTAGATCTGCATTGTTATTTCTTTTCATAGATTAGATTTTATTTCTTGCATTGTTTTGCATTGTTATCATTTAGATTAGTTTTTTCATTTCCATTTTCATGCATATTAGATCATTGAATCTCTTATTTTGTGGTGTACTTGTATGGGCACAAACTAGGTTAGACTAAGGGCCTCCATTACAAACCCCTACGCTCCATGAATAGAGAGCTATGAGTTGCCATTCAAGACCTCATTTTTGAAAAATATTGAATATAATGACTCATAGAAGTGTGCTCATATTTTAGGCATATAGCTAGAATCAATTTAAGACTTTAAAGAATGAGATTTTTGTGTCTTCTCCTTCATCCTTGAAGATGGCTAAGCTATCAATGCATAAGTCTATGAGCCTATGAGAGAATTCAATTGAGAGAGCTTAGCTTTCTCTTGATTCAAATGATCACAAAAAATCTCAAAGGATGGCATGTCAAATCTATTACCCAAAGCATCTTTGGTGGAATAGAAGGTAGAAGCAAAAATTTGAAAGTTTCCATAAAGCTTAGAAAGAATAAGATAAATGCACTCAGTGTCAGTCTTGGTCTTCTTGCAACCCTACAATAGAGATCTCTATTGATTGAACTTCATCAAGAAGTCCTCGATGGAAGGAAAAGAATCTGGTACAAGAGAGGTAAGCTTTGCCTCAATCTGAAGTGCGGTGAACTCATTCATTGTATCAAACAAGCCTTCAAGCTTGGTCCACATAGCTAGAGGGATATTGCACCCATTAAGATGAAACCATAGACTATTAGATATATGTAAAGGAATCGATCCTATTGCCCCATCCATCTTGTTCTTATGTTGCATGACCTCAAAAGGCCTCTGTAAAATTGGTTGCACTACATCTAAATAAGACCACAACCCTTTTGACTGGAGAAGTTGTGTCATCAAGGTCTTTCATGTGTGATAGTTATGAAGGGTCAAAAGTTCTAGACAAGAAGAAGTCTTGACCATTGTTCTAGAAGATGTTGGATTATTTTTGAAAAAGTTCTAGTTTATTGATGTAAATAATAGAAACAATAATACAAAACACCCCCCCATAATACAAAAAATTGAACCCTAGCTACTAAAAGGAATGCGTAAACAAGAAGAGAGAAAAAAAAGAAGAAGTTTAGAATCAAATGCACCTTTGATGAATATTGATGAAAAATATTAGAGAATTTGAATAGGGTTCAAAAAGAGGTTTTCGATGCTTTTTCTAGATAAAAAAATGGAGCTATAATGAACAAGTTATGCCCCCTAGAAGATGATAGACATCAACAAACTTCAAGCATAAAATAGGTACCAATTTGGAAAAAAATGTAAAAAATACCTATACCATTGTCTCTATCTCTAAATCAGCTTTTCAATGCTTCTTTTGGATCAAAAAAAGACCCTCGTATGCTCAAGATATTGTGAAAAAACCACCAGGACCTCCAATAGACAAAGAAAACCAAATGCTTGACAGTTGAATGGCTGTCAAAATTTTGCAAATAAAATGATGATGTCAACATTGTGCATTGCAGACTTACACTAGTAATTTCTATCATAGATGTTAGTAGTTTGGTGATATGATGACATCAGCATGTGCAACGCCCATTTTATGCATTAAAACAAACTTTAAAAAAAAAAAAGATTTTTATAAAGTTTTAAAACTTTATAAGAGATTTATATTATTTTTAAAGCAGTGCTTTAAAACTTTTAATTTTTAAAATTTTGTGGTTGTTCAAAAAAAAATTGCCTCATAGTGTGTGCCAAAGGCTGTACAACCTAGTATGCCAAAAAAGGGCCTAGAATTTCTTTTTTTCCAAAATCAAAGTGCCTTTATGGATTTAGGGGTTTTTGGGCATTCTGAGCACAACAGTGAAGTCCATTATTTTCAAAGTGATCCAAAAATGAGAGACCACCCTATTTTCACACAAAAAACTAAAAAATCCTAGATTTCTTCTGACAAACCCTCATTCTTCTTTTTCTTCAAATAAGAACATGCAGCAGAAGGCAAAGCCCTGATACCATGTAGAATTTGATGATGAACAAATTCATAGATCCCTAGATATCCTACATGCAAATAACCTATGACAAGGAAGAAAGAAAAGCAAAGAGAGAAGGGTTTGTTTGATAAAAAGAAGATTGAATTTACTTGTGCAATACAGAATGAATAAAATTACAACGGATCAATCCTTATGAAGGAGATCAAAATCCTAAAAAGGAAGCCCTAAGAGAAAAAAGCCATTTAATAATTACTAATTAATTATTAAATTTGAATGCAAAAAAGCATAAAGGAGAAATCTTAAGAAGGGAGAAAAGGCAATTTAATAAATGAAATTAAAATAACCTTTTTCTCTAACATGTTTAAGCAGTAAAATGGATGAATCACAGCCGTTGATTCATACCTAACCCTAAGTCACCTAGATCTTGTTAAGGAGGACAAATCCTAAACTTCATATGTGCATGGAAGGAGTGAAGAGAGAAGTTTGCATGTGCAAATAGAGCATTCATGGTCGCTAAAGAATTATAAAGTGAAATTGCATTGCAAAATCAGTTAAAGGAGAACAGAGGAAGGGAATAGTATACATCAAAGAGAGATATGATCAAGAAGGATCAAGAATACATCAGTTTAGAGGTGATCTATCATCAAGCAACAAAGTGCTAACCATAGGATCAATGCTGAGACATTCTAATAGGTGAATCAACTAATTCTCTTAAAATAGTAGTCCTAACAGGCTGTATTGAAATCCTCTAACAAGGCACTTAATTGTAAGTTAAAGTCCTTTAACAAAGAACACTTCTAATAGGGTGTTGAAATCCTTTAATAGGGTAGGACCTAATAGTCTTTGTAAGCTTTTAACAGGGCATACCTTTCATAGGGTAGATCATGTTTCATGATCAAACATTGTAACCTTCATTGGATAAAGTTTATTATTGCAATAGTGAGGATTTGTGGGTATCATCACCACCCTAGTTTTACCTTCATATTGGAGGCTTTTTGGGTAGTCATATATGGTGTCATATATGTGTGAATTTTTATTTGTTTACACGATTTAGATGTACATGTTTTACATGGTATTTTAGTTTACTTATTGAATGTATGAGATGCATGTGTGGAAAATTTTTTATGGGTTAAAGTTTAAACTACTGATTCACCTACCCCCTCTTAGAAGTTTACCTTTCCTATTATAATTCCAACAATTAGTACCAGAGCCTAGTTCTCTAAAAGAGAAGTTTTGTATCTTTGAGGAAAGATCCTAAAAAAGAAAGTCTACAAGTTAGGAAAGATCATTGAGAATCAGGGAATTGAAATACAACTCATTCTACATCAATTGAATGAAGTAAGAGAAGACTTAAAAAAATCTTTAAAGAGAAGGAAGAAAATTTCTATTGAGGAGAATGACACACAATACAAAGAGATGGACACTATTAAGCTATTTGATAATGGAGAACCCAATGAATTTGATGCAGCAATTGAAAATATAATCGAAAAGAACAGAGCCCAAGCTAAGGAAATTAGAAATCTCAAGTTAGAGCAAGAATCACAAGCCATACTACTATGTAAGGTGACTAAACAAAAAAATAAAGCTATGGAAGACAAATCCATGAGTGAAGAAGACAAAAGTGTTTTAACCAATAGATTGGAAGAGAAATCATCAGAGCTAACTAAGATTTCTAACATGCAATTGGATACTCCAAGTCAAATGATGAATGCCAACTATAAATTGAATGGCAAGGACATTGAGATAACAACATTGAAGTTTCAAAATGAACAATTGAATAATAACCCAAAAAGGAAAAATCAATTTTCTACAAGTTTCAATAAACCAATTGAAGCCATCAAATCCTTTGAGCAATTATTGAGATCCCTTAGATCCAATAATGATACATTTGGACAGGGATACACAAGTACTAAAGAAGGAGAGTCATCCAAAAGTGTTGAAGAAAGCAACAAAGGTAAGAATCCCAAACCTACTTGTCATAATTATGGTTAGAAAAAACATATTGCTAATGTGTGCAGGAGCAAGACTATAAATCAGAATGCCTAGCATAAGAGCATGGTCACTACCATAAGTTCCACAAACAAGGTCATTAGGCACATGAATGTAGAACTAAGATCATGTGCACTCAAATATTTGAAGGATACTACTATAGCTATTATAAGTATGGACATAGAACTTTTGAATATAGATCTAAACCCATGTGGTCATCAAATAGGAAAACAAAGGTAAAGAACAATGACAACTCTTACAAATGGGATTATAATACAAGATATAGATGTCATTATTGTCAAGAGTATGGACATATTCCTAAGAATTGTGTTAGGACACACTTCAAAAGTGACTAAAAAAGGTGGTTGAGTCAAATTACATTTTATAGTTATTTGAAGATTGGTCACATCAGTCGATATTGTCCAACAATGTCAAAGGCACCAAGTTGTGAGATCAATAAAGGTAAAGGAAAAGGTAAGGTAGATATTGAAAATGTTAGAAATGTAATGAAAAAAACATGGAAGAAAAAGGAGGATTATAGCACGTTAAGTGGAGAAGGGATCACGTCACCCAATTGGTCAGGTGATCACACCTCATCAAACTAAGCAATCAAGAGGTATGTGGGACTGATATTAAAAAGCTATATCATACATTAGTTCCAAAAGGATCTGATAAAAAGATTACACAAGAATGAATAAAGATTCAAGGTGTTATTATGAATCAAAGAAAATTTTAATTTTTTCATGTTACTGCTGAGCATGAAAATTTTCCTATGATTGATTGCAGAGTGAAATGCTAAAGGATGTCGAGCTAACAAACTAGCCAGTTGTTTCTGAATGAGTAAAGAGACTAATGGATGTTGAGTTAGCTAAAAATTGGTTGATTTTGAGCTTACATCTATGTAATAACTCAACATTAATTGTAGCATTTCAAAGAGGTATTTGATCAATTTCAACTCATTTTACATCATTCAAAATAAAAAAAGAGCAAGGAAAGCTAAAGGTGATTTGGAAATCCATCATAAGCTTGTAGAAGATCTAAATAGCTATTTGACATCATTTCATTAGATTTTACAAAGTATTTATCATGTGTCAAGTTATGTTGTTTCTATTTTCAAAAACCCTAGTTTTTCAAAATGGCATCTAGTTCAAAGGGTGTAGAGGCAAACAAGGTTTTAAATGTTTAGCTGGTTAGTAAAAAAGTTAAACAACCTATTTTCAAATCCATACCAGATATTTCATATAAAAAAGACTCCTTCAATGTGTTATCCATGATACCACCAAAAGTTTTAATGATTTAGGATGTCAGAAAGTGTTACAACTGCAAGATTGTGAGTATTGGTGACATGGAAATAAGAGAAGCATATGGAAAGCTTTGTGAAAATGGTGTGTTAAGGGAAGAATTCAATATTTTAGAGAAGAAAGGGTTAACTTGTACCCTAGATTTCCCTAATGTTTTGAAAAATAAATGGATTAGGATTGTATTGAGTAGGATTCATGAGGAAGAGACAAAACCTACATCACCTACCAGACTGAAATAAGAAGAAGAGAAAGGCTAGTACACATGAGAAAGACTCAACAAGAGGAAGAGACAAAAATTGTAGAAGGTGTCGTGGAAGAAGAAGCCGAGGAAGCACCAACTCCTATTGATAAGAAGAAGAGAAAGGCTAAGGGACAAGTAGTGACAAGATCTAAGAAGATTGCTAAACCAAGCCAGCCCAAACCTACATCACCTAACACAAGGGCTAGTACACATGTCACATCACAAAGGGCTAAAGAGAAACCCAAATCTACTGAGTAGGAATGAGGACCAAAGAAAAGAACAAGGAGAATGTACATTGCTCAAGTTGAATCTAATTAAGAAAGAAAAAAATCTAATGACAATAGCCAATTCAAAGTGGTGAGTCACAATCCATCTTCAAATTTAGACAACCTATGTGAGAATGTTAGAAATAATGCAAATTTATCAAGATTTTCTCACATTGATTTTGATAATCTTGGAAAATTTGAAAAGAATCAAGTGGAGGAGACAATATGCCATGATCGCAAATTTTAAGAAAGCCCCACTACAGATTGCCAACTCAATGCCTAAAATTTTATATGAAAGAGTTGAAAAAAAATGGCATTATTGTTTGAACCTAGTAAGGAAAATTAGGGAGATGCCCCTTGCTCAAGTAATGCCTAAGCTTAGTAAGACACAGATTGCTAAAACCATGAAGAAATATGCTGTTAGGTTTGTTCCTAAATATAGAGCCTTCAACATATTATAGAACAATATTGAAGATGTTGTAAAGGAGTCCACACAAATATGGAAAGTCACATATGGGATAGCTACAGTAAAAGGAGAACAAGAACCCATTGAGGTTAAAGATGATGAAGAAGATGACAACAATGAAGACATAGTTGAGGGAGGTACAAAAATGAATATAGAGGACTAGGCAATATCTAAGAAAGAGCTAGAAGAAGAATAAAGTGTAAAAGATACACAGTTGCCAAATGTTAGCCCTTAACAAACAATAAGTGTAAAGACTGAAACAATCATAGTAAAGGATGTTTCTGATCTCATTGCTTAGAGCATCAATCCCCTAATAGAGGAAGATATGAAAAAGATACTAGATTAATCTACATTGCAAGAAAAATTTGTGACAACCCTATATTAGTGTGTGTAGATGAAATTCAAAAACTAGTGACTAACACTACAAGGGAAGAGGTGAAAATGCAAGAATCATTTACCATCACCCCTCAAGTCACTAGTGTACAATCTTTAGATAAAGCACCAAAAATCACACCAGCAAAAATTGATATAGTTGAAGTAGATAATGTGGAAACTCAAGCCACTACTAATACATAGAGTCAAATAGGTTAGATAGATTTATCTGCACCTCTAGCACAAGTTCAAGGTGTAATCGAAGGCATTATGATAGAAAAGGACAAGCTTTAAGAGACTAAGTTGACACCCAAGCTAAAGGAGTAAGAAACCATTCAAGTCTTGGCAACTTTACAAGAATCTGGCACTCCTTCCAGTCACACTCTTCAGATGCTAAGCATAGATGCAACACCTTTGCAATTCTTAGTACCGAGTCCAAATTCATCAAAGGTAGAAGAGGTGATAACATATGGATATGTAAGCATGGATGAAGAAATTATTTTTCAAAGTATGATTATTCCACAATGATAATAGAGTAGATGGGTATACTACAAGAAGCCCTAGCTAGAAAGAAACATCAAGAACTACTCAAAAGGGAGCATAGGAAGAAGTAAGATATGCTTGAAATTAAAGACATCCTCCTAGATGCATTCATCCTACCTACTCTAGATGAAACCAAGCCACTTTTAAACAATTGAAAAATATAGTGGAAAAGGTAAGTGACACAAACCTTGATACTAATACAAGATTATTAGAATGTTCTGAAAAGAAATTTCAAGGTAAAGTGAATGAGAAAATATTAGGTGATATAACACTTACATAATTGCATTGGAAACTAAGGTAGAAAGTGTGAAAAAGGTACTTGAGAACATTTTCTCACTGTACACCAAACTATGTAGTCCCACACTCTTCACACAAGAGACAAGAAGTCACATTTTGAGCTTGGAAAATCAAATTAATGCATCAAGTGAAAAATTGCCTATGACTCTAACTTAAAGTGAAAAACATTTCAAAAATTTATTACAAACCCAGAGTCAATTAGCAACATTATTTGTAGAAGAAGCCAACATAAGGGCCAAACTGATTAGCATCCAAGCCACATTGATTCCTCACATGGAGATTTTGCAAAAGAATTTAGGCTATGTACAATCTCTTATGAAGAAAGACCCCAATCTTTCTACATTAGATGGCCTAGTCTACCTTATTGCTGAGATGGCCATCCAAATTAAGTCTTTGGATGTAGCTTGTGACAATTTGGATGAAACTATTAAGATTATCCTTGAGATCCATAAATCCTTCTTGGACAAGCACACTATTTGCGTATAGCCCATTGACATCAGTGTCAAAAAGGGGGAGCCAAAGGAGGAGAAAATAAAAAACTTAAGAATAAGAAGAGAAAGAAAGCTAAGCTAAGATAGAGTAAGAGAATGGAGGAGAAAGGAGGCATATCTACTCAGCATGAGTAACATTTTGAGTATAAAATTTTGAGGTATAAGTTCTTACAAAATTTTGATATTTTGAAGTTTTATATAGAAGCTGAATAAGAGATATGCTATTCTCATAAGAATAAGGATATCAATGCATGACCAAGTGTTTTTGACACTCATGTCAAAGGAGGAGATTGTTGATCTCAGATTGGTTTTGACTAATGAGTGTCTACACACTTAAGTCATTTACTTAGTTCATGCTAAACAAGTAGTATATGATGAGCACAACATGTATAAGATAGAGCATGCCGAGTCCAAAATGAGTGTTGAGTCACTCATGTACCAAGTCACTCAAGTGTCAAGTAGATAGTGTATGCTGAGTGATACTTAAGCTGAGTAAGTAGTGCATGCCAAGTCATTAAAATATTGAGTCATAGTATAGAAATCAGTATATGCTAAGCATTAGAAACTTCAAATGCCGAGCAACACAATTTTTTCACAGTTTCTTGTAATGGCACAAACCACTATGTAAACCATTTTTGAGCTGACTTACAGATTGAATTATGATATTTTGGTGATAAGGATAAATCTCAAGTTGGAATCCCTATGCATTATATGCATCCAATTAGGTAAAGAGAAGGTTTAAGCGGCAAAATGGATGAATCATAGCAGTTGATTCATACCTAATCCTAAGTCACCTAGATATTCTTAAGGAGGACAAACCCTAAACTTCATATGTGTGTAAGAGTAAAGAGAGAAGTTTGCATGCACAAATAGAGCATTCATGGTGGCTAAGGAATTGTAAAGTGAAATCGCATTGCAAAATCAGTTATAGAAGAACAGAGGAAGGGAATAGTATACAATAGAGAGACATTTGATCAAGAAGGATCAAGAATACATCAATTTAGAGGTGATCTATCATCAAGCAAAAAGGTGCTAACTACAAGATCAATGTTGAGACATTCTAATAGGTGAATCAGTTAAATCTCTTAATAATGTAATCCTAATAGGCTATATTGAAATCCTCTAACAAGGTTTTCACTTAATTGTGAGTTAAAGTTCTTTAATAAGGCACACTTCTAATAGGGTGTTGAAATTATTTAATAGGGTAAAACCTAACAATCTTTGTAAGCTTTTAACAAGGTAGACCTTTCACAGGGTAGATCATGTTTCATGATCAAACATTGTAACCTTGATGGGATACACTTTATTACTATAGGAGTGAATATTTGTGGGTGTCATCCGCACCCCAGTTTTACCTTCTCGTTGGAAGGTTTCTAGGTAATCATATATGGTGTCATATATGTGTGAATTTTCATTTGTTTACATGATTTAGATGTACATGCTTTACATGGTATTTCAATTTACTTATTGAATGTATGAGATGCATGTGTGGTGACTGTTTAACGGGTTAAAGTTTAAACTACCGATTCACCTCCCCTCTCAAAAGATTATCTTTCTAATTGTAATTCCAATAGTTCATGCATTAATATTTCACAAAAAGGCTTGATAATTCACAAAATAAGAGAGGAAGTAATCAACTCTACACTAAAACAAATTAAAATGAATTCTTCTATTATTATCTGTAACCTACAATGTTACACTTGATAACCATAGAGAAGGTACTTATATGAGATAGATTGAAAGAAAAAGTAGTCTTTCACTAACAATTTATATCAATCATGTACTAAATACACTATCCCTACAATGTATGAGAAGTTCCAAATGCAAAATAATGGATTCCAATATATAAAACTATATTTGCAACAAGTGAGATATAATACTACAAATAGTGAAGAACTAGGATTGAACAAAAATCACTAAGTATCGTCTCTGTGTAAATCATGAACTGATTACAAAGTGAGTGAAAAAATCACTAAATACAACTTTTTAACCAACTAGGGTTGCATGTAAGAAAATACCCCCAAAATTAGGCCTGTAGTCCTCTCACTAAAAATGAAACCATGTGCATGAAAAGGTCTTTCTAGGTCATAAACAACCATATGGCTCACCAAAACTACCCCTAATGATGCTCCAGCCGATCATAAATACCTTCCAAATCTTAAGGGAAAGTCAAATTCAACCCCAAATAATCTCTAACAACCCTATATGCTCTTCTCATGTCTGCAAATTGATTCAACCTCTTTAGAAGAATTCTTTGAACTCATAAAGTCACCCTCATCCACTTTGGAAAGCATTATGAATTGTTTCCTTTGAAAGAGTTTAACAATTATTAATTGATTTATAAGATTTATCAATTAATAATAATTAAACTAAAAATTTCATTTTTCATTTTTTAGATCTAGTGATTTATAAATCATCTATTCAACAATTCAAATATATATTTTAATGCCTATTTTAATGGGACAATTTTTTTTAAAATGAACTATACAACCACTTAAGTGGAATTTTTTTTTGGTAGGAACACTCTTTTTTCATAACATTAATACATTACTCCTCACCAATTTATAGTGAAATATGAGACCATATATATGCCAGTTCTGAAAAACTTCCTAGGCACATTGTAATAGGACAACTTTCATAAAATAGATTATATGATCCCTTAAATATCAAAATATTTTTTTCTAAAAAGAATTTTTTTTGTTCATAATATCACTATCTTACTTCTTACAAACTTATATGGTTATATGATTCCATATGTAGCTATACCAATAAAAAAATGGCTATAAATTCTAGAAGAAACTTTTGGGCAAGGTGTTGTCACTAAAATGAACATAACATTTTCATTTCCTTGTGAAAATTACTCAAACCTAATTTATATAAAAGTATAATCATACATATTTAAGTTTTGTATGATATTACACATTCATGTGTCTATACAAGTTTGTACCATGCATGTGAAGTGGTTGCACCAGTCAAGCATTGTAAAACTAGCAAAACTATACACTTCCTACAACAATATATAACTTCATATTCTTAATGAAAATGGTCATTACTTATATTTTCATTCTTGAAGTTGGTTATTCCATACAACATATATTTTTCTTGTTGCTCTTTGTTACTTCTTGTAGCTACACTTTAATTCTTGCTGCCACACTTTAATTCTTGCTGCAACTTGCATTATGCTTTCTCATGCAACATGCATTTCTAGTTTTTTCATGCTTTCATGTAGCCAAAAACTTATATTTCTCATATAATGTAACCTCCCATAGAATACTTTTTCTCATGTAGCATATCATCCTATTAAGCATGTAGGGTAAAAATTAGGTAACACTTTGGCGACCTTTGATGGGTGTCTACCTCCTAGACATGTGACCAATAACCTAAAATAGTCCATTGGGCATGAGGGAAGCTCTTCAAATAAGTTAAACTTTGTTGCACTATTTTTCTCAACCAAATTGGGAAGTTGAGTAGATAACTCTATTGTAGATTCTTGCTAAAAGCCCTTTCTTGTTTCTTTGTATAGATCCTTTAAAATTTGCATTTGATAAGCCTCTTTATACTTCATAACTTTAACACTTAGTAACTATATCACCTCTTTGTACTCTTGCAACTCTTTATCATAAAACTCCTCATGAGATACCAAATCTTTCCAAAAAATTTACTAGAAAGTTTCAACTTTAGTAAACACGATCCTTATGAGCTCTTTATAATCTTAAAGTTTATTCTCATGAATCTTCTTCTATGTTTCTAGCTATTTTTCAAGATTCACCTCATATTGCTTATATTTCTCGACTAAGTACTTCTTGTGATATTTCCCATGATACACTAACAACTTCTGATCATGTATATGGGCTTGATATGAAGCTCTTCTTGTTGCATGACAAATCTTTTTTTCTCTTCCTCATACCCCATTTCCTTTATAGTATGATGGAATCATAGTAGTAGGACACCTCAATAAGGGCAGGTGGGTGGAAATCATACATGATCTATTGGGTATGACAGTAATGTGCTGAAATAGTGTTGTTTTGAGGAAAAACAACATCATGAAGATCTTGATAAGTTTATAATAAAGGGGTATGGACAACACCTTCATGGAATGGGGAATGATATAACATACTTCTATGATACTATGACATTTTGAATCTCTCTTACAAATTGGAAATCATAATAAATTTGTACTTGTCCACTTGAAACCAATAGATTCTTACTATGGAGTTGCCAGATATGCTTCAAGATAACCTCTAAAAGGTTAGTGAATTATTGTCAATTATCAAAACAACAAGAATTCAGAACTATTCTGAATTCTTGTCCATTAGGCATGCCAAAACTGTTAACTAGTAGAATTTGCACCTAATACTAAACTATGAGAGTTTAATAATTTTGGCATAACATGGGAATCACTTTGATGTGGGACAGACAACTGCAGTGAGACCTCTAGTTTATAGGATATTTCCTATAAGATGCTTCACTAAAACTCACAAAATCTTAGAGGAAAAGATAAAGAAGGATGACGGAAAATAAATCTAATCATATGGTGATGCACCTAAAGTAAAGTTGCAAAAATCAATAATTATTTGGATAACCCTCACATGTATTTAGAAATTACACTATTCACAACTTCATATCTATGCATAAATATTTCACAAAAATTCATGAGAATTCACAAAATAAGAGAGGAAGGAATCAACTCTTCACTACAAAAAATTTGAATGAATTCTTCTAACACCATCTATAACCTACAATAATACACTTAATAACCACAGAGAAGGTACTTCTATGAGATGAATATGTCAAGAAAAGTATTCTTTTACTAATAATTTCTACCAATCATGTACTAATTAAACTATCCCTACAATGTATGAGAAGTTATGAACACGAAATAATGGATTTCAATATATGAAACTGTATTTGCAATAAGTGAGATATAATACTAAAAATAGTGAAGAACTAGGATTGAACAAGAATTACTTTGTGTCTTCTCTGCCAAAAGCATGAATTAATTATAAAGCGAGTGAAAAATCACTAAATACAAATTTTCAACCAACTAGAGTCAAATGCAATAAAATAGCCCCAAAAATGGGCCTCTCCACTTACTAAAAATGAAGTCATATGCATGAAAATGTCTTTCCAAGTTATAAACAACCATATGTCTCACCAAAATTGCCCCTAATAATGCTCTAACTAATCATAAATGCCTTCCAGATCTTAGTGAAAAGTCAAAATTGACCCTAAATAATCTCCAACATCTCTATATGCTCACCTCATGTCTACAAACTAATTCAACCTCTTGAGAAGAAGTCTTTGAACTCATCAAGTTACCCTCATCTATTTTGGAGAACATTATTAATTGTTTCCTTCAAAAGAGTTTAATAATTATTAATTGATTTTTAAGATTTATAAATTAATAATCATTAAATTACAATGTACTTTTTTCATTTTGTATATTTAGTAATGTTGGATACCATCTATTCAGTAATTCAAATATATGTTTCAACACTTATTTTAATGGGACAATTCCTAGAAAATGAACTATACGACCACTTAAATAAAAAATTAAAATTTGATGATAAGTACAAATTTTGTTCACAAGATCAATATCTTACTCCTCAAAAATTTATAGGGTCATATGGGTCCATATATATATATATATATATCCATAATAATTTTTTTGCTTTTGGCTGCCAATTCTAAAAATAAATTTGGGCAAGTTGCAACAGGACAACTTTCATAAAATGAATTATATTGTCCCTTAATATCAATTTTTTTTTCTAAAAAATAAAATTTATTGTTTATAACATCAATATCTTTCTACTCACCAATTTATAGGGTCATGAGCCTATATGTAGCTATACAAACTTTTCTTTTCGCAACAAATTTTGGAAGAAACCTCTAGGCAAGGTGTTGTCACTAAAATAGACATAATTTTTCCATTTCCTCATGAAAATTACTCAAGATTGGTTTAAATGAAAGTGTCCTTAGATATATTTCATTTTTGTACAATAATACACATTCATGTGTCCATACATGTCTATACTTTGCATGTAAAGTGGCTGCAACAATAAGAAGTTAGAAAACTAGTAAACTTGTAAACTTTGAAACAACATATAACTTTAGATTCTTGATGACAATGGTCATTACTTATATTTTCATTCTTGAAGTTGAATATTCCCTACAAAATATATTTTCTTATTTTTCCATTGTTACTTCTTGTAGCTACACTTTACTTCTTGTTGCACACTTTACTTCCTATAGTAACTTGCATTATGCTTTCACCTATAGCATGAATTTTTCAAAATTTTCATGCTTTCATGTAGCAACATACTTATATTTCTCATTTAATGCAATCTCCTATAGCATAAGTTTTCTCTTGTAGCATATCATCCTGATTAAGCCTATAGGGTGAAAATTAGGTAATAGTGACATCACAAAAAACATAATTTTATGGTCATACTTGTCCTTCCCAGTTAGGATTTTCATCATTGATGGTCCAAAGGCTAAATAAATGTATCTATGTTTCAACCCCTTCCTCTGGACTTGTGATCAAAGAAAATTGATTACTAAAACTCTCATAACTTTCCTCATTAGGAGACTCACAATAAGTCCACTTACAACATCCCAATAGAGTCATTTGATCTTGGGACAAAGAGTGTAAGGTCTCCATAGATGGTTCATTGTATAAAGGGATATATTTCTTTAATTTATATTGTAATAATTGTTCTAGTAGTGGAATTCATAATTTGCATCACTTTATGACTTCATAGTTCTTAATTTTTTAAAATTTTTTTTTTGTAATGTGTTAAATGAGAGAATTAATAATAGAAAACTAAATCAAAATTTGACATCTTTATGCACTCTAGGCACATAAGTGACATCGGTAGTAGGGTGTGTAAGGAGAAAAATGAGACCATGCCTAAGGAAAACCTACCTAAAAAAATGTGATCACAATGTCAGTTGGCACTCTTGACAAAAAATAAAGATCTATGCTACCATGAAACTTTGCATTGAGTGTATTTGAAAAAAAAATTGCATGGACAAATTTTTTGCTTCTTTACAAAAACCTATCCTAGTCTTCAAAACTTGAGTCAATTTATTGAAGAGGAGCTTAACTTAACCCTATCAACCATTTGTAGAGATCATAGTTTGTGAGAAACAACTTGTCAAAGTTTGACAACTTTATGCAAGTAGGGAGCACAAGGGACATCATTGGTAGGGTATGTCATTGAATGTTTGGAGTGACAAGAGGAAAACTAGGATCATGTCTAAGATAAAATAAACTAGTTATACATGATTGTAGTTATATAACAAAAATAACAAGCTATAGGGTACTTTGCAACTTTACACTAAGTACATATCATAATTTTTACATGAATGTTAAAATACATTCCATACAAAACCACTCTAATTCTTCAAAAATTAAGATATTTTATTGTAAAGGGTCCAAACAAAACCCTATAGATTTAGATCAATTGTTCATAAGTGTCATAATTTATGATAAATAACCTATTAAATTTTGATAGTTGTATGCACTTAACAAATTCAAGAGATAATACCCATAGGGTATGTCGCTAAGTGATCAAGTATATCTAGAGGAAAAATGAGAGCACGACTAGGGAAAACCCACCTAAAAAACATGATTATGGTTTTGGTTTATGCCCACAGAAGCATACCAAGATATAGGCTACCTTGAAACTTTGCACTGAGTGCATCTAATAATTTTTTCATAAATAAAAAAATGTTGCCCCATAAAAACCACTCTAAATCTTCAAAAAATGAGATAGATTATTGGAGGTACGAATAATATGAATCTATGAGATCAAAATAATAGGTGTTATGATTTATGATAAATATTATATCAAGTTTTGACAACATTGTGTACTTAGGGAGCACAAGGGACATCACTAATAGGGTATGTCGTTGACTGTTTGTGTGTGTTGACAAAAAAAATAGGACCATGCCTAGGGTAAATCCATTAAAAATATGTGACCAAAATTAATATAATGAGACATAGGCTATTTTGAATTTTTTTACTAAGTGCATCTAGCAATGTTCACAAGAACAAAAATTGGTTCCCTACAAAAAACTACTCCCAATCTTCAAAAATCAAGGTATTTTATTGTAGAAGTTCCTAACACATCCCTACACATTCAAATAGATCACTAATAGGTGCCACAAATTGTGAGTAAAATTCCATCAAACCTCAAAGGTTTTATGTACTTAGGACACACAAGGTACATTATTAATAGGGTATGTAATTGAGTGTCTGATCATGTTGAGAGATAAAATGGGACTATGTATAGGGTAAAATCACCCAAATGGATGTCATCGTGATGTACATTTGCACCGATGATAATTAAATGTGTTATAGATTAGCTTGAAACTTTACATTGATTGTATCTGACATTTGTGCATGAATATATATATATATATTGTCACTGAATAGAATCTTCACAAACTGAGATAGGTTATTGTGGAGGGGCCTAACAAGACCTATAGGATTAGATGTATTGTTTCTAGGTGTCATGATTTGTGAGAAAGATCTTGTCAAAGTTCAAAAAAAATATGTACTTAGGAAACACAAGGAAAGTCACTGGTAGGGTATGTCATTGAGTGTTCAAGCATGTCACGAGGAAAATTGGGACCATGCCTATGGTAAAGATACCCAACCAAACATGATCACGGTACTGGTACACATTAATGGGAAGAATAACAAGATATATGCTACCTTTTATTAGAAATAAAGATATTTAGGTACAAAAACATGAATAATATTCAAAGAGATAGTCAAAGGACAAGTTCATAGTCTAATTTTGTTATTTTGATGAATGCACCAATCATTTAGATCATTAAAACTTTCTAAAGTTGTGTGGAGTATTTCCCCATTTAGGTTGAGATGTTGAAACAAGTTGAACATGATCATATGGATAATTGTAAAAAAAAAAAATTCATTTAGAAATATTCTAAGAATAATGGTATAAGACATGGTCATGATAGTATGCATGTGATTTTTGTAAGTGGAGAAATTTGAATTCAATATGACTCTCATTAAGCTTGATTCCAATGTTGATAGGATCAAGGGATATGATAGTAAGGTGATTAAAGTAGGAGCCATGATCTAAGTCCTTGAAATACCTCAGCCTCTACATAAAGAACTTGAATTCATGTCCTTTAAAGTAGGATTGGATGGTGGTGAATAAGAATACATTACCATCTATTAATATGTACTTTCTCATCCATTGGGTCCCCTTGGTCTTCTTTTCCTAAAGGGATGACTCCTATGCTAGCAATTTTGTGTGTGTTTATTATTGGGAGGGCTTGTAGCTTCTCATTGTGGCAGAATTTTTTCTTTGGGAGTTGGTATTAGTGGCATAGTCTCAAGTGATGAGGATACATGTGGGTTTGATTGTATGCTCTTCCCCTATGATGGCTTATCTTATATTTTCTTGGGTCTCTCCTAGAAAGTTGAATAGTGCTTCTAGATGATCTCCCCTAATTGGTGATATTTATTTCAATAAAGGATGTCATTTTTAATGGCATGGTTATGCATTCAAGCTTGGTATTTGGAAGGTTGCATCCTTGTGTTTTGATGGAAAAATCATTGCTAATTATGGAGTCTCTATTTTAAAGGTATCTGCATGGGGGCCTGTGCCAAGTTGTTGAGCTTTTATCCATATTTTTTAGATTTTGTTGAAGGACTAGGAAATAGTTCACAAACCCTCTATTTTCTCTCCCCATGCTTTAATTTTCTAGTTCTAGGGCTTCTAGCCTAGCCTCCCAAAGTTGCATGCTTCAAATTTTCAGCATTGAGAGCCCCTTCTTGATATTGCCATTCACATTTACCCCATGGGAAAAGTTTTTTTTGTAGCCAAATCTAAAGAATTTGAGGATAGAAATAAAATGTTATGTGACCATTTCTTTAGATAAAAGAATATATTCATGCTCATGGTAGAGCATTGGTATGTTGATTTCAACCTATGTTTTAAAATTTCACTATGATTGTGGTATGGGTTCATTTTCTTCATATTCTTATTCACTTTTAGGTTGAATTTATTTTATAGGGGGTTGAGAATGCTCTTGGGCACTTTCTTATGGTGGAAAAAATCCATCTAATATTCCATTCTACCTATGTACAAATTTTGGTTGTCATGGATATTTCTAAGAGACTTCTTGCAAAGAAAAAAAATTAAATCTTCTCAAGGTCCTTATGTCCAATTTCTAGAATATGAAGGGATTCACTTCAATTGTATAAGATGCTTCAAAACAAGGCAAAAGGAAAATATTTTGTTTCTTCATGGTGGAACAATGCTCCAGCTTAGCATTATATGATTGAGAAGAAGAGTTTCTCCTAGGTGGAAACACATGTTCCCATGCCTTCTCCAATTGATAGTGGGATTGCTAAGGCCATAATACCTCATTATGTTGGCTTCTCAAAGACTAGCACATGTTAGACCGCTTCTATAGTTTCTTTGGATTGTATTAGTGGGAGAGTTGTCTCTTTTGATGTTCTCCCTTCAACTGAGGGTTCAACTAGTATTTCTAGAGAACATTCTTGTTGCCTCTACTCATTTAGATGGCTCAATTGGTATAAAATATCATGTCAATTTTCTTGGCATTTTTTATTTATCTTTAGTGGGTTTTCTTGATAGCGATCTTAATGGGGTTGTTGGCACTATCCCTTTAGGTGATGTTGGTTCTTTAGTCATTGTCATTTTTTTTTCCTTAGTTTTTGTTGGCTCTCTAGTGGATCATTTTCTTGGCTTTTAGGGAGTGGGGACTTCATCATTGGATGGGGACTTCATCATTGCATTTAATTTCTTAGGAATTTGAGGCTACAAATGTGGAAGACGTTTGTATTATAGTGAAAGGGGAAAAGTCTAGATGGGGGGATTACAATTGATTTTTTTAGTCTTGTTTTCTCTTGTTTGGTTGAATTTGGTCTTTTCTGTTCCTTTTTCTTGTCATGCAACATTTGTATATGTTTGTGGGATATTTTGGAGCTTTTTCATAGTTTTAGCTCTATCTCGTGTTGTTCTTGTCATGTTTCATGTTGTGGGTTGACTTGAATATCTTTCATTTTGGGTTTCTAGACCCTTCACAATGAGTTTGTTCAAGGTTTTGGGTTTCAAAACCTATTTTGATTTATTCAAATAAAATTACATGCCTAATACTTGCATATCTTTTCTATAAGATAGTTTATTCTTATATTTAAATTTTGTCTTTTCATTAAAAGAATGGGGATAAATATCCTATGAAACAACTTTCACTCATTTTGAGTCCTTGTTTTCATTCTAGCAAGATAACAAACATGTTTTCATTTTAGGAAGATAAATATTTGCAATCAATTAAATAAAAATGAATAAAACTATTGTAATATTATCACCAAGACATTTGTTGAGATAATGGGTGTTGCACACATTGCATAATATTGTTATATTTTATTATGTAATGTTTCACCTAGATGGATGTGCAACATGCAAAGATCCCCATGGGTTATACTTGATGTGTTGTATTATAACATTGTGATAATGTTTCATGTAATTATTTAATATTGGGAAAAAGAATTAAATTCCAATATTAAATGTGGAGTTAATGGGTTAGGTAACACATGGTTTATGTAATACCACTTGGTGGTTTTGTGGGACTTGCTACTATATAAGCAACCATAAGGGTAGTTGTTGTGGGAGAAGATAGAAGGGAAAAAGGCAAGAGTCGAGTGGGACAAGACTTGACTCATTAGCGAAGAGAGCATTTGTGAAGGTTGGAAGCATGGCATGGGATGTGTGGATTCATGCTTATTCACATGGATTGCTTAGTTCTAGCTATGGCTTTGAAGGCTTCCATGGTTGTATTGCAATGGTGTTTTTGCTGAATAATACATGGTGATGGATGCTTTTGGGGGTTAGGTTTTTCCCTCCATAGGGGTTTCCTAGGGTATATCTTGTGTCACATTTTTGTGAGTATGTTGTTTATTCTCTTGCATGTGGATTTTAATTCCATATTTATTCCAGATCTATTATGGGTTATGTAGAAACAATTATATTCTTTGTTGCAAGTTTCCTTACAAGTGGAATCAAAGCTATGGTTTTATTGTTGCAACCCTAGATTGAATCCATGGGAATGTATGAGAGGATAAAATAAAGGGCAAGATATATGTATGTCTGGTGGTAGTGGCATAATAGGAGGTGAGATCATTCATGTTTTAGATGCTAGATACTTTGATTTTTTTGTTGGTACTAGGTTGGAGCACTTTGTGTACTTTGATCCATGATGGTGGATGTGCTAGGAGGGATTGTTACCTATGCAATGTATACAAAAAGTGGGAGATTTTTGAAATAATGGGCGTTGCACACATTGCATAATATTGTTATATTTTTTATTTTATTTTATTATGTAATATTGTACCTAGATGGACATGCAACATGTAAAGATTCTCATGGGATATACTTAATGAGTTGTATTGTAATATTGTGATGATATTTCATGTAATTGTTTAATTTTGAGAAAAAGAATTATATTTCCAATATTAAATGTGGCGTCAATGGGTTAGGTAGCACATGGTTTATGTAATACCACTTGGTAGTTTTGTGGGACTTGCTATTATATAAGCAGCCACAAGGATCGTTGTTGTGGGAGAATATAGAAGGGAAAAAGGCAAGAGTCAAGCAAAACAAGGCTTGACTAGTTAGCCAAGGGAGCATTTGTGAAGGTTGGAAGCATGGCTTGGGATGTGGGGATTCATGCTTGTCCACATGGATTGCTTGGTTCTGGCTATTGTTTTGAAGGTTTCCATGGTTGTATTGCAATGGTGTTTTTGCTAAATAATACATGGTGATGGATGCTTTTGGAGGCTGGGATTTTCCCTCAATGAGGGTTTCCCAGGGTATATCTTGTGTCACATTTTTGTGGATATGTTGTCTATTCTCTTACATGTGGATTTTAATTTCGTATTTATTTCAGATCTATTATGGGTTATGTGGAAATAGTTATATTATTCGTTGCAATTTTCCTTACAACATACACATAATGAACAAACAAAATCATATTTCAATTGTAAACATTTAAGTCTTGGAGCATAAAGACAAGAACACAATGAAAAAATTAGATAGAATATCAACTTTCACATATATCAAAATGTACAATAACTTGTGTACATGTACAAAAATGGCATAAATTCCAAGTCAATATTAGTGTTACAAAAATATGGCACATGTCATGTCAAGGTCGATATATTCAATAAAGCTATTGAATATATCCATGAATTATTCCTTCAATGATTGTAACTAACCCTACATGTCTCTATCAAATTCTATAGTTTTGGTGAGCTACATCAAAGTAGTACATGGATCTATAGATGATTGTACAACAATAATTCAAATATAGAATTTGATTACAATTGTAAAAAATAAATTAGAGTTGTAAAAATAACATCAAAATAATTAGCCTATCAAACTTTAATAACATTTATATCGGTAATATATTTTTGGAAAAACTAATAAAATGAATCCTACAAGTTTGCATAATGCCTCCCACCCAATGATTTTGAATGATGGCTACCCAAACCTTGGGCCTACTCTTTCTATGTCGATAGTGGTATTTGTGTTGGGCATACAAAGTGTGATTTTAGTGTTTCTTGATTGTTTACCTCCTTTCTTTCGTCAAGGGGGATTGGTACTAGTGTGGATTTTCCTTTATGTTGTTGGGTGTATCGACAAATGGTCCAATTGTGTTCAAGCATCTTCCTCCTACTAAGGAATATATTATTGTATCTTGTGATATTTCCTTGAGGCTTGATAAGGATATTGTAGAGAAAATAGACCAAATGTATCTATTTTTTTTTCTCATGGGGTCATTTGCAGATTTAGGGGCTTTTGGCCTATCCAACCTCAATAGCTTCTAGGAGCCTATCCTCTCTAGTATAGTTCCTATATACCCTATGATAAAGGTTATTTTTATTGCAAATATTGAAAATACACAGGATACAAATAAAAAAAAATTGAGAATTTTTTTAGAATAAAGGAAAAAACCATTAATGGTCACTCCTTGGCACCTTGAGTTCAATATTTCTCCTAAAAAGTTTAAATTTTTTTAATTTAACTTCACATTCCTTGTATCTCCTTCATATTTGGGTTGATTCTCTGTTTGAGGAAGTGAAAATTCTCTTTGGTAATTTCTTCTAGTAAATGAAGAATCTTTTGATAGTCTTCACTCTACCTATGCTAGGGTTTTGGTTGATTTGAATGTATTAAATCGGCTTCCTACTAAGATCTTGATTCAATCTTCAAAGGGTAGTTGGGTCCAATCCTTGAACTATAAAGGGATTCCCTTAATATGTCAAGATGTTTTAAAATTGGGCATATGGTTGAAAATTGGGGGTTTGAGAAACAAAGCTAAAATCCTTCTAGGTGAATTGGTTCTTTAAACCATCATTACATCGTTAAGAAGAAATTTTGGAGCAGTAGCACACCTTGGATGAAGATTCAAGAAAGATTTCATTAGAGTCTTACAATTCAAGCATGATTAAACAAATTATTATTGATGTAAAAGGATTAATTTAATCCTATTTGATATGTATACGCCCATTTATTATGTTTAGAGTCATACTATCAAGATAGATGGAAATTGTCAAATATGAAATAAAATTGTCATAAAATATTGACAATATGTAAAGATCATGTAAGGGAGAAGGTGAATGGCCATTATTAATAATTATTTGGTGATATAACTTTAAAATACTTCAAAATATTATGTATTGGTCATG
The DNA here is from genome assembly GCA_028749045.1 of Cupressus sempervirens. Classification (NCBI taxonomy): domain Eukaryota; kingdom Viridiplantae; phylum Streptophyta; class Pinopsida; order Cupressales; family Cupressaceae; genus Cupressus; species Cupressus sempervirens. Next base: position 626,593,765 of record CM053785.1, read on the forward strand.
AGTTTCAGAATTTCATGGCTGGAGAAGCTGAAAGAAGAAGTGAAATAAAGAAAAGTTTGTATTTGTGAGTTTTATGACAAATTTTGTGTAAATTTCCAAAAACCTTATTGTTTTTTCTATTGCTACAAATTCATATGAAATGATATAGAACTAAAACTTATATTTTCAAAATTATATTTGAGTTATCTTTCTTTTTCTTTTGATGGGGTTGAATTTCATTTTGATTTGAAGAAGTTATGATCATTTTAGTGCAGACTGGTCTGAACTTGATTTTCATGGTAGTTGCTTTAGAGAAAGTTTCATAACTTTTATTCTATACATTGGATAAAGCTATAAATTGGGGGAAAAATTCATCCATAATCCATTTCATGAAAGGAATTTGTGATATCATGTCATTTTTAAAAGTCATGAGTAAATATGTGAAGCATTTTGATGTTTTCCATCTTATTGATTTGGTTGAAAATGTCTATTATTGAAGCCTCTCGAGTTTTAATCCCAAAAGAAGTTTTCAAAAGGTGTACCTCTGCACCATTTATGGTATCAAAGCTTAGCAAAAGGTCTAGGCAAAGGTGAGTTTGTGTAAGTTGTGACAGGTTGAGGAGAAAACCTATAGAGTGATCAAAAGACTAGGTTGAGTGGAAAGAACCTAGATAGGGGAAAATGGTCACAAGAGGAGATTTATCTCATGATAGGAGGATACTATTAGATGCATGGGTTTCATATTGAGATTTTTAGAAAAAGAAGAAGGAAGAGGCAAAGAAAAGAGAGGAAGAGAAAAAAAAGAAAAGAGAAGAGGAAGCTAGAATGGATCAAAAGATAGAAGAGAAAATAAGATTCATAATGAGGGAATTTTAAAAAAAGGAAGAAAATTTAAAGAGATAAAAGAGAAATTGAAGAAAAATATGGACAAGGAAAATAGTAATTTGGAGAAGCCACTCATTGAGGATACAAAGGTATGTGAAGATGGAATTGGGGAACTTGATTACCAATGAAGAGAAGATTTGTCCATTAGAAGGACAAAGTGAACAAATTGATGCAGATATAAAAATAAGTAATATGCAGCAAGATACTCTTATAATAGAGAATTTGAAGGAACATGTTGATGCCTTAAAGTTGAATATTGGAATGAAATGAAAAGAAGAAGAAATTCAAATTCAAAAATCTGATTTGGTTTCAAGAGAAGAGACTATAGAAGAGTTGGTTATGGGCTATGAAAGGGCTTAGGTATTTGTGTATTCTCCATGTATGGAGATACAGTATGTTTATGGTTACAAGAAAGAGGAGCTTTATTGGCAAGTGTATTTGGTGGAGTTATAGATGTATTGATAACTAGATTTGGTATATGTGATAAAGTTGTTGCTGAAAATTAATGAGCAGCAATAAATGATTTTCATGTTACCAAAAAGAGGCAAACCAAAGATTAAGATGAAGAAGGAAAGACAAATCCAAGTAAGTCAAGTAAGGAAAAGATTTTAGCTAGAAGATGCATATAAGCCTAAAGTGAAGATGGAAAAAAAAAATGTTTTATCTTTTTGAATGTTTATTTTGCAAGTGTTTCCAAGAGGACTTGGAAAGATTTCAAAGTTGGGAGTATAGTACAGGAGCACACATTGGATAAAGATTAAAGAAATATCTCATTAGAGTCTTACAATTCAAGCATGATTAAATAAAGGATTATTGATTTAAAAGGATTAGTTTCATCCTACTTGATATTTAATATGCCCATTTATAATGTTTAGAGTCATATTGTCAAAATAAATGAAAATTGTCAAATATGTAATAAAATTGTCATAAAATATTGACAATATGTAAAGATCATGTAAGGGAGAAGGTGATTGGTAATTAGTGGTAATTATTAAGTTATAGAACTTGAACAGACTTCAAAATATGATGCATTGGTGATGAGTTTTAGAATGTAATGGTTGGAGAAGCTGAAAGAAGAAGTGAATAAAAAGAAGTTTGTATTTGTGAGTTTTATGACAAATTTTGTGTAAATTTCCAAAAACTTAACTGTTGTTTCTATTGGTATAATTTCATATGAAATGATATAGAATTACAACTTATATTTTTTAAGTGGTATTTGAGTTATCTTTCTTTTTGTTTTGGTTTGGTCAAATTCCATTCTGAATTGAAGAAGTTATGATCATTTTAGTGCAGACTGGTCTGAACCTGATTTTCATGGTAGTTGCTTTAGAAAAAGTTTAATAACTTATATTCTACACATTGGATAAAGCTATAAATTGGGGAAAATATTTTTAACTCATACATAATCCATCTCATGGAAGGAATTAGTGATATCACATCATTTAAAAAAGTTATGAGTAAATATGTGTAGCATTTTTATGTTTTCCATCTTATTAATTTGGTTGAAAATGTCTATTATTGAAGCCTCTCGAGTTTTAATCCTAAAAGAAGTTTTGAAAAGGTGTACCTCTACATCAAATTTGATAAGATGTTTTCTTAGGTTATCGATGAGGGTCTTGCAACTTATCCTAAAAGTGATACCTTTTGTGGGATTATTCTTGTGGATGGTCCTTACCCTCCCATTGTTTCTCATAATGCTATTGGAAATAGGCTTGTGTTCTCTTCCTATGATGGTAGAAAAGGAGTTTCTAAGACTTGGGTTTATGTTACTGGTTTAACACTTTTCATGTTTGAATTTTTTTATTTGTGGGGGGCTCTTGTTGGCGATGTTTTGGAACTATTGAGAGAAATGTTGGCATTGTCTCTATTGGTCTTGTCTCTTAGGATGTTATCTATCCTATCCCTTAGGATTTTTTGTTCACTTCTTTGGTTCCTATGTGTGGGTTATTGATATTCCCTCTCAGGATACTCAAGTTCCAATGTTGGTCTCATTTCCTTAGTAGGATATGATTTCTAAAGTACTAGAATAAGGTTTGATTACTATGAAGGGAAAAATATCCAAGACATTTATGCCTTCTTTGCATATTCCCCTTTATTCCTCCAAGTGTAGGCATAAAGGTTCTTGTTTATTATCTTAGGTTGTGAGAGTTGGGCTTGATTATTTTGTTGGTCCTTTCCTAGTTTTTGGTTTCATATTGTTTTCTTTGTGCAACTTTGGTATTAAGTTGTCGGATCATGTTGGTAAAACCATCATCTTGGTCTTGAATTGTTCCTTATTATGGGTCTTCTATATTTTGTGATATTTTTGTAAAAAGTTTTAGGTCCCTTCAAAACCATTTTTTGATTTAATAAATAATATAAAAGTAATTAAATATTAAACTATAATTTCTTTTCAACCTAATTGTTGATTATCTCATATGTTTATCTCAATCTTGTGCAATAAAGGTGGTACATCCCTTCTTGAATGATCAAGGCTCCAAATAAAATAGAAAGGTAGAGGATCTATGGGAATACATGAAGGGGGTCATAATAGGTCAAAGAAAATTAATACAAATTAATAATATATAATTTAGAAACACTAAGAAACTAAAAAATACATGTACTAAAAAACAAATGCATATCAAGGCTTCAAATAGTTCTCCTATAGTCGTAGGAGGAACTGTAACTGATAAAGTGGCTATAGTTGTCTCCTATATGATAAATGATAAGAAATGTTAAAGTCATAAAGGAAGGGTTTTGGGATTTCAAAAGAACAACAATGAAATCTATGAGTAGTTGAGAAGAGAATTTTACTAAGAAGAGGGGATGAAAGTGAAGATGAAGATGTTACATGGTCAAAGTTGATGCAAAATTAGAAGACAATAAATAATAAATTGAACAAGTTAGATTGTTAAAAGACATAGATATATACCTCTTCCCTTTATTGCAGTGGACCCTTTCTTCAACAATTGGGACTCTTAACAAGATGGAAAGTTAGACGATTTATGAGAAGCTGTGAACGGGATTGTTATAAGTAAAAGAAAAATAATATAAGTCAATAACATATATAATTGAGAAACACTAAAAATTCATGTACATATATGTTTAATATATATAGAATAAATGTAGACTAGAGCCTCAGATGGCTTTCTTATAGTCCTAGGAGGCATCATAGTTAAAGAAGAAAATATAACCATTTTGTGTATGAAAAATGATAAGTAATGATATAGTCATAGAGGAAGGATTTACAACTTTTGGATAAACAAGAATGAAATACAAAGGATTTGAGAAGAGGGTTTCAACTTAAAAGAGGAGATAACAATGTTACATTGTCAAAATTGATACAAAATTACAAGATAACAAAGAGGAACTTCAACAAGTTAGATTGTTAAAAGCCATAGACAAACATACATCTTCTATATTCTAAACATCATCTACATCAGGTGCATTTACTTATCCTACAAACCCCATATGTTTCTATAGATAGAAGAGACAAAAAATACTTTAATAAATCTACATGTACATGTTTAATAAAAATACATTTTAACAAGTAAATTTAAATTGTTGTAAATTACCTTTTGGTAACTTAATACCAAATACCAAAGTGAATTATCATAAATTGTCTTAAATTGTTGTAAATTGTCATAAATTTAATAAAAATACATTTTAACAAGTAAATTTAAATTGTCGCAAATTCTCTTTTGGCAACTTTGTACAACTTTGGTATTAAATCTCCTTTTTCATTTGGTTTGCTAAATGACATTTTTTTCACATGAGATGTCTCAAACCTAGGTGGAGTAACTTAAAGAAAAAAAATTTGATAAGAGATACAATATATAATATTAAATAAGTCATAAATCCTAAATTTAATTAACTTGAATAGATTCAATAAAAAATGTAAATAAGAGCTGTACACAATATGATACTATTTAGGGGTGAAATGGAGGATAATGAATTTAAAAATCTAATAGTTAGTTGAGATGAAATCATTAACTAAACACTTTCACACTAATATTCCATACTAGAGAAAGAGGGTGTTCCAAACATAACTCTCAATATAAGAGGGTGTTCCAAACATAACTCTCAATATAACTCAAGTTAGATTGGAACCCAAAGGGGGAAAATATGTCAATGTTAAACCCATATTAAATAAAGGAAGTATGCAAGAAAGTAAGCTTTCATACAAGGTTAAGTTTGATTAAAGATATGTAAATGTAAATTTGAAATCAAACTAATTTATTAAATGAGAAGATTAAGATAGATTCAAGTACTAATATATGTAATCCGCCCACTTGAGATACAAAAATAGGTTTAGACAAAAAAGTAAAATGAATGATAAAATAATTACCTCAAAATGTGCAAGGGAATATCATTTTTTTCTCAAAAAATTATGGATATGAATCAGGACAAAATGTTTAGCAATAGATTTGTGGTCACTATAGGAAGCCCAGAAAATACTATTTTTCTCAAGCCTTTAGGAAGATGTCAACTTGGTGGAAAAGTGTTTGGACACTTTATGAGAATACGGAAATGTTCACTAAATATAGAAAAAAATTGACCAACCTCTTCCAAAGATTTTTAGAAATTAGTTTATAGATATTTGGTCACAACTTAGCTATCATGCTCCTACACACAAAAACTTGGTTTTTGTTTTGGGTCGATGAGGGCTTTCCTTGGTCAAGCCTTGGATTGAGGAATCAAAATTGAAATTGAAATGTAAATATGCAAGGCAAGAAATCCTAATGTACATATTCACTTTTCTTGTAGAAACTTGTGTCAATAAGGATTTGCAATGCTTGTATGTTGTAGATGTTGAATGTGGAATGAAGGGTATAAGAAATCTCCACAAATACAATGGATCTACCAAAAATGTCATCAACACATGGATGTAAATGTGTATTGATAAATAATATGATGAATGCCTAAATGTAGATCTCCTCTATTAATGAACAAAAAAATACTATATCTTGAAGAATAAATTCTCACAAAGGATCCTTGAATCTAAGAATGCTTGATGAAAATATACTTGCTTGAATGCTTGAAATTATTCCTTTCAATTTATTGGACATCTCTTGATGTTCATGGATGTAAGAATGAGGTTCCTAGGATTTCTTTTATACTAGTTTTTAGGCACAAAATAAAGCAAGATGATGGGGTACCTCATTTTATAATTTGGGACCCCCCAAAACAAATTGTCCCTAGGATTCAAAATCCCCTGGGAATAGGTCAAACTGGACTAACCTTTTCTAGATTAGGTCAACTAGAGTTGACTTATTTCAAGGTTCGCCTATAAAGAGCTACCCCCGAGGTCCAAAAAATTGTATTGATGAAAATGAAAGATACATGGTAGAATAGGAGAAAGAGATGATTGAGAACGAATCCACCCATGGTCCATAAAGTCACTAAAGGATGGGTGCTAAAAGGTCTTAAATAATGAGTGCCTCCATTTTAAGATGGTACATTTAGCCCTACTTTAGTAGGAGTATGAGTTGTCTCAAACTCATGATAAACTAGATCAAAAGCAAAAACTAATCTCATCATGACTAAGGAGATGGAGAAATAATTAATCCCCCAATATACTTGAGTCTTTATCATATCCAGAATCACAATGTCACTAGTAAGAACAAGTGTTGCCAACTCGCCCAATAAGGTTTATGTTCCTTACTGTGAACTACATGAAAAACAAAGGGGTGTTGCAACAAAATATGACATTGAATGGTGTAGAAAATGTGTATAGCATGCTAGTGAACCTATCAAAGATGAATTGAATGGTCTAGCAAGTGTGTCTGACATACTAGGAAATCCATCAAAAAAATTCATCCTCATATCCTAAAAGAAGAATAAAAATGACTTGGGGATAAGAATGTGTGTGTCTGGGCCCTTTTGGTTGTATGAATTAGACAAGAATCGATATTTGGAATTCTTAAGAAATTTTAATATGTTTTTTGGGTGGGAAAAATATAATTAGAATTGGAAAAAATAGAATTTGGTATCCCTATTTACCCTTAAATATAGGATTTCGTACTCCACCTAAAAAGGTGGAATTTTTGTAATTCCCATTTTAATTCCAATTTTACAAAAACCTAGATTACATATGAATGGAAATGAAAAATTGCATGACCTATTTGTCAAGTTGCTCAGCTAGGCACTATGGTTTTTGCCTCTGCCAAGGATTGAGGATAGAACTATCCAGATGATGCAAACTTCAATCTTCATACTATAGTAGAACTATCTGAGTGATCTATGCTCTATGCCCACTAGATAGAATCATTTGAAGAAATGGAGAGCTTGAAAATTCCTTGTATGGTGAGAGTTTATGTGGTAGCCAATTGTGTACCATCATTAAATTTTTTGTTGTTTCACATACCCCACTTTATACAAATCTCATGGTGTGTCACTTGTAAATTCACTAGAAGATTCATGATATGGAGTGTTGGTTCTTTTCAAAAAAAGAATGTTTTTTTGATTATTCTGGTCTTTTGTAGGTGGCCCATATCGATATAATTTGGTGCAGATAAGATATACAAAAAAAAACCACAGTATTAAGTACAACAATCAAGGCATAGAAAATCTCGACATGGGTTTCATCTATGTTAGAACCTTGACCCATCCTCTAGTCTTTTTATGCTCTTTAGTTTCTTCATTCACTATCTTACTAGTACTAAGCTGAGGAAATAGATTAGAAACAAGGAAACCCATGTAAAACATGTTCATAATTTCATTCTAGCTGGGGATTAGCTATAGAAAAAATCCAACAAATCCACCAATGTAAATAGATCAATAATACCAAAAATAAAGTATTGAAAGGATAAGTAAAATGTGCTCATTTTATGATGCTATTTTTCATATTTTTTTCTTTGTGTTTGAACATGGAATGTCACATTTTTGGGTTTGAAGCAAATAGGTTTGGAATATTAAATTTGGAATATCAATTATTTTTTGGGTTTGAAATAGTCAGTCCCAAACTAAATTCCCAAAACTATAGTATGGATTTCAAGTTCTAGAATCTCAAATATAGAATTTTGAATGCCAATTCTCAAATCATATTCCATTGACCAAATTGGCCCTAAGGGATTATAAACAAGATTGGGTTTCTAGACTATCAATAATTCAAATAAGGATCAAACAATGATTAGGCCTCACCAAATGTTAGTAATCCAAAGAGGGATTAAAAGAAAGGATTGGGCCCTCTAAAATGTTAGTTGTCCAAAGAGAGATCCAAAAAGAATAAGAATAATCAATCCCTGATGAATTATCATTAGTTAAATAGAGGAAACCAAATTGTTAAAGTGTTTGTATGTGCACAAGTGAGTGGAGTGTATGCCTCCATATTAAAGTGATTGAAAATTCCTTGATAGGAGAAATAGCTTTATAAAAAAGTGTGCATGCATCCATTGAGAATGTATCCACTATAAAATTCCCCCAAGAGAGAATACTTTAATGGAAATAAACATATGACCAAAAAGAGAGAGCACAAAGGGATTTACTAACTTTGGGGTCAATATGATCATATGATAATATGTAATATTATATCAAGTATGAAACATCATCATTCCCCAAATTAAGTAGAACTATAACACAATGGAGGAAAGGAATGTAAGAGATGCAAAGAAGAGTCATTTTGGGCTAAAAATAAAGAGACCAAAAAGAATCAGTGCTACCATCTCACAATCATTTGAGAAGACTATACAATGGCACACAAATGAATAATAGCACATATACAACATAACATGTAACACCATATAGAAGAAAATAGATATAAATAGAAGAAGTATGACATGTTTGATTACTCAATCATCTCGTGCTATAAAAGAAAAAATAATCATCTAATGTAATCTAGACAAAACATAGAACAAAAAATAAAACATGAACACACAATTACTACTATGCTAGAGAAGTCCACTTAAAGTGTGTCATCTACCCCACCCCCACCACCTATCTTAATCTATAAAATTAGGGAAAGGTGGGTGACTTTGAAGAGGAACTACATCCAATACAGTAGGCACCAAAACCAGATCCAATGGACTCTGGTGAGAACCACCATGCTTAGCACTAGGAGTGAGTGTTAATTGCGTAGAAATCTCATTAGGAAAATCATAATCCATATTAATACTTTCATATTCATCACCACTAACATGTCCATTAGAATAAATATCATCATCAAGAGAATCTTCCATATCAAGATTAATAGAATCTAAAATATGAACAAAATCATCATATTTATTCATTTGCATGGTATTACTATGAATAACTTCCTCCAAAGGTTCAAGAATGGGTCAATCAAAGGAAGGAAAGGTTGAGATAAAGAAGGGGGCTGAGAAGAAACAACATGCACCTTGGCCTTATCTATATGGTTCTTTTAACTTACAAGAATGTTGATTATGAATAGTTTTATGAGATGAAGGATTAGGATCAATGGTCATATGTTCCGAAGAGGGGAAAAATGTGGGTTGAGGAATGGTAGGCGGAGGGATAGGTGGGGTAGGAAAGACAAATATAGGAGGATCAAACTTAGGAATTATAATATCTAAAATATCTTTTACCTTATATTTTTGATGGGATTGATAAAGATGATCCAGATAATTAGGTTGTTTTTAAGGAAGAAATGACCAATAGAAATCTATCTCAACTTAATGTCAAGGGTACTAGGGATTATAAAGAGAATGATTAATAGTGAAAAATTCTCCAATATGGGGAAATTTAATTCTTTTATAAATATGCAAAGCTACATCTTGCATGGAAGAGAGCCACATATTACCTAGCTTAACTTGAAATTGATTGAAACTAGGAATAAAAACAAAGGTAGAATGCACAATCTTACTAAAAAGGGTCAAAGGAAGATTGATATAACCTTGAGGATGATAAACAAAACTATTACAAGTTTGAATCCAAAGTTTATATGTGTCATAGGTATCCTTATGTAATCATTTATTAATAAGATGTTCTTCAGTAATAGCATTCATGAAGGAAGAGAGATCAATAAAAATACCATGAGAAGTGATATGAGCAACCTTAGCAGTAATGTAAACAGAACCATTAGGAAATTTAAACATATTTGATCAAAGGTGATAGGAAGTGAAGATTTAGGCTCAAGAAAAGGTAAAACTAAAGGTTGAGCCTAAGAGCCAAAATGATTAACCACATGATTATCTTCTTCTACCTTATCATCATAAAATAATATTAGTAGTTCATGAGAAGAAGGTTGATTAATGACATTTGTTGATGTGAAGGCAAAGGATTAGTGTAAATTTTCAAATTTGTATTAGGAGGTGTTACAAATTTATTCATACTATTAACCTCATCATCAATAGATATAGCATTAGAATAAATAAGATCTTGAATAACATTCTTCAAATGATAATACTTTTGAGTATCATGACTAGGTTGACGATCTTATTGGAAAAAAATTATTTTGATCAAATTACTTAAGCATTGGTTTTCTAGTGTTAATATGAATGATAAGAGGAATTTTAAGAATTTTATCATGAATAAATTTCATCATCACCATAGGAAAAGTTTAGATTTTATGATAAGAGTGATACATAGAGGAAAAAGTAGTTGTACCTTAGGATGTAGTCTCCACTTGATCATCAATTATGTTTGATGATTTGTTGATTTTGATATAGTTATTAGGCTTAGAGAATTTTTTTGATGAACGATGATGCCACTCTTATCAACAATAACATAATCCATCAAAGTAGAGATATCAAGATGGCTCACTTGTAAGTAATAATGGTAAAGCATTGCATAGAGATGTGAAAAGGAAGTATACTCAATAAGGAGAATCATATCTCTAATGTTTAAAAGTTAGAAATAAAAATACGTAGAATATCATGATCATGCATAGGCTAAGATATTTGAGCATAAAAATGTTTAAATATACCAATAAAGTCACTAAAATTTTCTTTAACATTTCTCTTACAGTGCTTTAAACCAGTCAAAGAAATTTGAGGAACAATATTATTTTGAAATTGTTGAATGAAAACATTTGAAAGGAATCAATGGAATAAGGGTATAAAGAGAAAAATAATTGAATTTTTTTTTCCCTAAGGGTACATGTAAGAAAGTTATCGATAAGCATATAGCCATGAACAAAAACACTACATATAGGTTGGAAATTCCTAACATGAATCACATGATCACCCTTATAATTATAAGTCTCAAGATGAGGTATCTCAAAATATTGTGGGATAACAACAAAAAGGATTTCTAAGGAAAGGGGATTAAAAATGTCACATGTAAGGATGTTGAACTTAGATTGAGTGAATTAAGACACTTTTTGTTACAAAGAGGTTACAATTTGAGCTAAGCTATTTATAGTAGGATTAGAAGAGGAAATAGTAAGCATGGATATATTGGATGTACTAACAAAGTTATATGAAGCAGAAGAAAAATACAAAGATGTTGGTGGAGGATTGGAAGGATCAAGAAAAGGATTAAAATATGTGGAAGGAATGACATTATATGAAGGCAACAAAGAAGGTATGTAAGTAGGATGGATGTTCAAGGGAAGTGAAGGGTTAGAGAGACCAACAATTAAAGGATTAGAGACCTTTGTATAAGTCACAATGGGAGGTGGAACATAAGTAGGAATGCTAAGAAGAGTAGTGGGAATTTGAATAGAAGGTTCAACAACTGTGGAAGGAGGAATCTATCTTAACTCTTGAGAACATTCTATCAAAGGATTAGCATGAGTTTTAATAAGGTGAGACATACCAAACAAGATAGAAATATTATTATCATCATGAGAAATAAACTTCTTAATAGCCTAAATAGCCGCAACACTATCAAGATTTTGATTCTCTTGTACAAGTCAATTTTATAACTTATCAAACTCATGAGAGAGATTATCAACTTCAAATGGAGGAACTCTTAAAGATTCATCTTCATCATGGGAAAAGAGAGAAGATTTATTCTCCTTGATACGATTGGAATCCTAAGGAAAAATGTTGGTATCATCATGGGTCCTAGGAAGACAAGAGGAATCATGATCAAAGGATCCAATAAGTCTATGACTTCTCACAATGAGAATTCTATGGGTTGAACTTAATGTAATTAATATCATAAAATAAGAGATCAAAAAAGAAAACTCTAATGAGATCTAAGCAAACCAATATCAATTTAACGAGCATAAAAAGAGAGATCTAACCACACAATATAGCTAAATATAACTATTTGGGCAGGTAGGGGGTGGTAAGAATGGGGGAGATTAATGAATTAGATAGTATAGACTATGAGGTAAAGTCATGAAATAACCATTTTCACACTAACATTCAATACAAGAGAAAGAGAGGCTTCCAAACTTAACTCTCAATATAACCAGTTCAAATTAGAAAAATCCAAAGGAAGGGATGTCAGTATTAAACCCAAATTATATCAAGGAATTATGAAAACGAAATGTCTTTCATGCAATGTAGGGTTTGATTAAATATATAAAAATATAAATGTGCAATTGAGCTAACTATTTAATGAGAAGAGTAAGATAGATCTAAGTGTTAAATGTGTGTGGTCTACTTGATTAAGATATGTACATAGGTCTCAATTAAAAAGTGAAATGAATGATAAAGTATTCACCTTGAAATGTGTGGATGAATATGCTTTTTTTCTCTGAAAATCATAGATATGAGACTTGAAGATAATTTCTAACTATGGATTCATAATCACAATAGAAACCCCAAAAGAATTATTTTCTCAGGGCCTTAACAAGATGTCAAATTAGTGGTAATGGGTATGGATACTTTTGTTGGAAATCTGATTGAAAAGATCATTGTGAGAAGAAGATTGATTGAAAGAGGGAGACTGATGTTAAAAGAATGTTTTCAATCATTGTTTTTTCATTTATGTCAAACCTGCTATTTGTAGGAATGACATTTTCTTATAAGATCCAAGTACTATCATTTAGTTGATTAATGAAGAGGATTTGATCAACAAGATGTAACAAGAGTACCTAAGGGAAAGGTTGAGTTATGGTATTGTAATGAAGTACAAGGACCAGCTAAGAAAATGGTTAAATGATGTATTGGTAACATACTTAAAGACACAAGGGTTGGCCACACTTAGAAACATTAGAAGTATAAGTCATAATAAGGTTGACTACGAAGCTTAAGCTAAGTTCATTAGTGGGTGTTGAGCAAGCTAGTTGAAGCCAAGAAAATTCTTAGTTGGAGTCGAGTAAATAAAAAAATCTAGTGTGTGTTGAGTGATCTTCAGGTGTGGAATGAAGTTCAAGTGCTGAGAAAAGTAACAAGTGTCGAGCATCAGAAAATATTAGTAGGTGCCGAGTGAACTTCAGGTGTCGAGCATCAGAAAATCGTAGTTGGTTCCTAGTAACACAGTCACAGAAGTCACAGACCAAGAAGCAAGAGTTGTTGGTGTGCCAAATTTTGAGTGGTTAGAAGGGTGTCAAGGAGAAGACATCTAGAAGAAGGAAGAATAGAGTATAGAGACTCTACTTCGAAAAGTGGTCAGAAGAAAGAGAGATGATTGCACTAGTACATTGAGCATGGAGACTCAAGGATTAAGCTTGAAAGGAGGGCAAGCTGTTAGGAGTTGCAGAGACTGAAAGCCAAAAAATGTTATGAGCTGAGAAGTGATCTAAGATCTGCAAGTTGAGTTGTATTTTGTAATCAGGTCTTTTGTAATCAGGTCTAAACCCCTTATTGTTACTCTCTAGCAATTATATTAGTTAGGTTAAATCTTATGGACTTAGGTTGGTTTAATAGCCATTTGTAAATCCTTTAATAGGGTGACATTCCAAGTGAATGTTCTAAAGTCCTCTAACTAGGCCCACTTCTAACAGGGTGGTTAAATCCTTTAACTAGGTCACATTTAATAGTGTGTTGTAGCCTTTAACAGGGCAGGCCTTTCACAAGGCATCACTTCAGAAGAGTGAGAATTGAGTAGCATGTTACTAGTGGTTTTTTCCAAATTGGGTTTCCACGTAAATCATTGTGTTATGTGTTGATCCTTTTGTGTTATGCTTGCATGTTGATTTACAATAACTTGCTGAATAGGAAAGTTAAAGCTTGGATGAACAAATAGTTAAATGGCCACACTTTACTTGATGAAAAGTTTGAAATAGGACATTTGGACATTGAATAACTGATTCACCCCCCCACCTCCTTAGTTATTCTAAAGCATATCTAACAACTTTATGATGAAATCACCATGTTTTTAGGATACAATAGAAAAGTCGACCCAACTTCTCTAGAAATGTTTCAATGATTTTTTTAGATCTTTGGTCACAATTATGTTATCAAGGTCCTTCATACAAAAAAAAACTTGTTTATTATTTTGTGCGAATGATGACTATCAAGCCCTAGATTGAGGAATTAGCCTTGAAATTGAAATGTAAATATGTAAAGGAAAGAAAGACAAATGTGTGTATTCAAATTGATTTTAGAATCCCTTGTCAATAAGGATTTGCAATGATTTAATTATGTAGATGTTGAATTCACAATGAATTATGTAGGAAGTCTCCACGAATGTAATGGATCTACCAAAACCACATCATGGAGCCATGGTTGTAAATGTGCATCATTGAAGAAGATGATGAATTCTTCAATGTGTATCTTTTCCCTTGATGGTCAAAAAAATGCTAGATCTTGAAGAGGAAATGCTCACAAAGGATCCTTGAATCTTTGAATGCCTCTAATGCTTGATGAAAATGTAACTAATTTGATTCTTGGAAGATTGGGCATGTCTTTATGTCACGTATTTGATGATGGATCATAAAATGAGGTGCCTAGGATTCATTTTATACTAGTTTTTGGGTGCAAAAACAAAGTAAGCCGATAAAATCACTCGATTTTACAATTTACAACCACAAGACACAAGTGGCCTCAAGATTTGAAATACCTAGAGAATAGGTTGACCTGGATTGTCCTATTTTGGAACAAGTTGATTTGGGTCAACAAATTGCAAAAAGTGGTCAACTTGGGCTGACCTATTCTAGGGTTGACATACAGGAATCTAGCCCTGAGGTCTCAAAAATATCATTGATAAAAAAGGGAAGATATAGGGATGAATAAGAGAAAGAAATAATTGAACATGAATCCATCCATGGTCCATAAGATCACTCAAGGGTGAGTGCTAAAAGATATTAAATGATATTTGTTTCTATTTCTAAGATGATACATTTAGCCCCCACTTTATCGAGAGTATGAGTTTCCTCAAACTTGTGGTAACGTATATCAAAAGAAAAAGTTGATCTTATCATGACTAAGGAGACGAAGAAACCATCAAACCCCAAATAGGCCTAAGTCTTAATCATATAAAAAATAATAAAAAGAGATATGTATCTAACAAGAAAAAGTGTATCCAACTCACTCAATAAGATTTGTGTTCCTTGTTGTTAATAGGAAAAATAAAGAGTGTGTTGCAACAAAAGATGATATGGTCTAGAAAGTGGGTGTGGTATGCTAGTTAATTCATTGAAAGGATCCATCTTAAAGGGAATTCCATATCCCAAAAAGAATATTACAAAATTCAACCTAGGCATAAGGATGTGTGTGACCTTAAGGGGTTAAAAACAAGATCAGACTTCCAATTCTATCAATAGTCCAAAGAAGGATCAAACAATGATAAGGCCTCCTAGACTATTAATAATCCAAAGATAGGTCAAAAGAAAGGATCAAGCCTCCCAAACTAGTAGTAGTACAAAAAGAGATCTAAAATAATAGAGATCAAGCCCCTATGAACTATCAACAGTTCAATAGAGGAAACCAAACTCTCAAACTGCATATATGAATAAGTGAGCAAAGTGTATGACCAAATGTTAAAGCAATTACAAATACCTTAACAATAGAAATAGATTTAATAGAATCATACATACATCCACTGGAAACATTTTCACTATGAAATACCCCCAAGAGAGAACACTTCAAGGAAAAGGAACACTTGAAAAAAAAGGAGCACGAATGGATCTACTAACTTTGGGGTCAATATGATCATATGAAAATATATTATAATATTATATCAAGTATTAAATTTCATTATTCCCTCAAGGAATTAAAACTAAAACACAATGAAAGAAAGGCATATAAAAGATATGAAGAAGAGTCTTCTTAGATTAACAATATGGTGACCAAAAAGAATTAGTGCTACCATGTGGTAAAAAACCAAGAAGACTACACAAGGGAACATGAATGAACAATAGAAAATATAAAACATAACATTCAATGACATATAGAAGATGAGAGATACAAATAGAGGAAAATGTATCACATATTCAATTACTTTATCCTCTTGTGCCAATAAAGAAACAATAATTGTCTAAAGCAATCTAGAAAAAGCATGGAACAAAAAGTACAACATAGGGGAAAAACAACATGGACATACAAAGTTTGAGTTCATATTGGGGTTTTGTCTCTTCTATTTCCTATGGGGAGCAGAGCAGGTGTTGTAAGCAGGAAAGACAGATTCAAAAATTTAGGATAGAATGGGGTAGAATCATCTAGATCTGGAGATTAGGCAAGGATGATTGTGGACTCTGAAGAGGGGAAGGATCCTGATGAAAGTGGGACAATAAAGGATCTAGGGGGAGGGGGTGTCCCAAGCCAGTGGCTTTTCCAAAAAAAAAGTGGTCCAATTTGTTTGGTGTCAAGTTGGCAGGTAAGTCCTCTTTACCGCCCAATATTAAGGTTGTTCGTGCCTTTGTTCAAAGGAAATGGGTCTTGAAAGGCAAGGTAGAAATCACTGCTATGAAGATAAACAAGAGATTCTATGCAATGGTACTTGGGTTGTGGGTAAGCATACCTTGATTCTGCAAAAATGGCCACCAAATATAAACTCTCATGATGAATGTAGGATTCAAGCACCAATATGGATTAGATTGGTAGGGTTACCTCTAGAGTTTTGGGTGGAGGATGTGTTTCAAGGTATTGGCAATGCTTTTGGTGAACTTCTTTATATGGACCCAGTGACTATGTCTAGAAAGAAGATTGACTTATGCCAGAATTTTTGTGAAATTTCTTCAAGGCATGGATGCCAGAGGTTATTTCTCTCAAATCTAAACTAGGAACTTGGAAGTAGAAAATAGAGTATAAATCAATCCCCTTTATATGTTTTCATTGCAAAAAAAGGGTCATTGGACAGAAAAATGTTTTTTAAAAATTGGGTTCACAAAGGATTGAAGGATTCTATTGAAGCTATGCAAAGTTTCTATAAGGAAGGGAAGATTCAAGAGGAAAATGGTATCAAGAAGGGGATTTTGGTGGCTAAATATTCTATACATGTTGAATCAACTCAACAAAAGGAGAATGTTGGAGTGGAGAATTAGGAATGGGTACCTTTGGATCACAATAGAGAAAATGAAAGATACTATAATGGCATAGAAAAGATGTGTGGGAAGTAACAAAAAAGGGGATGAAGAAGTAGATGGTGAGATTTAGATTGAAGATATTAATAAAGAAAATTTTGAATCCCATGAGAAATAGGATTGTACCATTACTAGAAAGGAAATTCAAAGTTTGGTTAGACCTCTTTCAAATGTTACAGCCATAGAGAGTAATCAAAAGTGGGGGGATGTTGATTATATCTCTAAATCTTTACTGCGGGAGGATGATGAATCTAGTATAGACTGGGTGAAAGTGGGGGCTAAAAAAACCACTATGTCCAAAAAGAAAAATGAAGTTTTTTCTTCTAAAAAGGATAAAGAGAATGCTCTATTAAAAACTAGGAGTAATGAGATAGGGGATTTCCCCAACACACCATCTAGAAAGAGCATTAAAAAAGGTGATCTTAAGAGCAACAAGGCTAGGGACTATTGTTTACCTCCAACATCATTTGGGAAAGGTATCAAAGCTAGGGATGTTGGTCTATCTCCTACTTCAATAGGAAGACCCTCTAATGTGTAGAGAAGAATAGTGGAGACAAATAGGAGTATAGTAGATGGTAGTCAGAGGACTATCTTAGATTCAAAATATTTCCATAAGAAATGAAGTTTATATCATGAAATATCAGAGGATTAAATAATCCTCATAGGTAAGACATAGTAAAAAATATGATTAGGGATAAAAAGCCAGATATTGTTCTTATTCAAGAAACAAAAATGTTAAAGGATAAAGTTGAAGGTCTTTTGGTTTTTCAGGGAGGTAAGATTATTGGGAATGATTCTGATGGGGCTTCAGGTGGTATGGTGGCTTATTAGAATGAAAATTTTATTAATGGGGAACTTATCTCTTAGAATAGAAATATGATTAGCATTAGATTTACCAATTCTAAGGATGGCTCTACTTGGGTGCTCACTAATATTTATGCCCCGAATTCCAAATGGGGTAGAAAGGCACTTTGGGAAGCCCTTACCAATCAGGGAAAAAAATTTGTGGATGAAAATTGGGTCATTATGGGGGATTTTAATAATCCTTTAAGAGAAAATGAGAGGATGGGAGGAAGTTAGACTAACTTGATAACAGATTGGAGTTGATGGATTTTATTGATAGTCATCTCTTTCATGATATGGACTTGCATTGGATCAATTATACTTGAACCAATAGAAGATCTAGGAAGGACCTCATCCAAGTTAGATTGAATAGAGCCGTTATTAGTAGTGATTGGTTTTTGAAATATAAATGTTCTCTTTTTGGTTAGGTTCGAATTGGATCAGATCACTACCCTATTTTCCTTGTGGTTGATCCTTTAAATTTTAAGAAGAATTATCCCTTTAGGTTTGAAAAATATGTAATCTTTATCGAGGGCTAGAAAACCTTGTTAAGGAATGGTGGAGCATTCAAGTGGAGGGTACAACCATTTTCAAAGTTGCTAATAAGTTGAAATTTTTAAAAAGGAATATCAAAAGATGGAATAAGGATAGATTTGGGAACATCTTTGACAATAAAAGGAAAGTTATTGAGGAACTTAAAGAGATTTAGGTAGAAGGGTATGTGGTAGTCTCCAAGGAAGAGGAGAGCTTGAAATTGATTGATTTGCATGATATTATCACTAAGGAGGAGATGTATTGGAGACAACAGTCTAGAAAAGTTTATTTGAAGGAAGGAGATCAGAATACTAAGTACTTTCACATGACTACCTTGAAGCATAGAATGACTAATAGAATTTCCAGACATATTGCTAATGTGGTTCCTACTGAGGATGAGGAGATTATAAAAGAGGAAGCCATGGTTTTTTTCAGTAATTTATTGAAAGGTGATCCCAATCTAGATAAGGATAAGAAAAAAATGTTTCTTGATTGTATCCCAAAATGTATTTCAAAGGACTAGAATAAATTCCTCACTGTTATTCCATCTAATGATGAAATTACCAAGGTTGTCTTTTCTTTTGATGGAGACAAGGCAGTAGGTCCAAATGGGTTTGACCCTTTCCTTTTTTCCACAAGTATTGGTGTATCATCCAGGAAGATGTTTGTAATGAGGTGAAGGAGTTCTTTGGATCAAGGAAAATTTTCAAGGAGCTGAATAGTACTTTTTTCACTTTGATTCCTAAAAATCTCGGTCTAGATTGCATGGATCAGTTTAGACCAATCAATCTTTGTAATCCTTTTTATAAAGTTATATCTAAAGTGCTAACGCTCAAAATTTTATCTTTTCTTCCTAATCTAATTTCTAGACAATAGAATGGGTTTTTTCCTAGAAAGTAGATTTTGGATTCTATCATCTTGATGCATGAGAACATTCATTCCCTTACCATGTCCAAGGGAGAGGGGTTCCTTCTTAAACTTGATTTATCTAAAACTTATAATAAGGTGGATTGGGTCTTTTTACAAAGAGGGCTGGAAGCTTTTGGTTTTAATAAGAGATTCTTGGATTTGGTCCTTATGCTAGTTTCCTTCACTACCTTCTTTGTTCTTGTTAATGGCTCTCCAACTCCTTTTTTTGAGCCTCTCTTGGTTTGAGGCAAGGAGATCCACTTTCGTCTATCCTCTTCATTCTCATTGTTGAATGCTTAGGTAGATTTGTGGATAAAATGGTGTTTGTGGGGGATTTTGTTGGCCTCAAACCATCATCCAAAGAATTGACTTTTTCTCATGAGCAATTTGTGGATGACTCTATTGTGATGGGAGAAGCTTCTATTAGGAATGTGAGGAATATCAAGAAAGCTCTTAAGGATTATGAGAAAGCATCTAGACAAATTATCAATTGGAATAAAAGTGTGATATATTTCATCAATGTTAATGATAATAGGTAGAATATAAATTAAAATAATTATTGGTTGTGAGATTGGTACCTTAACATGTTCTTATCTTGGTTTATCCCTTTGTCTAGACCCACCTGAGATTTTTTGGAGTTCGTTGATTGATAAAATTCATTTGAAGTTAGCTAGGTGGAAAGGGTCCCTCCTTAGCCAGGTTGGTAAGGTTATTATTCTCAAATCCACCTTAAAGAATGTTTTTTTGTATGCATTGAGTGTTTTTAAGATCCCTAGAAGGTTTGCTTTGGCAATTGAAAAAATTTAGAAACTTTTCTTATGGACAGGTATGGAAAAGAAGAAAAGATTGGCTTTGATTGTGTGGGAGAAAGTTTGCATGCCTTTCAATAAAGGTGGCCTTGGTCTTAGAAGAGTTGCTTCTATGAATGATTATTTGCTTGCCATGTTTATAAGGAGATGGCATAAAAAGGAAGGAGAATGAAGAGACATTTGGAATGATAAATACAATAGGGAGAATCAAGATCTTAAACTCTTCCTTTTTAATGAGACTTTATAAGGGGGTTCAATCCTTTGGAAATATGTATAGAAAAAAAAGCAGATTATCAATAAAGCAGTTGGATGGAAGGTGGGAAATGGGAGGACTATTCTTTTTTGGGATAATATTTTGATTATGGATCACTCCCTCAATTCTGATCAAAGATCCAATGGCTTTATAGAGTAGTGCAAGAATCTCTTTGGGATTTTTGTTGAGGACTATTGGGAGGAGAATAATTGGGTTAATCTCTATAGAGTGGATAAAAAAATTAGTGATCTTAACAAGATTTTGAATGTTGTCTTTTTAAGACAAGAGGAGGATTCTTTGATATGGAAATATAATCCTAATGGGTTATTTTCTATGTCTTTGATGTATGCTAATGCTTTTGAAGAGCATCAAGAGCCTTGCTAGGCCAAAGCTTGGTTTAAAGGTATGACTCCCAAAGTTAACATATTTTTTTGGATTCTTTTGTAGGATAAAATTCTAACAATAGACAATTTGTTGAAGAAAGGGTTTAACATTGTCAACTGATGTTATCGCTATAAGGAAGTCGATGAATCAGTTAACCATATGACTATTCATTATTCTTATACTAGAAGATTATGGGAAAAGGTTTGTCGCTTGTTGAATATTGCCTGGGTTCCATCCCTTACTATTCAAGATTTTTTCAATGGTTGGAAGTTTCCCTCTACTAATACTTTGGTTATGAGGTTGTGGGATTTCATCCTCCCATTCCTTTGCTAGAGCATTTGGAAAGAATGAAATGATAGGATGTTTAGGGGTAAGGAAACTAATTCAAGACAGTTGTTTTGCAAGATTAAGAATATGGTGTTTGAGAATATCAGAACTTGTGGAAAAGTCACCAACCTCAAAATGCTTGGGAAGAATTAGTGTTTTAGAACTAGAATTTGGATGGTCTTATTCTAGTGCAAAATGTTCATAACATCAGGGACTTGGCAAGATGGGATTTTCCTCTAAAGGATTGGTATAAGATCAAATTTGATGGGGCTTCAAAGGGAAACCTAGGAATAGAGGGTTTCGGTGTCATCATTAGAAATATGAATGGGGATAGATTGGGTGGAATGGCCATTCCTATTGGGTTTCAAACTAACCATGTGGTGGAAGCAAGTGTAGCCCTCGATGGTCTTAGCCATGCTAAAAGTTTGAATTTGAATAAGATCTGGCTTGAGGGGACTCCCTTAATATAATAAATTTCCTTAATAAAGTTAGTAATCCTTCTTGGACTATTAATAATATTATAGGCAAGGCCATTAATCTTATCAATTCCTTTGAGAATTATTTTGTCACTCACAACTATAGAGAAACTAATCAAGTTACTAATTAGGTGGCTAATGTGGCATGCAAGAGTGATGAAAAGCTAATTTGAATCAAAGTTATATTATTCCTATTGAGGGGTTTTTATTGATTAAGCATGAGAAAGCTAGAAGTAAACAAAAATGTTTCATTAATGATGACTATGCCATCAAGGATTAACAATGATATGGGTAGGATTGAGAAGCAAGGGGTTATTATGAGAAGGACAGTGCATTATCATTCATTACCAAATAGATTGTGGATCTTTTTTCCCACTAAAATCCTTGGTTTTGATTTTGACTATGGTCTTTTATTGCGGTGGGTTTTTATGAGAAGTGAGAGTCATTGTTTTAGTGTGAAGAAGATGGAAGAAAGGAGGAAGAGAATTGAACTGGCAAGCTATAAAGAGTGGAAGAAGAAGAGTGAGATTTGGGACATTTTGGAGCAAGGGATTTTATAGGATAAATGGAGAAATTGAAAGGCAGTAACCCTGCCATTACTTAATAATTTGTCAAACCATGGAAAGACATGAGTATATTAGTGGTTAATCAGAGGATGGAGGTTTCTAAAGATATTATTTCCAAAGCAACAGGACTTGACACAAAAGGTATTAACTTCTACTAAGATAGGAAGCTTTCAGATCGAGCAGTTGAAGAGTTTGTAGAAATGACTAAGGAACACAATAGCCTAGTGAAAATTGGTAATTCGTACTTTAGCTCTAGCCCCATTTCTCACCCTTGGAGATTTTTTATGTTTGCGGTGATAGAGTATCTTACCTTTGTTGGAAATGAGAATGGAGTAACTGAGAGGGGGAGGGGGTGAATCAGTTACCACAAAAACATTTCACAATCCCTTAGATGTCTAAAATCTTGATCTTAGTTACAGATTACTGAAACTTGATAATGCAGCAAATACTAATAATTATTAAGAACTGATAACCAAAATAATTCAGCAATCATGAACACTAGAGACACCAGATTTAACGTGGAAACCCAATATGGGAAAAACCACCAATGTAACTAGTTACTATTTTTCACTCTTTTGAAGTGATCCCTGTTAGGAGCCAGCCCTGTTAAAGGTTACAAAACACACTGTTAGGTGTGACCCTGTTAGAGGATTTAATCACCCTGTTAGGAGTGGCCTTGCTAGAGGTCTTTAGAACAATTCAACTGAACTGTTACCTTGTTAGAGGATTTACAATAAGGCTTTTAAACCCACTCTGTTAAGAGATTTGAAATCACGGCTACAATTGTTAGAAAGTAACAATGAATGATCTGAATATAATGAAACTTATCTTTGTTGATACAGATCTTTGTTCTGCTTCACTAGATCCTCTCTGATCACATAAAAGCTTTGTAGCTCCACAAGGATATCTGATCCATCAAAAATTTGCTTGCACCTTCACAATTCGCACATACATCTTATCCACACATGCACACTTGAATTTGAAACTTGATCCTTCATATATACCTTTCTGATTATCAAGTTGGCCTTAAATACAAGTTAAAATTATTAATAATTATACCGTGAGTCGGCTACATTCATCACATAAATCAATTTTAGCCTTAATTCCACACTTTTCAAAAATCCTTCGCTAACAACCCCAGCTCGGTAAACACTGTACCATAATGATCTTTAGTGTTAACCAAGTGAGCCTTGGTAAGCACTACGAATTGTGCAAAAATCCTTTGGACACCGAGTGAACTCGGTAAACACTAACTTTCCTTTTCTTACCTTCCCAGCTTGGTAAACACTAACTTTTCTTTGCTTACCTTCCCAGCTCGGTAAACACTAACTTTTCTTCGCTTACCTTCTCATCTCGGTAAATACTTTATCACAGTTTCCTTTGATCACTGAGTGAGCTCGATAAGTACTGAACTTCCTTCATTAACCAAGTTAGCTTGGTAGAAGCTATCTTTACAATGTAATATACAACAACGCTCGGTAGACTTTGTAAACTACTATGCTTACCTTCTGAGCTTGGTAGACTCTGTTTGATGACTGATATGACATTTGCGTAACATCAAAGACAACACTCAATTAACCAATTGTATCCAACAATATCCCTCTTTGGCATTGATGGCAACACAACATGTCATAGCAGAATGAAATTTGAAAACAAGTCTTTCTCTTATAGTGCAGCACAATATGTCAACATAATACTTCTCCCTCTTAGATAGAAACTTTTCCCTCTTTTAGTAATCTCCCTCTATGAAGGAATTGTATAACAGAAAGATATGATAGTTTTATTCTCCCTTTACAAATGCTTACAAATTTCAAAATAGATATTACAGTTTTACTCTCCCTCTTTGACAATACATGCCAAAGACAATACAACACAGTAAAAGCTATTCTCGTATGCCAAAAGTACTCTTAACTGGATTACAATGTACCTTATGTACAGATTCATATGCAATGGCTGCAATACTCTGCTACATCAACTTGATAGATTTTCAACTTGTCATAGGTTGATGCATCACTTAAAACTTTATTTTAGTGAACTTCAGATAGGGGAGTGACCCCTAACTTACTTCTGAATTTGTACCATAGTCCATAATCTTCAGTTCCTTTCAAATATCTCATTATTCTTTTAATTTCCATTAGGTGAGTTTCTCTTGGTTTTTCTGAAAATCTTGCAACAATACCAACTGCAAGAGCAATATCTAGCCTGGTATGAACTACATACTGTAACTTTCCAATCATAGATCTATACAATGTTTGGTCTACTTCTTTGGATTCATTAGTCAATTTGTTTCTGAATACCCACTTGGTTCCTATTATATTCTTATCTTTAGGCCTGGGTACAAGAGTCCATGTCTTCTTCTTCTCTATCTGTTCTATTTCCTCATTCATTGCCTCAATCCAACTATCATTTGCCAATGTGTCTTTAATACTTCTAGTTTCAAAATCAGCAAGTAAACAAGTATTTTTCAACTTACTTCTTGTCAAGGTTCCTTCATATTTGTCTGCAATGATCTGATCTAGTGTATCATGTCTTCTGACATATTTAGCTAATACAGGTTCTTTACCTCTTGAATGAGTTTCATTGATATCTGCTTGTGCTTCAATTTCATATTCAGGCTGTTCTGGCTTGGTTACTTCAGACTCGGTAGACACTTGCTTGGTAGTGTCTGAATGTTGTTGTGGCTCGGTTTGAACTATATGCAACTCGGTTACTGAAGACTCAGGAGTTGAGGATTCTTGAGTGAATGGTATACTTGGTATAGTATCAGGTTCAATGTAAACAAATCTCTTGTAGTCTTCAGGTATCTTTTTGCTTTCTTCTTCTAATTTTTCTGCAAACTCATCAACTTTCACATGTGCACTTTCTATGACTTTGTGAGTGGATAGATTTAAACATCTATATGCTTTTCTTTTGCAAGAATAACCCAAAAATATTCCTTCATCACCTTTTACATCAAATTTTCCTTTTCTAGATTCTTTCAAAATATAACATTTGCTTCCAAATACTTTCAGATAACTTACATTGGGTTTGTAGCCATACCATAATTCATAGGGAGTCTTGAATGAGTCCTTCTTCAACTGTAATCAATTTAAGGTATGAACTACAGTGCTGATGGCTTCCTTCCAATATTTGATAGCAATGTTTTTTTCTATCATCAGGGTTCATGCACAATCCATAATGGATCTGTTTCTTCTTTCAGCTATTCCATTTGGTTCTGGAGTTCCTGGTGCTGAAACCTGTCTTTTAATACCTCTTTCAATGCAGAAGTTATTGAATTCATGTGAAATGAATTCACCACCTCTGTCTGACCTTAAACATTTCAGCCTTTTCCCTGTTTCTTTTTGAACTCTTTCCAAATACCATTTGAATTTCTCAAATGCTTCTAATTTATTCCTTAGATACATGACAGTCATCATTCTTGAATAGTCATCAACAAAAAGAATGAAAATTTTTTCTCCAGTATAGCTTTCTATTCCAATGGGTCCACATAAATCAGTATGCACAAGTTCTAATATATCTTCAGACTGATAGTTTTTACCTTTAAAACTAGTTTTTCCCATTTTACCAATCTGACAATTCTTGCATAGACCAACCTCAGGTTTCTTAATGTTAGGAACGCCTCTTACTTTCTTGAATTTGCTTATTTTTACCAAATTATCAAAATTGACATGACACAACCTTTTATGAAATAACCAACTCTCTTCAATTTGAGCAATAAAACATGAGCATTCACCAAGTTCTAGATAGAACAAGTTACCTTTAGTTTGGGTGCCAGATCCTATCAATTTTCCTTGCTCATTCAACAGTCTCGCCTTTCCATGCATGAATTCTACCTTGAATCCAGTATTTAGTAACTGTGCAACACTTAGCAGATTATGTTTGAGACCTTCAACCCAGTAGGCATTATTACATATAAGTTCTTTGGATAGACAGATTCTTCCTCTTCCTTTTATGAAACGAGGTTCACTATTACCAAACGTCACACTGCCACCATCATAGTCTTCAAACTGATCAAACTTAGTTTTATCACCAGTCATATGATGTGAGCAACCGCTATCTATAATCCATGTATCATTCTTACTTACATGAGAGATAAGAGCCATTTTATCTTCAACATCACTATCAGAGTCATCTTTAACAGCAATATAAACAATTTCATCCTCACTATTATCAGAATCCTTAGAATTTTTAGCCATGAAACATGATTTCTTACCTTTGTTCTTGGATGATTTAAAGTCTTTCTTGCCATTCCATTTGTGATCTTTCTTTTCATCATTGTTTTTCTTGTTTGGGCACCTTGCTACAGTATGACCAATTTCATTACAACAAAAATAGATTAGAGGAACTTTACCTTTGTATTTTCCTCTGCCTCTAGAATATTTCTTGGCTAGTAGAGCTTCAATCACTTTGAGATCACTGTCTGAACTTTGGCCTGATTCATTTTCACTTTCTGACTGTGATTCTATCTTCTTTTTGCTTTTCTCTTTGAGTGAGAGCTTGGCTTGAAATGCTGATTCAATGTTTTTGGAGGCTAGAACATAGTTGTCAAAGTTATCTAGTTCAAATGCAGTTAGTCTTCCAACTATGGCCTCAAGATTTATCTTATGATTTGCTTCACAACTTCTTTCTTGTATTGCAGAGACTCTAATTGCATAAATGGGAAGCAAGGTTCTGAGAACTTTTCTTACAACTGTTTCTCCTTTGATGTCACCTCCAGCTGCCCTGATTGCACTTACACATGCTTTAACTCTTTCAACATACTTTGCAATGTTTTCATCCTCTCTCATCCTCATTTGATCAAATTTTCCTCTTAGACTTTCTGCTTTTGCTCTTCTCACATTATCATCCCCTCCATAGATCTCCTTTAACTTGTTCCACATGTCAAAGGTAGTTTTGCAGTCCTTAATGTCATCAAATTCTTCATAGCTGAGAGCAGATGCTATGTCTATCATCATATTGTTGTGAGTCTTCTTTTCAGCAATATCATTAACTGAAAATGTGCCAAAAGGTTCTTCATATTTTTCTTCAAGGTATTTCAGTCTAGTATCACCAATAGTAGCCAGATGAAGTTTCATCAATTCTTGTCATGTTGAGAAGTTATCTCTGTTAAGTTTTGGAATTTCTCTTTTGTAATACATCTTGATCTTTGGCTTAGAACCTTTAAATCCTTTCTTGCAAGCACCAAAAAGCTCTGATACCAATTGTTGGAAATGAGAATGGAGTAACTGAGAGGGGGAGGGGGTGAATCAGTTACCACAAAAACATTTCACAATCCCTTAGATGTCTAAAATCTTGATCTTAGTTACAGATTACTGAAACTTGATAATGCAGCAAATACTAATAATTATTAAGAACTGATAACCAAAACAATTCAGCAATCATGAACACTAGAGACACCAGATTTAACGTGGAAACCCAATATGGGAAAAACCACCAATGTAACTAGTTACTATTTTTCACTCTTCTGAAGTGAGCCCTGTTAGGAGCCAACTCTGTTAAAGGTTACAAAACACACTGTTAGGTGTGACCCTGTTAGAGGATTTAATCACCCTGTTAGGAGTGGCCTTGCTAGAGGTCATTAGAACAATTCAACTGAACTGTTACCTTGTTAGAGGATTTACAATAAGGCTGTTAAACCCACTCTGTTAAGAGATTTGAAATCACGGCTACAATTTTTAGAAAGTAACAATGAATGATCCGAATATAATGCAACTTATCTTTGCTGATACAGATCTCTATTCTACTTCACTAGATCCTCTCTGATCACATAAAAGCTTTGTAGCTCCACAAGGATATCTAATCCTTCAAAAATTTTCTTGCACCTTCACAATTCGCACATACATCTTATCCACACATGCACACTTGTAATCGCAACTTGATCCTTCATATATACCTTTCTGATTATCAAGTTGGCCTTAAATACAAGTTAAAATTATTAATAATTATACCGTGAGTCAGCTACATTCATCACATAAATCAATTTTAGCCTTAATTCCACACTTTTCAAAAATCCTTCGCTAACCAACCCAACTCGGTAAACACTGTACCATAATGATCTTTAGTGTTAACCAAGTGAGGCTTGGTAAGCACTGCGAATTGTGGAAAAATCCTTTGGACATCGAATGAACTTGGTAAACACTGACTTTCCTTCGCTTACCTTCCCAGCCCGGTAAACACTAACTTTTCTTCGCTTACCTTCCCAGCTCGGTAAACACTAACTTTTCTTCGCTTACCTTCCCAACTCGGTAAATACTCTTTCACAGTTTCCTTCGATCATTGAGTGAGCTCGGTAAGTATTGAACTTCCTTCGTTAACCAAGTTAGCTCAGTAGAAGCTATCTTTACAGTGTAATATACAGCAATGCTCGGTAGACTTTGTAAACTACTATGCTTACCTTCTGAGCTCGGTAGACTCTGTCTGATGACTGATATGACATTTGTGTAACATCAGAGACAACACTCAATTAACCAATTGTATCCAACAACCTTAGATGTTCGCTTTACTAAGAAATATGATCACCATTTCATGTTGGTTAACCATTTTAGGCATAGGGTTAGGCTAAATTTACCCTTTCTACCTTAGACAATCTTTGGGTAATATTATTTTATCCATTCAAAATAATCTTGAGGGTGATCATTCTTATTATGAGGGGTTAATGGTTTTAGTAATGAACCTTTTGAAATCTAAAAAAGTGGATAGGCCTAGGAAAAACAAGAAATCTTTAGATTGTGAGATGGAGGGAAGTCAACTAGAGGAGGAATTTGATGAGGATACAAAGGATGAAATTGTTGAGGTTGAAATGAAGAAGAGGAAGAAATGTGATCTATGGAGCTTGTCTAGGAAGAAAAGGAAGGAAAAGGAAATTGATTCGGATCAAGATAGTGATTCTGAAGAGGAGCAAGAAGAGGGTATTTTGAAAAGAGGAACATCAGGTAAAATTTCAAGAAACAAGGGGGAAAATGTTAAAATATATTCTATCCCATCTAATTATGAACTCTTAATTAAGAGGGTGGAAAGAAAAAAAAAAGTGCTTGCTCAAGTTGTGGATGTTGAGAAAGAACTTAAGAAGATAGAGCTAGATAGGAACAAACAGGAGGGGCATGTGGACTACTTTGAGCATAATATGGATGAGGATGACCAAGGTTTTATGAAGGGAATCTTTAGTAACCCAGGGATAATGATGAGGGATATTGGCACTCTAAAGAAACAAATGTAAGACATCTCAAGGGATTTTGATTAGCTCAGCAACATGGCAAGGGAGGAGAGAACATTGGGTCAGCACATTGATAGACTTTCTAAGGTTATAGGCAATGTAGAAGAGGTAAATAATTTGATGAAACATGTGCCACCACTTGAAGCCAAGAATAGGAATTTAGATTAGGTGGGAAAAGATCAAAAAAAGATGGATGGTATGGATACTAGAGTGGGTAACTTGTAGAATACAGTTAAGAAATTGGTCGATTAGAATTGCACTGTCTTGAAGGCCATGGCTAACAAATTTAACACCCTGCTAAACAATCTTGAATAGGGTAAAGGCCAAGACTCTAATGCTATGAAAGAGGACCAGGGCTTGAGCAAGTGCACATGGGCTAACTCCAAGAAGAATGTGGGTACAGAAGTGAAAAAGCTCGATGACATGAAAGCATCTATAGAAAATATGAACATCCTGGTAGACCAAGTAGTAGACCTTCTAAAGACTTTGTAGTTGTCCTAGGGTTGTCTTTTTTCTTTCCTTTTGTTGTCTTTTCATGCATAATTATATGTTGCCCTCTTGTCTTTGTCTTGTATTGTCTATTGTTTTTTTCCTTTTGTTGTCTAAGCTTATCTACTCTTATTTCTATGATACTTTGTACAAGCTTTTAGGTCCTTTAAAACCTATTTTTATGTAATAAAAAACATGAAAAAACAAAGACTACCATGCTAGATAAGTCAACATCAATCATGTTTCATGCCTCTCCCCCCCACCACCCCAATCTTGGTATATAATATTAGGGAAAGTTGGATAACTCACAATAGGAACAACATCCAACATAGGAGGAACAAAAACCAAATCCAAGCAAGAACTTTGGTGGGGATCACTGTGCTAATCACTAGTAGTGATTGTTAAAAATTTGGAAAACATGTTAGGAAAATCATAATCCATATCAATATTTTCATATTCATCATTACTAACATGTTCATTAGAATCATCATCGAGATTATCTTCTATATTTAGAATATTAGAATCTAAAATACAAATAGAATCATAATCTTTATCCATTTCCATATTATTACTATGATTAGCTTCCTCCAAGGGCTCAAGCATGGGTTGATCAATGGAAGGAACATTTTAAGATAATGAGACAATTTGAGAGGCAGTAGCAAGGGCCTTTGCCTTAGGTTGAGAGTTCTTTAGACACTTACAAGCATGTTCATTGAGAATGGTTTTATGAGATCAACTTGAAGGATTGGGATCAATGGTCATAGGTTACATAGAGGGGAAAACTAAGGAATGAGGAATGATGTATAGGAAGAGGGATAGGAGAGGTAGGTAAGATAAATACAGGAGGATCACCCTTAGAAAGGTTAATCTCAAGAGTCTTTTATATATTATATTCTTGATGGGGTCGATAAAGATGATTAAAACAATTATGTGGATTTTGAGAGAGAGATGGCCAATAGAAATCTATCTCAACAAAATCTCAAGGATGCAAGGATTTATAAAGAGAATTATTAATGGTGAAAATTTCTCCTCTATGGGAATATTTGATGCAATTATGAATATGAGAGGCTACAACTTGCATGGAAGAGAGCCAAGGAATACAGAGCTTAACTTAAAATTCATCCAAAGTAGGAATTATAAAAAAAAGTAGTATAAACAACCTTGTCAAATCTAATTAGATCTAAACACCCAAATGTAAATTTAAGAAAGAACATACAAAGAAATATCTAACCACAAATATAACTAAATCTAACTAAGAAGTTAATAGGAAGAGATGTGTTGAGTTCACCAAAAGAAGGTAAACAAATATAATAAAATGGGAGATGAAGAGTTGTGAGTCCAAAATCAAAAAGTGGGGATGCATTGGGTTCACCAAAAGAAGATAAATAAATATAAGCAAAGGAGAAATCAAAAGATCCAACTCCAAAATCAAAAAGAGGGGATGTGTCAGGTTCACTAGAAGAAAACAAACAAATATAAGAAAAGGGGAGATCAAGAGATCCAACTCCAAAATCAAAAATCGAGGATGCATTGTGTTCACAAAATTTTTTATCATAAAAATGGGGGAGGTTAATGTAAAAAATAATATAGAATATGTGAGGTGAATTCATTAACTAATTGTTTCCACACCAATATTCAATACAAGAGTTTAAAGAGGGTCTTCCAAACATAATTCTCACTATAACCCAAGTTAGATTAGCAAAACCTAAAGGGAGGAAAGGGTCTCAATACTAAACCCAAATTATATCAAGGATGTGTGCAAGCAATTCATCTTTCATGAAATGTAGGGTTTGATTAAAGATATAAAAATATGAATGTGTAATTGAGCTAATTGATTTAATGATACGAGTGAGATAAATCTAAGCGTTAAATGTTTGCAATCAACCAAGTTAAGATATGGAAATAAGTCTAGATTAAAAAGTAAAATGAAAAATAAAGTACTCACCTTGAAATGTGTAGAGGAATATTATTTTTTACTCCAAAAATTATAGATATGAGGCTATAACAAAACTTATGACTAAAGATTCATGATTACAATAACAAGCTCTGGAAATATTATTTTTCTAAGGGTTTCAGGAAGACATTGACTTGGTGGTAATGTTTCTACATGTGTTATGATGAAATCATTGTGTTCTCAAGACATAGTAACAAAGTTAACCCAACTTCTCCAAAAATGTTTCGGTGAATGTTTTCTAGATATGTGGTTGCAATTTTGATATCATGTTCTTGCACACAAAAACACTTTTTTTTTGGTTTTGGATAAATGGGGGATTTCTCTAGTAAAGCCATAGACTGAGGAATAAACCTTGAAATTGGAATTTAAATATGTAAAGGAAAAAAAATAAAAATATAAGTATAAACCTTTCATGTAGAAACCCTTGTCAATAAGGATTTGCAATTTGTGTATGTTACAGATGTTGAATTCATAATGAATAATGGAGGAAATCTCCACAAATGCAATGGCTCTATCAAAACCACATCATGGAGGCATGGATGTAAATTTTCATCAATAAAGAATATGATGAATTCCTCAATGTAGATCTCATCCCTTGATGGCCAATAAAATGCTAGATCTTGAAGAGGAAACGCTCATAAAGGATCCTTGAATCATTGAATGCTTGATGAAAATATGCTTTCTTGAATGCTTGAGGATGTCTTAATGCCTCATAATTGATGATGGATCATAAAATGAGGTGTTTATGCTTCCTTTTATACTAGTATTGGGTGTGAGAAAAATGAAACCCAAGGGGGTCACTTGATTTTACAATTTACAACCTCGAAATAAAATTGGTCCTAGGATTTAAAATCATCAAGGAGCATGTCAACTAGGGTAAACCTATTCTAGGGTTGTCCCATAGGGAGCCAACCCTAATGTCCTAGAAACTACATTAATAAAAATGGAAAAGACATGGTAGAATAGGAGAAAGAGAGATGATTGAGCACGAATCCATCCATGGTCCATAAGTAACAACTTTTAAAAGGTCTTAAATGATGGGTGCTTCCATTTTAAGATGGTACACTAACTAAATCTATGCAAAAGAAGATCAAGGATCAAACTTCAAAATAACAAAGAGGAGATGTGTCAAGTTTGTTAAAGTTGATTAAAGATCAACCCCATAGCTCCCAAGAATCACCTACATGAAAACACCTATCACAAAAAGAGAGAAGCGAAAAAATATGGAGGCTGGAATTCCCAGATCCATTGATGAGACATTCTTGATGTGTAAAAAAGAGATTACTATTATCAAAAGTGAATGAATCTATAATTATAAAGAGAGTTCATCCTTATAAAGGAGATTGAAACCCTAAAAAGGTATAACCTAGGTTGCACAATAATAATTAATAAAAGAATTAATTATTATATGCCTAAAGTTTAACTTAAGTAGACTAGAGTTAATTAAGAAATATCTAATTACTCTAACACCCCCACTTAAAATAAACTTAGGGAGTAGCTAAAAACCTAGAAAGTACTACAAAAAGTAGATTGGGGTCTTGGAAACAAGGCCTGATGAGGTATCTAAGCACAACCAAATCTCTAAAAAGAGGAGAAATAGAGAAAACCACATGGGAAAAACCCTACTCCAAAAAGAGATGGAAATAGTGTTGAAAGAAACTCGTGAGGATTGAAGAAGCCTCCAAACTAGGGAATGTCCTAGAAGATAAGAACAAAAATATGATCATTAAGAACACCACTAGAGCATGCAGAAGCTACAAAGATATGTCAAAAATAACTATTATTCTAAAGAACCTCCACTAAAATAGAACCTACCTAGGTAAAGAAGACTGTAATCTGCATCGAATCAAGAGGCATACAAAGGGAAATAACTGAACTCAAAGGTAGAGATGGCATGAAACTCCAAAGCCTGAAGAGTTGATCAATCAAACCAAGGATGCATGAGAAACAATAGAAGAACCCCCCAATGTAGACAAGGGTGAGGTGATAGGAAACTAGAAAAGTGGACAAAAAGAACAACATGTCAAGGAACATGATCAAGATGCACAAAATAGTACATATGTGTGAAATGATATGAGGCTAATGTCTAGAAGGGACACTCACTAGACAAAGAAAGATGAAAAATAAAGTCAAAACATCAACCCCCCATGACACTTTAATCAAAGTAGTGCATGTACAATAAGGCAGAAGATATGGTGAATCCCAAGAATACAATAATCTACCTGAGTGTCCTTAGATGACTCTGTTCAAATTAAAAAGAAAAACAAGGCAAAAACTATTGAAATGAAAATACAGATGAATATGGCACTTTATCTCAGTGTGTTTCCAATAATGCATACAAATGATGTCTAAATAGACTAGAAGAGACATAAGACTAATACAATAGATATTACAAGTCACGACGAATCATCTAAAGAACCAAAATCAATCCTCAAACCTGAAACAACCAAGATATCCACCAGAATGCAAAAATCCAAAAGATTGAATAAAATGTTCCTAGAACATAGTTTGGAAAACCAACCAGCATCACTAGAATGGAAAGACCTTTCCAACAATATAAAGAATTCCCAAATTGAAGATTTGTACCCCTAAATTTGATAGTATAACAAGCCATTAAAAAAGTATCAAACCTAAAAAATAATTGTACCACAGTGACGGGCTCAGAACTATCTTTTTGGTGATATCTTGTTTGCAAAAATGGAGTTCGTATACCCAAGATATGAGTAAAAATGTGAAGGTAGGTCTAAATAGAGCCTAAAAAGGTGACAGGAATGTTGATGTAGTACTGACATGGCACTAATATTAGCAAATGGCAAGCCCAAATTTGACAATCAAGTGATCATTGAGGAAAAAAAAAACTTACAAAATGACCTAGTGGCCAGAAAAAATATCTAATATGCTGGAAAGTCATGTCAGTGGAAACACATTGTCAGAGAAAAGGTTTTGTGAAGAAATCAGTTTCGAAAAGAAAATATTTTGGTGGCCTTTAAAGACATGTGCCAAGTGTCAAAAAAATTCATGACCATGAAATTCAAGCCCACTGATGTAGACCCAAAATGGGTAAAAGCAAGAGTGTAGGTCACATGTGTGTGGGTTTAGTTTCCAACAAAGACATGTAGTCCCAAATTGGCCAAAGCTACAAAGGTGCCCATCATTCATTCTGATGCACAAACACGCCATTGAAACATGATGTGGACAATGAATGCAAACGCCTACACCAATCATGGGTGTGAAATACAAGGAGTGTGGGGTACAAAAAGATCACTCCTCCATTAAAAGTCCCCACCAATGCATGAGGCAAGAGCTACTAATGTGGAGTAAAGAAGTAGATGGCAATCAAGCCCGAAAAACATGTACAAAAATAAAGGTGTCTCCAATAAATGGAAAAAATCAAGAACTTGCCATCAGTGATAGAGGGGCTCAAAAAAGAAGTACACATTCCAAAAAATGAAAAATGTCTTCTCATGTGCTATAACCGTTGACCTCTCTGTTAACAGGGGCAACTCCTTAGAAGGTGGAAATCCTTCAATCAAAAAAAAGCCAAACGTATGCAATTTATGTCATAAACATATTGACCCCCTCCAAATTAATTGCACCCTCCAATAAAAAAGTTTTGAGTTGGCAAAAAAATCCAGTGTTGAATGGGAAGATGAACCCATAGAATGAGTGTCAGGCTAAGTCTGCATGCAGACATTTGGTGCATTTTCAAAGTAGTTGTACATGCATCAAAAGCATATGATTAGATTAGTTGCAAGTGGGAAACATAAACTCAGAACATGTAAGGTTTTGATGGTTCAATCCTCTCCAGCATAGTATGTCCACCGATGGAAATTCTCTTTCAAACTCAATAGGTAGTCTTGGCCCAAGATGAGAACCCAACCAAGAAGGAGCTAAGGCCATGGCAACCCTTTGAAGAGATGCTACAACATTTCAGACATATTGACAATCCATGGATGCAACATTCTCTTGTAAATGGCTCTCATAAATGAACTGGAGAGAAATTGTCAATACAGATCTTAGGTTGCTTGAATTTCCACCATAATTATTGTATGTATCCTAAAATGGTTGCCTAGACTATGGGCCCCCATTATTCAATTTATCAAATTTCCTAAATTAATGGTTTTCAAATCAATTCAAATCAATCTCTTTGATCAGATTGTAATTAATTCAATTATTTCAACATTTCCTAAGGTTTGATCATTTTATCCTAAGTCTTATTTAATTAAAAGAAAACCTCTCTTTTAATTAAATAATTAACCCACATTTAATTAATTAAGAGGAAAACCCCTCTTTAATTTAATTAAATATTTCCTATTTAATTAAAAGAACTTGCTTCCTTTTAATTCAATAAAATCCCACTTGAAAAAATGAATAAATTAATTGAATCTTTTTTTCTCTACTCTTAAATGCCCATATTTCTAAATGGGATTCCTCTTTTTCCTCTTTCCACTTTCTTCTCAAACACTCTTCTTTTCTCATTGGTGGAATTTTGTCTCACATGGATCAAACTCTATTATCCCATATTGGTTGTGAGAAGTCCCCCACCTCCACATTTTCCTTTATAAGGAGCCATCTCCTTCTCATTTTCATATAGAGAGAAATATATAGAGAAAATAGTTTTTTGCTATAGTATTGTTATGCTACAGGTTTAAAGAGTGATTTTGGAGAAGAAGTTTGAACCTTAGGGTTTGGACATTGGAGCTTCATTGCAACTTCTCTCTTCTTGTCTTATTCTTTCTTACATCCATGGCTTCCATCATGAGGTTGTTAGTGTAGTTTTTTATTTTTCCTATTTTGCTAGGTTTTTCCTACACTTTTAATAATCTCGCTTAGGTTAATAAAGCATGTCTTATTAGGTGAATGGTTGTGAGGTGTCACCTTCCTACATGTGAGCATCCATTAGCTATCTTGGGAAGATACTTTGCTATCTTTAG
The DNA here is from genome assembly GCA_028749045.1 of Cupressus sempervirens. Classification (NCBI taxonomy): domain Eukaryota; kingdom Viridiplantae; phylum Streptophyta; class Pinopsida; order Cupressales; family Cupressaceae; genus Cupressus; species Cupressus sempervirens. Next base: position 626,630,617 of record CM053785.1, read on the forward strand.
TCCGATAGATGGTTGCTCCTCATTGGTTGGTGTTGCCACCTCCTCCCTCTTCCTAGCCTATATAAGCATGCTACCTGGCTTGTATTTGCATCTCTTGTTTTTGTGTCCTCTTAATGTTATTTTGCTTCCAGCATTTGCATTACTCTCTTGGAGACTAACTCTATGATGTTATTTTGATTTTGTATCATTTGCATTTATAGTTTAGATATTTACTCTTTGCACTAGTTTTCTGGATTATTAATCTTATCAGATTCTAACATGGTATCAGAGCTTTTCTATGTGCAAGAGTAGATTTTAGGTTCCTTTTTTGAGAGATTCGGGGGGGGGCTAATAAATTTTATTGTAGTTTTTGAAAAATGAAGTATGCTCTTCTCTTGCATCTTTGGATGATCTTGAGAATCAGAAAAGTTTTGTCAAAAATGATTTTTCTCTGGGGTTTCAATCTCAAATCTGACAACCAACTTGCATATTTGGAGTTTTCAATCAGTATTGCAGGTTCCAGCATGCCATTAATGGACTTAGGAAGCTGATCCAGCATTTGCTTGTCATATTTTGGTTGCTGGGGTCATTTTTTGATTTTTGGAGCCATTTTTTACTGTTAAAAGCATTTGATTTACACTACAGCAACATCTTCTGTACATCAGCAAGAAAAACACTTTCTGGATCTTGTTCGCAGCCTCGAAAAACCATCTGAGTATCTTTTAGATTTTGCATGCAAGCTGTATATTTTGCAGAATTGAGCATGCAAAGCTATAGCCATACCCCTCTCCGTTGGTAGTTGCAAATTTGAACGCAGTTTTCAAATGTCTCATTCTTGCTCATACGGACTCCAATTTTGATGATTCTTGTTATGAACTTGGCTATTTTTTTGTGCTCTATCCATTAGTGGAGTTGTTTTTTGATTTTCATGCATGAATTCTTCAGAAATTGCAGATTCTCAGTCGTGACTGTGCACAGTTCTCGTTTTGGAAATTTTGGAGGATCATAACTTTCTCAGACAACCTCGTATCGAGGCGATTCTTTTTTTGAAAGTGCATGATTTTTTGAGTAGATCGCAATGGTGCTATTTTTTTCCTTGATTATTGTGCCCAAGTTTCACTTTTAGCATATGCTCTTCATGAGGAGGCCCTGTCAATTTTTCTTCTGTAACTTGAGCATACGGATGTATTTTTCGATCCAAAAAATGTGTCGGAAAGCTGGTTCTGAGACGGAGGTGATGGTATAGGTTTTTTTGATTTTTGCTATAGTCTAGTTGCCTATTTTGGTAGTCAAAGCTAGATGTTCTATTTTGCCTTCCGGGAGCCATATCTCGCTCATTCGGACTCTTTTCTAGGCTCACCAAATATCGTTGGAAAGCTGGTTCTATGAGTTATTTAGTTGTAGAGGTCTTTTATCTAGATTCTGCTCCAAGTTTTTTCTCCTTTGAGTTTTGCACTTTTGCACTCTGGCGGATTACTTGGATTCTACAAGTCCTGGAATCTCTTCTTCTGTTCTTTTGGCTCACTCTTCTTTCTGACTTCTGAGCATTGTATGCTTCTATTCTGTTGCATTCCTTTTCCTATAAACACACTAAGATAAAGTGCCTTCTTTTGCATATCTGGGATCTTGTACACCTTGTGTTTGTTTGTACTCGCACTCAGTTATAAAGTGCCATGGGGGTTCATGATGTTTTTCCATTTTGTGCTCATCCACCTTTGCAAAGTGAATTTTTCTTTCACGACATTAGCCCATGCAGTGTGTCAGTGACACCGCCCTTTATCTTGTGCTTGTACTTCTATTGCACTATTGGTGTTCCTGATTCTTCTTCTTGCAGATGTTTTTGGCATTGCATTTCAGTGTTCCTGTCACCCCTCTCCTTGTTCAGCATTATGGGCGGGTTCACCTGTTGACTCTATTTCTTCTTTGGTTCAATTGAGTGATCTATGTATTCAATTTTTGTTCCTATGTACTAGGCGGATGCAGTGGCTAGGCACCTATGCATTTCGGTGAGATGGTTCATCTACTATATAGACACTCATTCATTCCTACCTTTGGAGGTCACCTCTTCGATTGATCAGCTCTTCAGACTTTTTCTTCTCTACCTGGTCATGCACTATTTCAGTGGTGGTTCCAGCAGTTTCTTCTACCAGTGTTTGCAGCTTCATGCTTCGGAGATGCTTCATGCTCTTTTTTGTTCCTCTCTTTGGGACATTTCCTAGATTGGAGGCTTAGTTTCCTTCATCTAGTTCTTTTTCTTGTATTGGGTACCTAATCAGGCCTTGTTGTCGAGACCCATTTTCCTGGTCTCATAGCTTTTCTAGGTTAGCATCCACCTAAGCTTCGCTTATGGGGGGTGTTAGTGTAGTTTTTTATTTTTCCTATTTTGCTAGGTTTTTCCTACACTTTTAATAATCTCGCTTAGGTTAATAAAGCATGTCTTATTAGGTGAATGGTTGTGAGGTGTCACCTTCCTACATGTGAGCATCCATTAGCTATCTTGGGAAGATACCTTGCTATCTTTAGTCCGATAGATGGTTGCTCCTCATTGGTTGGTGTTGCCACCTCCTCCCTCTTCCTAGCCTATATAAGCATGCTACCTGGCTTGTATTTGCATCTCTTGTTTTTGCGTCCTCTTAATGCTATTTTGATTCCAGCATTTGCATTACTCTCTTGGAGACTAACTCTATGATGCTATTTTGATTTTGTATCATTTGCACTCATAGTTTAGATATTTACTCTTTGCACTAGTTTTCTGGGTTATTAATCTTATCAGATTTTAACAGAGGTTTCATCCTTGCATTTTCATATTATCTTAGATTCATATTTATTTTCATAGATTAATGTTGTATTGTTATTTCCTTTTGTAGCTAAAATTTCCTTTTCTTGCATTTCTTTGCATTTTTATCATTTAGATTAGTTTTCATCTTCGTTTGCATTCATATTTTGATCTTTGAATCTCTTGTTTCATGGTGTACTTGCATGGGAACAAACTAGGTCAAATTAAGGGCCTCCATTACAAAACCTTACACTCCATGAATAGAGAGCTATAAGTCACCATTTGAGATCTCATTCTTGAATAATTTTGGATATAATGACTTATAGAAGTGTGTCAACATTTTAGCACACACAGCCACCAGGCGATTGAACACTTGTTGGAGCAACCTCAAGTATAGATGTTAGGTCTAATGTTTAGTTTAGACTAGAAGTATGAATCTAGGGGAGTAACTCAAAAATCCAAAGGTAGAAAAGGAGCACTATCAATCAAAGATGCATCTATTGGAGTAAACATGAACTCAACACAAGACCAATTAATGTATCAAGTTCAACACCCAAAAATCATTGACATAGAGCCATTAACAAAACTACAAAGAAGGCACGTAGAGATCCAAAAAATGCACGCAGGATATAGCATAGACCCCTCGAAAAAAGGCTTATGTGGTAGCTGCTAGTGAGTAGTTTGGAGAAAGGCCACGTGGGACTGATAGATCACAAGGGGCAAGGCCCAAAACCAAATTCTCCCTCCATAAAAAAGGTGCAAATTAGGTGAAGACAAAAAATAAAATACACCACATTCATGGGAACCCACCTTTAAATAAGGTATATAGGTAGTATTGAAGTCAAAATCTACAGTGGGGTAGGGGCTATTGAGTCCATAAATCCTTCTCGCTAGGGCCTCCCTGAAGTGTGACACCACTTTCCCCAAGGCTTTGCTAGGGTTTCTCATCGTCACTCAAATCTCCAAATAAAACACCTAATTTCCAAAAAAAATGTACTACATATTGCAGAAGCATGGGAAGCGCAATGGAGGTGGGCACAATGCCATGTGGGCAAAGAAGGAAGAGTGTGAAGCCTTTTATTTTGGCCAAAAGACTACTCAATTAGCATGACAGACCTACCATAATTGATGGGGCCCACAAGTAAGGTATATGTGGGTACCTTATGAAATCCTCAAACAAAAAATCTTCCACCATGCATTTTTATTAAACTCCTTTTTACAAAAGCCATAAAAAAAATTTGTAAAAGAAATTGTGACTTCTTTAATAAAATAAAAAAATCACTACCTTGATTTCTAAGCCTAAGGTTGAACTGGGCTAAAAATTATTTTTCCTCAAATTTTAAGAACGTCCAATTTAGACGTATTTTATATGGAAATAGGGATTTTTGAGTGCTCTAATCTCAATGGTGATGTCTGTTTGGGCTCAAAATACTCTGAAATCTCCCCCCCCCCCCCCCCCCCCAAAAAAAAAAAAAAAAATACAAAATCCTCTAAAAGCTACATATCTAAAAATTGATGCCAAATATCTTGAGAACAAAACATGGGCATGAAGATTTGGAGCTTTCATACCATGTTGAGGTTGATGAAAGGTCAACCCTATACCTCCCAAGAATCACCTACATGCAAACACCTATCGTAGAAAGAGAGAGGCAAAAAACTATGGAGGTTGGAATTCCTAGATCCATAGATGAGACGTTCTTGATGTACAAAAAAGAGATTGCTATTATCAAAAGTGAATGAATCTATAATTACAAAGAGAAATTATCCTTATAAAGGAGATCAAAACCCTAAAAAGGTCTAACCTAGGTTGCATAATAATAATAATTAATAAAAGAATTAATTATTATATGCCTAAACTTTAGCTTAAGTATACTAGAATTAATTAGGAAATAGCTAATTAATTGAATAGGGTTCACCAAAAGAAGGTAAACATGTGATGAAAAAAGTGAGATCAAGGGATCTAACTTCAAATTCAAAAGGAAGAGACATATTTTTCACCAAAATTTTTAGGTCAAACCGATGCAAAATAAAGGAGATCTTCAAGGGAGAAAGATTTGGCTCTAAGAAAGAGGTATAGGATGTCACATTAACCAAAGTGTTTAGGGATGAAAAGGAGGCTAACGAATTTAATAATACAAACAATGTGAGATGAATTCATTGACTAACCACTTCCACACTAAAACTCAATACAAGAAAGAGGGGCTTCCAAATGTAATTCTCAAAATAATTCAACTTAGATTAGCAAAACCCAAAGGGATAAAGAGATGCCAATGCTAAAAATAAAGTACATCAAGGACATACACAAGCATGTCCTCTTTTATGAGTGCTAAATATGATTAAAGACATGTAAATGTAAATTTGAAATTGATCTAATCAATTAAATGAGAAGAGTGAGATAGATCTAGGTGCTAAATATGTGCAATCAACCCAATTAAGATATCGAAATAGGTCTAGACTAAAAAGTAAAATCAATGATAAAGTACTTACCTTAGAATGTGCAAGCGAATATACCTATTTTCTCTAAAATTTGTATATCTAAACCTCTAACAGAGATTCTAATTGTGAATTTGCGATCACAACAAAAAACCTAGAAAATGTTATTTTTCTTAGGCCTCTAGGAAGATGTCATCATAGTGGAAAAGTATTGGTCACTTTATGGGATGATGGAGATGTTCTTGGGATACGATAGAAAAGTTTACCCAACTTCTTCAGAAGTCTTTCAACGAGTAGTTTTTAGATCTTGGTTGCAATTCATCTATCCTACTCCTATACAAATTAAAATTTGGTATTTGTTGTGGGTGGATGAGGGCTTGCCTTGGTCAAGCCCTATATTAAGGAATCAACCTTGAAATTGAAATATAAATATGTAAGGAAAACAAGACAAATGTAAGTATTCACCTTTCTTGTATAAATCCTTATGAATAAGGATTTGATATGCTTGTATGTTGTAAACATTGAATTTACAATGAAGGATGTAGGCAATCTTTACAAATGCAATGGATCGACAAAAACCACATCATGGAGCCATCGACGTAAATATGAATCAATAAAGAAGATGATGAATAGCTCAAAGTAGATCTCCTCCCTTGATGGCCAACAAAAGGCTAGATCTTGAAGAAGAAATGCTCACAAAGGATCCTTGAATCTTAATGTTTGATAAAAACATGCTTGCTTGGATGCTTGAAATTATGCCTTGCAATTTCTTGGATGTTTCTTTGTCATGTCCCCTAATTATGGTAATATAGGAGAATTATTATATGTATTAAATTGTTAGAGTAAATGACTATATAATAAAAATATATAGTTTCATGATGAATAAATATAATATAATATATTATTAAAGAATAAAATAATATATTATTAATGTAATACTAATGAAATAATAAGGTCAAATCATTATTATTAAATAAAATAGTAATAATAATATAATATCAATAATGTTATTATCATATGATATTACATTATAATATGATAATAATATTTTAATATTCAAGTATTAATATATAATAAAACTAATAGACACATCCCTTCACACAATGGAATATATAAATGACTACAAATACAAAAGAGAAAATCATCAATGGATTAGAGAATAAAAGTAGAATACATTCAGAGATTGGATATATGGATAAATTGGAGGAAAGATATAGAAAATATATGCAGAGTTAGAATTATAAACTAATGTCCTAATCGAAGACATTATAGTGGTATCACAACGTCGGACCTGCCAGCTTGTGGTTTTCAAAATCATCAAGATTGATAAAATTGTAAAATTGTATCGAACTTAATTCAGAAACCTAACTAAACAATTTAGTTTGTTTTATTGATTGAAGTTCTATATTTGAATATTGTATTCAAAGAATTAAAGGAAATCATTGAACAATGGTTGAAATAATTAAAAAGAAACCAAAAATCATATGTCAAAGATGCATTAAAAGAGCCAATGCCACAACTTGCATCACATGTAGAAGGCCAACAGAGTGATAGGGAGTAAATAAAAAAGAAAATATAAACCATATATGATGACCCAAATATTCAGAAGGATATTTTAACACTAGAAAACCATGTACGCATATAATATTCCTTCTACAAAAATGTCAGCATGTATGAATCTTTAAGAGAAGGGCATTACATGTAATATTTGAATCTATTCATCATTAGGTATTACATTCAATAGTTATATTGTTGTTAATATCCTTCATAGTACTGATAAAAATCACAAGATATAATCCTTTCAACCTAAATCTATGTAATTCTATCAAATACATTTTTTACAACAACCTAGTACCGAACATCATACTTGAGATATTGAGTGTATAAATAAAAGCTAGTCAAAGCAATGATGATATTGCAATTGTAATCAGTGATCAAATATTAGACATACAATCTCATCCATTATATAATTAGAACTTGGTTACAACTACAATAATCATGAATAAAGCCTTGAAATGTGAAGTCAACCTCATTAACCAATACAAGCTCTAGTATACAACGTTACTAAATAAATTTGATGAGCAATTTTGTACGTGTGTTAGCAAGAATGAGAAAAGGATATATAACAACAATACTTAAATACAATTATCCACAACTATAATTAAACAAGTCTATGGGAAAAAGACTAGATGTTTCAAATAGCACACTCATGTTCTCATTACTACACAACAAAAGAAAGGGGAAGAGTAATACGAAACCGTAAAATTATAAGTGATAAAAGAACAGTATAATGAAATGGCATCGTAACTACATTACTTTAAAAGTGAAAACCGATTGGTATGATATTAAATGAGACAATGTGATGACATTTTAATGTAACAATTAATTACAAGAAACCCTAAAGAATACATATACATTAAATATTAAATGGATAGTTTAATATATACGAAATGAACAAACCCAACTGTATGTTAAATAAACAAAGTAATCACATGTTATGATACAAAATAAACAACTTCTATATATATATATATATATATATATATATATAATAAGCAATTAATTATATGATGAAAATAACAACTTAATTATATAAAGAAATAAATAGGCTTCAATATTCCAATTAACCTATCACATTATTACATAAACAAGAATGAATATGAGAGAGAGAGAGAGAGAGAGAGAGAGAGAGAGAGAGAGAGAGGAACGAATAAATAAAATAGTTGATTAAGAAATGATGATTCCCAAGAATTGCATTCAGTAAGAACCAAGTGGGTAAGAGGGTAGAGCTAAGTCCTAAGGCAAGAGGAGGGGAAAATGCCCTCTCTTGATTTAGGTTTATCAAGCTATGGGACCCCACCACAATGTTCAAGGAATGAGGTATGGTGTAGCATCTAGGCATGTCAAGAGATGGAAGGCGCACATTTGAAAGGTGGAGACCAAGGTCTTGTCAAGCCTTTAACATGGTGTCCTAGTCCAATCTTTGAATGACCTAGCCTATACATACAAAGTAATAGTTTGGGAAGGGAAAATATGCATATAAAATGAATCTAGGCATGGTGAGAGTAGGAAGGCTCACATTTGAAAGGCGGAGACCAAGGTCTTGTCAAGCCTTTAATGCAGTGTCCTAGTCCAATCTCTAGATGACCTAGCCTATACATATAATGTAATAGTCTGGGAAGGGAAACTATACATATAAAATGAATCTAGGCATGGTGAGAGTAGGAAGGCTCACATTTGAAAGGCAAAGACCAAGGTCTTGTCAAGCCTTTAATGTGGTGTCCTAGTCCAATCTCCGGATGACCTAGGCTATACAAAAAATATAATTGACAGGACATGAATGAAGAATTATATTGATTAAATAATGCAATAATTTATTCGTTGAAAATATTATAAGCCCTTATAAGAAAGAACATTATAGTAGAGAAAATTTTCCTAATTAAAACTATTAGCTTCTTTTGAAAGTATATTGTACAGGTATATGAATGTGCATTAATGATTTTGTGGTTGCAGGTTCACATAACATGTGTATGGTGTGTCTTCATCGTGTATGCTTTGTGTTTGCAATTTTTCATACACTACAACATTAACAACATGCATACCTTATGTGTTCTTTCATCCTAGTGTATAACTTGTATATTGACTTCAGAAGAAAAGTTTAGTGTAAATGGTCATTTCTTGAGGACAAGCAATTTGAGGAAGGGTGGATTGTCATGTCCCCTAATTATGGTAATATAGGAGAATTATTATATGTATTAAATTATTAGAGTAAATGACTATATAATAAAAATATATAATTTCATGATGAATAAATATAATATAATATATTATTGAAGAATAAAATAATATATTATTAATGTAATGCTAATGAAATAATAAGGTCAAATTATTATTATTAAATAAAATAGTAATAATAATATAACATCAATAATGTTATTATCATATGATATTACATTATAATATGATAATAAAATTTTAATATTATAGTATTAATATTTAATAAAACTAATAGACACATCCCTTCGCACAATGGAATATATAAATGACTACAAATACAAAGGAGAAAATCATCAATGGATTAGAGAATAAAAGTAGAATACATTTAGAGATTAGATATATGGATAAATCAGAGGAAAGCTTTAGAAAATATATGCAGAGTCAGAATTATAAACTAATGTCCTAATCATGGACATTACATTCTTGATGCTCATGGATGTAAAAATGAGGTGCCTAGGCTTCCTTTTATACTAATTTTCAAGTGCAAAAGCAAAGCAAGCCGACGAGGCCACCCAATTTTATAATTTGTAACCCCGAAACAAAATTGGTCCCAAGATTCAAAATCCTTGGAGAACAGGTCAACCTATTTCAAAACAAGTTGATTTGAGTTGATCTATTCTAGGGTTTTCCTAGAAGAAGCTAACCCTAAAATATTAGAAATTACATTGATGAAAATGAAAGATATGTGGAAAAATAGGAGAAAGAGATGATTGAGGACAAATCCATTTATGGTCCATAAGGTCACTAAAGGATGGATGTTTCCATTATAAGACAACACATATACTACAGAGCTTTCTACAACAAAGTTAATTGTCAAATGTGTGGTATCATCAACGAAGAACATTTGATCCCTTGACAACCCCTATAAGAAACCAAATAAATATACATTATAAAATTGGTATATATTATCAAAAATTATTTTGAAATCAAGGTATTATTCTATTTTAAACATATTTAATTCTTTTACCTCTAGCGTCGAAGCTACAAGTGCATATGGAGTGGAAGGAATATAATGTGGTGTGCTCACACAAGTCGTTAAACTTTTAGATGCATATTACTCATATATTAGTTTAAATTATTTTATGCATTTATAAAATTCCAGTAATTAATAAACATGGTAATGCACAAATAAAAACACCTACACCTACTTGTGACTACAAAACAAGATAGTCATCAGGTCACTTGTGATGACCATATCCTATGTGGTGGCTATATGACATCTACTCGTGCAATGTGTACATGGATGAGATATAGAACCATACTCATTCCCATCAATATGTACCCCAAGAAAGTATGTTAGAAATTGAGGGAAAAAAAATGATCAATGGTCTAAACAAATCCAACTAATGCAGCTGATGATGAGGTAGGTGGTGTAGGTTTTGAATCATCTTGTACTTCAAGAGGCTACATTAACTTTGCACTATGCTAAGTGATGACATCATTCAATGATGTAGTTGTCTGAAGAGTCTATAACTCCATAGACTCCTTCAATTTTAATAGGACCATGATGTGAACCATGGGTTTAATAGCTATAGAAACCCTATTTTGAGAGTCTACCACCCTTTGAGCCCTTGATCTATCATGGGTAGAGCCTCTTCCACTACCTTGGAACTGTCACATATCAAAGTAGTTCAGATTCAAGCCAAGGATAACTTACAATATGAATTTCTCCAGGACACAAAGAAACCTCATAATTGTTACAAGGTGGTTGGTCAAAGGCCATATAAAAACTATCCCAAAAATCCTCTCTCAAGCCAATGTGATTACATCAATGTATAGAAAACTTCTTTGAATCATGAGAAAAGGTCTCATTGGTTTCAAGATCGATGAAAAGAGAACATTTATTAGGCACCAATGAGGTAAGGTCTCATTGGTTTCAAGATCCAAGATTCTAACTTTGACTATGCCACTTGTTGCAACAATGCAATATTAGGCAAGACAAGGGGATAATGATTTTTTTTTGTTAATTGCTTGCATCCTTTCAATGGAGTAAAACATCTAGGTCAAACATGCATTGCAAAAGTATTTTATTGATTTATTCCCTCTTAAATCCTTTGAATATTCATTCTAGTGCAAATTATTCATGATGAAAAATTGAAAGAAAGGTCCTTCAAAAAAAAAATTGAAAGGAATTTTCTTTGCTAAACATATAGTGGCTTGCATTTATCAATTCCCATGGTACAACCCACAAAAAATAAAGACAAGATTCTATATAGATATATTAAGTCAAACTAAACATATTGGATGGTGGATATGACATGGAAAACATGCACCAAAGTTGAGGATACTTGTCATTTGTCTTCTTTCACAAGTAGTCAATTATTCAAGTGTACAGAGGAATTGGTCCACATATAACTTCATCTAATTAGTCAAAAAGAAAAAAATTACCTCTAGACAATCAGACAAGTTGATGGTCATACATAATGTCTTAAGACTACAAAATCAATAGACACCACAATATCGTTAGAATCCAACCTTGCGTTGGGATTTTGATCTTGAAAATGCTATATGGATTGATGAGGAGATACTATAAATATTGGTTGGGGTTCCATCATTTCAATTATCCCCTTGTAGTAGTAGTCATTCAAATTTGAGCCATGCACATGTGCACACACCCATTCTATTGTAAAGTTTATATAATATACATATGCATTGATAATTAAAGCATTTACACATGCATGTGCACACGCGCGCGCACACACACACACACACACACACACACACACACACACACACACACACACACTTACAACATTTGGGCATTTTATTGTAATGTTTCTATAATGTGCATGCACGTTGACAATTAAATAATTTAAATTATGTTAATTTTGTTTTTAATTTTCATATGAGATATCCCAACTCAAATAGAATGTTTTTTATTAAAAAAATAGGTTTTCAAGGGGCCCTAAAACCCAAATAAAATGCAAGTGTCAAACTAGACCACCAAATAAAAGTTATACAATATGCTCTTCAAAGAGAAACATGGAAAGGATACAATAGACAAAATCAAAAAAGAAGATGGGGAACAGAACAAAACAAAATTCCACCTACACAATCACATGATCAAGTGGTCAATAAAAGAAAAAGCCTTGATAAGAACTAACCACCCTACAAAAAGAAGAGGACAATATAATTATGATTTCCCCTTCACCCCCAACATGTGGACATTAGGAGAAGAATGGGATGGAAACCTCTTTGAATGTTTTTCTTTTACCATTATCCATCCCTCCTCAATCCTTGTTGTCATTGAGTGCTAGCCCAAGGAATCGGCTAAGACAATAGAGTCATTGGCCTTAGCACCACCTAACATAGGACCAACAAAAGAAAATATAGCATTAGGATCAACAACATTATTCTAAACAACAACATACAATTATAATACTGGGAGCCTCCTTAACAAAATCAACAACAACAAAAACTGTAACACCAGCAACCTCCCAAATAGAGTCAACCATAGGAGGGACTGCAACAATAATATCCTTCTTACATGGACCAGCTACCAATAGATGATCAGGAGAAGAGACAACAAAACCATCTTGGTCAGCTTCAATAGCCTCAAAGAGAGCTACCCAATTAGAAGAAAGCATCTTGGACACTATATAATGTTGTTGCAAAGCACCCTTCCACCATGAGGAGGGTCTCTTAGATTTGACTTTCTCACACTTAGTTTCCACAAGCCTAGTATTGAAGAAAATATTGCATCTGAACGGAAGACCTTCATAATATAGACACTAAATCCAAGAGCCAATAGGACTACATAGCTTAAGCTCCATCAAAGGGCCTTTAGAAGTATCAATATCAACAAGAATCTGAGCATAGGTAGAATGCAATATATTAGAGGAGTCTAATTCCTACATAGAAATTACCTAAAGCCTCACCAACTTCCTCAAGAACCAAATCATGTCAAAGATGAAGAGGGGGGTTAGGAAGTCATACCTAGATAGGCATTTTGCAAAAAGATTCAGTGGAAGGGTTGACATCTTTATGCCATAGTTTTATCATCAAAGGGAAGCGATTCTCCCATGTGAAGAAATAGTCTCATAGAATGGTTCTCCTATCATCTGCATTATCAAATATGGAAATAAATAAACCTTTCACCAAGGGGAATATTTGGATAGAATTAGAAATATAAGGCTCCTAGTGCTTAACAATCCAATCATGAAGCTCCTTAAGCGAAGGTCAAAAACCCTTGAATCAATAAACAACCGCAACCACCTCAAGGGTCACAATCCTTTGCACAATCCATGAAACAATATCTTCCTCCAAATCAATTGCAATAGATTTACGAGTCAGTAAGGGATTTGAAACAAACCTAGCCCTCAAACTCCCACCTTTAATAGATTAAGCGTAAGAGGGCCCCTTTCTTATTCTCCAAACCCCCCATAACAATCTCCTTCCATGCCATAGCCTCCCGCAAGATTGCTTCATCATCAACAAAATGAAACAAGGGTGACATGTTCAAAGAAATGCCTCAGCTAAGAAAACTCAGGTCCAAAAACAAACAACCATTAGAGCCTGAGGACCTATGGAAACACACTTTGTCACATCACAGCTAGGCCCAACCACCATAACAACCACACCATCTCCCATGGAGTTAGAAGTGGATAGCGATCAGGGAGCACAAGGAAGTGACAAGAAGGTCTACATGCACTCACGACTAGGATATTTGAAAACAACCATTGCACAAGAAGAGAAAATCTATCTTTAAAAATGTAGAACCAGCTCAACTCGAAAAGAATATTTTTCATATTAATAAATGACAAACAAGGTCTTGTCCCTTACAAAACTATAATCTATGGGCATTAGAACAACGTACTAAAATAACTATTTACAACAAGGTCAAGAACAAACCAATAATATCATACTAGCATCATAGCTAGTAGCCCACAACAAGAGTGGGTAGACAACTCACTCACATCAAGGGGAAGTGAATGAGATATTGCATGGTGATTTTTATTTTGATATCAAACATTTGTCCAAGTTACACTTTTAGTAGGATCCCCACTACAAGGAGAAGGTGGTGGAAACCTCTTTGTGAGAGATTTATCACCAAAATAAATGTGTTAGTAATGTTATACATCATTAGCCAAAGGTTGGAGCAAACTAGGAACAAGAACAATCAAAGAAGGGTCCAATAGAAAGAGGTGGAGTCAGAAGGGTCCATTAGCAAGATGTGGAGTTAGATCCACCAAGTCTGAGGAGGCCAACATAGTAGGAGCATCGCCCTAAGGGGAGTCATCATTGACTTGTGAAGATTCATCAAAGGAAGAGTTGAAATCCAAGACAATTAAATGAGCATCATTTGTGTTCTTCCACAAAGTGGCAACACCTTTACAATGCGAAAGAGAACAATCTGTAGTCAAATGATCCACATTGAAAGGGGAGGCCCTTATAATCTGAAAATTGAGTCCACAGTGTATGTAGGACCATGAGAAATGCATCCCATAGAATGGAAGTGGAGATGTCAATGTCAATCAAAATATGAGCAAAGGTAGAGAACCCCATTGTTGTTAGAGCCTCGTCAACCTTTAAGAATAAACCAATAGAGTTTCCAATGTCTTTAATGCAATAATTTCCCAAAAATAAAGGGGAAGATAGGGGAGACAAACCCACACTAGATACATATTGAGTGGTTCAGTAAGAGTGTTAAAAGAATTGTCTAGGTTTGGTTAAGAAAATGATTCCCCACACCCACAACTTAACACAAAATCACATGCTTCAAAAGAAGAAGAAATAACAATTTTAAAAAACTCATTTTTATAAAGGAAACACTCAATATTATCAGAGACTAAAGATCTTCAAGAATCTAACACCCAAAAGTGTAGATCTAGAAGAGAGGGCCAAAATCAAGTGAATCCACAAAGCAACCTACAACATTGGTAGCTGAAATCCACATCCAAGCCACATACTACCACAATGCATGTCTTGACATGGGTAAGAGGTCAAAATTTATCATTTAAAGAATGCCAACTACAAATTTGGCAACATAAGCAAAAACTCATCCACCAACAATAGAGAAAGGCTTTTTTGTGGAGGGGAGAGCTTCACACAACTTTAGCAAACTCAGTACCAAATCTCTATGAGGAGTGTATAGTGTGCAACACTCTAACATATGACTTTGCATAGTAGTGTCAAGAACAAAAAAAAAATACAAAATCTCCACAACTAGGTGTGGAACACCCAACACACCCAAGGTTGGAGGATTAGGGCAAGAGAAAGACCCCCACTACCCACCAAGAGGAGCAAAGTGTAGATCCAAGCCTACAAATAAAATACTCATGAACCCCAACTATAGACAATATTGACACCAAAACTCATGAAATGTTATGCATTGAGCTTCTATAATATCAAAGATCTCCAAATTCTCAAGTAAGTCTCTTTTCTGGCCATGAATTTTTTTTTTTCTAGTTAAAACTATCAGTCAATTGATGTTTTCTTTATAAGAAAGAATTGTGCTTTATATTATGAATTCTTTAATGTACAAGATCCTGTAAAATTTTCTTTTAGTCTTTGACAAGACTTATGTCCATAGATTTATTTTTTGATAAGTCGTTCTAATTAATTAATTATACCTATTATGATTTTAATACAAAAAGTTGCCAATTATTTGTTGGTTGTTTGGTAGGAAGTAGCAATTTGGAGAATTTCCCCCTTCTGGATTTAGAAATTTCTTTATTTTGGCACAACATTGGGCTTAGCTAACTATTGGATGGCTTTAATGGGTTAAATTTGAAGGCGAGAAAGGGAGCACTCATGCAATCACTTCTATTTATTAATTATGTCACATATATACTCTAAAATGAAGTCATGGCTGCATAGATTTTTCAATACAGTCCAATAGTGGTCTTTCATCTTTTTCTCTTGAACACACAATGAACACCTATTCCAGGCCGAGGAGCTGACATCGCCAAAGGTGACCTATGCAACGCAAGTGAGAGTGAAGTTGAGCAAGCAGCTCAAAAGCTAGAAGTCTTTAATAGAGCTTGAGCCCATAATTTTAATTTTTTTAAAAAGAAATGTGTGTGTGTGTGTGTGTGTGTGTGTGTGTGTGTGTGTGTGTGTGTGTGTGTGTGTGTGTGTGTGTGTGTGTGTTAGGATTAACCTTAGACATAAATAATAGTTACATGCAAATATAACTAATATTAGAAAATAGTAGATCTAAAAGAGAACACAAGACACCAAGACTATGTCCACCAACAATAAGTCCAATATTATTATTATCTAGTGATTACAACCTGATTACAATTTGTAATCCCTTATAACTCAATACCACTGCAAGTACCAATTTCACATCACACATTATAAAAATCCCTAACCCTAAGCCTTTTTATACAAGCTTTTTGCCACTTACAAAATTAGGGCTAGAATAATAGCAAAATAGTAGCCGACACCTTTTACAATATAAGAGAATTTTTGGCTTCGGGGGTGCTACCCCCGAAAACCCCTGTGGGGTCATTGCCCCTTGACCCCACCTTGTACTATGACACAGAGTGCACCTGGGGCATTGCCCCAAAACCCCTATAAAAATAATATGGGGAGAAAATTGTATTGAATAAACCTTTGAGTCTAATTAGGCTCCACACTACAATAATCTCCCACTTGGAAGTTGATCAAACTCCACAACAATAACCTCCCACTTGAAGACTAATCATAGCACTGCTAAACCTATAACTCTTATTGGAATATATCAAACCACATTGGACTCTATTGTTCTTTTATTCTATTCAGTTGAGAAGACCAACCGAAGCTGAAGAGAAATTCAACTTCTCCCTTGTCACTACCTTTGTAAACATATCCGTTGGATTGTCATTTGTATGTATCTTGTCAAACTTTAACTGTCCATCATCCAAAATTGACTAAATGAATTGGTATTGCAAATAAATTTATTTTGTCTTTGAATACAGAGCTGAATTCTTTGTAAGATGAATGGCACTCTGACTATCTGTAAACAAATAATTATCCTTTTGAGGGTTTCCCAATTCTTCCAAGAAGAACTAAAGCCATATCATCTCCTTAGCTACCTATGTAGCAGCAACATATTTTGCCTCTGTAGTGGATAAATCATTAACCTTTTGTAATCGAGAAACGCTGCTCACTGATGCCCTACCAACAGTAAATATATAACCTATAGTACTCCTCCTGGTATCAATATCCCCTACCAAATCTGAGTCAACATAGCCCTATAAATCAATAGTAGAGCCCACAAAGTGTAAACTCTTACTGGATGTTCCTCTCAGATATCTAAGAATCCATTTTACTACATTTCAATGCTCAATTCTTTGATGACTCATATACCTAGTAACGACTCCCACTACATGTGCAATATTTGGCCTAATACATACCATAGCATACATCAAGCTTCTTATTGCTAAATAATAAGGTACCTTGGACATCTTATCCTCCTCTTCTTGTGTCTTAGGAAACATCTCCTTAGTCAACTTCAAATGACTAGGGAATGGTGTGTTGACAGCTTTAGCATTCTCCATACAGAAATGTTGCAAGACCTTCTCAATATAATCAGCCTGAGATAATGTCAATTTCCTATTCTTCCTATCTCTACAAATCTTTATACCAAGGATTTTTTTTTCTATCCCCAAATCCTTCATAGCAAATGCATGTCCTAACTAGCATTTCAGCCCCTTAATATGATCCGTGTTAGACCTAGCTACAAGCATATCATCAACATATAAACATAAAATAATGTAGTTGTCATCATCCAACCTCTCAAAGTAAACACGATGATCTAAATGATGCCTGCTATATCCATGCTCATGCATAAAACTGTCAAATTTAGATACCATTTCTGAGGTGCTTGCTCCAAGCCATATAAACTTTTTTTCAATCTGCACACTAAGTTCTCCTTACCTTTGACTTCAAATCCCTATGGTTGTACCATATATATCTTTTCATCCAAATCACCATGAAGGAAGGTTGTTTTAACATCAAGTTGCTCCAAATGCAAATCTTTAGTAGCCATGACACTTAAAACAGTGTATATAGAAGTCATCTTAACAATGGGAGAGAATATCTCATTAAAATCAATGTCTTTTTTTTGTGCAAATCCTTTTACAACTAACCTACCTTTAAATCTTTTCTTACCTCCATCCTCTTTTTTCAACCTGTAAACCCATTTATTCTATAAAGCCCTTTTACCTGCAAGCAACTTGCATAAATCTCATGTCTTATTTTCAACAAAGAGTCCATTTCATCTTTCATTGCAGACTCCCACTTTGTCTTTGTATCCACCTGCACAACTTCATCATAACATTTAGGTTCACCAGCAATAGTAAGTGAAATAGAATACAACCAAGGAGAAATTCTTTCTGGAGGTCTTCTTATCCTTGTTGATCATCTAACATTCACAGGGGTGTGTGGTATTTGTTGTTGCAATCATTGCAGATCATGAGGAATTACTAGAATATCAGCTTTTTGAGTATCATCCATTACTACATAATCATTTTCTTTCTCCTCATGTTGCTACAACAAATCTTTGTACAACACTTGCTCATTGAATATGACATCCCCGCTTCTTACAATTTTATGATTTGCAAAATACAAAAGCCTATAACCAAATTCATTAATTTCATATCCAACAAATGCACATTTCTTTGACTTAGCTTCCAGGTTGGTTCTATTTTCAAAATTTATATGAGCAAATGCTTCACAATTGAAGGTTCTAAGAAAAGAATAACTCACCTTTGTGTTAGTCCATGCTTCCTCTGGAATACCACAACCCAAAGGAGTAGAGGGACCTCCATTAATCAAATATACAGCAGTATTGACAACCTCTTCCCACATGTTTAAGGGTAATTTTGCATGCAACTTCATACTTCTTGTACGCTCCATTATAGTCTTGTTCATGTGTTCAGCCACTCCATTTTCCTATGGAGTCCTTAGAACAGTTTTCTATCTACAAATACCATTAGTGGAGAAATAATATTCAAATTCATGACTACAATACTCACCACCATTATTAGATCTAAGACATTTTAATTTCTTACCAGTCTCATTTTCAACCAAGCATTTCCATTTCTTAATAGTTTGAAATACATCAGATTTTTGTCTAAGAAAATAAGCTCATACTTTTCTAGTTGCATCATCAATAAATGTAACATAATAATGAAATCCACCAAGGGAAGATACCTGAGCTGGTTCCCATACATCTGTATGCACAAGCTCTAATTTCTCATTTTTATTTTCCTTCCCAGTCTTCACAAAACTCACTATGTTTTTCCATACATGCAACTTTCTTAAAAATTAATATTAACACATTTTAGACCTGGTAAAACTTTCTTTGAATGAAGTACTTTCATACCTTTCTCACTCATGTGCCCAAGTCTGTTGTGCCACAACACTATATCAGAATCTACAACAACTATTTATTCTCCCTGCTCAATTGTAGCAACTGTTCCTGAATATTCATTTTTTTCTGAAACAATCAAAGTAGAAGGAACAATATGACCTGTACAAAGATATAAGGTGCCTACTTTCACACCTTTTTCTACTACAAGGGAACCTTTTGAAACCTTCCAATTTTTATCATTAAAAGTAACTTCACAACCCTCATCACCAAGTTGCCCTATTGAAATTAAATTTTTACACAGCCTTACCTCATATAATAGCCAATGATTCCCATTCTAAAACTTATTCTTAACTTTTCATTTTCCAACAATCTAACAGGATTCATTATCCCCCAAATAAACCAGCCCAAAATCCCCTTGGACATAATCAATAAAATAACCTTTATGAGGTGTAGCATGAAATGAAGCACTAGAATCTAAAACCCATGAATCATCAATACTTTCTAAAGAAAGAAGCAAAGCATCCGCTTCGAATTTGCTACTTACCACATTTGCCTCATTGTTCTCTGCTGGTTTATCTTCTTCATTGTTCTTTTGAGTCCAGCAATCTTTCTTCTTATGCCCTGATTTCCCATAGTACCAGCAATCTCTTGATCCTCTATTTGAGACCTCTTCCCCTTTGACTTTTCTTTTGATTTTCCACGATTTCCAAAATTATTTCCTCTCAATTGTTTTGCCTCTACTTTGTGCGTTTGAAGCACTTCCTGATGTAGATCCACCTGAGGTTTTCCTACGAGTTTCCTCACTCAAAATAACACCGATCACATCATCATATTTTAGAGTATTAGATCCATAAATAGGATTACTTACAACCATTACCAAGCCATTCCAACTTTCAGGGAAAGAAAACAAAATCATGAGAGCTCTAATTTCTTCATCAAAATTGATACCTACAAAAGATAACTGACTATTAATAGTATTAAACTCATTTAAATGATCCACAACAAATCCACCTTTTTCATATTAAATAAACACTTCATGAGAAATACCTCATTTGAAGCAAAGGGCTTTTCATATCATTTCACTAGGTTTTGCATCAACTCTTCTAGCATCTTTGTTTTTGTAATATTAAATGCCACTGATGGTGCCACACATAATTGAATATTTCCAAGTGCCTTTATGTCTAAAATATCCCAATCGTCATTTGTCATAGATCCCTAATTCTTGGTTTTTCCTTCCAATGGCTTCCATAAATCCTTCTGATAAAGATAGGCCTCCATTTGCATCTTCTACAACTGAAAATTATACACATTAAACTTGTCAACCCTCAGCTTACCCTCATCTACCATCGCTCCCACTCAACTGTGAGACCTTCCTACAAAGGATTGCTAAAAAAATGAGGATGGTCTAATTTTAAAAAATGATGATCGTCTAGCTTTGATACCACTTGTTAGGATTAACCTTAGATAGAAATAGTAGTTACATGCAAATATAACCAATACTAGAAAATAGTAAATCGCATGAAAGAGAACACAAGACACTAATATTTAATGTGATTCATCCAATCCTTGGGCTACATCCACCAACAAGAAGTCCAATATTATTATTATCCAGTGATTACAACTTGATTACAATTTGTAATCCCTTACAACTCAATACCACTGCAAGAACCAATTTTCACATCACACATTATGAAAATCTCTAACCCTAAGCATTTTTATACAATTTTTTTTCACTTACAAAATTAGGGCTAGAATAATAGCAAAATAGTAGCTGACACCTTTTACAATATAAGGGCATTTTTGGCTTTAGAAAACCCCTGACCCCACCTGTACTACGACAAGGAGCACACCTGAGGCACTACCCCTTGACCCCGTCTTGGGGGTGCTGCCCCCAAACCCTTGTAGAAATTATATGGGGAGAAAATCATGTCAAATAAACCTCTGAGTTTGCTTAGGTTCCACATTACAACTATGTATGTATGTATGTATGTATGTACATACATACACATACATACATATATCTATATATATACACATATATACATGTACACACACACACACACACATATATATACACACACATATACATATATTTTTAAAATTCATTCAAATACTATCTAAAAAAACTTGGTGCTGCCTCTTATAATGATTTTCTCTCTATTGTGATATCATTGTACAGAGAACTCCAATGGTAAAAGAAATTGTGTCTTTCTTTTTTCTTTTGTTTGTAACTAACTGCAATGACAAACTATGTAGTATTATTTGATATCTATTTCAAATTTTTACTACTTGATGGTTTGCAGTTTGATATTATAAATATGTTTAGAATTTTGATAAGATATTTTTATAAATATTCAATTTATTTCTTGGAAGATCAATGTCTAGCCAAACAATTGTATTACCACATATACAAAACATATTGTTGCCTTAAACATCTCAACACAAAGAAACTATATAAATTTAGAAGCAAGTTTATTCTAGTGTGTATCCTATATCAAGTATTGGTTCATACTTCAAATTTGATCAAAGAAAAACACACATTGAGTTCTTGAATGTTTTCGTACATTTAATTTAATTTAATATTATATTACTTTTTAATATTTAAGTTAATTTAATCTTATATTTGTATATAAATTTGACGTTGAATAATTATTTTAAATAATTTAAAAATAATATATTACACTATTTTCATGTTTATATTTAAATTTTGTAAATATATATTGTGCATCATTTAAATTTTAATATTTAATTCAAACAATTATTTATCTTTAAAGAGCAAAAATTATTTTGTGTATTTAATAAGCAATGTTAAAAATTTGTGTTTTTACATAGACGTAAAGATGTAATTTGTAAAATATGTTTTGGGTGGGTAATTTTTTTGTATTGTAGCAGAAGTTCAAATTAGATGACTACTTAATTAATGTAATGAATTTTTATTGTGTATAATCTTTGATAAAGTATCTTTATAAAAATAAACATTATTAGCATCAATAATGTTGAATGTGCAAATTTATTTGACTAGGTCAAATAGTGGCACAAGATGTAGAAAGAAATGTTGATGGAAAAACTCAGTCACAATTAAATCCAAAAGCAATAATTGATTTCCTATAAAAAAAAATTGTCAAATCAGTGTTGTGTTTAAAGAAATTTTTAAGCCTTTAGGAAGAACTTATATCTCTTTGCAATATTTTGCATTTTGGTGATTGTTTATATAGTGGTGAAAACCAACTTAACATAATCAAGTCCAAAAGTGATATCAAAACTTGAGATGGAATATATTTTTATTGGTAAAAAATATCCCTCTAAAGAATTATAAGTGTCAAATAAAACTAAAATCCTCTTGAAGATGAAAGAGAAGAAAGAGAGGAAAACTAAGGGTGGAAAGGAAGGAAATGAAAAGAATGAGAACGAGAAGAAAATGAAGGAGATGAGGAAAATTAGGAAGAGGAGGAATGGGAGGAAAAGGAGGAGGAGAAGAAGAAGAAGATAAGACGGGGAAGGAGAACACCAAGAAGAAAAGGATTAGGAGGAGAAGAAGAAGAATAAGTAAACTAAGTGTTTATCTAGATCTAGTTTTAATATTTACTCTTACTACTTAGATTGTCTACAGATATTACAATAGATAAATGTCTCCAATGGTAGACTAGATAAAAAAGTGGTTCAACTAAATTTGAGAAAGAATTGCCTCTAATGATTTACCTAAATTCGGAGACATTTTCCTATAAAAAGAGGATATATAGGACATGATAGATTAGTTTTCAATTATTGGGCAAAAGAAGAAGTGGAAGGTGAAGGTGAATGAAAAGGGGGATAAATAAGGGACATGAAAGGAGGATGAAGAGGAGAAGAAGGAGAAGACTGGGAAGAAGGACAAGATGGAGAAGGAAGAAAGGAATGAGAAGAACAAAAAGAAGAAGAAAACAATAAGAAGGGGATGAGAAAAATGCAAAAAACGGGGAGGAGGAGGAGAAGAAAAGGATAAGAGAAGATAGAAACAAAGAAGAAATTGATGAGGAGGATAAGAAAAGGAAATTAAAGAAGGAGAAGACAAAGAAGAATAAAAATAAGGTTTAGAAGAAGTTGAAGTAGGAGGTAAGGTGAAAAAATGAGGAGGAAAAGAAGGAGAGGAGAATAAGGAGGAGGAGGAGGAGAAGAGCAAGAAAGAGAATAAAGGGAAGGATAATTAAGGAGGAGAAAAGATAATAAAGGGAAGAGAAAGGACAAGGAGAAGGAGCATAAGAATAAGAATGAGAAGGATGAAATGAAGAGGAGGAGAAAGATAAGAAGGAAGAAAGGAGAAGGAAAAGACATTCACTTTTTCCCTTCAGATCTTTATTTATTGAAAGCTTACTTTTTAATTCTATAATTAGATGACTCTTGTGTGTGTGTGTATGGATAACTAGAGATAGAGATGCAAGTAGATACATAAACATATGTAGAGAGAGAGTGAGTGAGTTTTGAATTATTAATTTCAAAAATTATGGTTGTTTGTTTCATATAGGAAATGATAGTTACAAGGAAGCAGGGAAAATGATGTCGGATGGGTACTGTCCTATCCAAAACAAAAACTCTTAACTGCAAACCACTGCATATCCAGCATGATAAATAGTATTTTACAAAAAATTATTTTCATAGACATTCGTCTAAATCAAAAAACAGGTAAAGGTCAACTATTAAAAAACTTCAGGAAGCCTCAAGAGCAAAGATTCAGGTTAAAACATAGTACCAATTAAATGTGAATCTTTTTTTCTCATACAATATATCACTACAGGTATAACAGAAAAATCAGCTGTGGCATTTGTACAAGATATTTATCAGCTTCCTAATACAAACTCATTCTAAGTAAATGTGAGCATCACTGTCGGGCACCAATTCATGAAAATTTCAATCAGGCATAAGATGTCAAAATTGAAAAACCATTTTTGTAAGTCACAAAAAACTGAGCTATATCTGATGTCAGAGTGTAGTCATAATTTGAAATAACATAAATAAAAGGACTGTTCGTTAAGAAGTGTAGAACTCTTAGGAAATAAGAGCTAAATAAACGTGCATAAAGGATAAAAGATATTTGACCCCTCCAAAGAATCCAACTTCACACTTACACAAGCCAGAACAGCTCATTCATTTTTAAATTAAAAAACATAGGAGTCCAATTTCCAAGCTCCAGACGTAAGTCCCAGAATGCTGAAAAGAAATCCAAAACAAACACTAACACTAAAACTGTTGATCTGTGCTCCAAACAGAACTATCCATCCGATTCAATTCCACAATGAGATTAAAGAAGGTTGACAACAATCTTTTGAAACCCTTACAAAGACCTTTAAGGTTTTTCCAAACTGAAAATCAAAGGGAATTTGTACCAAAACTAAGGATTTACATAGGATCTACAGAAAGAAACAGAAAAAAAAATCATTTCCATAGCTCCTCCACAGGTATCCCTCGAAGCTCTGAGACCTGTTGAAAAGTCCTCATTTGTGAAAAAGCATCAATAACAGCCCTGCAATTATTTAGAGCATTATCACAACCTAATTGCTTTCCCAGTCCATTCTGTATACCAGCAAGTTCTAACATAAGCCTCACAGCACCACCAGCACTGACACCACTACCAGAGGGAGCAGGTCTAAGCATCACTTTAGCAGCACCATAATGACCCTCGGCCCTATAATCATAAATCCAGATGAGATAGTGAAGAAGGGTAAACATAATGCAAAGAAACAAGTATAGAACGAGCAGAGAGATTAATACAATATTATTCTACTAATTAATCTTCTAAACCGAAATACAAAATAAGTAGGCAAAAAGAGTGTCTTCGTTGAAACTTCAAAGAGATAAAATGGATGCCAAATAAAATATACATACATAAATATACTACAGGTCCACAAACTTTTGTAGCTTTCCAATTCACTACTCTCTTGTGCATTTGTTATTCTCTCTCTCCCCCTCTGTCTGTACCTAAAAAGAATACAAAAATCTGGGCAATAATTGTTCATTTTAATTGAAACTGCAAAGAGATCAAGAACAATGAGCAGAATTAAAATCTATTAATGTGTCTTTGTTCATCAAAATAAGTACACAATGTGCAGAGACACATTAATATATTACAATTCCAGGTACTGTTCTTCTGGCCTTTTGGCAGTTTCAATTAATATGAATAATTATTGCCTACTTATTTTGTATTTATTTAATTCTATATAAATGTGTGTTGAGAGAAAGAGAGAATGCATAACAAATACAGAGAACTCGGCAATCTCATTTAAGGGTACCCACTTCATGACATAAAGGGAAGCTGGCTCGTTAAAGATGCCTAAGTTTCAAGCAGCCAAGAAAGTGAGTTTAAAAGCTACCAAAAATTGTGGACCTAGAGACAGCTTAAGATGTCTTAACCTACTTCCTCTTTCTTTCATCTTCTTTTGCATAGAGCTCGAAATGAAAATTAGAATAATGTTTTGACAAAAGGGAGTGGATTCTTGTCGTCAATGACATTATGATGGATATGAAGATAAAGGACTGGCTGATTTGTGCAACATGTAACAATTGGTTAGTGATACTGAGCCAGTTTGGTAACTTGTGATCAGGTATGCTAAGTTACTGATTTGGGTACCGGATGCAGATGCAAGAAGCGGGTGTGAGATCTTTTTTGGAGGGGAGGCGGATGCATTTGACAGCGTGTGTGTATATATACATAATATTGCTAAACATTTTATATATCAATATATATATATATATTGCTAAATATTATTAATTTTTTTATACGTTAATTTTTAAAAAATCTAAAACAATAACAAAAAGAAAAGAAAAGAACAATTTAATCATAATCAATTCACAGAGATATTCTGTGGAACTGGTGATTTTCAGCAGTGTTCAATATTTTTTCTTGGTGCCTTCAGCAGAGTTGACGAAGATGTCCTTTTACCACTCAGTGCCTGATATGCCATGTTTTTGGAGTTTTCTGGCCACAACACACAAGTCCAGCTCCGGTCATGCAGTGTTTGTGGGGTCTGTTCCGTGTTTTCCACAAACGAAGACTTTTTTTCTACCCTCATGACTTACCTGGTACATGTCTTCTGTCAAAAATGCCACATCAGCAGCAGGAGAGTTTTTTTCTTTTTTGTCGCAGGAGGGGGGTGGATGACCTGCAATTATTCAGACGGGGAGGGGACGGTGAGCACCCGCCTCCACTTCCACCCTCCAGCCAGATGCATCGGTATCCATGCAGGTATGAAGAGTAAAGCATTAGCCTAATGTGAAGTGCGGGTCGAGAAATCACCCCAACCATTACATACGGAGTAATTCCTTTATTTAGTAAAAACATATGGTGTAACCCTTTCTAAAAGGAATTCTTCCAGAAAACTTGAATGTCAGGGTGCTTTTTACTGACCATCGCATTTCAAGTTGAGCATTTTTATTGCAGTTTGATTTATTTATAGTTTTGGATCTTTAGTTATTTACATACCTAACAGGAGTGCTATGACCAGCTAGAAATTTGTTAATCAGATCAAGAAATTCATAATTGATTTCACAGGAAAATGCATCTTACATTGTCTGTTTCTCAAAGTGCCTGATCCAAGCCAATCTTGCACCATTTCTCAATATAAGCTTAGATACTATAACCATGTCATGCAGTGATTCAAACAGTTAGAAAAATGTTATGCAAATCAAGAGATTCGTAATTTATTTCAGGGACAATGCCTCATCTTCTAAGTTGCCAGTCCAGTTTGGATACCAATTTGGATTCGATCAATTTTTTTTACGGTGGGCTTGGGTTCACTCCGGGTTTGTCAATACAAATATGAAACTTAACTACTTGCAATATGCAGCTGTCATGTCCCCATTTTGGAGGCAATTTGATTTAATTAATTTAATTAATTAGGTTATCCAAAATAATGAATATTTTATGAGGATGACTAATTAATTATTTTAATTAAATAAATAAGTGGTATTAAGTTAATTATTTATAAAGTTATCAAATAAATAAATATTAAAAGGTAACTTTATATTTAATTAATTTAATAAAGTGACTTGAATTATAAAATATTTTATAAAGTCACTTAATAGATAAAATAAAATAATGTTCTAGAAGTTTCTAGAGAAAGTGGAGGAAAAAAAAAAATAGGCACCCTGGGCTTCATTCTAATCATCCAATTGTTTATTTCTCTCTTGACATCAAATTGTGATTCAGTCACATAGTCTATTGTGGAGCCAAGTGGTTCCAGATAGTCAATTGATCTTTGGGAACGAAAACTCCCTTGGATTTGCATAACTGAGGAAGTGAAATATCTTCTGAAGGGTTGCACATTTGGATGTGATACTTCAGTCACTTCAGCTAGGGCATCATTGGGCCTAAGACCATTTTTCAACATTTCAGCATTTCAAGAGGCAATTTTAGCAGGGCCGAAATTATTGGAGGTCATTTCTAGTAGGTCTGAAATTATAGGAAGCCATTTTAAAGCAGAACCGAAAAAGCAGGCCAAAAAAGCAGTGCGAAAAAGCAGGCCGAAAAAGCAAGCCAAAAAAATAGCTTCGAAAAAAAAGCGGAACGAAAAAAGCAAATCTGGAAAAAGCAAGGGGAAAAAACAGATCAAAAAAAAAAAAAAAAAAACATACAAAGCAGAAGGGGCAGCGTTGAAGGAAATTATTGCAGCCATCTACAATCAGGTTCTTCACTTCTCATTAGGCATATTTTCTGAGAAATGTAGGTTTTTAGCTGAGTACAAAATATAACTTCAGCACTTCACTATTTCACATTGTACTTGTCTTTGTTTGCCATTTGGCATTATTGGTATCAAAGGAAGGCTAGGATTTTGCAATTGAAAGAGCGTTGTAATATTTAGACTATCTATATTGCAAACCTAGAGTTGATGATCAGCTTATTAGTTTGCATTCCAATTGTTTGACAAAATATCAATTGGCTGTAAATTCTCTTTTTAGCATAAATAATGTTATAATTTTGCATACTAAGTGTTTATACTAATGACACTTGGTTGTAAGTGCATTAATGCCATCTTAGGTTGCATCCAAAATATTTGTCATAATTACTAGTTGTTGTAGCTGTATATTGCAAGTAGTTAAGTCACATATTTGTATTGAATATTGTCAAAATTAGTTGCACATTCATGTTAGGTCATTGTTTAGACAATCTGGAGTCTTTTTTGTAAGCATTCTCTTTGATGCAAACCGAAACAAGAGTCATTGCAGCAATCTGAAAAGTTATATCAGTCATATGATCCCTTGTATGCAAAGTGTTTGACAAAATTCTTCGAGCCTTCATTCAGCATTTTAAGGTCGGAATTGAGCAGGACTATTACAGTGGTATCAGAGCTTGCTTACAAAGTGTTTGACAAAATGTCAAACAACTAAAGTATAAAGATTTTTGGTGTTTGAAGAAGTCATAACCTATTGGGGTTATTACAGTGGTATCAGAGCGGTTTCCTGCCAGCTTGATTGGGTTATTTTAGATTGAATTCAATTATCAGTATGGCTTTAATAGGAGACAAGGATTTGGAAGAAAGAATGCACAATGTAAGGAAAAAATTAGATTGTCCATTTCAGCAAACAGAGGACCTTCTAAGAACTTTGGAGGAGTTGGAAACTTATTTAGGCAAGTTTGATCAGTCAAGACCCGAAGCTATGCAAACAGTTTTATCTCCAGCATTTGGTTCGTTGGTTAAGCCCCGATTATTGAGACATCATGATGAGGTAATAAGACTTACAACTCTCTCTTGCATTAGTGAAATCATGAGGATAATAGCTGGCCTTGATTCTTATGACGATCAAATTATGAGAGAGATACTTCATGCCATGGTAAAAAGCTTCGAAAAGTTGGACATCCGGGACCCTATTTCACATAGAGGGCGAAATTACTTGAAGTATTTGCGAGGTGTAGATTTGAAAATATTATGCTGGCAATAGGTTGTATTGGTGACATTCGCAGGATGTTTAATACATTTTGGAATATTATGGACAAGTTTCATCCCAGCAAGGTGTTGGCATCAATGCACTCCATCATGTTCACAATCCTGTTTGAGGAGGATGAAATTTCTAAACTTTTGGCAAAAGACTTATGGTATGTTTGGACAAAAGAGAGGAATTTGTTACCTATGGCACATACGTGGTTAAAGAGCCTGATTGATAGGCCTAAGGATCGTACCTTCCCTATGACAAGCAAAAACTTGTATGAGGAGTTTAACAGACATGCGGATTCGATACAGGGAGACATTAGCACATCTTCAGGTAATGGTTTATCTGCATCATCTTCACAGGCAGAAGGGGTTACAGATGTTGTACAGGTTGAGCCAGTTGCATCAGAAGGTGATATCACAAGCACACTGGATTGCGTGATTGACACAGATAGTGATTACAATACAATTGGGCTAGATGAAGTTACAGCAGTTGGGGATAGTGTCATGTTTGAGACTAGTAGCTCTTCACTTGGTTTGGCAAGCCAGCTGAAGACAAGGGGCAAAGATATTGTCGCGGCTTTATCTCATCATGACAGGATGCATGGATTGATTGAGAATCACATTTGGATGATTCAACTGCAAGAGAGATAGAAAGGAGTCACAACAGTTTCTTCTTGTGTTGACTTACAGGCAATTAGGGAAGGAATGGGAACGATGAAGTTGAGTTATTTACATCTTCTATCAGATCGTGACCATCTTCTTAGCCTTGTCGGAGACTATTCAGATGCCTTGAGGAGAAAGGAGGAGGAAGTTGACAAGCTTTCTCGCAAGCTTGAGGACACTCGAGCTTCTTTGGTGAATACTCCATTGGCATTACAGGACTGGAAGAGACATGGGGATAAGCATGGCATGGAGTTGAGTTTAGTTTCATCTTGCACCCCTGATACTCAGCTTTCTGCAGCACGTAAATCATATGTGGTCGTTGATAATGTTGTGAGTTCATCTTGCATTCACATCCAAGATACAAGGACAATGTCAGATAGGTATGTGGAGTTAGTTGGTATTGGTCATATTACTCAGTTGAGGAGTTTGCTTGAGTTACCAGCTGATTCTAGTTTACGGATATGGACTCGAGATTGTTTCATTGGCGTTTGGGATTCAGTTGACTAGAGATCTTTAACACTTTTTGGTAGCAGTGATTGTTTGGGTGCTATCATGGATTTGATTAGCAGATTGCACGGTGTTGTCTTTTCTTGTGCCAGCAGCTTGTCCGATGTTGGTATTAGTTTTTATACACCGGTGTTGGGCTTTGTTCATATATCCAGTCGACCATTCTTGCTGGAATGTGTTGATGATCTTTCATATTTGGCAGTGTGTACAGATGAGTCCCAGGATCATATTGGCATTGATGACATCCACGAGGATGCAGTGGGCAATTTTGAAGACTTAGTTTCCTTGGCAGTTTCTTTTGGTACAAAGGAGTTGGATAGCCGTGCTACAGTTTTTGATACTCCGTATGTTGATGCGAACTTTGGAGTTGATTCGTAGGATATGGATGGTAATACTCTAGAGACCAATAACTTTGAGGATACTCCTTTAGACAGTGCGTCAAAGGAGGTTTGTGGGAGACAGTCTACCCAATGCCATCATGTGTCTAGTCAGTTGAGAGTTAGTGAGCGAGACATTGCTATAGCTTGCCAGCATTTCGATGCTGCTCATCAGTTGTTAGCAGTTTATGGATGGGGTTCTCCTACTAGTGATGAGCAGGGAGGCAGTTATCTTCTCTTGACAGAGTTCCACTCTTTATGGGAGGCTATCCGGATTCTAAGATAGAATTATATGCAGTTGGTAGCCGACAGAGATTATCTTATGGAGTGGGGGAGTACAACATACGATGCATTATTGGCCAAGGAAGATGAGGTGAGTGAGCTTACTCAGCAGCTCGAGGTGACTTCTGAGATTCTTGAGAGTACATAGTTGGCTTTCGAGGAGTCACAGTTTCATTTGGCTAAGGTGACCATGGAGTTACAGCGACTGCAGTCTTTACCAGATTCTGTACAGTCACAAGCTGTGGTGTCTAGTGATCCGAGGATGTCCATGGTCGAGATTATCAGAGACAGTGGAGATGGGGATGCATCCATCCTTGATACTAACATTGGCATATCAGGTTCGTTCCCACTAGAGTCAGGTTCAGTTAAGTTGGGTGCTGCAGCAGATTGTTGTATGCTTGACATGGTGGTGGCCTCTAGTACAGATGGCACGGAGACTAAGGATGTTGTATCAAAGATCATGTGTGATGTTGGTGAGCCAGCAGTTGGCATGGTTCCTGCTAGTAATACTACTCCCTTGGTGATGTCTTTGGAGGTAGTAGTCAGTTCCAACATGGTTAATGATCGATTGCAGTTAGTTTCATTTGGATTGCAATCTGAGCCACTGACTGAGATTGGCGCATTCTATCGGCATTACACTGTGAGGTATGCTCATCAATTTACCTTTGATGACCATGTTGATGAAATGATGATACAGAGATGTACTTTGGTTCCTAGTGCTCGTCATCAGTTATGGGACGGTTTGACGCCTCGGGATGAGGTTGTGATAGGCATGACATGGCAATAGGTTCTGCGGTTGATAGCTTGATAATACATGACTTAGAGCAGGAGTTTGGGAGTGATGCTTCAGCGGTTGTTGTTATTGATTCTACTCCTTTGGCTATGACATCTCCTGACTTAGCTGGTGATCAGTCATAGTGGGTTGTATCACTTGTTCATGGTGAGCTGTTGACTGAGGTTGGTTCTTTTTATCAGCATTATACTGCAGGGTATGTACATCAGTTAGCATTTGATATTTGTGTTGAGGAGTTGATGGTAGGCAAATTTGGTTTGGGTTCCATTTCTTGCTGTTTATCTTGTGATGTCTTTTCACCATCAGCAGTGCATGGGAGTTATGGTTATGAGACAGTGGCCGGTGATTTGCAGAGTTGTGTTGACTGCAGGAGTTGTACAGTGTGTGGATTCTCCATACTTGGTACAGTTTCATTCAAGAGCGTTCACCATTGTTGCAGAGTTGGATTGTACATTCCGTATAGGCCAATGGGATGTGTTGATGGTATTTACTGTGTTGGCAGTTTGATTTGTCCACTTTACTTGGGTTTTGATTTTCTAAGAGTTTGTGTCTCGTGGGTTTCTGACTGTGGCAGTTGTGATTTTGGAGTTTGCTTGAGCTGTAATTGTCAGTTTGATTATGGATTCCTCTTGGTTATATTGCAAAGGATATTACAGGAGCCTGTGTTAATTGACAGTAGTATAATTCATGACGACATTTGAGATCCAAGCGGATTGAGTGGTTTATTGTTCAGCCATTGCTTGGGGACAAGCAATTTTAAGAAGGGTGAACTGTCATGTCCCCATTTTGGAGGCAATTTGATTTAATTAATTTAATTAATTAGGTTATCCAAAATAATGAATATTTTATGAGGATGACTAATTAATTATTTTAATTAAATAAATAAGTGGTATTAAGTTAATTATTTATAAAGTTATCAAATAAATAAATATTAAAAGGTAACTTTATATTTAATTAATTTAATAAAGTGACTTGAATTATAAAATATTTTATAAAGTCACTTAATAGATAAAATAAAATAATGTTCTAGAAGTTTTTGGAGAAAGTGGAGAAAAAATAAATAAATAGGCACCCCGGGCTTCATTCTAATCATCCAGTTGTTTATTTCTCTCTTGACATCAAATTGTGATTCAGTCACATAGTCTATTGTGGAGCCAAGTGGTTCCAGATAGTCAATTGATCTTTGGGAACGAAAACTCCCTTGGATTTGCATAACTGAGGAAGTGAAATATCTTCTGAAGGGTTGCACATTTGGAGGTGATACTTCAGCTA
This sequence comes from Cupressus sempervirens, assembly GCA_028749045.1. NCBI lineage: Eukaryota > Viridiplantae > Streptophyta > Pinopsida > Cupressales > Cupressaceae > Cupressus > Cupressus sempervirens. The sequence continues at coordinate 626,663,678 of CM053785.1, forward strand.
GGGCATCATTGGGCCTAAGGCCATTTTTCAGCATTTCAACATTTCAGGAGGCATTTTTAGCAGAGCCGAAATTATTGAAGGTCATTTCTAGCAGGTCTGAAATTATAGGAAGCCATTTTAAAGCAAAACCGAAAAAGCAGGCCGAAAAAGCAGTTCGAAAAAGCAGGCTGAAAAAAAAAACTAAAAAAGTAGGCCAAAAAAGCAGTCCGAAAAAGCAGTTCCGAAAAAAAAAGCAATCCGAAAAAGCAGTTCGAAAAAGCAAAATGAAAAAAGCAAAATCCGGAAAGAGCAAGTGGAAAAAGCAGATCAGAATAAATAAATTAAAAAAAAAAAAAAACAAAGCAGAAGGGGTAGCATTGAAGGAAATATTTTCACTTCTCATTTGGCATATTTTTTGAGAAATATAGGTTTTCAGCTGACTACAAAATATAGCTTCAGCACTTCACTATTTCACATTGTACTTGTCTTTGTTTGCCATTTGGCATTATTGGTATCAAAGGAAGGCTAGGATTTTGCAATTGAAAGAGCGTTGTAATTTTTAGACTATCTATATTGCAAACCTAGAGTTGATGATCAACTTATTAGTTTGCATTCCAATTGTTTGACAAAATATCAATTGGTTGTAAGTTCTCTTTTTGGCATAAATAATGTTATAATTTTGCATACTAAGTGTTTATATTAATGACACTTGGTTGTAAGTGCATTAATGCCATCTTAGGTTGCATCCAAAGTATTTGTCATAATTACTAGTTGCTGTAGCTACATATTGCAAGTAGTTAAGTCACATATTTGTATTGAATATTGTCAAAATTAGTTGCACATTCATGTTAGGTCATTGTTTAGACAATCTGGTGTCTTTTTTGTAAGCATTCTCTTTGATGCAAACCGAAACAAGAGTCATTGCAGCAATCTGAAAAGTTATATCAGTCATATGATCCCTTGTATGCAAAGTGTTTGACAGAATTCTTCGAGCCTTCAATCAGCATTTTAAGGTCGGAATTGAGCAGGACTATTACAGTGGTATCAGAGCTTGCTTACAAAGTGTTTGACGAAATGTCAAACAACTAAAGTATAAAGATTTTTGGTGTTTGAAGAAGTTATAACCTATTGGGGTTATTACATCTAAGTTGCCAGTCTAGTTTGGATACCAATTTGGATTTGATCAATTTTTTTTAGGGTGGGCTCGGGTTCACTCTGGGTTTGTCTATACAAAAACATATAAAACTAAAAATATATATACATATATGCAGCAGAAAATAATTTCATAATACACCACTATGCTGATAGTTTGGAAAATTAGATAAATGCACCACCATATATATTAATGCTCAAGCCCAAAATAATATAGTAAAATGCCAAAATACACCATCATATCAATGTTTCAGTTCAAAAATTATAATGTCAACCTTAACAATCAGCCATCACTGATAAAACATCATCGAAATTCGTCAAACATATCATCATCCTCTTGCTGTGGCAGATTAGAAGCACAAACAGCGCCCCTTGCATCAGTACCAACAATATTAGCCTTAGGAGCAGCCTCGTGATCACTAGCTAGCTCATGATCATCATCATCAACTTCACATGCACCAAGGTGGGCAATTGAATCATCTAACTCCACATGGTCTGATTCAACAGCCCACTGTTTTGCCTCCCCTTTTTTGTAGGTATTGTCTTTCAGTGTTAGAAGCCTCAAGTTTGAATGCACACAGATGAAGTTTCCTGCCTTCTTGGAATGCAGTCTATGGTGTTTTATTGAGTGGATAAAGGAGTATGTGCTCTATTTTCTCTCTGATTATGATGAATTAGCAACCTATCAAGATCTTTGTTCTAAAATTAGAGAGTTGAGAGGTACAAAAAAAAATTTAAAATATTTATTCAATATTCATCAACAAGAATTTGGAAATTAGAATCTTAAGAATTAAGAACTTGCTTCTGATAAAACTTCAATGGCAATGGATTGTAGGTGCTGGTATATTTCTCCATCAAAGTACCACCATTTATAAGCATCAGCAACTTCTTTGTCTTGAAGCACATCAACACCAAAATCATTGGTGCTTACAAAACTTGTGAATTTAGACCTCACCATAGGTTGTATGTGATTGGGAAAGAGTCTAATAAGGGCCGCCTTGTACTCATAAGCAACTACGGTTTCTTGTATCTTTCCATCCATCAAATACTATGGACACACTTGTTTTAATCCATGAATCCTGATGAACTTCAAGGAGTCGTCTAAATGTTTCACTCTTTGTCCAATAGAGTCTCATTAATTGATCTCACTTCATTTGCTTGTCTTCCCTTCAACTTTGGGCTGACTTGGACAAAATTTGATGCCTTTTTGAGGGATAAAGCATAAATGTGTTTTCACTCTACTATAAGAGTTTTGATATTCCTCCTTAAAATGGCTACAAATCCAAAGAAAATCTCCTCCACCTAGTAGTTATTGAACTATTTCTACATATGTCTGTTTACCATATTGGTAAAGAAATCAACGCATACAGACAATGGAACAGAATAGCAGAATTATACTCGCACATGCCAGAAATACATTATGCTTCATAATATCCGTAATAGTAGATGATTTAATGATTTACAATGATCCCAGACGGGATTATAAATACTATCCGCCGAACCTTCCCGAAGGAGTCCGTCGGCCACAATCATTATGTCCACTACAAACTATTTAGTCGTCGAAACACCGACGACAGTCAATCCGTCGGCTACAGAAACACCGCCGGGACCATCCAATCGGCTGACACCATCCCCCCCAACAGAAAAGTCGTCTCCTGACGACTATTACAAAATATCTGAAACAAATTAACAAACAAAATACATTAACAGAGTGACTACAACAAAAAATCTGCTTCTGTCACATCACTTCCACATTCATCCCGTTACATCTGTAGCCTCTGCTAACACAATACTGTCTCCTCGAGCTGACCTTGATAGCCACCCGTGCTGCTTTCTCTGCTTCCAACACTGGGTCCACTGAGCTAAGTGTCGTGGCACTGCCTCCAACTGGATGATTAGCTCCTCCCGAGCTCTCTACGCATCCACCAAGACAGCCTCCCGGCCAACACCTACTCCCAGTACCTCTGGTACACAGAATGTCCATGCCTGTAGCAACTTCAACTCTTCTCAACTGGTCAGACTCCCACGACTAATATCCGTCATGACTGGAGGTCCAGGGGACAACGCCCCCGACGGGGTCCTGGGGCAGCGCCCCAAGTGCGCTCCCTGCCAAGACCAAATTAGCACTTCGAAACCCACACAAAACTGCACAGAACACACCATTTCTGTCATTTTCTGCCGATTCTACACTCTTTCTGGCAACCACAGATGCTTCCCCTTTCCTTTGGCATCATCTACTACTCATTCCAAACAACTTGAATCTGTCATCGTTTTTTTTTTTTTTTTTTTTTTTTTTTTTAAATTAATAGCTCCTCACTTCTGACTGCTTCCATGGCTTCCAGGCTTACACACACCTCTTTCCCCCTCCTGTATTCCAATCCTCCAACTAAAATTTTCTAGTCCGCCACACACCTTTCCCACTGCTAACTCAAACCTTCACCCAAAGCCAAAGCTGTCGCTTGCTAGATTGACGACATGCACATGCTCCCTTCTAGCGTGCGTTCCGTATCCAAATCAAATCGTCGCCCGAGCCGAAAAATCTGTTGAAATAATAAACGCCAATCCTTCAACCTCAAAAAAAAAACCTCCTTCCCAGAAAATAAAGTTGCTTATCTCAACCCCCCACTGCAAACTGCCATCCGGCGCCAAAATAAACATAAACCATAACACCACGGGAGATTGCTTAACAGTGGCGGGAGACTGTTTTACAAGCGGCAAAAATCATTGAAAAAGAAGCACACGGAAATGAGAAACCCACAGGGTCGCAGCAAGGCCGGGCACCTCCCGCGGAAGAGGTCCGCAGAACACCTCCTGCGGACAGGTGCCTGCGGGGCACCTCCTGCAGAGGAGGTCCGCAGAACACCACTCGTGGGGCACCTCCCGCGGCCAGGTGCCCACGGAGGCCTTTTTTTTTTTCCAGAATTTTTTTTTTTTTTCAAATTTTTTTTTTTTCCAGTTTTTTTTTTTTTTCAAATTTTTTTTTTCCAGTTTTTTTTTTTTTTCAAATTTTTTTTTTTCCAGTTTTTTTTTTTTTTTGACAAAAATAAAATAAAATAGAAAGACAACACCTCAACTTTGCCTCCAGGCGTTGCCATTCTGCAACGACAACGGAGTCAACTGGCCATTCTGTGACAGCGACGAAGTCTTCCTGGCATCATATAGTTCCAATTTAAATCCGTTGACCACCGGAGGCACCTCTTGCTCGTCCAATGTCTCCAATTTTATCACCCGATTGTCACCGACCTCCCGAGTCTAATCTGGTCCAACCCATCTTGCCTTAAACCTTTCCTATTTCATTTCATCCCGACCGTCGTACTTGAGTACCAACTACCCCAGCTGAAACCTACTGAGTTTGTCATGCCACGCCTTATGTTTGTTCTGTGTTACCTCCGTCACCCACTGTGTCTGCGATCATCGCGCATCTAGCTTATTTCCTTGCTATCGGTACCCTTCAAGTAATTTTATGGTGTGATACGTTCTTTTCCTCCTGTGCGGTCCGTTCATCATGTACCGAATGGTGGGATCTTTCTTTTTTCTGGGTTTGTATTGTATGTCCTTCCCTTCTTCAACCGTAACCTCCTTTGCGTCATCTGCTTCTCTGTATTCCTCCGGACACTCATTTTCCTCCTTTTTCTCACCTTCGTCAACCCTTAGCATATTACAACTTGGAAAGAGTTCGTAGTCTTCTATTTGCCAATGGTAAAGGCCATTCACCGAGTCTAAGTCGTCGTCATTCAATCCTCCGTCTAGTCTCAATATTCCTTCTTCGCTCGGTTCCATTCTCTTCTTTCCTTTGTCGTCATTTCTTTCGTCATCACTGTCACCTTCACCTTCTGAGTCTGACGATGCTGCCTCCTCACCTACGTTTGTGTGTGCAGGTCAATTATGAATCTTTTGCCTCCGCACTCCATTGATAGGGTATTTCGTTTCCAATCATGTTTTACTTTTGCTTGCACCAACCAATCCCGTCCCAGAATAGCATCATATCCTTTTCTTTTCAATGGAATGACTACGAAATCCAATAAAAATGGTTGGGTATCAATGGTTACCGGTTGCGCTTTCAAAATTCCCAACGGTTTGATTCCATGTTGGTCTGCCGTGAGCAACTAAAATGCAGGTGGCTACAATGTCAGCTTTCCCAACTTCTTCCAAGTATCCTTTGGCAACACATTCATGCCGGACCCTCCATCAACAATTGTGTCTATCAGAACATTTTCCAAAATCCCCATCTCAACGACTGCCGGATGCCGTTCGGGTGCGAGTGCCAGCAGCATTGGGTCTGTTGTCATCACTTCTCTACTATCCCTTCCTGTGTCCTCCGTTGCTTTCGAAAACGGTGTATGATTCAGAATGGTCGTCCGTAACTGAGGCATTGTGAGAAGGAGGTCACTTATCTTGACCGGTATCTCCCTTTGTAAGATCTGTCGTACAATGTTTTGTTCTGCGAAGTTCCTTGCCAAGGTGTCGATGATGTCCTTCAACTGAGATGTCCCTGCCGACAATGCCTTTCCAATTTCCACCTGCGCTTTCCCCAATTTTCTCTTTTCCTCCGCTTGCCTTCGTGTAATTGCCAGAACCTCCTCTACATCCATGCCGACAATGATCAAGTTTACTCCAGACTTTGGACACTTGGAATCTTCGTGATCGCCGGGTCCGCACCATCTGCATAATAATTTCGGTGTGTTTGCCGCTATACAATCCCGCTCAAAATGACCCCACAAATTACATGTTCGGCATTGAACGATCGACCATCCGTTTGCATCATACTGGGTTCGACTTCGGCTACCATTATTATTGTTATTGTTTGCATTGTTGTTATTTTGCCCTCTGTTATTATTCCTGTACCCTCCGGATGTGGCACTTGCGCTATTCGTATTTCTGCTACTGCCCAACGGGGAAGCCTCCTATGTAAGAAACACCTGCGGAGATCCTCTTGTCTTCATGTTAAAGGGGCATTCTTTTGTGGAATGGCCTATGATCTGACAAATGTCACAAAATTGGTTCTTTGGACACGATCCTTTAGTATGACCGTCGGTCTTACACTCCGTGCACCACAGTTCACTGCCTTTTGGCTCCTTCTGCATATTTTTAAACTCCTTCATCATGCGAACCATATCCTTCTGTAGGGCACAAACCTTCTTGTTGCTGCCTTCGTCATCGCTGCTATCATCTCCGACAAGCTCGTCATCATCAGAATCAGAGGAGCTAGTTTTCTTCTTCTTTGTCTTCTGATCACTTTCAAGGTCCAGTGCTCTATTATACGCGTCCGCATATGGTGACGGTGGCACAATTTTCATTTTCCTCCGCAATTTCGAGCGTAGACCGTCCACGAACCATATTTTTTGCAATCCATCCACCGGCTTGCTTTCCATTTTGTTAAGTCTTTTAATCTCCTGGCGTAGACACGGACAGTTTCGTGCTTCCCCTGTTTGGTATTGAAAATCTCTGCTACAATTTCATTATCATCCCGCAAGAGTTTAAATTCCGCCAGGAACTCCTTTTTAATGTTATCCCAGCTATTTAGCTTTTGTGGATCCGTATCCGAAAACCAATCAATCGCCACACCCCATAAGGTTGCCAGAAATTGCTTGACCCATTCGTTGGCATCTGTGATTCCATTTGCCTGCCAGATCGTCTCACATGTCTTACAATGTCGAATGGGGTCGGCTGTACCATCACCCTCAAACTTCGGCAACTTTTCTTTGGGTCCCGCCATCACAACTGAATTTGGTAGAGAGGCGTTACTGGGTCCTGCAACACTGGCGCTGTTTACTCCAACACCGGAGGTCTGCACTCTCGCACCAGCGGTCTGCACTCCCACACCGGAGGTCTGAACTCCCACACCGGAGATCTGCACTCCCACATCGGCGGTCTACACTCCCACACCGGCGGACTTCTCTCCCACACCGGCGGACTGCTCTCCCACACCGAAGGTCTGCACTTCCACTCCGGCAGTGTCGACAACTGTGAAGCTTGGTGAAGAAGAAGGATCTTCTGAAGTTGTTTCCCGCGGAAGTCTATCCCGGACGAAGAGGTCACTCCACGCTCGTGCTCCCTCGGCACTGCGAGCCGTGCGAGTTGATGCTCTTTCGTCTGAATTTTCTTCCCTCGGCGAACACAAATTCAAGAACTCCTCTCGTGCTTCTTCCACCAATTCCACCCACTGTCGAGTCTCCTCCAACAATGCCTCCGCATTCCTGTTTCCGTCGGCAATCTTCTGGAATCTCCTTCGGCGGTCTGCCTGCTGTGCCAGAATTAAATGTTCTTGTGCAATACGGATTCCATCTTTTCCCTTCGCCTTATTTCGATCCTTGTTAAGCTGATTTGGCATTAATCTTCATTCCTCCCACCTTCCAGATTCATAAGGCAACGGCGCCAAATGTTTACCGTATTGGTAAAGAAATCGGCGTATACAGACAATGGAACAAAATAGCAGAATTATACTCGCACATGCCAGACATACATTATGCTTCATAATATCCGTAATAGTAGATGATTTAATGATTTACAATGATCCCAAACGGGATATAAATACTATCCACCGAACCTTCCCGAAGGAGTCCGTCGGCCACAATCATTATGTCCGCTACAAACTATTTACCCATCGGCTACAAAATACAAAACATCGACGACAGTCAATCCGTTGGCTACATAAACACCGCCGGGACCATCCAGTCGGTTGACAATGTCTATAGTGGAGAGCTCCGGTTTATTTTGAACCAAGAGTTCCTAGAGCTAGAAGCATTTGCCATTCTATGAATCTATCAACAACATACAAAGCCATAAACCAAAATGAAAAACTAAAATAAAAACTAGAGAGTTCATTTCATTTTGTTAAAAAATGCTTGGAAACGTTTAAAAACAAATGAAGTTAACAAAAACCTGCCTCTTTTGTTGAAATCTTCCTCTTCAATGTCTTTAAGGAGTTTTCAACACTTGCAACAACATAGGAATTGCTCACAAACCAGCTTAGAGCATACAACAATCACCCTTCAACACTCCTTGAGAAATGGCAAGCAAACAAGAAAGTTTACCAATGAAGGCCAAGAGTTTTCTTTTTCATTCACAAATGTGCAAATGAGATATGTTTCATCTTTTTAGTCTTTTTAGGGATCTATTTTAGGGTTGGAGAGTACACCAAAATAGACCAAAAGAAACTTTTTAAGAAATTAAAAAACTATCAAAATTTTGCTCGGGTTTGGTCATTGATGTCAAAATCATTGCAAATTTGTCAAAACTCTCCCCAAGTCTAGCAGACATAACCCACAGGCTAAATGTGGTACCCCGACACAGATCCAAGGCAGATGCAATTGGACAAAAATTTGGGCTGAACCAAACTAGAAGCCTAAGATTTCCAAGAAGAATTTGGTAACTTACCTCATCTTGCATCATCTATTTCTCGAAGTACTTGATCCAAGCCACTCATTTCTCAATATATTAGCTTAAATAATATAACCATGTTATAGGATTCACCAGGAACTCTATAGACTTGTCAACATTTGAGACAAGGCAATGCAAACAAGGCCTGCACATTTGCCCTGAAGTTTGGTAAGTTTAAAAATGTTTTGCCACGGAAAATTTGAACTCGGTTTAAAAAACAAAATCCCTCTTCTTGCATCACCTATTCTCTAACCGTTTGGTTCCTGGAAGATGACAGGAATTGGCTTTTTCAAAATCCGGATTTGAAAATTTTTGCATTTGTTTCAAAATTGGCAAAATTGAATTAGCATATCGGACTTCCAATTTTGCCTCAAAACCAGATTTTCCAACTTCCTACTAGCAAGTAGGAATTGAAAATCAAAACCTGGTTACGTTTTTTAAGGAGTGTAAAAACAATAGATTGGACTACTTTTTGAAATTTGCCTTCAACTCCAAGATTACGCATAAAAATGTGTCTTCACACACATCTTCGGAGTGAAACAAATGATTCAAGTAAAATCCCAACAATCAGAATGAAGATTTGCAAAACCTTGATTTGGCTAAACCAAGGTTTGTAGAAATCCTGGTTTTTTAAATTCCACGAACCAAACGGACCCTAAACGCAAGCAATAATTACTAAGTACAAGATCGTTCTTTTGTTAATTAGTTTTAGTAATTTTTTAACTATATTATGCAACAATTCAGTTCAATTGATAGTGAACTTCCTTACAACTTGGAATTGTAATATGCATACAAAATGCAAAGATAAATAAAAAAATAAATCTATCCAAACAGAAGCATAAGTTTTATCTAGGAATGCTCAAGATAAACAAAACCGGTCAGAAGTAGCAATATTATCTTCCCCCTTGGAATATTCAATCAATTACAAGTGTAAGAAATTCACAACATATATCGTCTATTTGTCTAATGCTCAATGGCTTTGAATACTTCCAATCACATAGTCGTGTAATTTTCTCTAAACTTCCCTCTAATTGTACTCTCAACCTTGTGTACTATGCTTTGTAATTTGATAGATTATGCTTTTCCAACCAAAGAAACATTTACTATAGAATGACTTTGAAGATCAAATCCAACTTTTTCATGTCTTCAAATAGATGCAAGACATCTCTCCCCCTACAAGGAAAGACTCTTAATTTGGCATCAAAAGAGTAAACGTTAAGTTGTTGACTTCTTTTCTAGAAAAAACCACCCCGACTAATTGACCAGAAATTTCATAACCTCCCCAACAATTGTGTAATAAAACCATTGGTTGCAAAACTAGATCAAAGATTTTTTTTCTACTCTAAAAATTAAATCTTGGTGTCTAGAAATAAGATTCCATCACATCTCCCTATTCATTCTCCAAGGCAATGCTTGTCACTAAAGTGCCTTGCAATAAAAGTTAGGGATGTTTTGTCACACTATAAAGACATAGTTTGCAGACTTGGACTCAAAAAGTAATTAGAATGCCCAAAAAAATTGAACTAGGAAAAAATCAGCAACTTAAAAAAAGCTAAAATTTCTTGAGAAAACAAATTCCTTTTGCAAAATTCAATTACAAAATCTATCACACAGAGTCTAAAACCGCAAGAAAGTGTTTTCTATTAAATTTGAATCTTCAATACAAATGGACCACAAAACCGCATTATCGTGTGAAGCTATATAGGGGATACAATACGTACTCACTAATTGATAGCTATTTTGAATTATGATGATTGTTTTGGAATATCATAATCATAAATTTCATAGTTAAGCAAGTCAAAATTATAACAATTTGCAGTCTTGTTGCTATTTGAAGTCAATTTTATCTATCTAGCATTGATTTAAGTTTAAACAATTGAGTCAAACGCGCCCAATGTAGAAAGTTTAACCGGAACACCCAAACAACAAAGGGGTCATAGGTGAGTTGGGTGTAGGCCCCCTACCACACAAAAAGCATCTTGGCAAGATCATTAGGTCAAGCCGAAGAAATATTTTTGGGACTTAGTGTCGAACAAGTTGAATAATTGAGAGGAGGGTGAAATTACTCCCACTCTTATTAAAATTTTTGATCTGTTAGTTAATACTTAACAATCAACAACCACCACTTAAGATTTGTTGGTTGAAGAATAGTAAATTACCAAAACAAAGATAAGCATGAAAACATAGAACACCAACACAGTCAACGCCAGGATTTACATAGAAAACCCAAACTAGGAAAAACCACTAGAAGCTATTTCTCATGAAATGATAAACACTAGTTAGGGTGATACTAGTTAAGGTGATTTTGTACAAGGTTAATTGCTTGAAATGCTCGCTCCAACATTAAGGGGTATTGTCAATAGGCTTCACTACTAGGGTGGCTACTACCTAGAAATACAATAAGGCTCTCTGTTAATAGAATAAGGCTTGTTGTCGATAGAATAAAGCTCACATGAAAGATAAAATAAGAACCACCACTAAGTATTGTTGTTGAGCCTCTACAATTACAGTCTACTACTATCTACACCTCCTCGAATCAGCTAAGTAACTAAGTTTGCACTTGCATCACATATAGCTCACATATAAGCAACAAGATCACATGAATTATATACACAAACTTGATTACACGGACTTGCATACCCTACTTGAAATGATACTTTATCTATACTAGATGCACACCATAGATCAATCGGCTAAAACAAATTTGAGATAGGATACACCACCTCGAGCAATACAACAATCCTCAAGCAATTCAATACAACACAACTATGGTGCCAACAGTTATGATGAATGCACTAGGAAAAGAAATTTTGGGACCAAAATCAAAACCACGTGTTGTTGGTTTGCTAACAAGTATGCGGGGGGGGAGAGAATCATTATACACTAGGTAATTTCAACTTTTCTCTTTGACCTATCTTTTAAGCATAAACAATGAAAACAATCATAGCATCACATAACATAGTATTTATCTCGTGGAAACCCAACTAGGGAGAAAACCACAGTGTGTGAGTGGATCCTCACAAAGCTTACACTCTCTTGAAGTGTACCCAATCAAGAGTTTATCTCTGTTAAAAGATTACAAGGGCACCGTTAGGTGCCAACTGGTTAAGGGCTTTAGATGAGACATGTGAAAGTCTTGCCCAATTAAGAGTAACCTGGTTAAAGGACTTCAGAACACAAGCTAATGTGTCACGCTGTTAGGGGATTCAATACAAAGAACCTGTTAGGGTCCACCCTCGACGGGATTTGTTGTTGTAGAGATTAGTAAATAGCAGAGGGGGTGATCTAATCAAAATAGCTACTACACTTAGCTCAAGCACAGAGCCCTCGATGCTCCTTGGACCTGTCTAGGACTATGCTTTGCTCTCCTTCAACTCTACGACTTAGACACAATCACTTACGTGCTTGGCATTGCTTGCTCTTGCACACTTTTCTCACTTGTGCAGTTCGGGCTCACTAGCTTCTCCTCGACACATTGTTCGTGACTTCACACTATCACACTTCTCACTCCAAGAATACACTTAGCTCAACTCTGTGGCTCCCTTGCTATTTGCTGTGCAATCTAGCCTTTTCTCTTGAAGCATCGTTCTCCTTTATAGTCTTTTCTTGTTCTTCTTCGAAACCTTAATCTATGAATTCAAAATTTGAACTCTCAAGCCTATTCCTAGCTTGTCCCCTCCTGTTATCATGTCTCGCTCTTGTCAAATGTAGCCTGTACGAACAAAAGTCCCCAATGTTCTATGACGATGATGGCTTGCATCACTGGAAAGAATTCAAATTTGGATTCTTTCGATTGTTTCTTGACATGACAATACTAGCACCATTAAATGCAACGATGAGTGCATTTCTACCTACTTCATGACGTGGCTGTTACATGCTTCTTTATGTTGACCTGACCAATCCATCCTATGTGACTACCGGTCACACGATCTTGCTTGACTACTTGGCATCTTCTTTCATGTTCTTACTCACTTAACATGACTTCATCTGAGTGGTAGTCCTTTACCATTGCCTCTGTTGGGCTTCTTCTCCTTCCTCCAATCACCCTTGTGAACTAGAGTCGCACATATAAGTTCAATGCGCTTCACCGGTCATGACTCTATACCGGTCGCCGTTCCTTCTTCGTCTTGACATCAATGACAACATAGTCATAATTGAGTGCACTAGCCACTACACCGCTCAGTCGTTAGGCTTTGGGATAGTTATGCCAACACACACACATCACACAAGATTGACCCAAAATATGATCTAATGAGAATGATGCATACCACCACCAAGGCACGAAATGGTAAGACAATGCTCAACCAATGCTAAAACACATCGCCCAGTACAAAAGCTATCAGTGAAAGATAATCAATATGCAACCAACTGATACACCAAGTTGTCGTTACACATCCACTGACACACCAAAGTTTGAGAGAAGATGTTGACATCAATGGCAAACATCAACCTCACATTCTAACAATCTCCCCATTTGTCATTGATGGAAAAATTCATCAATAACAAAGCATAGAAAGAAGATCACCAGAATCAATACCAAAACACCAAAATTCTCCCCCTTCGACAACAATGACAAAGGGCCAAAAAAAAAAACTACTATTCCCCTTACTGACACGCACTGCTCCCCGTGAAAGGAAGCACACTAACATTGACCCAAAAAGATATAGATGTGCAAAACCACTAGACCAATGCGCATACCAGTGCTCACCAATTAGCACCAAGAAGGGACAAAATGCCCAACTTCCCTCTAAGATACTTGAAAGTATCCTTAGACAAAGGTTTTGTGAATATATCTCTGATGTGTTCCTTTGTTCGTACATACACTAGGTTAACTTCTCCAACCTCAACCTTTTCTCTAATAAAGTGATATCTAATACCAATTGTTTTGTTCTACAATGCACTACATGATTCCTTGATATACAGATAACACTACCATTATCACATAGGATAGGAAATAGATCAAAAAAAATTGATTCCTATGTTCTTCGAAGATTCATGCATCCTTAATACCTATGAAAAACATGAGGATGTTGCAATATATTCTAATTCAACAATTGAAAGAATTATAGAGCCCTCCTTGCTTGACCAAGCAACTAACCGAAAGCCAAGAAAGAAGGCTCCCCCACTAGTACTCTTTGAATCATCCCAAGATCCTTCCCAATCAGTATCTGTGTATGTTGTCACTATGAAATTTGATACTTTTGGATACCATAACTAATAATCTTCGGTCCCTTTCAAGTATCTGAAGATCCTCTTCACCACCATAACATGTGATTCTTTTAGTTCTTGCTGAAATTTGGTTGCCAAACATACTGCATACATGATATCTGGTCTAGATGCAGTCAGGTACAACAAACCTCCAATCACTGATCTATACTTGCATGTTTTCAATAAGTCATCATCCTTAGTCAACTTGCAATCGGTAACAATAGGGGTGCTTATTGGCTTTGAGTTTTCTAAGTCAAACTTTTTTAACAATTCCTTACATACTTGGATTGAGAGATAAAGATACCTTTGATGTTCTAATTCACTTGCAATCTAAGAAAGAAATTCATTTCACTCATCATAGACATCTCAAATTCCTTCTGCATATCTTCAACAAGTTTCTTACACGGATCATCTTTGCCATTGAAGATGATATCATCCACATTGACCACAACAATCAAAATTATGTCAGGATCTACTTTGAAGTACAGATTGTTGTATGTCCAACTTTTCTATAATCCTTGACCAATCAAATATTTATCCAGCCTACGGTACCAGGCTCTAGGTGTCTGTTTCACTCATCAAAAAAAATTTATGGAAGTTTTGTTAATTAACTTAAGCCTCTATGAATTCATTTACTCATCAATTTGTTGACAGGGCTAAGGGAATTGCCTTATTTCCTAACCAGTTTTGAATTTCCACATAGAAGAATGATCATTTATTGGATGTAAGAGCCTAATGCCCATGAAATGATCATGTCTTAACATGTAAGATGTCAAACAAACACAAATTTGCAGGAAAGTGTGAAGAGTTTGGTGATCACCATGATGAACATGTGTTTGAAGAAACACATTTTGGTTGGTAGTCTATAGCAGTAGCATATCTAGCCATTGGAGGCCTATATGTTATGATTGGAAGTGGACTTATATGCCTAGGAGAAGGTGAATCCATCGTTGGTTGGTGGAGATTTGAGTGGTAAGGGCGAGATTGAAGAAGCCCTAGATTTAGTGAGGGTTTGAAGACAAAATTGGGGTTTTTGGTGTCAAAAAGCCTATAGGAGCAAATTGATTGCAGATCCCCTAATTGAGACCTATTCAACACTCTGTACAAAGTGGCAAGGTTGGGTATTAAGTTTCAAAGGGGGTTTCTTTGTAAAACTGGCCTTATTTAGGCCTTAAATCTGTCACAGCCAGCAATCAAAGTAAGTTGGTCCAAAACAATGTGGTTTTGCAGTTTGTGACCACAAAATGTTGGTAACAGCACGAAACTTTTCCAAGCTAATTTCACGTTTCTCTAAGCTTGAATTTGATATTTAATTGTTTAATGTTGATCAATTGATCCATTTCAATTCGAATATCAAATTCTTTTACTAAAGGTCTTCGTCAAGTCTTTTTCATTTTGTTTTCTATCGAGCCTTTGCTTGATTTTTGAAGCCTTCACAATCTGTTCTTTGCTTTTGAATTTTCTTTTGCTTCTTTTTAGTCCTTTGGTTTTTCTTATGTCATATCTTTCAATTTCCCCTTCGATTTGGTCCAACCTAGAGGTCAATCGGAGTTGTCATTCAAAAGTTATGCCCATTTTAGTGCCTCAAAAGTGGACATTTTAGGTGCAACAACACGAATTAAAAATATGATGTTACATTTTTATTTTGACATTCACTTTTTGAAAATATAATATTATATTCACTTTTTGTTATGTTTTTAAAGTTACTTTTACTTTAAATTTGTAACGATTCGGTCCAATCTAGAGGTCAATCGGAGTTGTCAATCAAAAGTTATGCCCATTTTAGCGCCTCAAAAGTAGACATTTTAAGTGCAACAGCACAAATTAAAAATATGATGTTACATTTTCATTTTGACATTCACTTTTTGAAAATATAACATTATATTCACTTTTTGTTATGTTTTTTAAGTTATTTTTGCTTTAAATTTATAACTTAAAGTGACTATAGTGCACTTTATGTTATAATTTTAAGTTTAGTTACTTTTTAATTTTTCACTTGAAGTAACTATATAACTATATAGTTACATTTTAAATTTTTTGTTTTAAAATCAAACACTTATTTAAATGTCACTTTAAAATGATGTTTATGTATTATTATTGAATAATATGATAAATGAATATTATTTTTGACCCATTTGATGACATTTTTATAATTTTAAGTGAAATACATGACTAAAAGGCTTCAAAAGTGGAATTTTTATGTGCAATTGCATGTAAAAACTATAAAAAGTATAAACTTTTCATGTCATTACATATAAAACTGACTTTTGAGGATACTTTTCATGCCGTTACATCAAAAGCTCATGAAACTGGACCTTTTTGATGCAATGACATGAAAAATAGAGTTTTTATGCTTAAACATCAAAAAGGTGAGACACTTTAAAACATGCATATGACCTCAAAAGGTCTGATTTTGCCCATGAGCATGTTTTAAAACATGTAATGCACTCCAAAAAGTGTCATTTTGCATGGAGACATATTTTAAAATGTGTTATGCTCATTGAAAAGTCCGATTTTGAGAAGAAAATGTGTTCTTGCTACTCAAAAATCCGATTTTGGCCATAACTCAAGATTTTCTTCATGGATTTGAATGAAATCTTTTGCATTCAAGGCGTTTTTGCTTGGTGATCATTTTGCTTCAATCAAAAATGAGTTTAATGTGCTGAAAACCGTTTTTGCGAGTTCATATCTAGGGCATGTTTTTGTTAAAAATTCCAAAAAAAATTCATTTTTGCCCAACATTTTTGCATGGAGATAAATCGTTTTGCCCTTATTGAGTGATTACATTGCATCTTGATTCATATTTTGTTGTTTAAACACCAAAACGTTTTATTTGGAAATCCATGGTGAAACACGTTTTTTTTTTCTAAAAACACCTCATGTGCTTGAATCTTTAAAAACGTTGGAAGTTGGAGGGTGTTTAGGGCACGTTTTCGCATTTTGCAACAAATTCTCCTTGTTTTCTGCCCTCTCTCATTCGAATTTGTAAGGTTGGAAAAGGTCTCACCATTTTTGAAAAAAAATTCAAACAAAAGAGCATCTTTTTCCTTCATATTTGGCATGTAAGTGGACTTCTTCCTTCTTGTAATTTAATTCATGCTTATCTTTGCTAATTTTATGCATGAAATTATTAGATGGTTGCCATTTGTGAAGATCTTTGCCATGGAAAGTGCATTTTCACTTTAAATATGAAGTTTTCTTTCATTTTCATGTTTTTGGTTCTTTCCCAAGTCCCAATTTTGAATTTGAGCTTTGAAGTGCATTGCATCTTGGCATGTTTGAGTTATTTTCCTAAGGTATGTTGTTTCTTTTGCATTTTGTGTTTTGCGTTTGTTTGCTGGTTTTTCTCCACTTGGAGAAGTTACAAGTTTTTTCCCAAAAATTTGTTTTTGTTTCATTTCATGCGAAAGCATCATCATCATTCACATTCCATTTCCAGGTCACGACATTTCATCTTTCACTCAACGAAATGCGATTACATTTTTCCATATCATTCGCCATTTGCATATGCATGTAATCCCATTTTCTACTTCCATTTTCACCCACTCACTTTTTGCTTCCATTCGCATGACACGATTACACAAAATGTTTTACATGTAATTGCATCCAGAAGGTCCGATTTTGATTAAAAGTCACATTTTGGAAAGTCAAAAAATGTCATTTTCACTTCCCATGTACTTTGACTTCTCCTTTTCACTAAAAGTGACTACAAAACTCATCATCTGACCTCTATTTTTCATTTTCATCTCTTCATATGCATTTGCGCTTACATGAGTAAATACATGTTTCCGCATCTTTCCATGCTTTACATCTTGACCTTCATTCGCACATACGTGTAAAGTGTATCTTTTACTCGCATTTGCATCTCATCTCACCCTCTACCTCCCGTTACATGTTGCATTTACACATACTCATTTTTCATACAATAACATCTTGAAAGCTAAGTCACTTTGTAAAAGTCACCAATCTCCATTTGCATGCATTCCCATGCACCAAGCACTTGAAGTTAAAGGTGTTGATGGAAAGTTGTTCCGAGTGTACATTCGGACATCGTCAAGAAAGTTTTCAAAGTGTCAAAGAATCTAGTTTGTGTTGATCTATAAAGGAGAATTCACGACAACTTGAGCAAGAAAAGATGGATCACATCAAGTTTCCAGTACAAAATAGAGAAACTTTCAATCCTATGATCATCTAGGAGTGCATCGTCAAGTACAAGGCCCTTTAGGATTGTTTTCTTCTCTTCCATCTTCTTCTTCTTCTTTCATGTTTGTAGTTGGAGAGGATGCATTGCATGAAGATGTGTAATTACATGTAATGTGAATTACATGCATGTAAAAGGATGTAATGTGAGTTGCATGTAACCTTTTATTTTCTTCTATAGTTAGACTAGGTCAAAGTTGGTTGAGTTGCTCCCACTTTTTCCTCCACCTTTTTTTCAACTCCCATGCCTATATAAAGGAGTACCCCTTCATTGTAAAATCATCATTATCTTTATGCAAGAAAACTCTAGAGAAATTGTGCCAGCATAACTTTGTTTGTGTATGCACTATTTTGAGAGAAAGTGAATACAAAGGAACATTTGAGACTTAACTTTGATTAAATGAGATTGTTATTTGTGTGAATTGTAAGCTTTGTCTATAATTCATCCAAGTTGTCTTTGATATTGTCTTGTGTTATTGGTAATTGTTCTAGTGAATTGAATAGAAAAGAGTTACAAAACAACTAGAGCCAGAGCTGACCAGGAGCAATTGTGAAAGTGTATAGCTAGAAGCTTTGTCTATAGCTTATATTTTCTTCTTAATTCGCAAAATAGTTAAGTATTATTACTTCAAGGAGTTTTTTTGCTCTAATTGTAAAGTTTTTTCCATATAAAAGTACAACCTAACTTAGAGCCAAACCGGTACATTTTAGCTAGCCTTTGAGTTAGTAAAAGTTTATCGGTATCACTATTTCCAGCTCTTGATAGAAGTGTAGTTAGAGATTCACCTTGCCCATTATTCGCTCTACGAGTAAGTGGATCCTTTCTTGAAAGTTAAGAACGGATATTGGTAACACCCTGTTTATAAAATCTCTCGACTTCTTGCTTACTTTGAATTGATCTAAGGAACGGTAAGAAGGGGGAGTTTTCCCTTTAAGTTAGGAGAGACTCTGTCTCACATGCTGTGGCTGGTCATCCTATTTTGTGACTAGATTTTTACCCAAGACTATTGGTTGCAAAATATCCACCCAACAAACAAGATACGCTGAGTTTTTGGTATGTTGGAGAAGGGGCAAATGGGCATCTCACTCTGTATTTTGTTTTAGAGGTCATTTGGGAAAACTCGAAGAATACATTAATTTTCAGCCGCTGGAGGCCTAATTGCTACTAGGCCTAATCAATCAGCATTTTGGGTGTGCCTAGAAGATGGACATTTGGTAAGTTATGATCTTAGAAACCCTAGTTGGACACTTGGGAGGATAAAAACTTAGTTTAGCCTATTGACTCATTTTGATGCATAAAAGAGTATTGAGCAATTTGCAACCTTGCAAAGTATTTGACAATTTGTCATAAGGAGTTAAATCCTTGCCACTGGTTCTGCATCAGACACGCCACCTCCTGATGTACAGTTTAACAGTACCTTCTGTAGCTGCCATTGAGAGACGAAAAGCATGATAGTACTGTTGAGGATGTCTCCACGCTCAATGAGCAGGATCTGATGAAGATCCAAGCTTCTTTATTCTGTTTCTTAATTATTTTTCTCTGTAATATTTTATTTATTTTAACACAGACATGGATGTGTTTTTGCCATTTGACATTTGGACATCAAATACACAATATTGATACAAGGTATTGATACACATTATCAATTTTGAAACTTGAATGTGCCAATTTTGAGCTTTGTCTCTAACATCTAGATATGAAATCAAGTTTAATATGTGATGTTATTATAAACTGTGTAGATAGATAAATGTATTGTTCTGTAAGCCAATATTGTTATGTTAATCCTTGTTATCATTCGGTAGTGATGTAATGAACATGGTTTCAGTTGTTAACAATTGTGTTGACCAACAACTGTAAATCTTGTCACTCAAACAACAACTATTATGACAAAATAAGGCACAATGTGCATCAAGTCTTCCCTGTTCTAAGCAATCTGTATTGAACACTATCCATAAGTGAAACTTTGATGTAACGAGGAATCTAATTATGTTTTGTTTGTTTCAGTATCTAATTTAACTATTGATTTGCAAGAACAGAGCATCCAAAAATAAGTGTCAATCTAAAGGAACAATGGGTTTGTTTGCATCAGTTTGGTCTCAAAGCATCCAAAGATATGCTAGAAGAGAATTTGTAGGATAGCCTTACTTAGTATTGAAGATAGTACTAAAGAGCTCAGAGGAGAGCTGTGGCTATTACAATGGATGTAGAGGTGGAGCTACTACATGATGTGACAAAGAGGATAATTATTGGAAAGAAAAAATAAACAAAGAATGAGGAAAAACAAACAAAAGAAGAGTGACACAAGCTGGAAAATTCGGAGTTTGAGTTGGAGGAATTATGGTAGGTTTTCAGACAGTAAAACAATAAGAAATTAAGCAAACCCAAAATAATTAGAAGCAGATAAAAAGAAAGTTGAAGCAAAGGCACTCAAGCGTTGTGAGAAGACAGAAGATATCGGTGGCAATAAGTACTCAACTTGTGAGAAAGAGATGTCTTCAAAGAGAAAAGACATCAAGTCTATGATTGGACAAGGGATAAAATCATATGGACAAGAAAAGATTAAATCCCTTAGGAAGTCAATAGAGGAACTAGCGGATGGAAGTACCTTAAATGTACTCTGCAAAGAGTTTGAGAGAGAGAAAGGTTAATATTAGGGACTTTGTTTCTGATAAAGTTTTAAGTTATGAAGAAGAGTAAATCTGCATTACCAGAGCATAAATTAGATAAGATAAAGCAACTAAATGGATAAAGATGTTGAGTTATGATACCTAGATCAAGGTGAAAGTATTGATAATCACCGTGGAAAAGGATAAGTTTTGGAAGACTCCAATGAAGAGGAATCAACCTCACTAGAGATCACCCAAGATATTCTAGCTGTAGAAGCAGTTCGTGTTAGAGATAAGGCAGCAGCAAGGAACCAGATTGAAGAAAATTTCGTCATGGAAGGCTAAAAGGAGCCCAAGCTTGCTGAGAATGAAGCTAGTTGGTGTGGAGAAGAATTCCTTCTGAAAGACTGTGACATTATGGAGGATGAATGTCAAGGGTGTCATATTGTGTGCATGCAGGAAGCTAATAAGTCATGGGTAGTAGTGTGAATGAAAAAGGGTACAAGGAGCCCAAGCTTGCTGAGAATGAAGCTAGTTGGTGTGGAGAAGAATTTCTTCTGAAAGACTATGACATTATGGAGGATGAATGTCAAGGGTGTCATATTGTATGCATGCAGGAAGCTAATAAGGCAACAAAAAACAGTTAAAGAAGAAAATGCGATCTTGATGATCAGTTATAAATTTATAGGGGAATAAGCAATGGAAAAGATACAAGCTGCAAGGGAGAACTAGAAAGGATGCTGGAGTGGCATAGTTCAAATAAGGAAGAAACATTTATGGAATTTTTTATTACCTAGATTTCTGTTTTATTTTGTTTGTCTGCAGGTGCAATAGAGGTCAAGAAGGCACAAGAGGAAGCTTTCCAAGGTCGAGTGAATTGAGTATCTGAAGACCTCACAAGGACTAGTGAAGTAGAGTTATAACTTTCTAAAACTCTTATAAATGATGAAGCTACTATAAAATTTGATGCCGCAGTAAGGACAACAGAAGGGTGGTGGAATGAAAGCTAGCTTAGAGGCAGCCATGAGAAGAATGAGTAATCAACTTGGTACCCAATACATACAGAAAAATATTAAAAGAAGAGTAAAGGAGCTGCAGTTAGGCCTAAATGATTAGTTTAGAAGTCCAACAACATGTGGAATGATTGACAAGAAAAGCCAAAGTTGGCTTTCAGTGAAGGAGAACAGACAGAGTTGGGTCTAGACCCTGAGCCCAACTAGAAACTGAAACGCACATACAAAGAAAGCAGAACATGAAATGAGAAAACACTGTCAACACATGCAGTCAAGGGAATATGAGTGATGGTGTTCTTTTCTTCAAATCTGAACACATTACATATTGAGATAGTCTAATTCCCTTTCCTTTTTCAGATCCCAACTGGAAACTGAAATGCATAAACAAACAAAGCAGAATATGAAATGAGAAAACACTGCCAACACATGCGGTCCAAGGAATATGAGTGATGGCGTTCTTTCCTTCAAATTAAAAAACACATTACATGTTGATATAGTCTATTCCCTTTCCTTTTTCATTTACTATCCCCTACACTTCCTACTCCAAAGTTCAAAGAAACAGCCAGAAAGAGCACTAACAAGCAGCACTCTCCTAAGGCAACTCTACTGTTTTAACACAGCTAACTACCCAAAATGGTTGGTTTACAAGTCTAACAACAGGTGGACAAGTGATGAGAAAAGCCAAAGTTGGCTTTCGTTGGTGGAGAGCAGGTAGAGTTGGGTCTAGACTTTAAGCCCAACTGGAAACTGAATGCATAAACAAACAAAGCAGAGTATGAAATAAGAAAACACTGTCAACACATGCAGTCAAAGCAATACGAGTGATGGTGTTCTTTTCTTCAAATTAAAAAAACACATTACATACTATATTCCCTGTTCCTTTTTCATTCCCTATCCCCTAAACTGCCTACTCCAAAGTTCAAAGAAGTAGCCAAAAAAAACATCAAACAGGCAGCATTCTTCTAATACAACTCTACTGTATAAACAAAAGTAAAGGTTTGGTTTAGAAGTCCAACAACAGGTGAGATAAAAGAGAAGAAAAGCCAAAGTTGGCTTTTGGCAGAGGGGAAGAGGTAGTGTTGAGTCTAGACTCCAAGCCCAGCTGAAGACTGAAGCTCATAAACAATTAAAGCAGACTATGAAATGAGAACACACTATCAACAGATGCGGTCAAAGGAATATGGGTGATGGTCTTCTTTTCTTCAAACTAAAAAACATGTTACACATAGTATATTCCCTTTTCCTTTTCGATTCCCAATCCCCTAAGCTTCCTACTCCGAAGTTTGAACAAACAGACAAAAAAAGCATCAAACAAGCAGCACTCTCTTAGTACAACTCAATTGTTTTAACACAACTAAACTACCCTACAATTGACACTTTTTTCCTTTCCCTGAAAAGACAAGGTAAGTTCTAACTACTAGTATAATTAGAAAAAGTAACACTTGATTTGGAGGTGCATCTTTTTGGGACACTAATGTTTTTAAGCTAATTTTGGAATACCTTGTGGAAAATATTGCATAGTAGGTTGCAAGCATATCACCCCCATATTGATAGTCAAACACAGGTGGTAAATAAGGTCCTAGGAAACTTACTGAGATGTTTGGATGGTGACAACCCTGTACAATAGGATCCAGTCTTATGCCAAAGGAAATTTGCCTAAAACTTCCAGCAATAACAAATCTATATGTGAATCGACATTTCAGATCATGCATGATGTAATTATTGAAAGAACTATAGACTTGATCTACCAATAGGTCTACAAGACAGCCAAGATGCTGCATATTTTCTAAAGAGCATTCCAAAGATACATCAACAAGTTTGACACAAATTGCAAGTAATGAATGAGCAACATAAGAAAAATGATGATTTGCTAAGGAGAGAAAAAAAATCCTCCAAGAAGGGGAAATGATCATGGTTGCGCAAGAAGAGCTATCTTCAAGGTGCTTATAACAAGCTAAAGCCCAAGTAAATTATGCATTGCAAAATTATGAAAACAAATGAAAATGGTTATCTGGCTGCCTTTCCTAATCATTTGGACATCAATCATATTTTTACTATGGCCAATCTTTATTTACATTCTAATAGGACAAACAATGATCAGCATGACAACGGACAACAACAGGACCAAGCAAACTGCCAAAGAAGCAAAAATAACAAAATGACCATGAGTTGGACACACAATTGGCTGCTGCAAGGTTCAATTCATTTTTTTAATTGGGAATGCCAATTAGATTCTACAATACCTAAATCATGACGGCCAACTTGCTAAAATAAAACAGAACAACCTATATGACTCTGAACTAGGAAGTTTGGAAAATTAAAACAAGAGGTGGATGACATGACACTAAATATCTTAGTTACTGGTTCGAAATATGGGTTCGAAGAACCAGTTTGCCGGTACGACAAAATTTTGGAAAGGGTTTTGGGTTCGTTCGTACAAAAACAAGTAAAAATTATAAAAAATTATATATATACATATTGATGAAGCCTAGAAGCATAGAGTATCATAAAATCATATGATTTAATCATTTAAACAACAAAAACACCATTAGCATAAACTTTAAACATGTAAGTTGTAATTATAGCATCATGAATCAAGCTCATACCATCATATATTCCAATTTTTAAGTTCAACATTAAAGATTCAAAACATTAAAACTAAATCACGATCCATGAATCATAACACAGCAAGTTCAAGTATCATTGTTTCAAGCTCAAGTTTCGACTAATCATTATGTATTAAATTTTAATATTCATCATATTCATTTTCTTTTTCTTCTACTCCTCCTAGTCCTCCCACATTAGTTGACTCAGCAATAGAGCTACGGCCAAAATAACCTATTTACATTCACTTTGTAGGGCTGCGGAACTCAAAAAAATATCAAATATGTTCTAAAAACCACTTAAAAGCTGCCCTTTGCTGGAAATTCGCCCGGGTTCGATGTAAATTTGAACTAGGCTCATCAAATTCACCTGGGTTTGAATTTCATACTTGTAGGTTCGAACCACCCCACGCAAAATGGAACCCTAACCGAATTTTGGTTGAACTAGACCAAGACCCCCAAACTATTTCGGACCTAGACGTGGTTCTGAGGGCAACCTAGTGAACCTAGGTAACTAAGCTAAATATAGAAGTAAACTGCAGTGTTGGCATAGTGGAGAAATCAAGGGGGATTGTTTGTCCTACACAAAGTTTACAAATGTCATGTTCCCTTCTTCAAATAGGATTAAATAATAATTAAATTTAAAATATAAGAGAATAACTCTTAAAATTTAGTTAATTAAAACATAAGGTCAAAAGGCATGAATGGAAAACTTGTGTCTCCATCAAACATGAGATATACAAGGGAGAGATGAGAACTTCATTTGAAGGTAGGGAGACAAAAGGAGAGAGGAAGGAAGAAAGAAGTTAAGAATCAAGTAAGAATTAAAGGAAGAGAAAAAAAGAAATGAGATGAAATAAGAAAGTGACTCCTTCAAAGGGCAATAGTTGTGAAGGGTTGTGACACTTTTAAAGATTGACAATTATGAAGGGTTGTAACTCTTTTCAAACGGCAGAAATGATGAAGGGTTGTGAGTTGTGACTCTTTCAAAGGGTGGTATTAAGAAAGGTTGTAATTGTTTCAAAGGGCATAAAGGATGAAGGGTTGTGACTCTCTCAAAAGGTGGTGATTGTGAAGGGTGTGGTAAAGAGGTGTGACTCTCCATCTCATTGGCAGATGTAAAAGGCACAAGGATTCATTTGAAGACGACATCCAAGGGAGATGAATTTAGAGAATTATTTATTATTCTAAAAAGCAACAATGAAAAGTGATGACTCAAATCTTATGAAAGGTGGTAACACCAAGGAAGTAAAAAGGAGAACTAATTCCAAGTATTAAAGGATTACATATCAAACATCACTCATGAATCGAGCCATCACTAAACCCTCATGATATCAATCAATCAGCAAGATCAAGCAAGCAATCATCACTTCACCTTGGGATCAAGGAACCGAAAAATTCGGCAATCAAGCATCAATCTATTAAATCAACAATCACCTAATCATCCATCAAACATCAATTGGAAATCGAGCAAACAGACCAACAATCAATTATTCTATCAAGTCATTCAATCTATAATAATCATACAATCATCGAACAAATCAGGACTGTCATGTCCGCGATCTGACAGCAGAACCATGTTATCAAGTTGTCTTACAAATGTAAGACTTCACAATTTCAGTAATCGATTGGTGAAACGAGAATTAGGTTGCTCCCAAATCGGTTGGCGAAACAAGAATAACTTGTTAAATTTATGTTAGGGAAAGGTGCCTTCATGAAGAGGCATCACCAAACAAACAAAGAGACACCGGTGCTTGAAGAAAAGGGTAACCACCTAAAAGACACAATCCTCCAGCAATATTAAAGGATATTTTAAGAGGAAAGAAGGTATCATCCAAAATCATTAAAAGGAGAAAAGACAATAAGAAAGAACAGCTGATAAACTCAGACCTGCAATCTGGGTATGGATATTATAGGGCACATACAGTGCATTAGAAATATGCTTATGACTATCTTTAGTGAATTATCTATGCAGTTCTGAATCATGATACTATGTAATTATTCATTTACTGAATATTTACAATTATAATTTAATTATATTGCATTGCAATCTGAGAATATTATATTATAATATTTGCTGCATACTATATGTACTTTCTAACTGTTGTAATCAGCCATTATAAGGAAATGGAGGGATTAGAGACTGGAGATAATAGTGACAACATCACCTTCTAAGCATGCCACCGCATCATCATATGTGAGTAAGCTTAATTACCGATTCGGCATATGAATCTGATTCGGGCACATGAATCGGATTCGTAGATTCGTGATTTTTTATTTTTCCCATTATATAAATTTATTCCAAGTTTGGCCTATGGGTCCTTGGGGATTTATGACGGATTCATGTGGGTTCGTGATGGATTTGTGAGGATCCACGTAGATTC
The DNA here is from genome assembly GCA_028749045.1 of Cupressus sempervirens. NCBI lineage: Eukaryota > Viridiplantae > Streptophyta > Pinopsida > Cupressales > Cupressaceae > Cupressus > Cupressus sempervirens. Next base: position 626,690,204 of record CM053785.1, read on the forward strand.
GTGACAGATTCGTGCAGGATCCTTGTTTTGGACTGTGGATTCGTCTAGATTTGCAGTCCGCAGATCCAGGCGGATCCACTGTCCAAAACAAGGATCCTGCCTGAATCTGGACGAATCTTGGCATGAATCCAGATCCGAATCTGAATCCAAGCTCCTGGGCACGAATCCAGTAACTAAGTGAGCAAAGAGTCCCATGGCCCAAAGAGGGACCAAGGGGACAGCCTTTGGCTTAGGAAGTAGGGACTATCAGGGCACTCCCATTGTGAAACTCCTCATAGCCTCTATCATGGTGAATGAAAGCATGAAGATGCTCAATCATTTGAGGCAAGGTAGAAGTAACAAGATCAAAGGGTAATGGCAATAGGGCACTACATTAGGCCACCTCATGTGGATGGCATGGGCCACATGAAGCGAAGAAAGATGATGTATCTGCTCATGGGCCAAGGGTAGGGAGTAACAAGGATACCGCATCAAGTCAACCTACTTTATTACTCCTATGATTAAGACATCTTAATTCTGAGTCAATTAATCTATTTATTTAATCTGCATTTCCAATATGCTTATTTCTAACTCAAGAACGTGTACTTATAAATTATATTTATAAATGATCCCTTGCTTGCAAGATCTCAATCAAAGCAAAAAAGTATCTCCAAAACCCTACTAGCTTTAAATAATTATGATTGAGGGCAGAAGTTGGGTACTCATAACAAAGGGGACGTTGCAACAAGCTCACTTACTGAATACCCGAAGAGAGTATTTGCATGATTGGTTGGGCAAGTATTTACAACATTTACTCGCAGCATATTGAGTTCAAGTTTTCAGCAAGTTTTAGCACCAAACTCAAGAAAGTTCTCAATGAGCCCATGCCAAAACTCATTGGATGTCGTAAAAACGTGGAAAGTATACTGAAAAAGCTTCTTTTTAAACCCCAAACTCACACATCTTTCTCACACGGCATTTTTGCATACTTTGAGCGTCCTTAAGCAAATTGGTGAGGATTTGAAAAATTTTAATTCCCGAATTAGTTTTTTCTTTTTTTTTTCCTTTCAATCATCCAAATTTGTTCTAGATTACAGTTTAGTGTGCGATAATTTAATTTACAAAAAATTGGTGAGGATTTGAAAAATTTTAATTCCCGAATTAGTTTTTTCTTTGTTTTTTCCTTTCAATCATCCAAATTTGTTCTAGATTACAATTTAGTGTGCGATAATTAGTTTTTTCTTTGTTTTTTCCTTTCAACCATCCAAATTTGTTCTAGATTACAATTTAGTGTGCAATAATTTAATTTACAAAAAATTGCTGACTTATGTTATTTTATTAATGAAATTGCTGACTTGTGCTGTTTCTTTAATGAAATTGCTGGGTTTTTTATTCTTGAAGAAAGGGTTTGACATTAGAGTCAAAAAACGTTATTTTGGTCAAATCAATGAATGAAATTGCCAATCAACTGCCATGTCAGTCTAAAATGCATCTTACATATGTATTTTATTTTATCTTTTGTGTTTGAGTCAGTATTTCAATGAATATAAACATGTTGTAAGTTAAAGAGGATGGAATCCAACTTCGCATTAGATTCAGCATTAGCTAGTGGAAGCTATAACCCTACTTGGAACTATGCTATAGTGAAACCAACATCATGGAGTGTGATTTGTTTCTTACGATTAAAAAAGCTTAATGGAGGCAACAACTACCTCAAATAATATATTGCTACAATGCCCAAACATAGGAGAGGCAAAATGAGAGATGCAAGCAATCCTTGCATTGTTGGACTAGAAGAAAATATTGAGGGTGAGGTCACAAGCAACCATACCAACAACCATTAATACTGACATGTCAACAGAAACAAATGTAGATATGTCTAACATGGAGGAGTCTAGCCGTGGTCCAAGTATGCAAGACTCGTCCACTCATCCAGTTTGAGCATACCCCAATAATAGGCTTTTTCGTACCTTAAAGCATACCTAGAGCACAACCTTTATTGCAAGGTAAAAGGTAGAACAAGAAGGTGCACCAAGAGGCAACTAAGATGTGTACAAAGTTCTAGTTTTACAATAAGATTCCATTCCATGTGGCAGATATCCAATACTAGCAGAATTTGGTAGTATTGACCATTGCAAGGAAAGGGTATACATTGTCCACTCTAAAAGACTTTATAGAGAAGTTGCTCCAAGATGTTGCAAATGCAAAGATAACTGTAGAAGAACAAAAGAGGATGTGACAAAAGTTTGAATGTGTCATTTTTTCAAATGGGTGGATGGATGAAGAGAAGAGAAGGACACATCAAATTTTTCATAGTTTCGAATGGTGACATGGTTTCTCTGAAGTTAGGATGCCTCTACCAAAATAAAGACTGCAGCAAGACTTTGAGCCTAATGTTGAAAGATGTTGTCTTAGATGTAAACATAGAAAATGTGTTCAAGTTTGTCGGTAGTAATGCAGCAACACGCGTGTGGCTAGGAATTGCTTCAAAAGAAACATTTGTCACTCTTTTAGACTGCTTATGAAGCACATTACCTTGAACTTTTACTCAAAGACATAGGAAAAATTGATTGATTGAGACTAGTCGTAAAGAATGAGCATCACAAAATATCTTTATAATCACCCTTGGCTTCTCAACTTATGCGATAACACACCAAGCAGAATAAGCTTGTCTGACCAGATGTCAAAAGGCTTGCAAATAACTTCCTAACATTGCAAAGCATTACTAGCCTGTTGCTACTATTTTAACAGATATTTGTAAATCAGGCATGGTTGGACTCAAAATAATAAAAAAGGTCAATAGAGAATGGACCACAAAAACGATATTTGATAACATCTTTACAAAAAGAGCTGCAAAAATCATCAAGATCACTTCAAACTTCAATTTAAGTTTCAGATTTAATACTCACATTTTAAAAGTATTCATGTTCAATGTAGTTTTACAACTTATATTTGTTCCTATGTAGATATCAGAATCTGTGGTGATGGTTTTGCACTTGGAAGAAGGGGATTAAAGCATAATGGAATACATTTATGAGGTCATACATATGACCAAAGAGGACATCCAAAACTATTACCATGGGGATAGAGATAGATTTGATCCCATTTGAGATATCATTAATTGGAGGTGAAAAAATTAATTCCACCAATCCATTCATGTGTAGAGACATGGTTGGACTCAAAATAATAATAAAAGGTCAATAGAAAATGGACCACAAAAACGATATTTGATAACATTTTTACAAAAAGAGCTGCAAAAATCATCAAGATCACTTCAAACTTCAATTTAAGTTTCAGATTTAATCATTTACTCACATTTTAAAAGTATTCATGTTCATTGTAGTTTACAACTTAAATTTGTTCCTATGTAGATATCAGAATCTGTGGTGATGGTTTTGCACTTAGAAGAAGGGGATTAAAACATAATGGAATACATTTATGAGGTCATACATATGACCAAAGAGGACATCCAAAACTATTACCATGGGGATAGAGATAGATTTGATCCCATTTGAGATATCATTAATTGGAGGTGAAAAAATTAATTCCACCAATCCATTCATGTGTAGAGACACATTGCAAAGCATCAACTGCTTTTTGCTATCATCAAAGAAATTGTTTATAAATCAAGCAGGATGGACTCAACATATTCAAAGAAGGTTGATGGAGAGAACATCACAAAAAGAGTTTTTTTTTATAACATATTTGAAAACAGAGTTGCAAAGATCATAAAGCTTACTTCAAAATTCAACTTAAATTTCAAATTGAATCATTTATTTTTATTTTTAATAATTGTTAATTTTCATTGTAGATTTACAGCTTTAATTTGTCTGTTTGTGGATGTCAAAATCTTTGGTGAGAGTTTTGCCCTTGGTAGATGGGGATCAAGACCCAATGGGATACATTTATAAGGCCACATATAAGACCAAAGAGATCAAAGAGGCCATCCAAAACTACTATAATGGGGATAAAGATAGATTCTATCCCATTTGGGAGATCATTGGTTGAAGGTGAAAAAATTAACTTCACCAACTCATTCATACACAAGTGCACCACCTCAACCCGAAAATCTTCTACACTGAGAGGATGACACCCAAGGTTAAGATGGTGACATCATTGTATCAAAGCTAGAAAATTATAAGCAGAATAGAGGAAGGCTCTTTTTCTTGACGTTTGATCTCAAGTAGAGATCCATCTAGACACCAATAACAAAAATTAGAGCCTTTACTTCGTTGCACCCACTTTTGTTCTCCACTTGTTAAAGCAAATGAACCTTAGATGTCGAGTTAAAAGTGGTATTCATCTGATTATCTTATGATGATTCTAGGTCTAGTTTTCCTTAGGCTAGGAGGTCTTTATCGGGTTTTCCTCATCTACTTTCTCTTCTGGTGAACCAGGTGGGTTATCCTAAATTCATGTCTCTTAATGGGTAAGTTTTAGTACCTAACCCAATAAAGATCATATTTTACTCACTCACAACATAATGCATTTCCTCAAAGATGAAATTCAAATTCCCAATCTTCATATTGCAACTCCTACGGGAAATTCCAATCTGCCTTCTCCTCGGCGGGTTTTGGCCCATGAAGGTAGATTTTCCGACACAGGCAAAAGAGTATCAAAGAATGATAGTGGAAATCAGGTATCAATGATTGCATGGTCGTGACTTGTTCCTAGTTTGAAGGTTCCTAAGTTGCAATGGTGCACAGAGCATAGAATGATAGTCAAGGCTAATGATCGCAACATCACAAGGTGTTAATGTTAACTCTTAAAGAAGGTTGCGAAGGTGCGAGAGACAGCAGCAGTTAAGTTCAACAATTATCGCACGATTGCAAGCTAGAAGGCATTCAAGATGTTTCAGGTTGCAAAGGTGGTGATAAAGAGCCAAAACAATCAAAATTAAAAGATCGCACTGTTGCACGGTTAAGCCATGAGTGAATATTTCAAGTTGCGAAGCTGCAAAATGAAATAATAATTAGTGACCACAACATCGCAGATAGTAATGTAGTTAAAGGATTTTAAGTTGCCAAGCTGCGAACAATAACCCAAGATAGTCATCACATTATCGCATGGGTCAAAAGTATTGTATGATGGACGGTTCCGAGGAAGTGACAAGGTAAAGATGAAAGGGTTGCCATGTTTAAATCGTGATTGTTGATAGGAGATCGACGGCGAAGATTCAACCTTGTTGTGACTATTAGGATACGAATTATATAGTTTTGGCACCAGAGTGACTGTTACAGATCAGAAAGGAATATGAACCATTTTGAGGGTTTCTAACCATTTCTGCTTTCTTTCTCTAATGTATTGGATCGTAATTGATGACTATTGGATTTCTGAGCGATTCAAGTTCTATGTTAATGTAATTGATGAATCTATAATTGGCCAGGATTCCTAAGAGGGGGCCTAGATATGTAATTTCCTAAGTTAATGAAAAGGTCGGCAAATCTTGGTGTGAAATACTCTTTGTTACAGAGACAAGAAGGAAAGTGTTTGATACCATTGATTTACTGTATGTTAGTTTGTGTATTTCTTTCAAGTTCGATTAGAAATCTGAAGACAAACAAAGTTTTGTTTCTCAATTTGTTAAGTTTCTCGGATCCTTGCTGCAAATGTACTAAGCATTGCCTATAATTAGGTATATATTTTCCATATGCAACATCCTCTCATTTATATTGAGCATTCAATAAACAAATAATTAATAATACAAACTTAATTATGTTATATATATATATATATATATATATATATATATATATATATATATATATATATATATATATATAAGCTTATATCTCACATAATATTATATCTCATATATAATTATATGAATAACCATAGAGTTATCCGACTAAAGCTACCAAACATTAACACTCCCTCTTAGCAAGGGAGGATAAACACAAGACAAATATTACACCATTGGTAATTTCTCAGAAGTTTTCCATCATTAATATCGCATACGATATCAAAAGTATTGATCTCCAGAATATCAACATACGATATTCATCAATTACTCAAAAACAAAGTTTAGATATCACATTTGATAGCAAGACTATTGGCCTCCCAGAATATCAATGATATTCACCACTTACTCAAAATGTTTTAGATATCATAATACAAGTTGATTGTAAGATCGTCACCTTACAACAACTTCTCCCAAATACAAGTGATGATCATTTGGAAGTCGTCACTTCCTCATGATATACAAAGGGGATAGGCCCATATAAATGTCACATGGTCACAGTCCTCTTGACTGTGACAACATTTATTTATTTTTTATTTAACATTAGAAAAATCATCTTAGCATGGTCTACTCCCTCTTAATTAATAAGATCGGGTTCACTAAAGATTAACCAAATAGCATCCTCAGTCTTCTCCCTCTGAATCTTAATCTCCCTCTTTTTCTTGCAAGAACATTCTCAGAGGAAAAGATCAAGGCAAATAGCTCTTCTAAATAAAATTAAGGGAGACTAATTATGCTTTAATAAACATATATGCATAATAATAATTGAATCAATTCCTTAATATAGAAATTACCTCTAGTTTTGAGATTAAATCATTTCTATATTAACAATTATTTGATGAGATTCATAACATTCCTATATATATATATATATATATATATATAGAATGACATATTTTATTTGTACAAGGTAAGGTGTATATGCATATAATCGCATGTACATTATATGCAATTATAGTATACTCTTAACACTAGAAAGAACAAGTTGTAATCACATTAGGTAGACATCATATTATCACTATATAGTTAGACTAAATTCTATCCTTATAATTATATTTCATAACAACATTACAAGTTATTATTACCAACTCCGTAATTATAATACCAACTACATTTTACAACTAAGAGTTGTTAGTAAATTTTATATGTCCCTTCCTTATATATATTTGTTCCTATTATCATTTCTAATAATATCTTATAACATATATTATATTACTAATATATAAATCATCATACCTCTTTCCATTGACGGTGGGACCCTGACATGTATAACCTGTACTTACCCTGATGAGTTGCCAGATCTCAGGTCACAATTTCTCTTTTCATTCATTCCTCTGCCATAGTAAATTTGACCGACGAATTCTCTTATCTTTCTGTGGACCGTGGGTGACTAAGGACCCTGACTCACCATATGGTGGTTCCTTTTCCATGTAGTCGTTCTCCTTACCAATTTTATACTCACATCAATGACCTATCAAAGAGAATCCTTTAACTGACTTTTGGAGGGTGAGTAGAACCGATTCAACGTCTTTTCTCATTGTCTCCCATTAGCATATACACATCTATACATGTGCGTTCTTCCTATGCAGTCTATTATTGGTATTGATCAGAGTGTATTGATCTTTGTCTATTTATTCATAATCGCTTGCCTCTATAGTAATTTTAGAAGGATATGACATTGTGGGATATGGGCCCTGCCTCACTCCTATTTCATTTCCAATGTTTTCTCCTTATGGCAATATATGAAGTGACAAGCCTATTCAAATTCACTTATTTCATTATAAAATAAATTCTCATAACAAATGATTTATTGAGAAGTATTGCAGATTCTTGATTTGAACATTGCCACCGACAGATGATAAAGATTGCTCCATCGAAATGCTTTCCCAAGAGCATTGCCAATCTCCCATAGTTGTTGGAGAATACCCACGGTATCTACTTCTCTATTCTTGGTAGTCATTATTTGTACATCTTCTTCACTTTTTCTACAACAGATTAAAACATGGAGTCATCAGTTGAAATCTTCGTGCTACAGCCACTCTGAATGTTGGTTTCCATGAGAAAAGATGTGGCAACATAATCTGATGCATCTCTAGTGGTGATATACTTCTGATACATAATCTGATGCATGCTCCTCAGGCACATCAATAACGGATACAATTTTTTTTCCTTCACTTGCCAACCTCTTGATTGCAAAACTTTAGTGTTTTCTACCCTTACACTGATTCCAGATATTTGTTCCTGCTCTAATACCATGTTAAGTTTCTCAAATCCTTGCTGCAAATGTACTAAGCATTGCCTGTAATTAGGTATATATTTTCCATATGCAACATCCTCTCATTTATATTGAGCATGGGTGAATAAACAAATAATTAATAATGCAAACTTAATTATGTTATATATATATATATATATATATATATATAAAAGCTTATATCTCACATAATATTATATCTCATATATTATTATATGAATAACCATAGAGTTATCCGACTGAAGCTACCAAACATTAACACAATTAAACGAACTAACAAGTAATCAAAGAATTGCTAAGGTTAAAAGAAATATGTCAGTTGTGATGTGCAAATCATAGTTTTGCATCTTAGCTTCATATCATTTCATCCTACATTTTATTCATATTACAAGTTTTCACAATTGCATTATCGATTACACGGATTCATAAGATGTGTGAATTTCTGGAATTGATCCCATCCCAAGACCAATCCATTACCTGAGTTAGTCCTGCCTTGGCCTAATTGGGTTTGCCTCTTCTATTCTCTAGTCAAGAACATACCATAGTAGAATTAGAAATAAACAAATTTTTTGAAAATCATATACAAGGGCGTTGTACTATAATTCAGAGGGAAATTAGTCATCAAATGACATTTTTCCAACTGTTGTATTAAATTGTTCTTCACACATTTGGGCGCTTTGAGAGTTATTATAAGAAAGAACAATCTGTTTACCAACATACTTACATCTTACAAGTTACATTAAAAATTAATATTGCTTACTTAACAAACTTCTGGTTATCTTATTGTTGGTTCTTAGCAGAGATTAAAGTGAATACAACCTAAATCTTCAAAGTATCCCTTTGAATTTTGCTTCAGTCCATCCACATGAAAAAAGTGCATTAAGCTGAGTCAGCAATTCCTCAATGACCTAACTTTTGCACAATACACATAATTAGGCTTCACACAGAAAAGGTGGACACATCTACTCAAAAGATTATAGATATGGCGATAATGATCCTACCCGATTTTTATGTTAATTAAAAATGCTATTGATTTTTTTGAAAAGCTTGTCAATTTGATTGTGATGAAAAAAATAGTCTACCTAGAGTTACACAATTAAATTCATAAGCTTCCAAATATTCAATATTATGGATTGTGGAAATCTAATTTATCTATTAAAAAATATTGCTGATTTAGGGGAGCAAGATATGCAGGGTGCAGAAGCAGCAGAAGTAGGAGATTTGGAACGGGGGACATCATTAAACATGACATCTAACAAAAGGCAGAGGATTATTTACTACCAGCTAGTACCAAGGTGGCATCACATGCATGTAATTCTAGACCCAATGCGAAGCTGCAGCTAAGCGCAAGGGTTCTGCAATGCAATTCATGATGACAATTTTCAAAGACAATCATCATATATTTATAATAATTATCAGCTGGCTACTGTATTCACACATAGATGCTCTATCTGTACTTAAATCTATTAGAAAACACTCCCGCAACATTTTATAGACCTGATTGACACATTTTGTAACTGTAATTGCATTTATTTTAAAAAATTCAAATATTAACTTGTTGAAATTTGCCTAAACTCTTGTGGGGTTGGAAAATTTTGGTCCACCAAGACCAGTTTTTTAACTATAGTTCTCATAATAGCAAGTTCTTTGTAATTGCCTTGTTTTAAGTGAAAAAAAGAGCCGTCTAATGGATAAAGCTAGCTGTTTTAGATCTTAAAGAGCTGGATTAGAAAGCAAAATTCTTACTGCTAACCTTTTTGATGTAGGTAGGCATACATTTAGTTAGGTTAAACTACATATAAATGGTTTGATGGAGGGTTCAGATCTGGGAGGCAGCCCAACAGGGGTACAAAGCCTGCGAGCTACCAACCACCGAAGGCCACCACAGAGATGTTTTTAGCAACCCGATACAGGCACACTTGTGCCTGAAACCTCTATGGCTTAGAGCCAAGGACTGAGGGTTATCCACACCGCCAAAATCGCTGGGGGCACATTCCCAGCCTCATCCCTTACAATGTTGGAGCCTTCCACTCGGCAAGACTTGATTCCTGGTGGGCTCATTGACAATTGGTTAATTTTGAAATACAGAACTTTTAACTTAATCTATATATAGATGATTATTTTTAAAAAACAGAAGATCTATGGTCGGTTAAGGATTATTATTTGGGCTGCGTGTCTTTTATACTTTGCTCTTTTTCAATGCTGAGTTTGATTGGTTATATAGAGCGACTTAAAAATTTGTAGAACAGAAAATAGAGGTTTATCTGCAATGTCCGCACCCCTTCCTTTCAGAGCCCCATACTTGAAATCCATTCTATTTTCCTATTCAAATACAGATCACCATTTACCCATGCTAATCTTCACATTGAAATGTCACTCTTGGAATAGTTAACCTGCCTTTATATCCACTCTGTTATCCTTCTCAAACAGGGTACTTAACAATTTCCTATTCAACTGTTACCCGAATATTTTTGTAGCTATTTCTAGGCACCCGAATTTCTGGATCACGACTTTCTTGTTTTCACATAGGAGGCTATGTAGAACCTTGAAATAAAGTTCAACAGGAGGATGAACTAAACTAACCTAATCCCAGACAATTAGTTAACCAACGGGCAAATTCATTAGAAAACACAGAAAACAAGAAGTAAACTAGTGCGCATGACCAAAACAAACCAACCCACCTGTGAGGAAAAGTGAGGTTGTTAGTCAAGGGGATAGAGACGAGGTGCCTCCGCGCATCCACACCAGCCTTTTGCATGGCACCACCGACATCGACGGCCTTGCCCACGCCAACACCCACCTTGCCATTCCTATCACCAACCACTACAACAGCCCTCATTCGACTGTACCTCCCACCCTTCACCACTTTTGTCACCCTCTTCATCTGCACCACCACTTCCTCAAAGTTGTCCTTTATACTCTCTACATTTCTAGCCCCCCTGGAATCGAATCTAACATCCATCTCATCCACGTCATTGCCCAGCACACTGACTCCACTGTATGCGGGGCCATATATAGACTCGTAGGCTTTAGCAATTTCTAGTTCTGACTCTTCCATTACATCATCTAAGAATGTACTTACAAATGGGGCACCTTCTGGTTTTTCTACCTCCTCCTCCACCCCACCCTCTTCTTCTTTCTCAAATCCACCTTCTTCTTCTTGTGATTCTTCTGGTGTTTCTTCTTTTCCTTCGAATGAAAAGTATGCCATTGTTCTTGTCACTGGAATTGGACATTTGCTTTGAAAGGACACTTTTGCTTTGGGTAACGAAACAGAGCATTTTGAAGTGGGTGTGGACGATAATCTGGTGCAACCGGTGTTCGAGATTAATAGAGTGGAAAATTTAGAACAAATGGAGGCCGTAGCCATGGTCAAGCTCCCCGCAATCGTCCTTCTGGATAAGGGGCTGTGTTCCTAACGCAAGCGAATGCTGCAATAAAAATCCGAGGTTGTAGTTGCTTTCTGTAGTCTGTAAACTCAATTTTCATCTCCATTACCGATTATAAAATTTAATTTTCTGAAGGGTGTGCAAAATAATTCATTCATTATTTTTCTTGAATTTGTAAAGTTTTTATTTCTTCTTCCATTGCATGTCATCGGTGAAGCGATCCTGAAGCCAATAATAGAAAGCAGATTTTTTTTAATTAGTTGCATTTTTATTATATTTCTAAGGATGTCATAATTATATAATTTAAATTTTTAATTGAATTTAATTTATTTTTAAATTTTTTATTGTTATTATGTTAAATTTTGTATTTTAGATAAATACGGACTCATTTTTAAAAGTATTAGCTTATTGGTCTAAGTTGTCTAGTTTTTTGTTCTAAACTTGAACTACTTGTAGTATTTAGTTCACTCTTGAGTGAATCACCTACTTTTAAGATTACAAATATAGGATAATGTACATCGATGTGTTCAATTAAAGAGATTTTGAATTGCATCTAGACTTATATTTAAAGTTATCATCTTATGTCAGTTTCATCATGTAATGCCCCGCCAGGGAGCCCAAAAGAAATTAACCTAAAGTTTCACTAAGTTTGTCAAACTTTTTTTTTTTAGATAATAAACAACAACTTATATGATATAGCAGAAGCAATAACAACAAGAGATAAAATAGCGAAAGCAACAACTCACATACATACAACCATCATGAACAGATTACATCTCTTAAGGTTTCGTGACATTGAATCACATTTCAATTTAATTAATACTAAATCCAATACACAACATAACCACATCAAAGAATAATCACAAGTACAAATCCATTTAAACAATATACAAAGTATATAAGATGTCACCTGACAATAATCAGAAATGCTTAATCATCTGATGTACAAGTCACAGGGTATGATAAGCTCAAAGAATATAAAAAATATATAAAATACATCATCTCATATGATCTATGAAAAATGCAATATAGTATAAAAAGATATAACCATCCAACAGAAATATAAGATTAGAAAGAAAGGAACATCTGCACAAACACATCCAGCAATGCCATCCAACAGTCAGATCTTATGGTATAAGAAAAATGCACTACCACCCGACCTCGTGGATCCTAAATGACCCACTCCCACAACATTGAGGAGATAAACTGAAGTCCCATATGGATATCAAAACACATCATAACCAACATCTAGGTTCAAGGAATCACCTAAAAGCAAACTATCTCAAAGAATACGAAGACACAAGTATCATCTAATCCCAGAGGCAACAAGAAATGTAGGAAATCTACTATGTAAGTGGGCAAGTGTCATTGCATGAGCCAACTCTAAGGTTACCTTGGCAGCCTCGCTGGACTTTGGCCCCCTAGTGTCTCTATACGGCATTGATATCCTTTTGTATAGACAAGGCATAATAACAAGTCAACTCTAAGGTTACCCGAGCAGCCTCACAAGACTCCGGCCCCCTAGTGACTTTATGTAGCACCATATCTTATTAATTTATTTAAAACCCATTTAATGAAATGTTATCACTTATTAAAATAACCTACAATGGGTTACTCAAGCAACCACTTAGGGCTCTAGCCTCCATTGCAAGCCACTTCCCAACATGACATATAGCTAACCTACCCTAAGCTTAGCAAAAGTAGATCTCATAATATCATAAAATATACATCAGTTCTTAAACAAGCAACTAGAAAGCATTGAAATATCACTGATCAAAATCATAGATTTCACCAATATAATCATCCTAATAGGACTGATCCAAAATCAAGTACACATATACCAACCCATGACATCACCAAAAACAAATCACATAATCACCTTAGTCCTATACAAGCAATTGGGAAGAAATCCAAAGCTAACTGATCTACGACTCAAAGGTTACACCAAAAAAGTCACATCATTCACTTTAGTTCTACACAAGAGAAACTAGAAAGCACAAAAAAACATATGATCAAACTCATCACAAAACACACATTACACATCACCATGGTCGAGTATAAAAGATCATGTACATAACATCATCACAGAACAAAAAGTCTAAGCCTCTGGTAAACATCTTGAGTGTTCAAAGTACTAAGTCAAACCTGAAACCCATAATAGTAAACCACACATCACACAAAGCACATGTAAAAGTAACTTTCACAATTCATTAGGTTTTGAGAGCACAAAAGTTCAATTTTCACTAAGGTTTCAAGTTTCCAAGTATTACATATTTGCTAAATTTCTCCAGTCCACATGAGTCTCAACACTCAATAAATCATAAAAAGTTGTTTAAATATAGTTTTCATAGTTCAATTAGTTTCCATAACACAAGATTCGATATACAAGTAGCACTTTAGTTTCCGTCTTATCAAAGTATGTTAACTACTAAGGTTTTCGAATAATATAATTTCCCTGGTGTTGATTCACTAACGTTTTTGAACTCACAAGAATAATAGATTCAAAAAATCTTATTTAAAAGTCAATTTAAATATGGCATTGAACTGTCAACCAAAACCCAAGTTTACTAGATTTCTCATTTCACAAAATAATAATCATCTAGTTAAAGTGTCATTAGATTTAAAATAAATAATTCAAAAATAATCTTATTGGTTTAAAACAAAAACCATCCCCAAACTTGTCATTTAAAACTAGCATATAATCTAAATTCATAATAACAAAATTAATTAATTGGTATTATTAAGCCTTAAATATAATAATAATTTTAATTAATTAATAACAATTAAAACATTGTTTTGATTAAGTAAAAATAGGTTGTAAAGGACCTGAAACCTTTACAACAGCAGAGTTCTAGAGAGAAGCGGGAGAAAAAAACAACAGAGAAAAGAAACCAAGAACAAACATGAAACAGACCTCAAACAACAAAAGGAGGTCAGAGAGGACAAGTGCTGGAAAAGATAGCAAAAGTTCAATAAAGGAACATCAACCGACCAACTAAGGAGTATTGATCAGATTCACAGCCTAGTCCACTAGAGAATGCATGGTTTCAGCAGCAGCTTTCACCTCATCTTTCCTACTGGTTTCCTCGATCTTCTTTGAATGGGCCCAAGTACACATACTAGGTCCTTGAGAATCAACCTCCAGGGGAGAATCCTGGCCTTTATCTACCTCATTCTTCTTCAAGAAATTTGTTACTTTATCCCCCATTTGCTTAAGCTACATATCCATGTTGCCTAGCCTGGTTTCAAGTTTAGACACCTTCCCTTGGATACTGTTAATGTCCTTGTCCATAACCCTCTGCTTAGCTTCTAACATAGGAATCTTATGGATAAGATTTTTCACTTCTTCAGCATTTCCTATGACCTCCGAGAGCTTATCAATATGTTGTCCTAAGGTTCTTTCCCCTCTGGTCGTTTTGGTAAATTGCTCCATTTCCTTGCTCAGCAAAAACATTTTATGCTTTAAGATGCCAATGTCTTTCTGAATAGAACTAGGGTTGCCAAACAAGACTTTAGGAGACCCTAGCCCACTGCCTGCATAATCACCCCCATCAGATTTAGACCCTTGCTCATCATCCTCAGCATAGTTAGAATCCTATTTAACCTTTTTAACATTTTTATTATCTTATCGCCACACAGACTTCCTTTTCTTCCCCAAGCATTGAGCTAGAGGCTCATCATCAGAAAGAGGAGAGGCCCTCTCATTATGACAACCCTTGCCCTTACCTTTGTTGCCTCCCCTATTTTTGATGTGCTCTCTGACAATTTCTTCAACAAAATCATCCTCCCTCTCCCGGTCAGAGTCCTCCTTCTTAGAATTCTTTTTCCTTTTCTTATTGCTACCACCCAAACCTCTTTTTGGGCTCGGTAGACCTCCTTCGGTCTCGTCTTGCGTATCAGAGTCGTAGCCCTTGTCTTGAATGCTCCCTTCAGCGTCTTGATCTCCCCCTTTAAAGTTACTAGGTTTCAGGATTTTTTTAGATTTGAGCACATTCATGATCAAAACCATAAGCCCTTCATGGCAGACATGTTCTCCAGTTGGGTCATGTTGAATGGCTTGGGTAGAGATGGCAAGAGAATGCAGCAGGTAGGAAGGAAAATTCACCCTAATATTATGGCAAAAATGGTTTTCCAACACAAAGTGGTAACGATACAACTTTGTGTATCTACCATCCAAAGTCAAATATTCCATAATGACAAAGAAAACAAACCACCACGGATGAGACACAGAAGCCGAATTGAAGTAAGAATTACCTATCTTAACCAAGCAATTTCTTTCCTATTCAGTCTCGACAAAGTCATCAATTGCCTTTTCTAATAACTTCCTTTCCCTATAGGAATTCATCTCGTCCAAATCCAAACCAATAGCCTCTGTGATGCTATCTTCCATAACCTCCATCCTTTGATTCTCGACCAAAATCAAGCCATCCTTCAAAGATTTTACAAAGTGGTGCGTGATTGTGGGGTTATTTCCTTTAAGTCTCTCCATGTAATCGATAAAATTGCCATGCCTGAGGATATCCCAAACCTCTGTTTTGTTCTTCCATTCCGCACAAGTGGGCAGTTCAACGCATTTCCTCTTTCCCCCCATTATCTCTACAACACAAGCACTGGTATGCTCACACTGAAAAACCCCAAACACTCTACAATCAGAAGCACTAGTTTGCTCACACTGAAAAATCCCAAACACTTTGTGCTCACCAAAACCTAAACACAAATAGAAAGAAGTAACCCATAATCTATGCAAGTTACCCACATTTCCAAAAATAATTGCCTACCTCACTTCGAAGAAGTTAAAATCATAATTCCTTGATAGCATCATTATTAAGAGATTTTTGTTGGGATATCCATTTGTCATGCTTCACATGTTCGCGGCCATCAACAAGTAAAGTGTCATATGAATCCCATATGATTTTTTGATCATTACAACACGCCACATTTGAAGCCCAATCGGCTAAGCCATTTGCTTCCCTATAATTATGGGATATAATGCAATTTTGAAATGAATTAATAATATGGCCTACCTTAGAAATAATATTGCTTATAGTCCATGAAGGTGGGTAAATTTTCTTTAAGCAGTTTATGATATTAAGGGAATCACCTTCAATCCAAATGGTCTTCAAATTCAAATCTTTGGCAAAAATAAGACCATAAAGAGCAGCAAAGCCTTCCACCACGTGATTGATTTGACACCCTAAAGGTATTGCCATACCACCAACAAAATCACCATTAGAATTTCTAATCACCGCTCCACAACCCGCAATGCCCGAGTTCCCTTTCGAGGCCCCATCAAAATTCAACTTGAACCAGTTGGTTGGAGGATAATCCCATCTAGTGCTTTCCCTTGGGTTAGGATCCTTTGTGTTCAATATCAAACTCCTAATATTCCAATTATTAATCACCCCCACATCCCATTCATTAGAAGGTTGATGTACCTTACCACAAATTTTGATCTTTTCATGCGGCAGGACCTTGATTTTATGAAAAACCTGAATAGGATTGGATTCCACCCCTCTGAATATCCTTTCATTGTGTTCTTTCCAAACACCCCAACAAAGATAAGGAAGTATAAAATCCCACAATTTAGTAATCAGAGGGTTCTTAGAAGGAGTTTTCCAAGAAGAAAAGAACAGTTGGATTGTAGCATGAGGGACCCAGTCCATGTTCATTAAACTCCAAATTATATCCCAAACCTTATTAGTAAAGGAACAATGGAGCATAATGTGATCCATTGATTCCTCATCATTCTTACAAAGAACGCATCGATTAACAATGAAAAATCCCCTCTTTTTAAGATTATCAAGAGTTAATATTTTGTTTTGCAAGAGAATCCAAAAAAAGATATTAATTTTAGGAGTCATACCTTTCACCCAAGCCATAATCGAACAAGGAACGTCATGATCCTCAAAAGAATTAGCATAAGATGACCCAATAGAATACATGCCACTAGGATCCTTTTTTCCAAATTAAAACATCCTCTTCATGATTCAAACAATAAGCATTCAAGCATTTTGCAAGCTCAGCCAAATTCAGATCCACCCTAAGAAGATTCACCCATGAATCATCCTTCTAGTAATTGCTAACCAAAGT
Source organism: Cupressus sempervirens (assembly GCA_028749045.1). Lineage (NCBI taxonomy): Eukaryota > Viridiplantae > Streptophyta > Pinopsida > Cupressales > Cupressaceae > Cupressus > Cupressus sempervirens. The sequence continues at coordinate 626,707,656 of CM053785.1, forward strand.
ACCAAACTGAGTCTTGCACTGCTCCATAAACCCATTCCACCTTAGGTCTTCACAATTAAAACATTGTTAATTTAATTAATATTACAATTTAAAAATATATACTAAAACATTTATTAATTTATAAAATTTTAATCAATTTGAAAATACCAAAAAAATATTAAAAATAATAATACAAAATTAAAATGTGTTTAGAACCTGTTAACCTGTTAATATAAACTGTCACAGCAGAGTATTGTTGCGTCAGCAATACCTGTTGTTGTTGCAGCAATAAATCATTGCCTACGTTGGAAGACGAGAGGGAGAAAGGGGGTGGGGAGATGGTGGCCCCCTCCCACCCAAATTGATTGTTATTATTATTATTTTTATAATTTTTTTTAATAAAAACATAAGACGCTTGCCCCTCCATAAAAAGCAATTTCACGGTTTTGTAATATGTGATAAGAATTATCACAGTAAATATTTTACTGTGGTAATTTGTATTACCATATTTCTTTTTAATAATTTTTTAATACATATCTGATGGGAGAAATATAGATAACCAATCAAATTTTACAACTCAAATCAAGATTTCATTTCCAAACCCTACCGAATTAAAAAAAATACCAATCTATAGAATTTGCACAATGAAAGTTTCAAATCATCAAATTGCTTATAGAGGTTTTTGAAAATGAAGAACAACCAAATTCATACACAAGGGTTTCAAATCATCAAATTGCTTACAAAGGTTTCCAAAAATGAAGAACAATCAAATTCATACACGAGGGTTTCAATCTTCATTTGGTTATAGACCTTTTTAGAAACGAAACCAATAGATTCACAACAAGGGTTTCAGATTCTCAATTCATATACAAAGGTTTCTCAAACTAAGAATGTTAAAATCACATACAAGGGTTTCAACCCAAATAAACTCTAAAAAATAATTTTTTTAAACACGAAGAAGACAAAGAAATCAAAGAACAATCAGTTGCTGCACAAACTCACAAGATCCTACCTAGATCTAATGCTAAAATAACGAATGTATAGAACACGCAAGAATTTTTCTTTTCCTTTGAAAACCCTCTTTTTAGAAATTGGCTCCTCTAAACTTGTCTATGGAGAAATGAGCTATAATCTTTAATAAAGAGTTTTTCCCAATTTAGGGCTTCAATTTTGTAATCACGCGAAAACCCTTTTCCTTTTTTATTTTATTATTTTAATTTCATGCACAAGCTTTAAGCAATTTAGTTAAAATAAACTTTATTAAATTAATGCTTTCTCTCTCTTATTAAATCATGAGACACTTTAATATAATATTTATTAGTTTAACTAATAATATTATTTAGAGTTTATTATTAAAATAAAACTCCTAAATAAATTATTATTAAATTAAATAAATATAAAACACCAAAATTAGAACTTTAATAAAATCTTTAAATTTAATTCCTTTATTTAATTAATTTCTCAATTCATTAAATATTAAATTTTATTTATAGAATTTCCAATAAAATTAAATCATTAAATTATTTTTTAATTTGATTTAATTAAAACATAAAATCATCACATACCCACAAGACTAAATACAAAAATTCAACTGAAAGCCAAAGAACATAATCAAACTGCATGGTCAAAATCACAAATTCATGTCACTTAAGCAATTTGGATGGGTAAATAACTCATATATTTGTCCTACTTTATAGGACAATTGGCTTAGGTTAGGATTTGGACTCAAGAATTATCTCCCTACTTATACCATTGAGATATAGCGATAGGGTATGCTCATCTTGGCAATTTAGGGAAGTCGATACCTAGTACTTGTAATCTACATAAAATTCACACATGTACATACTCATATATTCTAAACTAAACAAGCAATGGTAGAAAGTGGTACATCGTGTAGGTCCCAATTAGCAAGTGACTGCGACTCCCTCCCTCAAACATATCAACAACATTGATCATAAAGCAAAATAGACAAGTACACCATACACATGCAAGTATGGGGTAAGTAACCATAGAAATTGCATATAAATCATTTTTCTAACATCATAAAATAACTGAAAGTCACTAAATGAACATATCTATCATCATCAAAATAGTCCTGAAATAACTAAATAACTCATCGCATAAATCAATTGAGTATGAAGTGACATATAATCAAATCCAATAACCAAGTATTGATAATCATAAAACACAATAAAAAAATTGACTTCAAAGAATCTAACAATACAACAGAAAATTCAACTAAGGGTAGGCATTACATCCACTCCCCTTAGACTTAGGCTTACTCCTGGAAGCCTAGCAAAAATATGAAACCAAACTAGGGGTAGGCATTACACATCATCTATTTTTGGTATCTTACATTCACAAATTCAATCACTCTCAATCTAAGTAGCAACTCAATCTCAAACTTATTTTGTTGTACTCTACTCAATAATCAACATTTAGCTGCCACAAAAGAAGAATGAAGGAGAAAATTGTTAACTTTAGAGTGGGAGGTATGGAGAAGCTTGAAGAGGAGATTTTTTATTCCTCCAAGTTGAACTTATGTAATGGCAAGGAGAATAAGGAGTTGTCACATGTCTCAGCAATGGTTGTGCCCGAGTGTGTGGACCTAACAAAAGATCAATTCCCCAAAATGGTGGATAGGATGCCTTCCCCTGTTACGATCTCCTCCCCTATTAAGGCAAGTTCCATAAAGGCCACTAACCCCCTAATTGTGCAGGATACTCAGGCTCGCAGGGACAGACATCTGGGTCATTCAGATAAGGCTAGTAATGAGCTACAAGAGAGAATCCAGGCACTGGAGGAAAGAATGGGACTATTAACCAAGTTTACGATTAAAGTCACTCATTCGGTGGCTACCACTTTGTGTCTGTTGAAGGATGCCGAAGGAGACTTGCCCAAGGAGGACTCCAAGCTGATTTTTGACTTCCTAGCAGAATACAGGGTGAATGTCCTTTTGGGGAAGAAGGAGGTCAAGAAATCTAAAGGGCTCCCCCCTTCTTTTTTTTTTGCATGTTGTTAATCCGCTGGTTTACAGACTTTTTCGGTTTTAAGGCTATCAAGCCTTTATTTTTGTTAAGTGACTTCAGCTTGTTGACAAGAATTTTGTTTAAAGCCTATAATTACTTTTATAATTATAGTATAAACTTATGTTTTTGTTTTAAAAAGCATTAGGGGTTAGTTATGTTTCTAGATGGTTATCTGCTAGTAGTCGTCCAACTTGTTTGTAATGGGCCAGCCCCTTTGTTTCGACTACTTTTATTTTAAAAATATTTAGCATTCTCATTTTCTTTTTGTAAATATTTATTAATGAATCTAGTAGCCTAATTGTCATCGAGAAAGTGGAATGTCATTCCCTTTAAACATGATAGGCCTCTAACTATGCATTTTGCATCAAAAATTTTAGACATGAGTATTGTTCAACAAACATATTTATATCCTAAGATGAAATTTCATAGAAGAAAAAACTACATTAGGGAATGTCATTTTGGATTTGTGTTTTGCCAATCCTAGCATCGATAAAACTTAGTATTCATTATAGTTTCTTTATCTTTGTCATTATGTCTTGTTGGTGTAAATACATATTTACTATTTAAACTTACTGAAGTTTACTTAGGTTAATGCATTATTTTATTATTTTATTTTGTGAGACACTTGGGAGTTTATGCACCTTTTTGAGTTGTCATGTTGACAACACAAAAGTACACAACTCTTTTTTAGCACGTGGTGTCTACAACACTGGAATTTGCATCATTCGCTGAGTTGTCATGTTGACAACATAGTTATTTGCACTCCCTTTTTAGCACATGTTATCTACAACACTAATTTGCATGTTACACCCTTGCAGGCTTATCCTCTCATCATCGCACTTACTTCTGTGCTTAATGGAGGATAACCCATATCTGGTGGACATGTGTTTGGTTGTATGACTTATCATGTAGTTGATTCTGAGGCATTCTAGATGTGTCTTAGAGGCCTTTATATACAGGCACTCCTAGTGTACTCTCATGAAGGCATATTGAATGAATATATCGTCATTCTAATCATACTCTCTCTTTCTGGTCTATAGTTGTGCTTGTATTTGAGTTCTTAGTTCCTGGGTGAATTTTGCCCTAAGGCCAATTCTTATATGTTTCAATAATCAACATCAATGAAAAAGTAATTCCGAGTGAGCATGATGTCACTTTTTAGCCAATTGATTATTTTAGAATATTTTGTCTCTTAAATTTAGCATCTTTGCTCTAATTAAATGAATGATCTATTTGTTACATGTGTCTCTCAACTAGTTATTTAAACTACAAACTTTATTCTAGGATGTTCTTTTTTTATGTGATTGGTAAACTGATGTGATCTTATACCACCTAGAATTTTCCCCTAGGCGTCATTTATATATTTTTTGAGTTGCAAATCTTCAACTTCTAGATTTGATTCCCCCTTGTGCATGTATTCCCTTAGGCAAGGTTTAGCCCTTGTCTAATTTTTACTCTATATATCCTTCCTTGTGGACTTTTCAAACTAAAAGTTTATGTATCAATTGCAAATAACTCTTATTTTTTATCCTTCATTCATTTTTATGTGAAGGATGCCAATGCATTTTAATATTTAATAGACAAGAACAACATGACTTTGTATGAAAATGATGGTGTTTTAGATTTAATGGCTATATTTCATTAATGTGTGTCAAATTTCTCATCTTTAATAAAAATAAGTATTAGCACTTTCTCTTTTTGTTGGTTTTTTAAAAATTATTTAGTGAAGGATGCCAATGCATTTTAATATTTTATACACCAAATTATTTAATACACAAGAACAACATGACTTTGTATTAAAATGATGGCATTTTAGATTTAATGGCTATATTTCTTTAATGTGTTTCAAATTTCTCATCTTTAATAAAAATAAGTATTAGCACTTTCTCATTTTGTTGGTTTTTTTCATGAGAATTGTGAGAATTATACTCTTATGAGTCATAATGACAAATTGGGTCTAAGTTTAATTTATGAACAACTAGGTATCATAATTCATTTGATAATGTTGTTACATTAAATAATGACAAGAATGTCTTCCTATAAACATATAATCATTATATTTTTTAATCATTATATTTTTTTATGAATAAAAACTAATGATTCATGATTTTATAATGATTTGTCTAATAAGGAACTTGGTGATAATATGATATCTAACAATTTTACTTTGTCCTACCTTTTAGACTATAATTTCACTGTCTCAATATAGGCCATTTGGGGAGGGGATGAAAAGAGTCAATAATCAATCAATTACACCTTCTTAGCACTTCTTATCAGAATAAATCACAAGCATATACATAATGTCAATACTATCAATTATTTTCATGCCATCATTCACTTAAAATGAAGGGAACATTACTATTTTATAGGTTGATCCCCTACATGGTATTTCGATTTATTTTACAACTTATCACATTATGTAACATAAAACTTGTTTTTACATCAAGAGTTATGTCTAATATTTTATATTTAATAATTTTGTGGTTGGCATTATATTGATGGACATAATACAAGCAAGTGTAGTTAATATTAACATAAAATCAAGATGTTATAAAGAGCAACATTATTTTATCTTAAGGTATTAATAACAAAGGAAATTAATTTCTAGTGCCTCAATATTATAAAGTAGAAATAGACAGCGACAATCCTCTCAAGCATGTTCACGATGAATATATTATTATTTTTCTCAAAAACCCAAGGATATACTAGCACATTTCATGTCAATATTACATACAAACACATTAAGGTTAATGTTAATAATAAAAAAGTATTCACATGCAAGTGAGTAGCAAAAGAATGTCATGTAGTCATATGACAATGGACCCTCAAATTCTAGTAGGCATAATATAAGATATTCAAAGAGATGTCTAAGTAATTACAAAGAACACATCTTTAGTTGATTATACCCAAAGGAAATATTTACATACACGTAATTATCAATGAAATATTGTGTAACGATATGATGGTGGACCTTATAACTCTCACAAACTTAACCTTTAGAAACATAAGTAGATTAAGAAGATGAAGATGATCGAAAAAGTTACAAATACTAAAAATTAAATCATTCATTTTTATGATCATAATTAATATTTCAAAAAATAAGAGCTCTGGTAGAGCTAGAGTTCCTACCTGTTGTTTAGGAAAAATACAAATAGATGATGCATTTCACCATGGGTTGTATGTGCTTGTCTTAGGTTATCGTTAGTATTGTTGATGCATTTCACCATGCATTGTATACTTGTCTATAGGCCCTATATAATTGTCATCATTGTTTAAGAAACCATAAGATATAAGATTTTGTAAATACTAAATATTCTTCAAAATTAAAATTTATGGAATCAAAATAATTAGTTTACTTTATATTTTAGGTTAAATTAACTTAGAGTTTGCATGTTACACTTATTCTACAATTTTTTTAGGGCTGATTTTACTTTGGGTCTAGTTTGAATTAATATAGGGTTAGGGTTAAGTTAAATCAGATTGACTATTGCATTTATGACTAACCTTTAACATTTATTATGATTATTTATTATTTACAATTTAGATATTTATGATAGGATTACAAGTTTCAAGTTTTAACATTCATAGTAAGAGCTTATTTACAAAATAGGATGTAGTTTTCAACAATTTTTTATATGTGGATGACAAGATTACTATATTTTACTTTATTTTTTATTTATAGATAAAAATTTTACCAATGTTTTTAGTTTTTAAAATTTAAAACTATTTATAATGTTGACTAATATATAAAAATCTAAAATGTTTGCAACAAAATTATGATTTTGGTGACTTACATTAGCAAAACTAGGAGGGGTGTAAAGCTAGGTATACATACAACACATATTAGCAAAATTTATATTTAGCTTATATTTACAATCATCTTCAGAGTAAAAGAGATCGTGTTGGCAAGTAACATGGTTGTAATATATTTACTTGTATCTTTAGTCTATAATAGTCTTGTCCTTCAACTTTGAGTGATGAGGCTTTACATGTGATTCTAAACATTAATTAGAAAAATACACATCTAGGATTCATGGTTTGTGAAAATTACATGATTTTAATGAGTAAATTATATTTTGCTTGATTACCTTTATGAATTAAATTGTGTGTGAATTGTTAGCATCAACATTTCAAGTGAAAAAGTTAAAAGAAGATGTACATAAGAATTTTAAGAACTATTCTCTTTTACAAAGTATTAAAAAATTTCTATACTTAGTCATATTCTATTCCTCATTAAACATATTCCTTAATCCAACTAAAAAATACTATCTTTCTTAATATAATTGTTTAATTTACAATTTTTTTAAAACAAAAGAACAATAAATAACATGTCTTAGAAATATTAAACCAACCACACAAATAAATATAAATAATGGAAATATTAAGATCTTGTGAAATATATTGAAAAGTAATATATCTACCTATCTATCTATCTATACATACACTCTTAAATTTTTTAATTGTATTAGCTATTTATTATTTAAATAAACTAAAAATAATAATTTAAAAAATTATTCTTGAAACTGTTAAAAAATATTATAAGGCCCAAACGTTACCTTAAAAATTTCAAATATGAGATTAGAGAGTTTAAAATAAAAGTTTTTATAAAGTTCATTTTTTTATGTGATTAAAAAGTTTAAAATGAGATTTATAATATTTTAAATACTCAATATGATTATGTGTTTTAATATTTTCTCTACCCACTAAGAACTATTATTATAGATATCAAGTTGGTAAGTATACGTCATGGATAGGTGGTCTACAAAACCCAAATTTTGAGGCATCCATTAGCTTTTGCCACATGTTCCCACCATCCTCGTTAAAATCAACCCCTTATCACGTGTCATCATAATTTCTCCTACCTGCAATTCATAATTGTTAATTACTTTAGTTACTCAAAGTTGAAATTGTAGGTCCAAAGTTTGAATCTCGGCAATTACAAACTGCCCAACCATAGTAGGAATCTCTAAAGAAATTTCTCACTTCTTAAATGCAAAGAAAAATTTAGAACATGCTATTGGTACATGTGTAATCAGTTATTGATACATGAGTGATCATTTTTTAATTATACCCCTATCTCTTCCCCTACCTATATTTTTTAGGAACATTGTACATGTTTAAATTATAGGCAATGTCCAAGAGGAATATATACATTATGTATACTAAAAGTAAGAGTCCTATAGTTTAATCTTAAGAGGGGCCTTCTCTACTATGTTTTGTGTAAGTTCTTGGAATTCAAGCGATGTCCGAGGCTAATCTGCATAGACATTGTATATGTACCAAGCTTACTTGTGTCTGTTGAATAAAACAAGCTTTAGAGATTTGAAGGGTTTTGGGTATTGTTGTAATAGTAAGAAGATATAGAATTAGCTTTAGTGATAACATTGAACAATGTGGTAAAAGTGAGAGAGCTCATTCGTGGTTTTTTGGTGGATGGAGATCATCCAGGACTAAAGGTTTTGGCTTTGAAATAGAAGCCCATCTTTTTCTCATCATCAAATTCATGATGTATTTATAACAAGAGTAGGAGCAGTCTGAAAAATCAACAGGTTTCGACTTTGAAGTAGAAGCCCTTGACAATGTACACGACATCATTTCATCATACCATTTAATATGTTGTAGCAACTGCTCTTATAAAGTAAAATTGACACCATTGTTTATTATTATTGGGAAAACTTTGGACACAACCATCTAATTGTCAAAGACATATGTAAAGCCAACGCTTGGGTTGTAGATCTCTATATTTGGTTTTTTTTTTTTGGGTTCTTGTTGTAGAGTTATTGTGTGTTTTTTGTTGGAGGAGAAGATAGAGTTTATGCTCAATATTGAATGGTCATTGGAAAGATATCGACAGTTGATTGGCAACATTGAGTTCTTAGACACTCTCTTTAAATCTTTTATAGAGATCTTCGGTTCTTAGAAAAATTTTGGATATTTATTTTTCTTTTTTTTTTATATCAAAATATTAATTTTACCCTTGGAAAAATTACTAAGAACCAATCGTAAAATAGAAATTATGAATTGAAAATTAATTAAAATATAAATGATTTTTAAAGTTTGGTAATTCACAAATTTTGATTATAAAAATTAATTAAGACACACAATTAGAAACATTAGTTCCATGCCTATATATAAACAAGGACTAATAATTATCTATTTTAAAATATCCACATATCATATCAAATATGTGACCTTGGTATACTAACTATATTTTAATATACATAATTAATGACCATGCATCTTTACCATTTCCACATAGATATCATACAATCATAAAGGATACTTCCATGGAAGGGATTAATTTCAATTATATCTTTGTGATATCAAATATGTTACTAGAAAAATCCATTAAGCACTTGTTCTTTCCATGTCTCACGTTATGTTGATATATAAGGGATTGTTACTTCTTATAGATTCTATATGTCTGTACCTGCTCATTTGAGGAAATTGGGAAGACTTTTAACATATGTGCCAACATGCACATTTCTTGAGAATGTGAGAATATATTCCATGTATTCCATATTTAGAACTAAAAAACTCCTTTATCAACTATTCTAAATCTCTATCAAGATCGGTTTTAATTCATCAATCACAATTTTTGTTTTCCATATCTTGCATAGTTATCATACCTAGCTTTAAATAATTATTTTTTGGCCTTCATACTATTTTATATTTTATTTATAAGCATTATTTTGTAATGCACAAGATTGAAAGTGACATTATTGGTTAGTTAAATTTCTATCTATGAAAAAAATGGGATGGTGCTTTTCCTTAAATGGTATGTCATTTCTAGGAAAGTTCAAAGGGAGTGTCTTAAAATTTTAGATTTAATAAAATAGTTGATATTTTTTAAATCATTATTGATTTAATTTGCAATTTTGTATATTTGAATATTTATATTTGTAAAATGATAATAGGTGGAAATATAAAAGATAAGATACATGTAAGGATTTTAAAATTCAATACATGGAACTAAATATCAAACCTAAAAAAGCATATGACAAAAAATGAACTTTATTGTCATTTGAAAAAGTTCAAAATTTTAAATGACAATAAACTTGATGAATATTAATTTAAAGAGGGAGATATGGGCTCCCAAGGGTTGACCCTTCTTGATGTAAAGAAGAGATGGGGTGGATTGGGAGAATCCTGAAGAAAGGTGGGTCAAAATAAGTTTCAAAGGAGTGTCAAAAGGAAATCAAGAACCATTTAGTGTATGATGTGTCACAAGAGACCCTTCTAGTAATATCATATCCATTGAATCTAGAAATAGGGAGGATGAAACTAACAATGAATTAAATGCAAAAAAGCCAAATTGGTAATTCAAATGTCAAAAAAGATACATGTGGAATAATTACACTTAGTAGGGGATTAACAAATATAAGTGAAATGGATTAACAATCTCAAACATTTCAATACAATTCAATCAAACAATCAATTTTCACCTTACAGGATGCATCCTTCCTACATAGGCTTAAACAATTCACCATCTAGAAAAAAGTTCATGGCAAGAATTGTTGATTAAATGACTACTTGGTCATGAGGTTTTTTTGTTGATTTTATCTTTGTGTATCAACGATAGCCTTCTTAAGTGTGCCTCAATTTTCAATATCTTGGCATCATTTGAATGACTTAACCTGATTACACAGGTCATTTTGTGATATAGTCTATTTTCATGATTATTTACCACATCTATGTTAGTTTCAAGTTATGGTTATTCATTGCTCACTAGGGGAATCAGGTTAGCACACTTTCCACCAATATCCCTAAAAAGAATATGGGTGTGCGTAAACATCTCTAGTGTGTATATGTCATTTGTTCCATCATGACTATGAAAACCAAATCTATTGTCCTAAGTCTCTATTATGTTGAGAGTCGAGTCCATGTAGAGGAATCTTGTCATCTATGCTACTATAGCCTTTGGTGCATAACTCCTTTTGCAATATCAAACTAGGGTGTGCTCTCCCATATGAACACAACTGAATCCCATGAATTCATGTACTTAGGATGTATTTAGATTAATCATTATCCAATTCACCCTACTTCATTTTGATATTACCAACAAGTCATACAAGACCCTCTTTTAAGCCTCTTTTTCCTTCCCTTTTCCTTCATGTTTCTATTTTCGAGAAATTGGGTCAAAATATATTCCTTTTTTCACCCCATTTCCTCAAGGGGGCACCCTCCTCCTCTATTGTCTCTATGACACAACTCCTAGGACTCCTATCCTCTCTAGGGTGACCTATATTTTAATTTCTTTGATATAATGTCATTTTGACACTACATCAAAGAGGGGCAAAATGTAGACACTTAAAATTGTGCCAAATTACTATATTAATTTATTTAATATTTCCCTTGACATTATAATTAATTATTAATTAATTAATTAATTATATTTGTCATATTCTTCTACTTATTTAATTAAATAGGTTCTTTTTCCTAATGTATTTAAATTTAATTTAAGTACAACCCCTCTAATGTGTTAAATTTATTTTATGCATAGTGGTCCGTAGATCCCCTTTCAAATAAATTTCAATTTATTTAATTCCCTCCACTTTATTAAATTCTTTAATCATATAATTAATTTAAATCCTATTTAATTTTATCCTAATCCCATCCTAAAACTTAGTCTACACCCATCACTCTCATCCTTCTAAGCCTATGCATTAATTAATCACACTTAACTAATCCTGAACACCTTTCTAAACACATCTTAGTCCCTAAGTATTTGCTCACACATGTATGAGCAACTCAAGATCCAATAAAGCTTCCATTTTATCATTTTATCCAAAAATATTGCACTCTTACACACTTGTCCCCCTTTCCTTTCTCCAAGGTTTCTCATACATGTGTGAGCAAACCTTCAGCCATCCCTTTCATCCAAAAGGCTTATGTTGACCTTTGTATGGCTTGTCCCCTGAGTCCATGTGTCTCCCTTGTGGTACCTATATGGATACCATATAGATGCCACCTCCCCAAGGCCTCTCTCAAATCTATAAATAGAGTCCTTGTCTCAAACATTTCACATCTCCTTCATATGCTTGTTATCATGCTAGTTTAAGTGTAGAGCTTTTTAGTGATTATTACTAACTCTTTGGTAGATGTTAGATTTCTTGCATTTATGCTTGCATGTTCATGATAGAGTTGCACTCTTAGTTTTATTTCTTGCATCCATTTTCATTATCCATTGAGTGCTCTCAAGGATGGTTCCTTCCATAGCCATCTCTTTAAGCATTCTTGATCATTTAGCAAAAGTTTATATTCATTATTTCATTTTCATAACATTGGGATTCATAGTTGTGTTTGGGGAGAGCACATTCACATCCCACAATATAAAGCACACTAACAAGGCCTCTTATGGGTGCCTTTGTTGAGTTTCTTTGAGGTTGCATGGTGACTCTTGTTTATCAGTTACATTAGTATTAAAAAATAATGTTAGTTAGTAGTTATCTTAATTTTAATATTGTTATATGAACATGCTACTAACATTTTATTGTTTATGCATGCTCCTGACAAAGAAGGTTTTCACATATATACTAGTAGAAGTACCCATGTCTAGAAAATTATTGACAACATTATTTCAATCATAGAAATAAGCAAGTTTCTACAACTTTAGCATTTTACACATTTATAGGGAAGATAACACATGGGTTGATTCTCTATCCAAAGTGGTAATGTAAAGAACCTTATAGCTTTGATGAGGTGGTATCAACTTAGCACCTTGGCATGATAACAAATGTGACCTCATTGTGATAATGAGGTGGCGTTGACTTTGCACCTAACTGAGCTACCTCTTCCAAGATGGCAATTGAAGGGACTTGAGTGGATGATGATGTGATGATGAAGTGATTTGGTGGTTATTGAGGTGGTGTATATTTCACCTAAGGATGATGAAAAAGGATAAATGAGGGGATGCAATTAATAAAGGAATGAGGTTGGTGGATTTTCTAAAATTTATAGTACAATGAGTAAATGCTCACTTTTACCATCATGGTTTGTATAAAAAGTTAGTAGGAATCCCATTTTTAAATTTTTTTTGTGGTGATGTTTGCTAAGTGCTCTTGATAGATGGAAGCCAAATTTTCTCATATGGAAAGAAAGAAATAGGTGGCCTTTTGGGGAAAACTTTCCAATTAATGGTTGAAGAATTCATTCATCATAGATGACTGTTTCTTTCTCATCATACTGTGAGGTTTATTGGGAATTTGCTATATTATCGCCAATTAAAAATTTAGCACCAACATTCTTGTATGCACGGGGGTTAGATTTTTGTGACATTGATGAATTGAGAAGGTTGGTTATTAGGTGAAAAAGAGAGAGGAATGGAAGAAAGGTCTAGATTCCCTCCTTAAATATGCAGAGCTAGGAATATATTTCAATATTGAGAGAGGAGATTGGGTACATATCCTTATGCATCCTCCATACATACATCCCTTTCTTCTTTGGTGGGTTGGTGTGAGCAGATAAATGAGGAAGTTTGATGCTAAGAACATGTGGATGGTGATGCACGAACACCATTAGCTAAGAAAAGATCATTCAATTTGGGTAAAACAAAAATGAATTTGACTCTAGTGTGCTCAAATTTAAGTTGGCCAATTATTGAAAAGAATTTTTCTATAGAAATAAAGGTGAATAAAATGGTGGGTATGGAGACTAATTTCAAGAGGGTTTAGGAAGAAGTACTCAAGGAAAAGGATGCAATAGAGGATGGAAAAATACCATGAGTGGTGGATGATGTGGTAGGAGTAGAAAATGTGAAACATCACATGTGGTTGGTGAGGGGGTGGAATTGGAGTATGACAATAAAGGAGCAACAAGGTTGGACATAGGCAAAGGTGTGGTAGATCACAAGGTGTTATCTAAGTTGATGTAGAAAAGGATATTCCTCATGTATGATTGCTCCACATTGTTGTCATATTGAATTTTTTTATTTGAAATTGTAAATCTGTATTTTTAAATGCTCTACTTTTTGTAGGGTTTGAAAATTAAAATTTGGTATTCGTAGGGCAACAGTTGGATATGGTGGCATCACCAAATTTTGTAAATTTTTTATTGTCCATGATCAACTACTAGATTTTGCTAGGATGGGGAAGCAGTAATTAGAAGTAGTAAGATTTTTGTTGTGGGTTTCATGGTAAAATGGAATGCCTAAATTTCAAAAACTATTTATACTGCATAAAGTTATATTATAAAATTAATAGAATTGTCCACTAATTTCAAGAGGGTTTAGGAAGAAGTACTCAAGGAAAAGGATGCAATAGAGGATGGAAAAATACCATGAGTGGTGGATGATGTGGTAGGAGTAGAAAATGTGAAACATCACATGTGGTTGGTGAGGGGGTGGAATTGGAGTATGACAATAAAGGAGCAACAAGGTTGGACATAGGCAAAGGTGTGGTAGATCACAAGGTGTTATCTAAGTTGATGTAGAAAAGGATATTCCTCATGTATGATTGCTCCACATTGTTGTCATATTGAATTTTTTTATTTGAAATTGTAAATCTGTATTTTTAAATGCTCTACTTTTTGTAGGGTTTGAAAATTAAAATTTGGTATTCGTAGGGCAACAGTTGGATATGGTGGCATCACCAAATTTTGTAAATTTTTTATTGTCCATGATCAACTACTAGATTTTGCTAGGATGGGGAAGCAGTAATTAGAAGTAGTAAGATTTTTGTTGTGGGTTTCATGGTAAAATGGAATGCCTAAATTTCAAAAACTATTTATACTGCATAAAGTTATATTATAAAATTAATAGAATTTAATACTTACCAACCAAAATTAAAATTTAATGAGGGAAACAACATTGATAAACCTATAGTAGGGGAAAACTTATGAGAAAAACACTAGTAATACATTCAATGCAAATATAGAGATAAAAAAAATAGTATTTTTATATACCATAAAGTATGATGCCCATATGTTAAAATAGTTATAACAAAATTTCAACATCTCTCTACACAAAATCTTTTGATATGACATAGCCAAAACAAGCCTCAATACATAGTGAATTCACTACTCACAAATCTTAATGTCTATGCAACTAAAGATAGTGACTCAAGTTATGACTCTTCAACTTCCAAGAATATCCAACTTATATGTCACTCAATTTCTCATAGATGCTTTGCATCCCCCATTATTATGCTCTTAGAACTTGAGGCTAATATATCATGAGTAGTCTTCTAAGTGAACATTTTTATCATACAAATAAATCTCATAAATTCACCCAAGGATGTTAGTACACTCAATGTGGGTTCAAAATTACAACACATTTTAATACCAATAAATTTATAAGGATTAGAAGATGTAAAAAATACTTAACATATATATACTTGTTTTTTAATGTTGTAAAATCATAAGGTATCATAGGTATATAGTAATGAGAAATGCCGATATCAAATCATTACTATTTATATTTCTTCATGTTCTAGAGCTTGATCATTAAGTCTAAGATTTTTTCCAAAGTGTCACCATTCTCAATAATTGCCATTTAAATTAATCATAAATTAGAAAAAAAATGATACTACACATCATTATTACTTTTATTCATAATTTAAAGGGTTCTTGGCCAAGTAGATAGCAATCTAATTATCATCTAAAAATTACAAGGTGCCATGTCTGAAGCTATCATTGAAATAAAATATTTGAAACTAAGTTACGCCCTTATAATTGTGGTTAGATACGATGCACTTATTATCTATAGAAAAAGAGAAACTACAATTTTCCTCTTAGATCAGTCCATTAGCAATGCCAATAATTTTTTTTTTTTTTTAAAAGAGTAGATGTCATATTGACAAATACCTACAACTTAATTTGTACATCAATAAAACCTCATATTCATCTTCTTCTCCCACTTGGCTCCTCCTTGGTAGAAAATAGAACAACTAGTTTTGTCAAATTTTTAATATATTTAAGAACTAATTTGGAGAAATGAAATTTTGGATAAACTCGTCACTTAGTTGCTAGAGACAATGTTGGACTATTAACTCAAAATCCCCATTAAAGGTAAGGCTTTTGAGTTTTCTTAAATGAGAAGAAGAAGCCCAAAGTTTTCCCCCACACATTCAACAATATTATTAAAATATTGTCCTAAATTAACTATTAAATGTAAGCTCTTAGTGATGAGCCCTTAGTTTTGATCTGTTATTTGTTATATTTTATGCAAAAAAACTTACAGTGTTTTGATGTTTAATAGATACTAGTGATAAACTAAGACTCATAATTTTACCTTTTAGTATTGTAGATTGATTAGTAAGGATTAAATTAGAAATAGTATTTTGATATAAATATTTAATTTGTGTTTAAATTGATGATTAATGGAATAAACTAATGATCATTTATGTGATATCTTTATGTCTATTTTATTTACATGTATTTTAGTTTAATAATTTAGGCATCCTATCACTTGGATTTTTTTGATCCATTATTATTTTCTATGTGGAGCTCCATAGTGCTCTTCCAACACATTTATTTTTTCTTCATCTTTTAGTCAATGCTATTGGTTGTGTTTGTGGTTTTCCATTCTATTAGTGATTGGTGAGGAATCTTGATAAAACCTCTAGTTCTAATAACTCTATTATGTAATTGTCACTCATTAATCTAATGTAGCACTTATAGGATTTGAATTGTTAATAATAATATGTCTACCCATTATCTCTTAGTGAGTAGGGAGTCTTCATATTATGTGCAGTTTTTAGTTATATAATTCTCTTATTACAACTTTGTTGCCTTATTCTTACTAAAGTTGATTTAGTACTTTTCTAGCAAGATCTTTTAGGAGGAAAATCAAGGTACTGAAGGAAGGCGATCTAGTTCTAGTTTCATAATTAGGAGTAAGTTATGTTAACTGATAGCATTAAAAGTTGATAAGTTGTAGAATTTAGTGTTTAGACTTAAAGAAATTTGTTGTTAGACTAATCGTATGATAGTTCTTGTAGAAAATAATGTATTTGTTGAAGAATTATTGAATGATCATGTAGGGTACAAACAAGCTTTTACTAAAGTGTAAAGTTTGTGGTGATAAAAGAATATAATTGCTAGGCTATCGTGCATTTTATTTTTAATGATTTGATTCTCACAAACAAGATGAATTTTTTTCTACGAGTTATCTTATTCTTTGTTTAAAAAGAAGTCCCTAATTTTTTATCTAAAATATAAATAATCAAGGAAAGGAAATGATAAATGATGAATTGGTAAATAAGAAATATGGAAATAATATATTTAATTAAATAATTTATTCTAGAAATACGAAGCTACTATTCTTAAAGCCTAAAATTTACTTATAAAAAGTTTCCAAAAAATAATAGCCAACATTTGAAACTATTTAATTTTAAGCTGACAAGAATTGTGTATTAAAGGGCTCAACAACTTCAACAAAAGATTTAAGGATTTAAAATTTTATTTAATTTTCAATGGAAACAAAATATATAAGAAAATTATATACTTGTTGGTGTTATGGATAGTTGTAGAAACAACAATAATTTAGACATCACTTTACCCTTCAATAGGACGGTTTTGTTAACATATTAAGAATGAGTGATATTCACAAACACATTAACAAACTTGTTTCTAGTAAGTCCCTTATATATCATTGCAATCGAGAGAGATTTAGCTAAAGCCATAACTAAATTGTGTTGATTTTTATGGATGCTAAGAGAAGGGAGGAGGGGGTGAATAAATATACACTAAGACTTAATAGATTAGTATCCACATATTCATTACATTTTATGTGAAGAATTCAATAACTAAAACATACAAAGAGCAACATACCATCAATATTTTTACATGGAAAACCCAAAGAACAAAAAAAACTATGGTAAGAATCTATTGGAAACTATAATTTGAACAATTGTTATGTTTTCATTGATGTCAAACCTTATTGTAAGATATCTGCTAATAGTGTAGAGTGTCATATCAATTGATTGATGAAGAGGATTTGAAAAGAAGGAATAGCAAGATGAGCTAGAAAAGTCGTTGAATAAGGAAGAATAAGTATGATGAAATTATAATAGGTACTTGATCAGTTGATATTTGACAAGATAATGTGTTGTTTAATCATTGCATGAAGTGGAGAAGAAAGTTAAGTTAAAATTTGAACGAGATGGTCGATGAAAATCAAGGAGAGTAAAACACTAAGCTTGACCAAGTGATAGTTTACTAGGTCAATGAAGAAGTTGAAGCAAAAGATTAAGGAACTTCAATAATAGCTGAGCAAAATAGTACTAGCTGAGTGATGGTAATGGTCGATAAAGAAAAAGGTAAATTGAAGTTATGATCAAGTGTATTGAAGGTCGAGCAAGCCAATATAATATGAGCAAGACAAAACAGTAAAGAACGAGCTACCTAGTGTTGACCGAGATGAAGAACATAATGATGACCAAGTGTCAACAAATTAATAGTTTTTGAAAGAATCAATATTTGAGACTGACATAGTTGACTTTACAAATTGGTCAAAATGTGTAAATGTTAAGAATTGATGAGCTAGCATATTTAATGCACGAATTGAGTTTGTTAAGTGATATATGGCAAGGATTTAATGAGAAGATTCTAGAAGTTTCAAGGAAGAAGTAGAAGGACAAAATGATGGACAAATTTAATGGATCTGATCAAACCCTAAGATCTATGTTTATGTTTATGTAGAAAAAGATTAACCTATCTATTTAAGGAGATATATATGAATTTAAAGTGTTTTTGGCTAGGAAATGTGTGAAAAAGTGAAGAACAAAGTTGTAAAGGAGAATTGAAAAGTTGGTAAATTTGTGATTGCTTTAAGAGTTGCCAAACAGATAAAAAATGGAGAATGTGAATAAGTCTAGTCAATGAACTAGGAATGAGTCGAATGGAAATTTGAATTTGCAAAGTGAGTTGTGTTTTATCTTATCAAACCTAGCTGTTACTTTCTGACCATTGTGGCAGTGAAATCCTTTAATCAAGGTTGACCTAATAGTCATATTGTAAATCCTTTAATTACAATGGAATTCTAATGGAATGTTCTAAATTCCTCTAACAAGGCCAATCCTAACAAGGTGATTAAATCCTTTCAGAGGATCACACTGAATAGTGTGTTTTATAACCTTTAACTGGGTTGCCTCTTAATCGAGCTCACTTAAGAAGAGTGAAAAAGTGGCAGCATGTTACGTGGTAATTTTTTCCAAATTGGGTTTCTATGTTATTTATTGGTATCATAATTGTGCGGATGTTGTTTTCACATTTCATGATATTTACTATTATATGTTTCTATTATTTGAGATATACTAAATAGAGAGCTAAGTGTGAGATGATAATTTGGATTACTGATGAGTCATTATATTGGTCAAGTGGATTTATGAGTTTGATTAGGTTGTTTGAAGTTGTTAAATATTAAATTGGTGCATCTAGATCTAGGGATAATTGATTCACCCCCTCTCCTACCTCAATTTATGCTAATCATTCTAACATGAATCATACTCATACAAGATGAATAATTAGTTAAATGATTGATATAGGGACAGTGCTAAGGAATCACATTGCTTCCTATAAGAAAATTTGTACATAAATGAGTGACATACAAAAGGACTTACAAATATTAAATATTTTGATTTCTTTAGGCAAGATACATTACAACTAATAATGGGGAATATTGTTGATTTATTTGATTGGAAGTGCATTCCCAAAATGTTGATTACAAAATTATGTGTTCAATCTTTTACTAATTCATTTCTGTTAGTATTCCACACTTCAAAATATCTCAAGTTTTTCTACCTATATCTTATTTACATCTCATGTCATCTCTATTTATATTCTTTGAAGTTCTGGCAGTATATATCCATCACAATACCAATTACATCCATTAAGCTGACCAAACAAAATGTAGTGTGTAACATGAAGACTATCAACCCAAACACATTCTCCAATGCATGCAAAGAATAAAGGAAATGTATGAAGTGTTATATCATGAATGTACATCCTCATTAAGATCATAAATATACATCATGATACCACACATTATTGTGGTTTCCAAAATGCCTTGCGTTGAACCTAAAAAAATGAATCTATTAAGTATGTTATCCAAACAAGCTCAAAAGATAGTGTGATCCTCCAAAGATATTCGTGATGCAAAACATACATCTGATCATAATATACTCATATTATTAAGTCACAAAACCAAAATATCTAATAGAAAGGAATGCAAAGCATTCATGTGCATTTTTACTCTATATTTTGACAAACATCTATTATTGTGAAACTCAAACCAAAACATGTGAAATATAGAATCTTCTAAAATATATCTACACTATTTTCCAGCCACAAGTTGAAATACATTGATGTACCAAGATAAAAAAAAATTAAAGCACAATCTTTCAAACTGTTCATTAGAATAATCATAATCAACTATTTATATGAGCAAATAACAAGATCAATATCAATACCAAATCTATAGACAAGATATGAAATACTCAAATTTACCCCATACAACCATAGACAACTTACTTGGATACCCCATAGACAACTGATATTGTTCATCTTAAAGTATTATATGACTTGAACTGAATTTAAATCTTTCCATTTATTGTTAAATACAATGATTTATCTCTTCAACATACCTTCTAACCTTTGTAAATAACAAAAATATGTAAGCTTGATCACAACTTTTAGTTCTTTGTACACAAATTATGATACATATGTAACTTCTAGACTTTAGACAACATCAAGGATAACAAACCTAACGTAAATGAAAATAAAACATTCCAATGCGAAGAATCTTCCCCTTTTTCATCAATGGAAAAAGTTGTGAGTTGTCTATTAACCCCAGTTGATAATGTTTTTGAAATATAAAGCATCCAAAACAAGGGGGTTGACCCTTACAAAAAGAAAGTTGGTAACTAGTAAACTACCAACAAACACCTATAGAATAAACTAGAGGCAACATAACCACATACTATACTAACCAACAAAATCTAGTGAGAAGTAAGCAAGACTAGCATAAGCTTGTAATGATTAAACCATCTAGGATTGTTCAAAATAACCACTATTGGCAAAAGTAAGCCAACCCAATCCAAAAAAAACACACAACCAATAACAAAAAAATTTAAACTACAGTACTAAAAAAACTATAAAGTTCTAAATAAAAAATTGTTGGCATAAACAAGCCAACCCAAGTCTTAGTAACAACTAAAAACCATCAAACTATGAAGCAGTATAAAAAAAAAGAAACTAGGATCAATAGATCCCCTAAGAAACAACCAAATTATTTCTCATCTTTTTCCTTTCCTTTCCTAGCTAGAAGAACCTGAGCCCAGTGATCAACAAGAAACTTATAGAGGAGCTTATTATCTTCCATGTCTATCCTCGAATCATCCTTTTCCTATGCTAGCAATTGGAGGGTGGTAGTAGCTGCATGAGTGACCTTCAGTGCAAATTTAGAGAATGTGTAGAATCCCTCCTCCAAGGTTTTGACTCTTGTTTCTAGCTATGTAGTCTTTTCATTTTGTTCTTCTTCTTTTTCCTTACTTTCTTTATCCACCTTTCTGGTCCCTTCATTAGTCTTTATTAGTTGGTTTTCATCCTACAAAACTTGAGATTTAGTTGAAAAATTACATTTTTCCTTAATTAGAGAGGAAATTGTGATGGGGGAGGTGTCCACTTTGTTACTATCTTCACAGAAAGTAATGGGTTAGAGAGTGAAGTTGGCCGACACATGAGTCTTAGTGGTAATGTCTTTACCAGCTGACGCCTCAATATTACTAGCAGACACCTAGGTATTATCCACCGAGTTTTCACTTTTTTCTTTTTTCCCTTCCTCTTTTTCTCTCTTGGAGTTAGAGACATTCTCCTCCTCCAGCTCCCTTTCATTGTTCCCAAAACTCTCCTCTTCCTCCTCTTCCACCCTATATCTTTTGGACTTTTGTTTATATCTAACCTAGGTTTTAGCAAGCCTTCCCGACCTTCTCCTACCTTTTCCTCCTCCCTCCTCTTCCGAATCCTCAACTTCCACCTCCACAGGCTTTTCTACCTTAATTTTTTTTATAACCCTTTTGTTCAATGGCCCACTCAGATTTTTTATTTTTCTTATTATCTCCACTAGGGGAGGGTTGCAGGGTGTAAATTTTGGTACCTATATTGGTAATCGGGGGGGGGGGGGGGGGGGAGAGAATTCTAGTGGTGGCACTAGTTATCAACCACTATAACCCTAAGGGGACAGAGGGCAAGGTGGAACTGATATAGTCTAAAAATAAGATCTTGGTGGATAATGGTAAAATTTTGACCCTTACTCCTTTTTTCCCTAACATCACTAACCATATCCTCCAGAGAATGTAAAAGAAAAAACATAATAGAAATGAAAGCCCTCTTTCTAAAATGATTGAGCAAGGGAAAGTGATAGTACTAGTAAACTCCAAGCTTGCCTTCCAGCATAAGGTATTTCATGATCACCAGGTAGATGTCCTCCCACGGAGCCGATAGCTTATCCCTCCTAAATCCTCCCCTATAATGCACTGGTTCTTCATCTTCTATGAAAAAATTGATCATACTAGCCTTGTCCACCATTTTCGTGACCTTCCTCCATTTTTTCCCATTCATGGACAGCCCAATGGCCATTGCGATTACTTCCTCATTAACTTGAAAAGTAATGCCATTTATAGTAACCTTGTGATCATTCCACCCATTCACAAATTGGAGTGCACAATTTTTGTCATATCCCGCCATTGCCTACATGTAGGGAAAAAATCCTCCCTCCTTTAATAGAAACCAAGTTGCCATTTTGTCTTAAAAAAATTCAACCTTTGATGGTTCTAGTCTATCCAAGTCTCTACCCATTTCTTCCTCACTAATTTCCAACCCTCCAACCTCAACAATTTGCATTTGAACTTCCCTGCGTCAGGCTTCTTGTAAATATTAATCACTAATAGCACAACAATAATACAAATAAAACCTATAGGGGTTTTAATCATCTCCCAAACTAGTTTTGGAACACTTTGAAATCCTAATCAATTTTATGATGGGATTCACACGTACTTAGCATCATTACTTTAACATCCCTGAATTCACTGATAGCCTTGGTACTACAATTTTTCGTACTTTCAAAAAGGAAGTAATTCAAATTTTGCTTTATGTTACCATAATGGAAAAATAACTACCACCTCAAATCACCTCCATTGATAACCGAATCAGATGGTGCTATCTTATTAGCTTCCCCTTAAACTTTTTATTAAATTTAGCAAATTTCATCTTCTTAGGTATAATGTTGCCAAAATTGGCACTAACCCTTATTTTCCTAACCATACTTAACTTTATTCCCCTCCTTTTCCTTGCCTACCAAGGCCTTTATTTCCTCCTTCAGACTTTCTATGTTTCTCCAACACATAAATTCCTTTAATTCAAATCCCATGGTGGCAGCAACATTCGCCACCCTATTTCCTTCTCTGTAATATGCTACAATTGGACTTTCTCCATCTTGTCTCTGATATGTCTTATATCCATGATAACATTTTGGATGTTCCAACTTGGTTTGGAAACTCCCTTCACCAAATCAAGGATTAATTTGGAGTCACCTTCTATAGTTATTTCCTTTAAATGCATTTCTCTTATCAATTGCAAACCCCAAAGCAAAGCCATTGCTTAAACCAGATTATTATTTCCTCCGGCAACATTCCCATAATAGACTAGTAGTGCTTCACCATTTTCATTTCTCAACACTCCACCCATCGCTCCTATACCCCCTTTTGCAGCACCATCAAAATTTAGCTTAAACAATGTTAAAGTTGGTGGTTTACATCTTGTTTGTTGTTTCTTTAAAACCTTGGAGTTATCAAAATGGTTAAAACCCCCTTGGATACCCCATCTTTCTGCTATTTGGCTTTCTTTTCTACTTGGTTCTTCCTTTGGAAGCTTACATTTGGCAATCATTATATTTTCCTTCAATGTTTCTGCATAATTCCTATAACTAGCTCCTTTGTTTTTTCCTCCTCCCGAAAGATTCTATTATTTCTTTCTTTCTAGATATGCTAGCAAATATATGGTGGGACACTTTTCCATAGGAGTATTGACTTAGGGTGATAGAAGGGACAGTCCTAGTTTTCCACAAATTGACATAAGTTATCTTTCAACACCCAACACAATCCCAATTTCTCCCATACTAGCTCCCAAATCTTTAAAGTATAAGGGCATTTAAGGAATAGGTGGGGGATATTCTCCTCTTCTTCTTTGCAAATATAACATCTGTTTGGTATATAAAGACCATTTTTTTTCCAGATTGTCCAATGTTAGAAGTTTACCATGTTGAACAGCCCACCAAAAAAAAAAGATTTTGGGAAGGAGATTACTTATCCAAACTTTACTCCATATTAGGGAGTACAAGTCTTTTCTCCATAGATGTTTGTAGGCCAATTTGATTGTAAAATTTCCAGTAGGAGTTAAGTCCCATACCACTTTATCCTCCTATATTAGGATTGGAATTCTTTGTGCTTCCATCGATTCTTCCAGTTCTTTAAGAAGTTGAATATCCTCCTGGGAATACATATCATTTTGCAATTTCTTCCACCTTCTTCCTAGGTCAATATAATCAACCATATCCTCCTTCAATTTCTCCATTAGTCCTCTAAATTTACTATAAACCAGTGGTTTCCCTCCCATGCAGTTATCCTCCCAGATTCTGATGTTATGCCCATTTCCCATAATCCATCTTACCCCTTCCTTCAGTAGACCTATACTCCTAACAATATTCATCCAAATTTTGGAGCCTCCTGGGAGGTCATTATTAAAGAGATTATTGGTGAATAGGGAGTTTGAGAGATATTTAGCTTTCATGATATTGCTCCAATCAGTATTGTCTTCTCCCAGTCTCCATCCAAATTTTGCAAGGAGAGCCTTATTCAGATCTCAAAGTCTTCTAACTCCCAATCCCCCCCTCTCCTTTGGTTTACAAACCTCCTCCCAATTGACCAAGTTTAATTTGTTCTTGTCTTTCATTTCTGACCAAAGGAAGTTCCTCTATATTCTCTCTATTCTGTCAGCCATGTTTTGGTTAATTTTAAAAAAGGATAATAAATAGATTGGAATGCCCTGTAGAGTCACAGAGAGTAACTATAATTTACCATCATTAATTAGAATCTTCCCCTTCCATCCTGCAAGCTTCTTTTGGATTCTTTCAACAATAGTATTCAAAAATTCATTGGTCACCTCCTTAGTGGTTAACGATAGTCCAAGATAGGTGTTTGGGAGGTTGGCCAACTGATAGCCTAATATGTTCTTTATCCTCGTCTGCACAACAGCCTCCGTGTTAAAAAATAAAGCTTACTTTTAGAGTAATTTATTTGCTGTCCTGAACTATCTTCATAATTTGTAAGTATATTCTTCCATGCCTCAGCTTCCATTATAGAGGATTCACCAAATAGAAATGTATCATACAAAAATTGTTGTAACACTTTAGTATCAATAGTAGTTGTAGGTTTTATTCCTTTAACACATTCTGAATTAACCAATTTAGAAAATGATCTCCCCAACACCTCTGCCACCATAATAAAAAAAGTAAGGAGATAGTGGGTCACCCTGTCTTAGTCCTCTTTCCACATTGAAATTGCCCCAAGGAGAGCCATTTAGAAGGACTGCATACTGCACCATCCCCACCATCATCTTGATAAGATTTATGACTCTACCATTAAACCCCACTCTTTCAAGCATATCATACAAGAAGTCCCATTTTACCTTATCATATGCCTTAGAGATATCCAGTTTGAAAGCCATACTAGATTTTTTATTCCTTTCCATAGAATGTATGATTTCATGAGTAGTAATCACTGCATTTAGGATTTTTGTACCTGGTACAAACCCCTTCTATGGTGTTCCTATGATGCTCTCAAGGAAAGGCTTAATCCTATTGACCAACACTTTTGCAAATATCTTACACTATGTTACAGAGGTTTATCGGTCTAAAATCTAGGAGACTCATGGGTGTCAAAATCTTAGGAACCAAGGCAATAAAGGTTTTATTTATCCTTTTTAGCAGCTTTCCCTTTTTGAAGAAATCTCTAGTGGCCCATATCAATTCACCTTTAATGACCTCCCAAAATTGTTGGAAAAATGCTAGGGGGAAACCATTAGGTCCTGGGGCCTTATAGGCTTTCATGGAAAACACAACCCTTTTTACTTCCTCTTCCATGATGTTTCCTAGGATGCTATTATTTTTTGCATCTCCCAGCACCTGTGAGATTGTATTAATCAAACTTCTTTTGATAACTTGATTTCCTATACTATTATCCTTTTTATAGGCCTTACAAAAATACTCTACCACATATCTTCCCATCTCCTCTTGATCCTTGTATTCTCTTCCCCCTTCTCCTTCTAACCTATTGATCATGTTTCTTCTTTTATGATTGGAGGCTAACCTGTGGAAGAAGGTGGTATTCCTGT
Organism: Cupressus sempervirens; assembly: GCA_028749045.1. Lineage (NCBI taxonomy): Eukaryota > Viridiplantae > Streptophyta > Pinopsida > Cupressales > Cupressaceae > Cupressus > Cupressus sempervirens. The sequence continues at coordinate 626,734,049 of CM053785.1, forward strand.
CTCCCTCAGTTAACCATTGAACCCTCGATCTTTTCTTCCAAAAAAATTCCTCCCTTAATATGATGCCCTTCCATTTTTTTCTATACTCTTCCTCTTCCTGAGTAGCAGTATCTAGATTATTACCCTTAGCTATCTCCTTTTGTAGCTTTTTAAGTTTTTCCTTCACCTCCCCTTTGATTTTGAGCAAATCTCCAAAGGAACATTTAGCCCAATCCTTAACGTTCCTCCTTATATTATCCAACTTTTGCATTAGTATGTACATAGCAATACCATCTATCCTTATATTCCACCACTCTTGTACTTGATCTTTGAATTTTAGGTGGGATTTTCACATAATTTCATATCTAAAAGGTTTTGGTCCTCCTCTTAAACCATCCTCCTAATGAAAAATTAAAGGGGAATGGTCAAAGGCAGTTCTTGTGAGATTCTCCAAGAGGGAATTACCCAACCAATTCCGATTCCCTAACACCATCAATCTATCCAATCTTACTTGGATGAGATCATTTCCTTTTCTATTATTAGTCCATGTGAATGGGTTCCCTCTTAAATCAACATCGATCAAATCCATTCTTCCCATAAAACCATGAAGATCTTGCAAGATTTTAGGGTTGTCTCTACTTTCCCCTAACTTTTTTGAATGATATAGGGGGTATTAAAATCTCTAATGTTAAACTATTTATCCTTCATTGTTTCTATAATCCTTTCCAACTTTCCATAAGTTTCCTTCCTCCCTACCTTGTTATTAGAAGCATAAATATTTATAAGCCCCCATTTTTTATTACTAGTTTGGAACTCAGTTATTATAATTTTTTTATCCTTCCATATCTCAATCCCAATCAAAGAGCACACATTCCACATGGTTGCAATACCCCTTGAGGCTCCATTAGCATACATATGTATGAAGGAAGACCCTAGTCAAACATGACTTACTAGTCTAACAAAATTAGCACTAGACATTTTTGTTTCTTGAACTAACACACAATCAACTTTTTCCTAAAATATACACTGCTTTAGAGCATATTGCTTCTGGGGGTTATTTAGCCCTCTTATATTCCAAGAGAGGAATTTCATTTCTTACCTCTTGTTATAGTCTCCAGTGTAAGCTACTTACCACTAGCCACATCCCTTGCTTCTTGTTTTGTCCTGGTTGCTTTGCTAGTTGGTCTTCTAGCTGTCCCACAAGTTCCTACATCTAGTTTCTTCCCTCCCCTTTTGTTCCTTTTTTGAACTTCATGTTCTCCATTATCATCCTCTTGCGGTGAAGTGGGAATTTGTTCCTTTTATCTTTCTCTATACTTACCATCACTTTAGCAACAATCTCTATTGGGGAGGTCTTTATCATTCTTAGAGTAGTGCAAACCCATTCTTGGGCAACACGGTCTACCTCTGTATGTTCCTGCAAGTGCATTTCACCCATACTTGCTGGTGAAATTGGAAGGGAGTGGTGTGCCACTATTTCACCTTCCTCCATCATTTATCTTTCCTTAAGTTCCCCCAAGGGTGAACTTATTAATTCCTCTATCCCATGTCTGAATGGGTATTCTTCCATTTTCCTATTATATTCTAGAGCTTCCCTTACTTGGCTTCTCTCCGCCCCCAAGTTCCTTAGCAGGGGTATCCTGAATCATGTTATCCTCCATATTTTGAACATTAGCAACCTCCTCCTCCAGTCTTGGGGCTTTCGAAGGTTCTCCAACAACCTCGTTTAGTATTCCTAAGGATCCTTCTTTTTGTTTCTCTTTCTGTAGTTGGGCTTTACAGTCAACAATAAGGTGTTCAAATTGTCCACACTTCTGATAGAAAAGCCCTACATTCTCATACTCTATGGGTTGGTATCTCTTTCCCCATTTAGTTTTAAGAGTAACCACAATTGGGAGAGCCTGGTTTAATGCCATATTAACACAAAATTTGGCATACACCTATCTAGATTTTTGCATTCTCACCTTGTCCATAGTCACAAAGTGACCAAAGGAATTCCCTATCCACCTTAGGATCTTCTCATCCCAAAATTCTAGTGGTAATATAGGTAGCCTTACCTAGAAAAGAGCTAGCTAATTAAGTTCTATACTAGCATCAAATCCCAGGTGCCACCTTTTTAGTGCAAGATAGTGCTTCCCATAATACCAAGTTCCTAAGAGTATTAGATTGAAATCCTCTACAGAGGATTTAAAATAGAACATGCCACTTGGCATAGAAAACATATCAATGCTACCCTTAATCTTCCATTTTTGGCTAACCTACTTATGAACCATCTCTATTATGGGTCTGAAGGCCACAAATCTCCCTACAACACAAAATTTTAGGCTAGAGGTAATGCAGTCCACCCAAGTATCTGGGAAGGCGATCATTGGCCCATTAGCATTGTGAGTAATGTTTGGTTCCTCCTTAGAAACATTAACCACCTAGGAACCCACAAGTGCATTCTTCCAACCTCCAAGGGTCCCGTCTGTTGCCTTCTGACCACTTTCCACCGGGCAGCCAACAATCCCACCTATTCCCAAAAGAGTAGGGTTAGATAGATTCTTCCTCTCCACCACCTCGGTCCCACACTAGTCTATCGTGACCTCCAAATCTCTACACAAGGTTAACACCATCTATAGATCAGGGCAAGGTGGAGGGTCCGAAGGCTTAGGGCTCGCCATGAACAAATTCAAATTCAAAATTTGAAAGAGCGGTAATAGGTTGCAGAGCAGTAATAGGTTGCAAAGCAATTTATTCCCTAGCTGATAATGTTATGAATGTATGCCAAGAATGTAATTAATATCAAGCATGAATTAGTATAAGTTGTTATGTTTTCATTCATGCCTTAATTGGTTAGACATTACATGCTAATTCACTAGAATACCATATCATTTGATTGACAAAGAGGATTTTAAGAAAGTATGATGATGTAAGTGTTGATAAGTGTATGGTATTTAATGGGCACTTGAATGAGTTAGACTCTAACAGTATAATATTGGTTTGATTACTTTACACAATCTCAATGTAGATGTTTAAGAAAGATAATTTGGATGGTAAATGAAGGAATATAATATTAAATGAGCTACTATAGTTGTCACTAAACAAATAATAAAGAAGTAAAGAACTCTAGTGTTAACTGAGTAATCATAGTTCAAACTAAGTCTAGTATTGACCGAGAAAGTTGTAATGTTTATTGAGTATGAATAGGAAGAACAAGTTTAGAAAAGATTAAATATGAGGCCAATATTTGATGAAAATTAAGAATGTTTGAGAAGTTTCAAGGATTTAAGGACAAAGTTAGTTATGAGATTGATGATTTGAGAAATTCAAAGAAGATCTAATGAAGGAGATTTATCAATTTAAAATGGAGCACAAAGTTCAAGGTGTAATTATATTTCCTAAGAATGTAGATTTAATGAATTTTAACTTGATGAAGATCTGCTAATTGTGATTAAGTGACAAAACCTAGAAGATTTTGGAATGACAATATTTTTCTATGTAACGGATGAACAAGATGTTTCTTTTTGTTGATTATGTTGATGTTGATGATTTTTAGAGAAGAAGATAATTAGAAATTGAACTGAGAAGAACAGTATTATGAAGATCAAGCAAAGGAAGTGCTAAGTTGATGTGTGAAGTGTGAGAATTAGTTAAAAAGTGATAAAAAGAAAGAGATAGAGATCACTTCAGAAGAGTGAAAATATTTGGGTTGCCGATTCCTAGGTGGTTTTTCCCTTTATAGGGTTTCCACATTAAATACTTGTGCCAAAATGTGTGAATACTTATTGTGTTGCATGTTAATTTATTTCATGTTAATTGTTTAATGTTGTAGCTTGGTATTGTATATGAGAAATATGTTAGCAAGTAATACTAATCAATTCAAAAACAAAAGCATTAACTAGCATATAAACCATAACATAAATGAGAGACTAAAGAGGAAACCCCAATTGGAAATGTGAGCCAAATGAATGGACTCTCCCAATGGGATTTAGCTCCTTGCTTGGTAGATGGGTCTAAAGATTGGGATGTATGCTCAAGGTTCCCAAAAACTAGCTTCAATGGAGATGAAAAATGGCAAAATTGGTAGCTTTGTGAGATCTCAATTTGGCATCATAAGGGTATGGTTGATGGCTTTTGGCTCTCAAAAAGGCATTATAACTTTAGCTCCAAGATTGTGATGAAATGGCTTGGGAGGGGATTTAATTCATAGGCTAAGGGCTTGAGGGATGGAGGGCTAAGATGGAAGGAAAGATAAAAGCTTAAGGAGGGCTAGGATGCACTCAAAAGGGAGCACATGGATTGTGCTTGTTTAGCACCAATCAGGGAGTGACACATGTCACAAGGTGAGTGGATGGAGGAAAGGGGAAGGATGAGTCAACAAAGGAGGCCCAAAGGATAATATCTTCATAAAGACCCTTCATTATGGCTTGTAAGAGCTTGTAAGAGTCTTTATGGCTTTTGTAAGAGCATTCATTTTTGGGTGGTTGGGATATTTTGAGGGGAGTTGAGATTGTTGACTTTCCTTGGCTTAAGAAAGTCTTAAGCTTGTTTAGGGAATGTGACAACATTAGGGGGTGGATTAGGCTTGGGTTTAGGATTAGATTAGGGATGTTAGAGATTTGCAAGTGGATGGCATTCATGAGGGTGGGTGAGTTAGTGACTAAGCTTAGTTAGTATGGGTGGATGGGGTGGATTAGGCTAAAAAGGGGATTTAGGATAGGTTAGGGGTTATTAGATTTGAGGGTTTTATTTATCAAATAGGTTTATTTAATAAATGGGGACTTTGGATTTAGATAGAAGAATAGGATTTAATTGATAAATAATAGGTTATTTGATTTATCAATTAGGACTATAGATGATTAATTAATTTAATCAGCTAGGGGATGGCAAAGGATTAATTAAATAGGAATTTAATTAATGATGCCCTTATAGATAAATAAATAGGATTACCAAAGCAATGTAATCAAATTTAGGTGTCTACAGGTATAAGCTAGATATTTGATGCTCAATATATTAAGGAATAGTAAGTTGATTGTTTGATGCAAATTTTTTATCAGTTTGAATTATAATGTTAGATATGGTTACCAAGTTAATGATATGAAAGTTTAAGTTTGTGAAATTTGTTTTTAAGGCCTATAGGATAACTGGTTATAACTCATTCATACCCCCTAGTTATCTAATAATTGGTGTCACAGTTGAGTTCTTCAAGGAAGAATTTTGAAGGGAATTGAGCTAAATATCTAAAAATGTATAAGAGAGAGTTACCAAAGTTGATCAAGGAGAAATTATCTTCATGGAAAAGAAGACTGAGGCTATCTTTATCTTGGATTGGATGTAATGCTCTACTTTATCTGGACAACTAATGAAATGCTCCAAACCCTCCTATTACAGTAGAGGAGATGAACCATAAGAACGAACACAATAGTTTGATGATTGAGATTGCTTCTGAACTGAATGATGTTGAGTTTGATGATGTTAAGGACTATGGTACTGCTAAAGAAATGTAGGACAAGATGATACTTGTACATGGTGGAGATAAAAATATATTGAGATCCAAAGAAAAAATTCTTAGAGGCAAATATGATAACATGAGCATGACAAATGGAGAAAACATTGTTAAGTATGAGAATTGAATCGAAAAAATTGTGAGTGCTATCAAAGTTGTTGTTGGAGTCATCAATAATGAAGAAGTTGTAAGTAAAGTTCTAAAAAAACCATTGCCTATTTATGCTATAATAGTATCTTCTATTCAAGAATTTAGAACTATATCTAGTAGTGATCATACTCTTGATGGTTTAGTTGGTTGTTTGACTACATTTGAATTAAGTAAATTTGATAATAGTGTGCCTATGATTGGAAATGTTTTCAATGATCACTAGCGATTGGAAGTTCAAAGAAAATTAAGAGAAGTAAAGATGAAAGTGATTCATATTCAAAGGATGACATGGATGATATCGAAGCACTTCTTGCAAGGAGGCTAGTTAGAGGTAAAGGAAAATTCAAAGGTAAATTGCCTCTTATATGTTTTAAATACAATGACGTAGGTTATATTACTACTAGATTTCCTAAAAAGAATAGGAGTGACCAAAATGATAAGAAGGAGAACAATTACAAAAAGAGCAAGGAATACATGGACAAAGGGTAGAAGTCATGCTACATTGCTAAGGAGGAGCACATCGAGTTAGACATTAATGATGAGAATGAAGGAGTTTTTGTGGTATGTGTTGTTGTTAAATAAGATCCTAATGAGGAAATTTATGAGGAACAAAAAGGCCTTATTCTCATTTTAGTAAGAGTGATAATGGGTTGTTGATAGTAAATGTTTGCATCACATGACTGTTGATATTAGTAAGTTTGATAAGCTTGTAGAATATGATGGTGGAACTATTAAACTTGGAAATGATGTTCCATGTTCTATTAAAGATAGAGGTTTATTTAAGCTAAATGATACAATCATATGGAAGGATGCATATTGGGTTCAAAGACTAAAGTTAATTCTATTGAGTGTTACATAGTTGAATAATACAAGTCACAAGCTAGAATTTTAGAACAAAAAAGTTAAGATCTATTATGAGATGGAAATCTGATAGGTACTAGAGAGAAAAGAAGAGGTAATGTATTTTACCTTGATCCTACTATTAGTACAAGTCTATTTGAAAAATTTGAAGATGTGTGGTTATGGCATAAGGCACTGTGTCATGTTAACTTTGAGAATATGGTCAAAGTAAGTAGAAATTAAGAAGAAAGTGAAAGGCTTATCAAATCTATATAAAAATAAGAATACTATGTGCAAACAATGTCCACTCAATAAGATGACCGAATCTAGTTTTTCAAGTAAGACACATTTGAGTAATGATATTCTGGAGTTAGTTCATACTGATTTGTGTCATCCAATGAGAGTTGAGAGTGACTATGGAAAGAGGTATTTCATACTATTTTTTGATGATTATTATAAGGTGATGATTGTCATGTTTATAAAGTTGAAGTCATATGCATTTGATATGTTCAAGTGGTATAAATCTAGAGTTGAAAAATAAACTGGTAAACAACTAAAATGTTTGGGATTTGATAGAAGTGGTGAGTTTATGTCTACTAAATTCACTAACTTTTGTGTTGAGGGTGGAATTAAGAGGTAGTTATCTCATTGAGGGCACCACAATAGAATGGGATTACAAAGAGAGGAAATAAATTAATTGTTGATTATGCTAGAAAATTTCTAATCAAAAAGGGAGTTGTACAAATGTTTTGGAGAGAAGCCATAATCACTGCAATATATATTCTCAACCAAGTTCAATTGAAAAAAGGAACAAACAAGACACCATATGAACTCTGGTATGCTTATACATCGAATGTAGTTTATTTGAAAATTTCTAAAAGTAGGTGTTATATTCATAAAGATGCAAGGAATGATAAATTTTATTTAAAAGGTGATTAAGATATTTTCCTAGGTTACTCTACTAAGAGAAAGGTTTACAAATATTTGAACAAAGCAACAGTCACTATGATTGAAAGTGCAAATGTTAGAATTGATTAGTTCACATATAAGAATGATGAGGAGAGAGAAACAAAACTTGATCATTACAAAAATCTTGTATATATTTATGAAGATGAACCTAGTGCAGTATCTGAGAAATAGAAAAAAACTATTGATCATTTGCCTACATTACCCTAGCCATAGACAAACAATCTGAGTTGAATTCAAAGCACCAATCAAGTGAAGATAATATTGGAGATCATAGAGCAGAGCTTGCCTTAGTAGTATGTGAGAAAGAACCATTCACTTGAGAAAATCATTCGAGATAAGAGTGTTGGAGTCACGAAAAGAATTAAGTTGAAGGATAGTACATGTTTGATTGTATATTTGAGCCAAGAACTATGAAAGTTGCACTTGATAATGAAGAATGCATCAATGTTATGAATGAAGAGATAGACTAGATTTAGAAGAACAATGCATGGACATTGGTGCTGAGACCCACAAACACGAATGTGATTGGAACCAAGTGTATTTTCATAAACAAATTAAATGGTAATGGAGAAATTATGAGGAACAAGGCCATACTTATTTGTAAAGGTTATGCCCAAGAAGAAGGAATTGATTATGGTGAGACCTTTGCACCTATAACTAGATTGGAGAGAGTCAGAACTCTGTTTGCATAAGTGATTTACAATAAATTAAGGTATATCAAATGGATGTTAAGTATACATTTCTAAATGGAATAATGGAAGAATAAGTATACATTAAATAATTAGAAGGATTTATGGAGCCAAATTAGAAGCATCTAGTATGCAAGTTGAACAAAGCACTATATGGAGTGAAGAAAACACCGAGAGAATGGTATGAAAGGCTACATTCATATTTGATCAATATTGGATTTGTGAGAACAAGTGAGAACAATAACCTATACTAAAAGTGAAGTTGAAGACAAGATATTAATTGCTAAAATATTTGCAGATGATATAATATTTAGTGGCAATGATTTGTTGTGCAAATAATTTTTTGATCAAATGAGAAAGGAGTATGAGATTTCTATGTTTTGTGATATCAATTTTTCATTGGTTTGTAACTTCATCAAATAGAAGATTGTATATATGTGACATAATCTATGTATATTAAGGAGATCTTAAAGATATTTGGTATGGAAGAGTCGAGGCTAGTTGGTATGCCTATGGTCAATAGATGTAAATTATCTAAAGAAGACACTACTGCTAAAGTGAACGAGACATAATAAAAATTAATGATGGGAAAGTTACAATATGTTGTGCACAATAACTTGATATTGCAAATACAATTAGTATTGTTGCAAGGTTTTTCTCTAATCCTAAGAGAACACACATGACTGGAGTTAAAAGGACATTCATATACCTAAAAGGAACAAAAGACTATGGATTGTGGTACAAAAAAGAAGCTAATTTTAAACTTAAATTTTATGCTGATGTTGATTGGGCATGAAATGTTGATGACAAAAAAATACTAGTGGTGGAGCTTTCTTTTTAGGAGAAAGAATGATTACATGGTTGATCAAGAAACATAGCTCTATATCACAATCTACAAGTAAACCTAAGTATGTTGTTATTTTTATTAACTATTCAAATATTGTTTGGATTAGGCAATTTTTGGAAGGAATGCAAGAGGAAGTAACCGATCATGTTACTATCTATTATGATAATATAAGTGCAATAAACTTATCCTAGAATTATGCGATGCATGGAAGTTGAACAAAGAAAAAGGATAAAAAGTTCAAATATTGTTTGGATTAGGAAATTGTTGGAAGGAATGCAAGAGCAAGTAACTGGTGATAACACACGTGCAATAAACACATCCAAGAATCATGTAATGCATGCAAGTATACATTAAAAAACTAGAATGATGTATGGAGCCAAATCAGAAGTACTTGGTATGCAAGTTGAAAAAAACATTGTATGGAGTGAAGAAAGCACTGAGAGCATGGTATGAAAGGCTACATTCATATTTGATCAATATTGGATTTGTGAGAACAATAGCCTATACTTGAAAAGTGAAGCTAAAAACAAGGTATTGATTTCTGAAATATTTATAGATGATATAATATTTGGTGGCAATGATTTATTATGAAAATCATTTTTTGATCAAATGATAAATGATTTTGAGATCTCTATGTTTAGTGAGATGAAGTTTTTCATTTGTTTGCAAGTTCATCAAAAAAAATATTGGTATATATGTGACTCAATCTAAGTACATTAAGGAGATCTTAAAGACATTTGGTATGGAAGAGTCAAGGCTAGTTGGTATGCCTATGGTCATTGGATGTAAATTATCTAAAGAAGACATTACTATTGAAGTGAATGAGACACACTAGTGATCAATGATGGGGAAGTTGCAATATATATTGCACAATAGACTTGATATTGCACATGTAGTTTGTATTTTTTCAAGGTTTTCCTCTAATCATAAGGAAACACACATGAATACAATTAAAAGGATATTTAGATACTTGAAGGAGAAGATAATTTTGAATTTAAAGTTTATACTAATGCTAATTGGGTAGGAAATGTTGATGATAGAAAAATCACTAGTGACAAAGCTTTATTCTTAGAAGAAATACAAATTACATGGTTGAGAAAGAAACATATCTCTCTATCACAATCTACAATTGAAGCTAAGTATGTTGTTGTTGCTATTAATTGTTCAAATATTGTTTGGATCAGACAATTGTTGGAAGGAATGCAAGAGGAAGTAATTGATCTTCTTACTATCTATTGTGATAAGACAAGTGCAATAGTCATATTCAAGAATCATGTGATGCATACAAAAACCAATCATATATCTATCAAATATTACTACTTGAGAGAGAAAGTACAAGATAAACAAGTAAGGTTGAATTATGTGAGGTCTAAGGATCAAACTATAGATATATTCACAAAGTCACTACCTAAGAATGCTTTTGAGTATATAAGAGGTAAGTTAGGGGTCCTTTCCCTATCCAAGATTCACTAAGAAAGGATGCATGTTATATCAATTAATGGATAGTTAGATATATGTTTCTCAAGTTGATGCAAGAGCCCACTCTTTAGGGACTATTTCTTGAAGTTGTGAAAGTAATTGTAATCATACTGATGTAATAAGTATGTGAAAGGTACAAGGTATTACTACACTTCTTATAAGTTTCTCATTGGAACTTATAGTTACCTTTGGCATTGTTATCAAAGGGGGAGATAATCTTTGAGGAGAATCATAGAGAATTATATACAAAAGGGAGAAAATCAATAAGGAGGAGAGTGCATATAAAGGGAGAGAATATGTAAACAAGAAGCATGAAGATTGTTGTAAAAGGGGAGACATATGAATTTTGGTATACTCCAGCGAGGAGTTCTACAAATTCTACAAGCTGATATGAAGAGATGCTACTAAAATGTAGAGTACACCCTAAGGGCAAAAATTATCAAAGTGGGAAATTGTTTGAAAGAACTTGATGCTAAACCTGTTGTAGATATCCTAAATGAAGTTAGAAATCTAAATATATGTCGAAATTTGATTATATCATGATATAATGCTATGTAATGGAATATATTTTATGTGTATGTGTTACCATCAATGCCAAAGGGGGAGATTGTTAGCCCTAACTAATAATGTTGTTAATATATGTATAAGAGTCGTATCAGTTGTTATATTGTCATTGATGTCAAGGCTTAATTGGTTAAAAATTATGCTAATTTAGCAGAGTGACATATCATTCAATTGATGGAGAGGATATGATTAATGAAAATGACTTGGAGAAAATATGATGATGTAAGTGTTGATAACTGTGTGATATTCAATGGGTACTTGAACAAGTTAGACTTTGACAATATAATGTTGGTTTGATTTCTTTACTATTGAAATGTTTAGAATAACTGGGAGGGGGTGGTGAATCAATTATCCAAGGTCCAAATGTATAAATACAACTTTTTAGTACTTCAACTTATGCATACATTGATCATTCAATATCTTAAAATTTTACATATTGTTGTCCTACGTTAAAATAACTTTGCAGAAATGTAAACATGTAATACCATAAAATCAATTACACATTTTGACACAAGGATTTTATGTGGAAACCCAATTTGAGAAAAACCACCAGTAACATGATACCAATTTTCTCTCTTTTGAAGTGAGCCCTATGAGGATCAAACCATTTTTAAAGATTAAAATGCACACTGTTAAGTGTGACTTAGATAAAGGATTTCAATCACCTTGTTAGGAGTGAGCCTTGTTAGAGGACTTTAGAACATTACATTAGAATGTCACCCTATTAAAGGATTTACTAATGACTGTTAGGTCAACCTTAGTCCAAAGGATTTATCCAAATTGATACAATTGTTAGAAAGTAACAAAAGGACTTGATTTGATAATAAAAAAACTCACTTGCAGATTACAAATCTCACATTAAGTCCTCCATTTTGCTTGGTATTCATCCTCCTCATCTCTAATAGCTTGTTCACCCTTCAAGCCTTCATATCCTTAAGCCTTCAAGCTTAGTATGCCATCTACAAACTCTTTTATTTGACCACCATATGAAGCAACACCCTAGAATTCTTGTCTTTTTTAGGTTCTTGCACATGACCAATTGCTTTTGGCATGTTATCTCCTTATATAAAGAATTTAGACCTTTTGATGCTTAACCATAATTATCCATTTTAGGGTTAGGTCATATTCATTAAATCTTCCCATCTTTCCATTTTATTCTCTCTATAAACTTCCTCTATAATCCTCTTTAAATTCACCTCAAAATGGTTTATCTTGAATTTTGTGCCACCAACACATCATAGTTATCTTCCACACATTTCACACAATTCAAGAAATCAGCTTTGTCAGCTTAGATTCATCAAGTCTTCTATTAAACTCATTTTACTGCCACTCGGCAATAACAAGTTGTTTGCTTGGAAAACACCATCTTCTGATGCTTGATCAACACTAGGTTGCTTGACATACACTAATGCTTTATTGGTGCTTGGTACATACCAAAATTTCTTCACTTGACACCAACTAGATTTCTCTCTGCTTGACACATACTAAACTTTCTGCTCAACTTCAAGTAACTTTCTTCTCAGCCTGCATTGACTTTCTCGATCAAACTTGGCAAACACTTTTCTTTATTTAGCCTTCTTCTCGTCTTTGCTCAAGTGTCTTTTCATTATAGTCTTAAGTAGATAAATAATACACCATATCATTAATGTCTTGCTTGGTATTAGTGCTCCTTTTATACACCATATAAATATACCTTTCTCTAGGTTCTCTTGTTAACATTTCTTTTCAAATCCTCTCCATCAATCAATCAAATGATAGTATTCAAACCAAAGTAAGCAATTGTCTCACCAAAAAGTATCAGGTTTGACATCAGTGACAAAATAATGATTGTTCCATAATAGGTTTAATCAATCTTCTTCATTTTAACAATCTCCTATCAATAATCTCCCTCTTTTGCATTGATGGCAAACCAATACCAATAACAATACCAAAAAGAAACTTAACACATTTTATTGAAATTTCTCCCTCTATCAATATTTGTTCCTTCCTTTGTATACTACTTTGATTTCTCCCTCATCTGGTCTTGTACCTCTTTAACAATCTTTCTCCTTCCTTCTCTAATATGATCTCTCTGATATCTCCTTCAGTATATTCTCTTCGTACAATGCTCTGTATATTCTCCCTCATTCTGATATCTCCCTCTTTGAAAATAATGCCAAAGACTTGACATATATACACATAGACATAATCAATTCAAGTTCTTCTTCTATCACCTTGCATGTGACTGTAAATCTTTTGTTTTAAGCTCCTTCTTTACTTCAAGATATTCATTTGCATCCTTAGGTAAAGCCTTTGTGAATATATCATCTATCTATTCTTTTATATTCACATATTCCATTCTCACTTCTTTGTCTTGAACCAACTCTCTCAAGTAATGGTACTGGATTGTGATGTGCTTTGTCTTTGTATGCATCACAAGGTTCTTAGATATGTTTATAACACTTGTATTGTCACAATAGAGTACCATAGGTTCAATGATTTCTTCCTTCATTCCTTTGATTAACTATTAATCCAACAACATTTGTGCAATTTACTGCAACAATCACATATTCAGATTCAACAACAGACTATGAAATACAATTTTGTTTCTTGCTTGTCCAAGAGACTAATCTTTTTCCTATGAAAAATGCTCCACTACTTGTACTTTTTCTGTCATCAATCTTTCTATCCCAATCAGCATGTGTATAGGCTCTCAATGCAAACTTATCATTTTTCTTGTAGTATAGACCACAGTCTTCTATTCCTTTCAAGTCTCATAATCCTTCTAACAACCATTAAATAATTCTCCTTAGGATTTGCAGAAAACCTTGCAACAATCCCAACACCTAGTGTAATGCTAGGTCTTCTATGAAATACATATCTCAATTTTCTAGTCATAGACCTATACAATGTTTGATTTACTTTAGCAAAATCATTAGTTTTGGATAGTTTGTGTCCTATCACCATAGAAGTACTAATAGGTTTTGAATCTTCCATACCAAAAGTTCTCAATATTTCCTTCACATACTTGGATTGAGTGATTTAAATACCATATTTCATTTGATATACTTGTAATCCAACAATTTTTTTTTATTTCTCCAAACATAGACATCTCAATTTTTTTCATCATTTCATTTGAGAATGTCTTACACAATGCATTTTGTCCTTCAAATATGATATCATCAACAAATATTTCAACTAGTAAGATTCCTTTACCTCCTTTAGTCTTCAAGTATAAATTATTGTTGTCATCAAACTTCTCAAAGCTAATCTTCACAAGATAGTTATGTTATATTTCATACCATGTGTTGGGAGCTTGCTTCAAACCATATAAAGCTTTGTGAAATCTATACACCACGTTCTTATTGTTTGGATCAATAAATCCTTCAAGTTGTTCTATGTAAACCTCCTCTTCTAGTATACCATTTAGAAATGTTGACTTAACATCCATTTGATAAACTTTAAAACCTTTGTAAGTACAGTTCTTACTCCTTCCAATCTTGCAACTAGGGAAAATGTCTCTCTATAGAAAATTCCCTCTTCTTGTGTATATCCTTTATAAACTAACCTTTCCTTATTCCTTGTAACTTCACCATTCTCATTCAATTTGTTTTTGTACACCCACTTGTTCCAATAACATTCTTGTTCTCAGGTCTGTGTACAAGTGTCTATGTTTTGTTCTTCTCAATCTGATCAATTTCTTCTTTCGTGGCTTGATTCCAATCTTCATTTTCTAATGCATCATTCATTGACTTAGGCTCATGCATACTTCATGAACATGTATCATTTCTCAACTATTCCTTGTCATTGGCCTATCTTCTTTATCTCCAATTATTTATTCAATAGGGTGATGTCTTCTAACATACCTTGACAACCTTGGCTCTTTTCTCTTTTCTACAATGGGTCTTTCATGAAGTTCAATTTCAAATTCCCTGCGCACTTATCTATTAGGTAACTTAGCATTCCTTTCATGTAAACTATCTTAGTATTAGAATGTACCTCAGCTTTTGATTGCAACTTGGCTCCTGAATGCAATTCAAAATCCATTGTATGTGACTCGACAATCATTGAATCTTGTTGATTAACAACTTGGTTTGTAGAATTATTAGCATCAACAAACATGTCTTCATATTAGTATATAAAGGTTCTATAATTTTCAGTTTCCTTCTTTGGTTAATCTTCATGTACTTTTTTATATTCATCAAACTTTACATTTTCACTTTCCACAACTTTGTTAGTGTTAGTATTTAAACATTTATAAGCTTTACTTCTTGTGAAATAACCCAAGAATATAGCTTCTTCACTTTTTGCATCAGGTTTACCATTTCTATTATCCTTAGAATGTAACACTTGCTTCCAAATACTTTAAAATATTTGACACTAGGTGAGTATCCATACCATAACTCAAAAGGTGTAGAATTTGTACCTTTCATAATTTGTACTTAGTTCAAGGTATAGACAACTATACTGACAACTTCTCTCTAGTATTTCAAAGAAACATTCTTTTCCATCATCAGTGTTCTAGCACAATCCATTATAGATTTGTTCCTCCTTTTAGCAATCCCATTTTGTGGAGGGGTCCTAGGTGCAAAAGTTTCTTTCTTGATTCCTTTGTCATTGCAGAGTTTTAAAACTCATTTGATGTAAACTCTCCACCTTTGTTAGATCTCAGACATTTCAAGCTTTTACCAGTTTCCTTTTCAACTCTTGCTAGATAAAATTTAAACATTTGAAAAGCATCAAAATTTTCTCTCAAAAAAACTACTGTCATCATTCTTGAGTAAAAATCAACAAATAGGATAATGTAATTGTCACCTTTGTATCTTTTCATATCAATTGGTCCACATAAATTAGTATGAACTAATTCTAGAATTTCTTTTGAAGTATGAGTCATTCTTTTAAAACTAGACTTTGTCATGTTGCCTCACTAACATTGCTTGCACATCACATTATCAGGTTTCTTCAGTTTTGGCAAACCTATGTCTCTCTTCATCTTGCCAATATTGACCAAATTGTCAAAATTTACATGAGATAACCTTTTGTGTCATAAACACACATCATCAAATTG
Organism: Cupressus sempervirens; assembly: GCA_028749045.1. Taxonomy (NCBI): domain Eukaryota; kingdom Viridiplantae; phylum Streptophyta; class Pinopsida; order Cupressales; family Cupressaceae; genus Cupressus; species Cupressus sempervirens. Next base: position 626,750,101 of record CM053785.1, read on the forward strand.
TACAACAAGACAAGTACTACCATTCATGTCAAGATAAAATCAAAAATCTCTACTCTAATATCCACTTCTAATTAGTTTCCATCATGTTCATATATCTTAGCCTTCATGTTATTAAATTCAACTTTGCATCCTGAATTATTCAATTATGACACACTCAATAGATTATAGTTAAGTCCTTCTACATAGTAATCATTGTCACACATGATCTTGTTTGTCAATCTTATTGATCCTTTTCCTTTTATTAGACAAGGTGCATCATTACCAAACTTAACACTATTTCCATTGTAATACTCAAGGATAATGAGCTTACTTTTGTCTCCAGTCATGTGATGTGAACATCCATTGTTAGTGATCCATTTGCCACTTTTGTTCACATAAGATATCAATTAGTTGCCTCATCTTCATCAAAATCATCTTTCAAAGCAACATAGACAACTTTATCATCATGATCATCAGATTCATCATTGGATTCTTCTTCAACAATGTAACGAACCATCTTTGCCTTATCCTTATACCCTTTGCTACTGCTACCTTTTCTACCTTTGTATTTGTCTTCATTCTTGCTATTTGACTTCTTAGGACATCTTGCTTTAATATGGCCAACCTCATTGCAATTAAAGCACATGATGGGTAATTTACCTTTTCCTTTGTGAAATTTCCTAGCCAACAATGCTTCTAATGTTTCCAGTTCTTCTACTTCTTCATCATCTATATCACTGTCACTAGTAGTAGGTTTGACCTTTATCTTTAGCTTCTTCTAGTGTCAACTTATCTTTTAAAGAAAATTCAAAATTCTTAGATTTGAAATTATCAAAATTTGAAAGTTCAAAACAAATGAGTCTACCAACTAGTCCTTCAAGGGTCAGATTACTACTAGGAGTACATCCCAATTCTTGCAAAGTAGAGACTCTAATAACATAGATAGGTAGTAGGGTTCTTAATACTTTGTTGATCACAATCTCATCTTCAATCTACCCATCAGATCCTTGAATTTTATTAACAACATGTTTGATCCTTACACAACACTAGACTATAGTCTCACCTTCTTGCATTCTCATTTCATCAAATTTTCCTCTAAGACTTTTAGCTTTGGCTCTTAGTACATTTTTGTCTCCTCCATAGATCTTCTAAAGGGAATTCCACATCTTCTTAGCAGAATCACATCCTTTCATATTATCAAACTCTGACTAGCTTAAGGTAGATGCAATCTCCAAAATTCCTTAATTGTGTTCCTTCTTCTGTTTCAATTGTTTAGCATTTGGATCAACATGCTCAGTGGTGATAGTTGACTATGCATAATATCCAAGTCCTCCTAGATGTAGCTTTGCCAAAATTTTCCATGCATGAAAGTTTTCCTTGTTTAGGTTGGACACCTTCTTTCCATACATCTTGATCTTTAACTTTAAGTACCTTCAAACTTTTTTACAAGCACTTGGTGCTCTGATACTAATTGTTGGAATGTTTAGAATAACTTGGGGGGGGGGGGGGGGGTTGCTGAATCAGTTATACAAGGTCCAAATGTACACATAATTTTTTTTAGTACTTCAACTCATACTTATGCATACATTGATCATTACATATCTTAAACTTTTGCATATTGTTGTCCTAGGTCAAAATAACTTTGCAAAAATGTAAACATGTAATACCACAAAATCAATCACACATTTTCACACAAATATTTTATGTGGAAAACCAATTTGGGAAAAACCACCAGTAACATGCTACCAATTTTCACTCTCTGAAGTGAGCCTTGTGAGGAGCCAACCCTGTTAAAGGTTACAATGCACATTGTTAAATGTGACCTAGTTAAAGGATATCAATCACCCTATTAGGAGTGAGCCTTGTTAGAGGACTTTAGAACATTCCATTAGAATGTCACCCTATTAAAGGATTTACTAATGACTATTAGGTCAACCTTATTCTAAAGAATTTATCTAGATTGATACAATTGTTAGAAAGTAACAACAAGACTTGATCTGATAATAAAACAACTCACTTGCATATTATAGATCTCATATTCAGTCCTTCATCCTACTTTGCATTTATTCTTTTCATCTCTAATAGCTTTTTCACCCTTCAATCCTTCATCTCCTTAAACCTTATGGCTTAGTATGCCATATGTAGACTCTTTTATTTGGCCACCATATGAAGCAACACCCTATACTTCTTATCTTTCTCAGGTTCTTGTACATGACCAGTTGCTTCTGGCTTGTTATCTCCTTATATAGAGAATTTATATCTTTTGTTGCTTAACCACAATCATCCATTTTAGGGTTAGCTTAGATTCATTAAATCTTCCCATCTTTCCATTTTATTCCCTCTAGAAACTTCCTCTACAATCCTTTTTAAATTCACCTCAAAATAGTTTATCTTGAATTTTGTGCCACTAGCTCATCATAGTTATCTTCCAAACACTTCACACAATTCAAGAAATCAACTTTTTCAGCTTGGGTTTGTCAAATCTTTGATTAAACTCATTTTAGTTGCACTCAATAATAACAAGTTCTTTGCTTAGCAAACACTATCTTCTGATGCTCGACCAACATTGGGTTTCTTGACATACACTAGGTCTTTACTAGTGCTTGACACATACTAAACTTTCTTCATTCGATACCAACTAGATTTCTCTTTTCTCAACACATACTAAACTTACTGCTTGGCTTCAACTAACTTTTTTCTTGGCCTGCACTGACTTTCTTAGTCAAGCTTGGTAGACACTTTTCTTGACTTAGCCTTCTTCTAGTCTTTGTCAAGTATCCTTTCACTTTAGCCTTAAGTAGATAAACAATACACTATATCATCAATGTCTTGCTTGGTGTTTGGGATCCTTTTATACACCATATAACTCAACCTTTCTCTAGGCTCTCTTATTATCCTTTCTTTTCAAATCCTCTTCATCAATCAATCAAATGATAGCATTCAAACCAAAGTAAGCAATTGTCTCACCAACAAGTAGTAGGTTTGACATCAGTGACAAAATAATAATTGTTCCATGATATATTTCATCAATCTTCTTCATTTCAACAATCTCGTTTCAATATTTTCATGATCTTAATGTAGATGTTTAACCAAGAATTTGGTCAGTGAATGAAGGAATACAATATTAATTGAGCTACTACAGTTTTCATTAAGCACTTGATAAAGAAGTGAAGAAGTTTAGTGTTAAACAAGTAATCATGGTGTTAACCAAGTCTATTATTGACCAAGCAAGTTGTAATTTCCACCGAGTATGAACATGAAGAAAAAAGTTTAGAAAATATTAAATCTAAGGCTGACATTTGATGAAAACTAAGAAAGTTTGAGAAGTTTCAAGGATAAGGATGAAGTTAGTTATGAGATTGACTGTTGGAGAAATTCAAAGAAAATAAGATGAATGTGATTTATAAATTTGAAATGGAGCACAAATTTC